>AP025042.1:12891811-12989036 GCA_036186865.1 Eustoma russellianum
GCGCCCTATGTATATGTAGTAACTTTATACACTTCCTTTGAACATAAAATGCAAGGGTATTTGAGGTATAATTGAGGTGTAGATGGTAAGTTTGATCAAGTAAGAATAAGATTGAATCCTGAGTGAATTAGTAAGACGTATGGACTTGGAAAGATACGAACATGGAGTGTTTGAGGTGCAAGACCGTATACTTGATATGTAAGATGTATATGTGTGTGTGTTACATGTTTGATACGAAGTTACATGTGCATCCTGCATCATGACATGGGCACTTGCATTTGATTTGAGATTTGCTTTGCCAAAGAACATGTGTTTACAAGAAGGTTTAAAGTTTTCGAAAGACAAAATGGCTGCTGGTTGATCGCAGGGTATAAAAGTCACGCATTTGAAAGTAGGGTATAAAAGCGTGACCTGTGAATCAACAGCAGGGTATAAAATATGTTATGGGGCCGTGGACCTATCAGCACGGAAAATAAAGTATTTTATGGGGCCGTGGACCTATCAGCACGGATATATGTTATATGTAATGGGGCCGTGGACCTTTCAGCACGGCGTATAAAGTTACGTGATATGGGGCCGTGGACCTTTCAGCACGGGTATAAAGTTCTGTTTGCTGTGGACTGATCACCCACAGGGTATAAAGTTCTGCTACGCGAAGAATATGATATGAAGTGTGATGAAATGTTTTGTGAAGTGACATGCATGACATGTTATGAAAGAAGACATATGCATGGGTGTTGTGTGTGATTTTAAAGAAGTACATGCATCATGATACACGAAGCATAAGACTTGATATGCAAGAAATGTGGTTAGCTTATGACTTGTTTATATGATTGTTGTTATAGTACATGTTTATTCTCGTATCCGTGTACCGTTTATGTGCTTTATCTGCTTGGAGGAATCCTTATAAAGATGCTACTTGCTAACCCGAGCACCTTATTTTGGGCAATGATTTGTACACTGGTGACTCGTCGTGTGTGATCCCGTAAGGTGTATAGACGGGTTACTTGCTGGCGATAATTTCGTTAAGAACAGTTACTTTATTCCTTTTCAGGTGAGCCTAAATATGAGTTGATATTTATCGGAGACGATGGCGAGTGGGCTTAATGGGAAGACGGACATGGGAATAGATAGATGCTGAACTATTTTCTTTAAGTTTGGAAACTCAGTGTTATAACGTTGTTCTGGAACTTATAATAGCTAGATGAACAAACACCCTTTATTTCCGCTGCATTTTCTGGTTGTATTATTTACGATGAAGTTTTAAATTTTATGACGTTTCTGTTGACTTATCTTATGTCATAGATGATGTATGCTTGATCCGCTTTGACGCTTCGTAGTTCTCATAGTAGACTACGGCAGGTGCACTGGTTCCGATGACAGTGTCGGGCTGGGGCGCTATAAAGAAGGCGGCACAAAAAATCTACCTAACACAGCTCAAGCATATAAGGCACCACGAAAGGGTAGAGAAGGTTTTCTTGTTTATGCCAAGGATCCCAGTGTTGGGGTATCTTCTATTGACAAAATACCAATGGTCAAAGAGTTCAAAGACGTCTTCTCTGATGAGCTACCCAGTTTACCGTCCAACCGTGAGATAGAGTTTGAGATTAAGCTGGTACCAGGGGCAGAACCCATATCTAAAGCTCCTTATCCTATGGCCCCCGCCGAATTGAAGGAACTCAAGGAACAATTACAAGAGCTATTAGATTGAAAGTTCATCCGACCCAGTGCTTGACCATGGGGTGCACATGTTCTATTTGTGAAAAAGAAGGACGGTAGTATGCACATGTGCATCGACTACCGAGAATTAAACAAAATCATATAAAGAACAAGTATCGCCTTTCGAGAACTTGAATTACTATTATTGTGAACTGAGAATTTCCTTGTAATCATTTAGGGTGCGAGGGTATTCTCAAAGATTGATCTTATGTCAGGATACCATCAACTCAGGATCAAGGCCGACGATATTGCGAAGACGGCCTTCCAAACAAGATATGGGCATTATGAGTTTCTGGTGATGCCCTTCGGACTCACTAATTCCCCTGCAACATTTATGGACATGATGAATATCATGTTCAGCAACCAACTAGATAAATTTGTGGTAGTGTTTATCGATGATAACTTGGTATACTCGCCAGATGAAGAGACACATGAGATGCATCTGAGGACTGTTATGGGAATATTGAGACCGAAGAAGCTCTTTGCGTAGTTTAGTAAATGCGAATTCTTGCTACACATATTCTTCTTGGGTCATGTGGTGTCTGAGGAAGGTAGATCAATGGACCCCAAGAAGATTGAAGCGATTATCGAGTGACCGAGGCCAACAAATGTGACTGAGGTACGGAGTTTTCTTGGGTTGGCCGGTTATTATAGAAAGTTTGTGGAGGGTTTCTCGACTATTGCTGTGCCTCTGAGCCTTTTGACTCAGAAGAAAATGAAATTTGAGTGGACCCCTGAATGTGAGAAGAGTTTTACAGAGTTAAAGAAGAGGTTGACGACAGCTCCCGTGTTAGCACAGCCTTCCTGGGAAGGAGAATTTGTGGTATACAGCGATACTTCCAAGAATGGTCTGGGCTGTGTGTTGATGCAGGGGGGAAGAGTCATAACTTATGCATCGAGACAGTTGAAACCATATAACAGAATTATCTGACCCATGATTAAGAGTTGGATGCAGTAGTGTTTACTCTGAAGATTTGTAGACAATACCTTTATGGAGAGAAATGCCAAGTACTCATGGACCAAAAAGTTTAAAGTACTTGCTCACTCAGAAGGAACTTAATACGAGGCATCGTTGTTGGTTGGAGCTGATCAAGGACTACGATCTCACGATCAGTTACCATCCGGGCAAGGCTATTCGAGTGGCTGATGCACTGAGCAGGAAATTGAGCCATGCCCGGCAGACCCCGTTAGAGAGAGAGATCGTGGAGTTTGACTTGGATATTGTTGACTCCACAACAAATGTTCTGGCCACCCTAACCATTATGCATACACTGGTTGAGAAAATTAAGGAAGCACAGGTTGATTATGAGGCTTTACGAGGTATTAACCAGAGGTTGTCCACTAGTCAGGTCGAAGGATTTCAGGTATCGGGAGATGAAAGTCTTTGGTTTCAGGGAAGATTACGTGTGCTTGATAATTTGGACCTTCGAAGAGAGTTGCTAAAAGAGGCCCATAATACCAGATTGTCTATCCACCCAGGAGCCACTAAGATGTATAATGACTTGAAGAGAAACTATTGGTGTAGTGGTATGAAAAGACATCGCAGAGTTCATAGAGAGATGTTTGGTGTGTCAACAGGTTAAGGAAGAACATCAACGACCCAGAGGTCTAATGCTACCGTTAGATATTCCCATGCAGAAGTGTGAGCATATTACCATGGATATCGTGGTTGAACTTACGAAGACAAGAAATAATAATGATGCTATTTGGGTTATTGTTGATCATTTGACTAAGTCTGCACATTGTCTACCGATATCGATGGAGATGCCTTCAGAAAAGTTGGCGACCTTGTATGTGGATAATAGTGAGTTACATGGCGTTCCTATGAGTATAGTATCCGACCGTGACCTAAGATTTACATCTTGATTTTGGAGAGCCTATCAGATGCCTATGGGTACCGAGTTGAGATTGAGTACGACATTCCATCCCCAGACCGATGGTCAGTTTGAGAGGACAATTCAGAAGCTCGAGGATATGTTACGAGCATGTGCGTTTGATTTTAAAAGAAGCTGGGATGGCATGGTGAGGCTAATTGAGTTCTCGTACAATAACAGTCATCACAGTGCTATTGGGATGGCACCCTTTGAGGCTCTTTATGGACGGATGTGTAGGTCACCACTATATTGGGATGATGTTGGAGAGAGGGTTATTACTAGGCCAGAATTGGTCGAGCAGATGTTAGAAAAGATTAAGGTGATTCGTCAGAGATTGAAAGCGGCCCAAGACCGGAGTAAGAGTTGGGCTGATTTGAGAAGACGACCTTTGGAGTTTGATGTAGGAGAGTAGGTGTATCTAAGAGTCTCACCTACAAAAGGAGTGATGAGATTTGAAGAGAAGGGTAAGTTGAACCCTCGTTATGTATGTCCCTTCGAGGTGCTCAAAAAGATTGGAACTCTGGCTTATCGACTTGCTTTGCCTCCAGCATTGTCGCAAGTGTACAACGTATTCTACGTGCCGCAACTTAGAAGATATGTCCCTGATCCAAGTCATATTTTGGAGGTGCAGCCTTTGAAAATGAGAAGTGATACGACCTACGAAGAGGTTCCTATGAGGATTGTGGATCGCAGTGAGCAGGTTCTAAGTCACCGAGTTATTCCATATGGGAAGGTACAACAGAGTAATCATACCGAAAAGGAAGCCATATAGGAGCTTGAAGATCAGATATGTGAGATGTGTCCTCAACTCTTCACTAAGGCATGCAAGTTTCGGGGACGAAACTTTTGTAAGGGGGAGAGAATGTTATATTCCGTTTTTTAAAAAGGTCAAAAGGGTCATTAAGGTCTAATTAATTATTAAACCTAATTTGATTAGGAAAATTCTCCTTAAACCCTAATCAAATTTCTATTTAATCACGTGAATTCTCCTCCTCCCCTCACAAACATTCGGCCTCCCTCTCCAGGAAGAGAAAAACGTTTTTTCTTCTTGCTCCAAACCACAAGGTCGCCGGCCTAAGGAGGAGAGCCACCGCTGTGATTAACCCTTCAACGCATAGGAATAGCCTTCAATTGTCGTGTAGGTGCCCCCTTAATATCCTTTGTATGAAACACTATAATCATTAATTTCTTTACAAAACTGAGATCGTGCATAAGTATTAATGCATGTATAGATGTTTGATTAGTGGATTATATGTGTATGTGATGAATTGTATATCCATATATATGATCGCATATGTTATATATGTATGATGTTATTTTTGTATGATTGGTATGAAAAGGTTGTATTTTTTTGAATATATGAATAATGGAATTGGTTGGAGGTGGTGGTGGTGTGTGCCACGTGCTGCCGTGATTGTGGTGTGTGTTGGGGTGTGTGTGGTGGAGGCGTGCGGGTGAGAGGAGTGGCGGCTGGGCGGGCGGTTGAGAGAGTGGTGGCTGAGGGGGTGCGGGTGAAGGAGTGGGGATGGGGCTGAGGGGGTTGCGGTTGGGGGTACCTAGGGGGTGGGGGAGAGGGGTTGTTGGATGAGGAGAGGTAGGGAAGGAAAGTGAAAGTTGAAAGAATCTGAGGGAAAAAGGAATCGCAAGAAGCTGAGGACAGAAAGGAAGGAAAAAGAAAAAGGAAAATAAAAGGAAAAGAAAAGGAAAAAGAAAAAAGAAAAGGGAAAAAGGAAAAGAAAAAAAGGAAAAGGAAATGAAGGAAGGATTTGTATGTGATATCTGTGCATTCATACATCACCACATTACATCTCTCTTCTGCTAGGTTATGCGAGCCGTAAGTCGCAACTCTGTTCTGTTAGGTTATGCGAGCCATAAGTCGCATCTCTGTTCTGTTCTGTTAGGTCCTGGGGTCATGCATTGTACGATAGGATACATGTTCCTGAGAACGTAGGCATATCATGCATCAAATATTTGACATTGCCTTTCACGCTCATCTCGCATGCTTATGTGTTTGATTGTTTTAAGAAGTATGACCATTATACGTATTTGTGAAAACATGGATAATCTATTTTCATATTACCGTACTTATATGTATTTCACTACTGTCCTAGTGTGTATGATCTCTCAAGGCCGATGCAGGCAGGGTACCTACTGAGTGACGTTTTTGTCGCTCACACCATTCCTTATATTTTGTTGCAGACAACTCAAGGTATGACTACATATGGGTTGGAGAGGACTCTGAATGGGCACATTGGGACTCTTAGAGACTGATTGATGACTGAGGATCGGAAATTGGAGAAGTTTTATGTTATTATCATTTCATTTGAGGGCATAGGTTAGGGATTTCTTATTTACATAATTTACGATGTCGTTAGAGGATTTTGACTTGATTTTGACTATTGATGGATAGTGTATTTTACATTCCGATTTAGAGTTTTGAGTTGATTTATTTTGCTTCCGCCATCGAATACTGTGTCGTTTTGATAAGTACAGGGATTCGTACAGAACGCCTTGTATATCCCTTAGCGAAATACGACGGGCGTACTGATTCTGACCCTAGGGTTCGGGATGGGGCGATACATGCATATACAATACCATAGATTGCATATTATATACACCATGAAAACTATACCAACAATCCTTACACATATACCCTTTGGCCGAAACATATATAGACCCTATATATATATATATACATTTTCGGCTTTTATTCACATAAAATACCAAAAGTTTGCATCTTTATATGCACACACAATACACGGCATACATATATCTGCCCGTAATTTTTGCAAAAACACAACGAATACAGAGAAGGTACTTACTTGTACATGTATTAGACGACACAGTTGATCACTGTTGGAATACAGGCTACATCAGATGAAGACTCATACCAGAAACCAAGGGATGATGCCAATGTGCTAAGCAGCAGAAATTCCCTTTGAGGCATTTCAGGCGAGCAGTTTCTTCTAAGCGTTGAACGCCTATTCTTGTGCCCTAATTTCTCTATGAATTATTCTTATTTTCATCATGTTATTGTACATAAGTATTGTTTAATCTAGGTCATGAGGTACATCATCATTTTGATGATTTAGCTTGCTTTTATCCAAATGTTTTTGCCGGTCTCCTTCAACAGGCTAGCGTTGGACCTTACTTGTGTATATATATGACTTTAATGCCCTTTGTGAATAAGAAGATGAAATTTTTGTCTCACTTTAAGTGTTTATTGTGATATTTGAGCTCATTTTCTCTATATAGTATCAGAACCATAGTGCTGTGCGTTGATTTCGTGAGTTCTAATTCAAATTTATTATTCTTCATCTTCTTATTCTTCCGTGAAATTCTTTATTTCTAAACTTGAAACATGGAAGATGTTGGAAGCAAGTCTCCATTTAATCTAGTCCTATTGTTGTTCACACTAACTCATCTGGATCTAGCTCAGACCATAGCACTATTGATTCAACTCCTGTTATAATAACAACGCACAATCTAACTGAGAACGACTATCTTGCTTGGTCTAGAGCTGTAAGATGTTATCACAGGCAAAGGTAAGGAAGACTACCTTAAGCCTGAGAGTTAAGTTCCTGAAGAGAGTGATGCTCGATTTAAAACTTGGAATGCTGAGAATTCCATGATTATGTCATGGTTGATTGGATCAATGACCACTGATGTAAGTGATAACTTTATTCTCTATGATTCTACTGCTGTGTTGTGGAAAGAAACTCAAGAAATGTAGTCCAAGCTGGATAATGTTTCTAAACTCTATGAACTTGATGTCATGCTTCATGACATCAAGCAAAGGGACTCACCTGTGAATGTATATTTTGGTCGGTAAAAAGGATTTGGCATTAAATTGATGTCTATGACACTCATAAGTGGTCAAATCAAGAAGCTCATTAAAATGTATAAGTGCATTACTGAAACCAGAGAATCTTTAGGTTCTTGGCTGTTTTAAACAAGGAGGTTGACGCTGTTAGAGGGAGGATTCTTAGCACCAAGACACTTCCTTCCATTAATAATGTGTTTTCTGAGATAAGGCAAGAGGAAAGTAGGATCAAACTCATGATGAGCTCCACTTCCACAACTTAAGGATCAGCAATTGCTGTTTTTGCACCTAAAAATACTCAATGTGATCAGGCTACTACTAATGTAGTAACCAAGAGATATGCTCCTCCCTCTCAAAATGATAACAGGAGGAGTGGTGACTCTAAACCTTTCTATAAATATTGCAAGAAAACATGCCACATAGAAGAAATATGTTTTGCCAAACATGGCAGACCACTAGCTAGATTCAATGAACAATGGAGGAAACCTGAACCTTGGAGGTCTCAAGCCTCCAACAATGGTAACTAGAGAGGAGTCAGCCCCAATGTGTCTAGTAAACTATGTTACTGGACCACCGATGTCCCAATCTAGAGTCCACTGATGCAATCTTCCAGTTTATGAAGCAACATCACTCTCAGCAAAAACCCCTGGATATAAATAAGGAAGCTATTCAAGCCGCTATGGTTAGCTATGGTAAAAATTTTTTAAACTCCTTTTTACTTAGATTGTTGATTCTGGCGCCACTTATCATATGACATGGAACAAGGAAAAACTAACTGATTATGTGTTGTTTGATAGTTTTGCAAAGGTTAAGGTTGCTAATGGTGCTGGAATTAGTATTGTTGGATGTGGAAATATGAGGTTAACTAAGAACTTAAAATTAAGAAACGTTCTTTTTATACCTGAGCTAAGCTTGAACTTGATCTCTGTTAGAAAAATTGTTGAAGATAATATATGTGAAGTAAAATTTCTCACCTTCTAAATGTTATTTTCAGGAGGTCTTCTCCAAAAAAATGATTAGAGGTGCTAACAAGGTCAATAGACTCTTCTTTCTTCAAGCTGAAGAGTCAAGTCCTCTAAGTAGTCAAACTAGTGTAGGATCATGTATGATTGTTATTAAGAATACTGAGAGCATTTTGTTATAGCATAAGAGATTAGGACATCCTAACATTTTGTTCAGAAGTCTTATGCCAGTTTTGTTTGTTAATGTCAATCAATCTAATTTGTTTTTGTGAAGACTGTTTGTTTGCTAAAAGTTGCAGAACCAGTTATCCAAAGACAAATTATAAATTTAGTGCTCCTTTAAGTTTGATTCACTCTGATGTGTGAGGATCTTCAAGGGTAGCCAACATCAATGGTGCTTAGTGGTTCATCACATTTGTTGATGGCCATACTAGACTTACCTGACTATACTTTATGAAGCACAAGTATGGTTCAATACCAGTTTGATACTATAATAAAAACGTTAATAACTGATAATGGCCTTGGATATCTTAAATCATCTATGAAATATTACCTTAATACTGAGGGAATCACTATCAGACTTCATGTACCTACACTCCACAACAAAATGGAGTTGTGGAGAGGAAGAATAGACATCTCCTTGAAGTAACAAAGACAATCATTGATGTTGGGGTGAGGGTGTACTTACTTGCTACACACCTCATTGACAGGATGCCACCTAAGGTGCTGGACTATGTTACTCCTAAGAATGCTTTGTCTCATTGTTTTCCTAATTCAAATTTATTTTTTGAAATTCCTATCAAAGTTTTGGTTGCATTGTGTATATACACATTCTTGAGCAATTCAAAACCAAGATGAACATAAGATCTGAAAAATGTATCTTTCTTGGGTATTCTCATACTCAAAAGGATACAAATGCTACTCTCCTACATCAAGGAAAATTTTTGTTTCCCTTGATGTTGTATTTGATAAATCCAAGGCATTCTATGATAAGGGTGTTACTCAGTCTAAGCATGAAAAGAAATGCAAACACTTGGAGTATTATTGATCTTCCTAGCAATGAGCCTGTAAGAGGAGTATATGACCCAGCTGAGGCGGAGAATCAGCATTCACCTCAGAGGGATCCCATTGGTTTTGATCATCATGAGAATACTTGTAGGAGTATTGAGGAATCAGAGGGTGAATCATCTTCCTTCAGGGAGATTGTCCCAGTTGATGATAGACCCATTGCTATCAGAAATGGGGTCAGAACATGTGCGAAGAAGATGTATCCCATTGGCAATTATATTTCATATGATTGTCTTAATGAGAACCCTAATGCTTTTGTTTCCTCACTTGACATTTCAAAGGTTCCAAGGGATATTCAAGATGCTTTATCCCAACCTGGATAGAAGAAAGATGTATTGAGGAAATGAATGCCTTGATCAAAAATGGGACTTGGGAAATTATACCTGCTATGAGTGGAATCAAACCGTGGGATGCAGATGAATCTTTTTGTAGGATCTGCAAGGCACTACTAGAAGGGGGGTTGAATAGTGGGTGTGGAAAATTTTGGTTTTTAAAATGTTTTGATCAAAAAACCCAACTTCTGAAAACAGTTTTTGTTTTCAGGCCTTTTTGCAACATTTGAAAAACTAGGTTACAGGCCTTCAAAAATACTGAAAATTTGGGGAGAGTTTATTCTCAGATGTTCTGTAGTATCTACTAAGAATTTCAGATCAAAATTTAACCTTTAACCCTTTGAAAAATTATTTGTGGTCAGATTGCGCAAATCTGCCAGAAACAGTAGTCTGATTTGAAAAAATTTACTCTGATTAATCCGTGTCTCCAAATGGTCTGAAAATGTTAATAACAACCCCTTACTATATTTATTTAATTGGGTGGTTGAAACAGTTTTGAAAAATTTCCTTGAGAAGGTATGTCAAATACGTACAAGTTCTCAACCTTTGCAAGTCTGAAAATCAGATTTCACTAGTCTCAGAACTATTAGCGTTTGAATGACTTATGCTTGTCCAAAAGGGTTGAAACTTGCAGCAAATGAAACTTAGAAGATGTGGCTATATTTTTGTAAATGATTACAATTTTTGAAATTCGTTTACTATTTTTAAGATTGCGACGAAATGGATGCAAAGTGCAGGAAACTGAAAGTACTGTGCAGAAGTAAAGAACACAAGGAATTTTATACTGGTTCGGTTAAATCAACCTACTCTAGTCTTCAAGGACACCTTCTTCGGTTATCACTAAACAAATAACACCTTACCACAAGGGTTGCTGGAGTTACACACCAATTCCAACCCTTTACAATCGAAACAAGCAATCACAATGATCACGAATACCGATGAAGGTTTGATCACACCTTGATCAACCTTTTACAACAATAGGACGTGTATAGTGGTATGAATGAAGCCTATACAATATGTTTGAATATAGATACAATAGGCTTGAGAGAGAAGGAGAAGAAAGAAATGTAGAAGAAAAGAGTAGATAGTCCTTTTGCACTTTAGAAATTGTGAGACGTGTCTTGCATTTTGTTTGCTCTTCTTCTCCTTTTATTTGAGGTTGGCCCGCACACTATAGGGCTTCATCCCATCTTGGAAATTCTCTTTTAAGTCCTTGGAAGAATGCCTTGTATAGATGTGACATCAACTTGGCTACTTGGCAACACTTGATTGGATGATTGTCTTGGTCTTGCTTACTTGGCACTCTTTGATTGGATGAAATTTGTCATCACTTGATGACTGTAAAAATCTGAGAATAACACTTAAAACATGGTGCCAAAATAGTAGTAAAAACCTTTCCAAATATCATACAATTAGTCCCACTTAATTTGCAAGGTAAATTTATCTCCATTTACTCCAAGAATTCGGCCAGCCTTATGCATCAGATGCTGAAATTTTCAGCATGTGCAATAATCTCAAGATGTTCAAATTATTGCCATATTAGTATTACATCAATCCCTTGGAAAATGGGGACACAAATTTGTTACCATTAAGACTCAAATTTTGGCCACCCTTAACTTACACATGCTGAATTTTCCGCATGTGTTACATTTGTAGCAAAGTTTAAAACATTACCTTGTGTAGCTTCCTCCATTATGTCACTAACCTTGTGTAGTCCATTCTTCACAAACCAAGATGCCAAATAGGCTCCACATAAGCTCCATCAAGCTGTATTAGGCGTGTGATGTAGGATTGCCATGTGCTGAATTTTATTTTTGTAAACTTTGTAAAATAGTGCATAATCATTATACACATATGGTATATTCCAATCATCCCTAATTTGAATATTCTAGAATACTTAGTATGTATTTAATATGTAAAAAGTGTCTAGATACATGTTACATGTCATGCCAAAAACGTTCCATGTGTTGTGTTCGTAGAAAACCGAATTTTCAACTTTTGTCGATTATGCGATTTTTCTCCGATTAAATTCCAAATTTTTGCACATGTTATATATATATATATTATGTCACACATAATATACATAATATAACTTTAATTTTTCAGCTCTACTGGCTGATTAAAGTGGCGCCTCCATGTGCTTAAAAAGATGAATTTGGAATCTCCACATTTGGCCTTAATTGTGGGTGATTTGTGTGTGCCAACATGGAATGATTTTATGGCTGAGTGTATTATAAAACCCATGAAATTTGTGGTCATTTTTGAAGTGTAGGCTCTGGCCATCTATATATGGCTAGTACGTGACATGTTAGCAAAGTTTTCGGTAGTCACCCGATACGACAATTTTTGGTTTAGAACCTTGTAACGTGTCGTAATAATTTTGTCATCACCTTGACTTATATCATATGATATAAGAACTGAATATACTCATAAATATGAGGTAAGTATAGTGGTGTAACGTTGACGTACGTTCGTAAAATATATAACGTGTCGGTAGTACGTTGGAATATATGTGTATAGTGCCTTTTTAAAAAAATCTGAATGTGTATATATATATATATATATGAAAAACGTGTGACTTGAGGGTAGAAGGAGACTTTCCATTTCCATGTTTGTTGCTTTTATGCCTTCTCCGAATATTTCTCCATTTAATGAACTACTTAGTTCATTTAACTATGTACTTCACTTAATGAACTGGTTTAGTTCATTAATGGTGGCACCTGAAAATAGTTCAAACACAACAAATGTTTGCCATTTTATGTAAGCTTTAAAGCTTCATGGCTTGTTAGTACGGCAACATTATATATAAAGTATATAAGACAAGTTTGTCGCAAAAACATGTCAAGTAATGAAATGTGTCATGCATTTCTTTAGCACACGTTATTTAAATCATGCATTTTTGTGAATCACTCAAACCCTTTTTCCCAACATTTTTTAGTCAAGTATAACTTTGATGGATCCATTAACGGGTATAAAGTTAGGTTGGTTGCAAAAGGTTTCACCCAAACTTTTGGGATTGACTATGAAGAGACCTTTGCACCTGTAGCAAAGCTAAACACTGTAAGGATACTGTTTTCTCTTGTTGTTAATCTTGACTAGCCACTCTTCCAGCTTTGACTTAAGAATGCATATCTTAATGGTGACTTGGAAGAAGAAGTTCACATGCATATTCCTCCGGGACTCAATTCTGATTTCAAATAAGAAGATGAAGTGCAGATTGGAGTGGTCTCTTATAGTTTGAAACATCTCTAAGATCATGGTTTTTAAAAGGTTTAATTCACCTATATCTTCTATTGGTTTCTCCCAGTGCCTAAATCATCATACTTTATTCATAAAATATGCTGACAACAAGTGTGACATTATTATCTTTTTGTATGTTGATGATATAACTCTTACTGAAAATAATTATAATGGCATCATAGAAACAAAGAATTTATAAGTAAAGTCTGTTGGGGGTAAAGGTTTTAGGACAGTTAGGATATTTTTGGGCATGTATGTCTCAAGATCATCTAATGGCATTTGCATTTTCCCAGAGGAAGTATATATTAGACCTTTTGCAGGACATTAGCATGACAAATTACAAGCCTTCAAGTACTCCAGTTAACTCTGGGTACAAACCAAAGGAGGTATAGGATTCACGTTATGCTGACAAGCAAAGGTATCAAAGGTTAACCGGTAAGTTGATCTATCTATCTCATACTAGGCCAAACATCTGCTATGGGGTAAGTTTCATCAGCCAATTCATGCATAATCCTACTGCTAGACATTATAACTATGCTTTGAGAATTTTAAGTCATCTAAAATATTCCCCCTGGTCAGGTCTGTTTCTCAAAAGATCTCAAGTCAGGGATATTAAAGTTTTTATTGATGCTGATTAGGCTGGATCCAAAACTGATATGAGATCAATGTCTGGTTGTGCCTCTTATATGTAGGAGAACTTGATTACATAGAGAAGCAAGAAGCAGCATGTTGTATCTAGAAGCAGTGTTAAAGCTGAACTATGGGCCTTATCTCTTGGTGTATGTGAAGGCTGGTGGATCAACAGGGTTTTGAAGGATCTAAAACATGATGTTCAGCTGCCTATCCATGTATACTGCAACAATGTATATGCAATCCATATGACTTAGAATCATGTGCAACGTGATAAGTCCAAGCATATTGAGATTGACAGGCACTTCTTAAGGGAAAAGATTGAGCTTAAAGTGCTCAAACTACTCTTCATCAGGTCCAAAGATCAAATTGCAGATATACTCACCAAGCCAGTGGCTATTCAAATCTTCAAGACACTACTAGACAAGCTGGATTGTATCAACATCTACAACTCTAGCTTGAGGGGTAGTGTTTGAATATAGGCTACATCAGACGAAGACTCAAATCAAAAGCCAAGGGTAATGCCAGTGTGCAAAGTCGCAGAAATTCTCTTGAGGCATTTCATAGAACAGTTTCTTCTAAGCGCCAAACACCTATTCGTGTCCCTAATTCTCCATGAGTTCTTTTCATTTTCATCATGTTATTGTACATAATTATTTTTAATCATATGTCATTAGGTACATCATCATTTTTGATGATTAGGCTTGCTTTATCTGGAGGTTTTTATCTGGAAAAAATAGCCATTGGCTGTCTCCTTCAGCAGACTAGCCGTTGGACCTTAGCGGTGTATATATGGCTTGAATGCATTTGTGAATAAGAAGTGAATTTTTTTATCTCACTTTGAGTGTCTATTGTGTGATATTTGAGCTCATTTTCTCTATTATCACTCATAGGGTCGGATGAAACAAAATCTTTGTTATCTTCTTTAGGTAGATGGCGACCAAATTGGGTGAAGAGGGTAGGGTTGGAGTAGGGTTTTTGGTAGATTATATAGATGGCTAGGCATCTTGCTGAATAAAAGGGAATATGCTATTTTAAAACCAATCAGTTAAGATTTCATTTTTATCCTTTACTTATCTATCCTAACCAAATATTATCTTAATTAGCAATTATTCTATATTTATATTATATGTTCCCTTTTATTTTTCTTTAAAAATATGGGTGTGACATTTCTCCACTCTTTTAAAAAGTTTCGTCCTCGAAACTTGCGTACCGTAGTCGAAGTGATGTGGATACTTCTCCCTCATATGCTCCTCGAGCTCCCACGTGGATTCTCATTCCATATGATTGTTCCACTGCACCTTCACGTAGGGGATCTCTCATATTCGTAAAACTTGGTCCTTCTTATCTGTAATACGTATCGAGGTTTCTTCGTAAGTCGCATCACTCTCCACCTTCAAGGGCATATTGGCTTAGCTGTGAAACATCACCTATATGTCGCATCACTTGTATGTTGCAAAACTTGGTCCTTCTTATCCACAATACATATCGGAGTTCCTTCGTATGTTGCATCACTCATCATAATCGATATGACGAGGGCTCAACTTACCTTTCTCTCATAGTATCATCACACCTTTCTTGAGTGAAACCCTTAAGTACACCTTCTCATGCACCACGAACTCTTGAGGACGTCTCATAGAATTCGCCCAACTCTTACTATGATCCTGAGCTACCTTGAGCCTCTCTCGAATGTCTTCACTTCCTCCAATGTCTGCTCAACTATCTTAGGTCTGGTGATGCTTCTTTCCCCAACTTCATCTTAATACACAAAGGATCTACACTTCCTGCCGTATAAAGCTTCAAGCATTGCCATGCCAATCGCGTTATGGTGACTATTATTATATGAGAGCTCTATCAGCTTTACCATATTATTCTAATTTCAATTGAAATCTAGCGGGCAGGCTCTTAACATGTCCTCTAACATCTAGATGGTCTCCTCTGATTGTACATCAGTCTGGGGATGGAATGCTATACTTATCCACAACTCAGTCCCTATGACTCTCTGATATACGGTCCAAAATCGAGATGTGAATCTAAAATATCAGTCTTCCATGATACTTACTAGTACTCAAGCAGGCTCACAATGTTATCCACATATATAATCACTAACTTCTTCATCGTAGCTCACACTGGTAGGAAATGCGCAAACTTGGTCAATCGATCCACAATCACCCAAATGACATCATTGCTGTTTCTTGTCTTAGGGAGTCCTGATACAAAGCACATAGTGATGTGGTTCCATTTCCATTCAGGTACCTCTAACGGCTGCATAAGTCCTCCTAGTCACCGATGCTCTGCCTTCACCTGCTGACATACCAAACATCTAGCAATGTGTTCAGCTATCTCATGCTTTAGCCACTCCACCAATAATTCTTCAGCAGATCATTATACATCTTACTGGTGCCTGGTTGTATAGAAAGTCTTGAGTTGGGTGCTTCCTTCAAAACTTCTTTCCTGAGGTCCACATCTTCGTGCACACACAGTGTACCCTAATATCAAATGCTCTTATCATCTAACACTTAGAATCTTTCAACTTCCTTAGTCTTAAGTGTGTCACGAATACCTCGTAGGTTCATCTAACACTTGGAACCCTTGATTCTATCCACTATAGTATATGTATAAATTGCCAAGACATTTGCTGCAGAATCCACGATATCTAAATCAAAACTTCAATCTCTCTCTAACGGGGTCTGTCTCGAATGGCTTGATTTCCTACTGAGTGCATCTGCCACTCTGCTTGCCCTACCAAGATGGTACTTAAAGGTCAAATCATAGTCCTTGATCAGTTCTAACCAGCTCTTCTACCTCACATTAAGTCTTTCTACATAAATATCTACGTAAATAGATATTCAAGGGAATCAATATAGGTCACATATACATATATCATTATTAAAACATAAGATTAAAGGTACCTGTCACCACATCGTTTGATCTATAAACATCTATTGCCGTCATCACATGAACTCGAGCATTGGTCCGCGGTAGACTCTTCTCTTTGGGCAGCTCTCTGAGGCAATCTCCACTGCTCTAGGCAATCTCTAACCAACTGGCTCATCTTTCCACAATTAAAGCATGCTTTCATCTTTCTCCGACAATCACCTCTATGTCATCGGTTGCATGCTGAGCAGGTAGGAATAGAAGTGTGGTTTGCCTCTAGGTTGTCGCTGATACTGCGGATGTGGTTGTTGCTATCTTATAGGACCCCTCCTTGGTAGCTTAACCCATCTTCCAGGCCTATCACTGTTTACCTCTCTAGGTCGCTTGCCTCGTTTCTCCTCATCGTGACGCTGCAAGTCGCTCTCCAACCAACAACACGCATCCCACAGCTCTCTACAATTCATTGTATTGGCATTCACCACTCACGTACGAATGCAGGTATTCATACCTCTTTCAAACTTCACCATCTTGAGGTGCATATCACCCATCGTTGAAGGAAAAATCTCCCCAAAGCGTTAAATGAATTGACATACTCCGCCACCGACATGCTTGGCCCCGGTCTCAACACCTTGAAAGCCCCTATATTCTACAAAGTCACTGATGGCGAGACATAAAAATTTTTAAGCTCTTCTCTGAATCGGGCCCAACTGACGAGCTATGGAAAATCAATCTCAGTAGTAGTCCACCACTTGTCGGCTTCATTAATCAAAAATGGTCAGATCACAATGGTGTTCATCTCATTAGACACCTGCAGTAATGCAAAATTGTTCTCCACCTCAGTCAGCCACTTATCTGCATCGTCTGGGTCAGCACCCCCGTCGAAGGTAGGGACGTGCACCTGCTTCATCTCTCTAAAGTAGTTCCTGATCCCATACACTCGGTTTGCTACCTGACCGATCTGTATCAATGCATAACAAGTGCCTTTGGAAGAGCACCCTGATTCTGACTCTAGTTGTCACTTCCGTTACCATTAGTCTCTTCATGGAGGCATCTTGCAGTAAGCATTGCAATTTATTTAACTCAATAAGATATTGTGAAATTAAGGGCTATTATGGTCGTGCTTAAGGGGACATGCAAAAGATCATCATCAAAACTTAAATAATGCAAGTAATTAAAATCACATAGGCATAATATTGTCCTAGGTATATGTACCCGTCAACACATCATCCCTTAAGTCTAAGGTCATTACTTATTTCTAAGATCATTGCTTAGGTATATGATCATCACTTATGTCTGAAATCGTCACTTAAAACTAAGGTCATTTCTTAAGTCTAAGTTTCTGACATGGACCTAGGCCATGCTCTGATACCACCTGTAGCGGCTTATCTCGAGACCACAACACTCGAAATGGCTCACCTGCCATATTCTGCTAAGAGAAATAAAAGGCGTCGAAGCCAAACATCATACTCGTTAGCAAAGTGACATAGACTAATATAGCAGAAACGTCATAAAATTAAAACAATGGAAATAATCCTCAAATCATCAACTATACAAGTCCAGAAATGTCTAAATCCAAAAAGAACATATATCGTAAACTTAATAAAGTATCTCTAAGTCTCAAAAATATCAAATCTCAAATGCACAAAATAAATGACTCAAAAATTCCATATATAATTTCTCCCACAAGTCCTCGAACCCATCGGTACCATACTCTGACTCATCCTCGATGAACACGAGATCATACCCCTGGCTCTCTACAAGATGTTGACAAATGTAGTATGAGCGACAACATAGCGCCCAGTAAGTAGCCTGTCTGTACACACTATGGGACCATACACGGAAAAACATGTGTGAATACATAATTAAACAATTTATGAAAATATCAAGTTTTCCATTCGCAAATAAATTGACTATAATACCCTTTACAATCAGACAAACACCAAAAAAGGTGTGCAACATGCTATGCAATTATGATATATTAAGCATAACTGGTATTTCAAGGTTGTAGCAAGCACAAAAGAATATCAAACTTTTGATGCGCACATAGGAAGACCCAATGTTAATAGTGGCATCTTAGAGCAAGCATGAGGCAAACGCATCAATATTAGAAGAAAATTTTTCATGAGCACCATAGTTGCACAAATAACATCACAGATAAGAGGAATGTCAATTCAAGAATAGTTGGGGATGATTAGAGAACACAGTAGCGAAAATGTGGACTTTGGAACTCAAGGTATGCATGAACCCGTAAAAAGAAACTTGAATGTGGACATCAATTACAAAATGGTGTCATTGAGAAAAAAGTCTACAACAAAGATGGTGTACGATGATTGGCTTGAATCTTTCCGTAAATTGCCTCACTACATGGCTGCAATCGAGGCGTCAAACAAAGGGACCATAGACCAGTGTAGACATGATTCAGAGTCGAGTACTACTAAAAAGAAGGTTTTTGGTACAGTTTTTTGGGCAATCAAACTATCAGTTTTGGGGTCCAGACACCGTCGTGCAATGATGTCAGTAGGCTATACACTCTATCTAGCAAGACCATGGAAAAACTTTTGATTGCAGTTGCGGTTGATGCTGCTGAACATATATTTCTATACGCTTATGCTATTGCTGATGGGGAGAGCGAACATAATTGGGGTGGTTGCTTTGGAATATCTGAGAACATATACTTGGTGATATGCAATGCTTGTGTCTTGTATTAGATCAATTTGTAAGACTACAGCCTGCAATAAGCCATGATCCTGTTTGATAACCACCTTATATATACCACAGATATTGTCTCCTTCATATCAAAGCCAACTTTCCAGGTAAATTATTGCACCCAACGAAAATCGTATTGTAATTGAGGCATATGGAGTAGTGTAATAAAATGATTAGTCTTTCCAAGTGCATTTTTCTAAGTTTATTACTTGTCTTTAATTATTTTCCCTTAAAGTGAATACTATAAAAAATAGTATAATACCCCAAGTATGATTTATGAAACGTGTGAAAGGACCATTTTGCCCTTACAAGAATTCAGAAAATTCGGCCACAAGGGTCTTAAAAGAACTCTAGAATATTCTTCCCTTTTATAAGAAAAGTAACCTTAATGGTCTCCTTAAAAGCAAGCCACAAAAAGCCTACACAAAATTGAGTATCCTACTAATGTGTTTAAAAAGGATTAAGGGAAAAGTTCTTCCACTTTCCCTCCCCCAACCGCCGGCTAAGTGAAGGGAAAAGCACATGAGACTACTTTTTAATTTAATGCTCCAACTAGTCCCTTTATGGCCTCTTAAAGAAATTCAAAAAGGCCTCACCCATAATGTGAGGTAGGGTATTATTCCAAGATTTAAGATTTTCTCCATTTTCCTTTAAAGGCCGGATGCAAGTAGTGGAGAAATCCATGGGATCATTTTCATCATAATAATTCCAATTTACCACTTTTACTTAAAACAACTTTTCTAATTATCATCAATAGGCAATAAAAGAATAAGGAAGCCTATGGAAGGCCCCCACCGTCGGATTACCATGGCTAATCCATGGTAACCCCTAACCAAACTTAGTTACTTTTCTAACCATCCTAAAAAGTAAATTAAGGAGTAATTGGAGGGAAAAAGCAACTAAGGTGTAAATGAGCCTACCATTCTCCCCAACACCGGTTATCCTACTAAGGTTAACCCATGATGGCTTCATCAACCACCTTGGTTATTTTTTCTTAGCCCCACCTCAAAAAGTAACTCATGTAGTAATTGGGGTTATGCACTAAATGATCTTCATAATGATGTTCATGCAAAGGAGGGAAAAATCTTTTCTCCTTCTCCTTTAAATGGACAGCCTCCCTCTTGGGTTGGCAAGAAACCATTTTCAAAAGTTCAACCTAGAAGCTTCCTCCATATTCAACACTCAAACTACCTAAGCAAAACATCCAAGACTCCTTACATACTTGTGCAAACCCTCCATCACCTTCTCTCACACGGCTAGCCTTGGACTAAGGAGATCCAAGAACCATCTTCAAGATCCAAGTTTCAACTAGGTAAGTTACATCTTAGATTCTAAAGTAGAGTCCATTTTCTCTAAAAAGTAAAGCTTACATTTTGGTTCTTTTCTTGCCAAAAACTGTGGCCTTCAATGGTCACTAGGGGGAGATTTTTCAAGCTACTAAGGGGAGATAACATCTTGGTGGGTTAAATCCATTTCACTCCATTTAAGCTCCATTTTGTTGGAGGAAAGCTTCAAGATTTTTCAACCGAGACTCAAGCTAAGGGAATTTCTTGCTCAAAGAGGCAAGTACACACTAAGCAACCTTGGCTTATTTGTGAAGTATATGCTTGAATGACTAGACTCTCTAAGATGTGAATGTTAGTTGAATATTCTAAGTACTATGAATGAGAACTTGATGTATGGTTTACTACATGGATATGTTTGTGCTCAATCCAAAATATGACATGACACCCACTATGTGCAAGAAACAGGCTGTTATGACGAGTGTTGAAGGTATGACTTAGTCTTGTTAAGAATGTACCACATGAAGTGTGAAATACATGGAGATGGCGTGTGCTATGTCTAAAATAGCAAAGCTGTTTTGTTGTGATTTATGTGTAGCCTAAAGACTATTACTAATCTGGAAATGATTATGTCAAAATAGGTATTTAGTGGTTAATAAGCCATTTTAGAGAAATAAGGTCATTAGGAAAGTAATGGACAAGATAAAGTGATAAAAGGCAACACTACTGGAGCTGGGCAGTTTTAAGTGATGTATTGTATGGTCTGAAAATGAACTCTAGGAACGTGTAATTTGTCTAACTTTTAACAGGATGGTAGCATTATATGTTTAGTAAAAGTGAGAGGCTGAATTTTGGTAAAAGAACTTGTGGTTTGCCCTTAATTAATTTTTTAGTAGAAGTAGGTCACTACAGTTCAAGTAAATACCTTAACTTAGAAAGAAAATTTTTTGAACCCCTTAAGTATATTGGATTGCCTTGAAAATTTTACAGTACTTACCTAAGACATAGAGGAGTATGTTCATGTGAAGAATTTGCTTAACATTACTGTTTTTACGGGGTAACAACTAAAGGGAGGTCACGGTACAAAATCTGGAAACAGGGCCGCAGGATATAGTGATTGTTGAAGCATTAACCTTATTTAATTGGACTTGTATATGATGTTGGGCCTTTAGATATTAATTCTTAGTGTATTGGCTATGTTCCAGGTTTTAGCCTTAATTGGATAAGGCCTTATGGCCCATGAAACTGAGGAAAGAACGGGTACTGCATTGCTGGACTCAGCAGTACCACTTTTAGTAAATCAATGATTTGATGGTTTCATCTACCTTGGAATGTTACGGAATTTTTATGGCATGTAGATAAGACTTCATTATGCATACGTGTGGCATAAGTTTATGACAATAGGCCTAAATTGATGATTTGGTGGCCGCATGAACAGAGTATTAATGCTGGAATATTTTCCAGCTTAAGGGACAAGTCCGTTCATGTCTTGTGTGATGTATTTAGTCATGAATTGCATGTTGCACATCATGCATTGTATTGTCCCCATTTGCATGATTCATGAGACTGATTTTTATGCCAAAGAAATGAAGAAAATCTCTTTTTGAAAAAAAGGATTTCAGTTTTTGAAATAACGACTCCTATTAATACCATAAAATCCTGGCCAGCATGACCCGCTCAAGATCCAGGGTTAATTGATCTGATGATGATTATGACCGTTCAAGCCCGGAGACAATAGACCTGATGATGATGATTATGACCATTCAATCCCGGAGAGAATAGACCTGGTGATGATTATCACCGTTCAGGCCCGGAGAGAATAGACCTGATGATGACGATTTATGACCGTTCAGGCCCGAGAAGAATAGACCTGATTATGATGATTGACTGTATGACTGTTTTTAGATCCAAAAATAATAGATCCGAAGGGAATGATATGATCGCCTCAGACCCGGAGATAATAGATCTGAACACTCTCTATTCTCGTTTTATTTACGATGGTGTTTTGAAAGAAAGAATGAATTTATCTTCATCTTATCATGCTGCATCACATGGGCATATTAATACATGCTGCATTTAATAGCCAGTCGAATGCTATGTGTACTGTTACTTAGGTTACAACCTTATTATGTACGGTCACTTAAGTTCTGATTTTATTGTCGCATAAGTTATGATCTTAATTCTTTTGACGGCCGATGGATTGAAGTCAGGTATGTGGATAATCCAAATTCTTGGGATTTTGTTCTTGTGTATACTTTCTATTTAATTCTTGGTTGTTTACAGTTTACTTGCTGGTGACTTTGTCACTCACCCCCTTATTTTTCCTCCCAAAGCCTGAAGAAAACGGGATAGAGTGGATTGACGATGAGCCTAGAGTTCTGTACCCGTAGACAAGAGAGAGAGGATGGCAGCTTAAGGAATTTATCTTGATGGTTTATGTTTGATGGACTTACGTTGGAACAAACATTTTGGATTACTCTTTTCATTTTATGGACATGGTTGTAGACGTTATGTCGGATAATTCAGAATGTTTTATTTAAAAGTTTTTCAACTGCCTAAGTTTTGCTTACCTGTCGACATGTAGGCATGAAAGTCCATAAATTTTGTTATGGACTATGACATGTTATGCGTTGATGCATGGTACTCTCCATACTGAAGTACGGCGGGCATACCGTATTCGGGCAGGCCGGGTACGGGGTGCTACAGGTGGTATCAGAGCCCACGCTCTAGATTCGGGCAGAAAGTGATGATTTTAGAAGATCTAAGTTTGACCTTAGACTCAAGTCATGATCCTAGAAGAGTGTTGACCTTAGGCTAGGACGACTTAGACTGGAATTAGGGCCTTAACCTAATGACAAAACCCGAGTCAACAAAATTTTAAAGGCCACAGAATTGAACTCGAATATTATCTTCTCGAATATTCGTTTAAGTCTTATTGAATTATGAATTTATTTCTTGTCACTTATCTTGGTATTGCAACCTTAAATAGAACTCCGACGCTGCTTAGTGCAGATGGCTCGACCTTGTAGCCGACCTGCTAGAGCCCGACTCGCTGTATAGGAGCCGGTTCCTCCACAGCCTCAGGAACCCGTTCCTCCTACACCTGCTCAGGTTCCTTAACCACCACCACCGTAAGAACAGAACCCACCTCTTGTTCAGAACAATCCTCCACCTCAGGTGCCTTTACCTCCGATGATGCCGGACATCCACACTTTTCAGGCCTTCTGCCAGACTGTGACGCAGATTGGCCAAGTGATGATGCAGCAGAATGCCCCTCTTCAACCTCATGAGCCTGTTAGGGACGCGCAATATTACTTTGAGAAACTGAAAAGAGCCACTGTACCACAATTCGAGGGAAAATCCGACCCAGATATTGCTGAAAAATGGTTAGACGAAGTAGAGAACTGCTTTGAGTTAATCCATGCCCCTGAGGAGATGAAAACCCAAGCGATAAGACCATTCTTACTTGGAGACGCGAATCAATGGCGGAAGGCAAATTTGCAATCCTTACCGAGACTGATTTCATGGCGAGAGATTTCTACAAAAGTTCACAAGTTTTACATACCTCCTTCTGTGAAGCTACAGAAAAGACATGAATTTGAGTCATTGAAGCAGGAACAAGGAATGACTGTGGCAGGTTATGCAAACAAGTTTATAGCCTTGGGAAGGTTTCAGCCATCAACAATGAATGATGAGGAGACTAAGATGTTGAAGTTTGAAAGAGGATTGAATCCAAGGATAAGGACTTGGTTGGTTAATAAAAATCCCGCCAACTTTGGAGCACTACTGGACGCATGTTATAGAATTGAGAGGGACATTATCCGTCGGGATGAGGTTGGACAAAAGAGAGGAAGATAAGTGTCTAGGAGTGTAGGACCCCACAAAACCGCCAAAAAGAATTTCCGAGGACCCGGTCGACAAGGAAAGAATTAGAATTCGTTATCAGCGTCGATCGCAACAGAAGATTCAGTCAAGAAATCAGGCCCAGCAGCAGCCAGCCATTCCGGCTTGTCCTCACTACCAGAAGCATCACGTGGGGAGAATGTTTCTTCCAGCCAGGGAAGTGTTTCGGATGTGGCAAGGTGGGCCACATACTCAAGAACTGTCTAGACAAGGGGACCACTTGCTTTGAATGCGACAAAGTCGGACACATGAATAAAGATTGCCCAGAGAAAGGAGCCCAGCAGCAGCAGCAACCAAGGAACCAGCACCAGCGCGCAATGCAAGAGTTCATGTTATGATCGACGCTGCTGTTGAGGAAGCTAATGATGTGGTGACTGGTAAGTTTTAAGAATTATGCAAGATTACATTTTTGTAAGATGTTGTTATTTCTGTTTCGCTTAGTCAATCTTGCATAATTCAGGAGTTATCTTAGTATGTGCTATGCCTAAAAATGTGTTGTTTGATAGTGGCGCTAGCCACTCATTTATATCAAGGAAGTTTGCAAAGAATATTGATCATAGCCCAGTTCACCTTGGGACACCTTATAGAGTCCAAGCAGCTGGCGATGAGGTGCTTATATCTCACCAGCTGTATAAGAACTATGAGATTGAGTTTGACGAACAACAATTTTCAGCGGATTTTATTCCGATAGCCATGAGTGATTTTGACATACTTCTTGGAATGGATTGGCTCTCTAAGAATTGCGTGCACATTGATTGTTGCGAAAGACGGGTTATCATTAAGAACCCAGAACGAGAAGAAGTAACTTTTCATGGAGGTTTGAAGTTGAAGAAATCCCCCAAGAATGTCTTTTCAAACGCGGTCCGTGCCTGTAGGATGCTGAAGAAAGGGCACAAAGAATTCTTAGTTTATGCTTTAAGTGCTGATCAAGCGCCATTTGACCTTTCTCAAGTCCCGGTAGTTCAGGAATATCCTGATGTTTTTCTAGAAGAGTTGCCAGGCCTTCCGCCAGATAGAGAGATCGCGTTTGAAATCAATTTAATTCTGGGAGCCGAACGGATATCAAAGGCTCCTTACTGAATGGCGTCTGCGGAATTGAAAGAACTAAAGGAGCAGTTACGTGAGCTGTTGGAAAAGAAACTTATCCGCCCAAGTGTCTCGCCTTGGGGTGCTCCTATGTTGTTTGTGAAGAAAAAGGATGGAAGCATGCGTCCGTGTATCGATTATAGGGAGCTCAACAAGATTACCATAAAGAACAAGTACCTGCTGCCTAGGATCGACGATCTATTCGATCAGCTTTCGGTAAGAAATTAAAATTTTTATTTCAATAATAATTCTGTTTTGGAACCTTGTCTAAAGGTATCTTGGTACAGGGAGCACAAGTTTGCAGTAAAATTGATCTTTGTTTTGGATACTTTCAATTGAAAATCAACGCCGAGGATATTCCAAAAACTGCTTTCAGGACGCGGTATGAACATTATGAATTCCTTGTGATGCCATTCGGATTGACTAATGCCCCCACAGCATTCATGGATCTTATGAACCGAGTGTTTCAAGAGCAATTAGACAAGTTTGTTGTAGTTTTCATTGACGATATCTTGATTTACTTACCGGACGAAGAGTCCCATGCAGCCCATTTAAGGATCTCCCTTGACATCTTATGGAGGAAGCAGTTGTACGCAAAATTCAGTAAATGCGAATTTTGGCTGCATAGTGTAGCGTTTCTCGGCCATGTTATATCGGAAGATGGGATATCAGTAGATCCCAAAAAGATTGAAGCAATCACGGAATGGCCAAGGCCGACAAACGGTACGGAAGTACAGAGTTTTCTTGGTCTCGCCGGCTACTATCGCAAGTTTGTAGAAGGATTCTCTCGGTTTGCTATGCCTCTCACCCGATTGACACATCAAAAGAAGAAGTTCAAGTGGACTTCGGACTGCAAAAGGATATTTACCGAGTTGAAGGAGAAATTGACATCTGCTCTAGTTTTGTCTCAGCCAATTTTGGGTGAAAGTTTCGTAGTGTACAGTGATGCCTCGAAGAACGGCTTTGGATGTGTGTTAATGCAGAAAGATCGAGTGATTGCGTATGCATCTTGACAGTTGAAGCCGTTCGAGCAAAATTATCCAATACATGATATTGAGCTTGCAGCTGTAGTCTTTGCCCTGAAGATATGGAGACATTATCTTTACAGTGAAAGATGCGAAATCTTTACAGATCACAAAAGTCTTAAGTACCTTTTCACCCAGAAGGAATCGAATATGCGCCAATGCCAATGGCTAGAATTGATAAAGGATTACGACCTCTCTATCAAGTATCATCCAGGCAAAGCCAATGAAGTTGCCTATGCCTTGAGTCGGAAAACAAGTCATCCGCGTCAACCTCCTCTACAGCGCGATATGGAAGAGTTTGATCTGGAGGTAGTTGATTCCATTGATAATGTACTAGCTAAGTTGGTTTTGGTTCCTTCATTGATTGACAGAATTAGAGAGGGTCAAGAAAAAGATGAAGCTTTGAAGCAAATTAAGGATAAGTTGAAAGCGAAACCTTCTGAAGACTTCAAGGTCAAAAATGATGACAGCTTGTGGTTCAGAAGTCGATTGTGCATACCCGATGATGGTGATATAAAGAATGAAGTTCTTCAGGAAGCTCATAGTTCTCGTCTATCTATTCCTCCCAGAGCCAACAAAATGTATCAAGACCTAAAGCAGAAATTCTGGTGGCATGGCATGAAGAAACAAATTGCCGAATTCGTGGAGAAATACCTCGTTTGCCAGAGAGTGAAAGCAGAACATCAAAGACCTGCCAGGTTATTACAGCCTCTTGGGAGTCCCGTAGTGGAAGTGGGATCACATCACTATGGACTTTGTGACTGACCTGCCAAGGACAAAGAATGGGCATGATGCTATTTGGGTTGTAGTAGATCGTTTGACGAAGTCCGCCCATTTCATGGCTATGTCAATCAAAGCCTTTTTGGAGTAGTTGGCCTCAATGTATATAAATCAGATTGCGTTTCTGCATGGAATACCCATGAGTATTGTTTGCGATCACGACTCTCGCTTTACTTCTCGATTTTAGACAGCTTTTCAGGAAGCGATGTGCACTGAGATACGGACGAGTTCAACATTTCACCCTCAGACTAATGGTCAATTGGAAAGGACCATCCAAACATTGGAAGATATGTTACGAGCTTGCATACTTGATTTTAGAGGAAGTTGGGACAAGAGTCTCAAGCTCGTGGAGTTTTCCTATAATAATAGCCACCATCGATCTATTGGAATGGCTCCTTATGAAGCACTTCATGGAAGAAAGTGCCGATCTCCACTTTATTGGGATGAAATTGGAGATAAAATTCTTTCAGGACCTGACTTGGTGGAGCAAGCCCAAGAGAAAGTAATAATTGTTAAGCAAAGGTTGAAAGCGGCCCAGGATAGAAGCAAAGTTTGGGCTGTCGAAAAGCGGCGACTAGTAGAATTTCAGGCAGGTGAAAAAGTGTTCTTAAAAGTGTCGCCATCAAACGGAGTTAAAAGATTTGGCATAAAGGGTAAACTAAGTCCAAGGTTTATCGGGCCATATGAGATTCTTGAAAGGATTGGAGAAGTCGTTTAGCGGCTAGTGCTACCGCCATTATTGTCTCAGTTACATGACGTGTTTCACGTATTCCATCTTTCCCAGTACGTGCATGAGCCCAGTCTCATCATTGAGGAGCAGCCCTTGAAGATTGAAGCTGATGTGTCATATGAAGAAGAGCCGGAGAGGATCGTTGACCGGAAGGAAAAGGCTCTAAGGAAACGATCCATTCCCATGGTTAAGGTGGAGTAGAAGCACCACTCAGTCGATGAAGCCACTTGGGAGATGGAAGAACACATGAAGAACTTGTACCCACATCTTTTCGATTAGTGCTCTTAAGTTTCAAGGACGAAACTTGTAATAAGGGGGGAGGATGTACCCAACAAAAATCGTATTGTACTTGAGGCGTATGGAGTAGTGTAATAAAATGATTAGTCTTTCCAAGTGCATTTTTCTATGTTTATTACTTCTCTTTAATTATTTCTCTTTAAAGTGAATACTATTAGAAATAGTATAATACCCCAATGATTTATGAAACGTGTGAAAGGACCATTTTGCCATTACAAGACTTTAGAAAATTCGGCCACAAGGGTCTTAAAAGAACTCTAGAAGATTCTTCCCTTTTATAACAAAAGTAGCCTTAATGGTCTCCTTAAAAGCGGGCCACAAAAAGGCTACACAAAATTAAGTATCATACTGATGTGTTTAAAAAGGATTAAGGGAAAAGTTCTTCAACTTTCCCTCCCCCAACCGCCGGCTAAGTGAAGGGTAAAGCCTATGAGACTACTTTTCAATTTAATGCTCCAACTAATCCCTTTATGGCCTCTTAAAGAAATTCAAAAAGGCCTCATCCATAATGTGAGGTAGGGTATTATTCCAAGATTTAAGATTTTCTCCATTTTCCTTTAAAGGCCGGATGCAAGTAGTGGAGAAATCCATGGGATCATTTTCATCATAATAATTCAATTTACCACTTTTACTTAAAACAACTTTTCTAATTATCATCAATAGGCAATAAAAGAATACGAAAACCTATGGAAGGCCCCCCCACTGCCGGATTATCATGGCTAATCCATGGTAACCACTAACCAAACTTAGTTACTTTTCTAACCAACCTAAAAAGTAACTTAAGGAGTAATTGGGGGGGTAAAAGCAACTAAGGTGTAAATGAGCCTACCATTCTCCCCAACACCGGTTATCCTACTAAGGTTAACCTATGAAGGCTTCACCAACCACCTTGGTTACTTTTTCTTAACCCCACCTCAAAAAGTAACTCATGTAGTAATTGGGGTTAAACACTAAATGATCTTCATAATGATGTTCATGCAAAGGAGGGAAAATTCTTTTCTGCTTCTCCTTTAAATGGACGGCCTCCCTCTTAGGTTGGCAAGAAACCATTTTCAAAAGTTCAACCTAGAAGCTTCCTCCATATTCAACACTCAAACCACTCAAGAGCTCACCTAAGCAAAACATCCAAGACTCCTTACTGTTACTGTATGTGCCCTAGGCCATGATTTGGATATTTATGTTATGCATTTATTATTAATAAAAAAGGTTTCATTATCATTATTGTTGGTTAGTATGTTACACAATTTTGATATATGTCCCTGATTTATTATTGTTATGGAGATAAAATAATTTATAATCAGTATGAGTATTGATTTGATAATCATGAGATGATTATGTGTATGGTGATACGAATCAATCTCATAGATACTTGTTAGAGAATAGTGTATTGGATAGACCCATCATGAGATTGCTACATGGATTAGCGTCATAAGTAAATCTCATGATAGTCATGTTTTAATCCTTAGACTTGAGATTGTCATAGTTTCCAACATAAGGACTATTATATTTTGACATGATCAAACGTTATCCGTAACTGGATAATAATAAAGGTCATGATTGAATGTGATAGAAATTATGTAGAGGATATTGAACAATCAAGATAGAATTTGTCCCTCTCTTTTGAGAGAGATATCTTTGGGCCCCTCGATTAGTGAGACTGTGAAATGCATGGCCGTGCTCAAATGAATTGATAGTGTGATCAATATCATTTGTTTTATCAGTCTACTTAGAGATCGAGTAATCATATGTTTGAGCTATATAAGTATGACGCTGACCATGACTTATGTTCAAACTAGATATCGTGTGACAAAAGGATTAATGCGTGTACTATTATTAGGCTAGTTGGACTTTACTCGTATTAATTGGGTAGTTGTGATGCCTTGCTAGAGGCCAATTACGACTTGTTGGTTTAATAGAGATTTAATCAACTGCCAATTAATATGGGCCTATCGGGTCACACACAAGAATGCGTAAGGCTGAGATTAATAATATTAATAATATTAATATTGGATATTAATTATTATTATTATTATTATTATCGTTTTTTATATTAATAATATTAATATTGGATATTAATTATTATTATTATTTTCGTTTTTTTGGTGATTATATATACATGTGTGTTATCGGATAATAACGAGAGAATCCATATTTGATATGGATTTTGAATATCCTGATAAAATCCGTATCTGATATGGATTTTGATTGGCATCAACTAATCCGATTAGGACTCGGATTTTGATGTCTATATATTTGTGTATCTCGTATACACTATACACATGAAAATACACCAAGCAATTAGAAAACGCAAGAACAGAAAACGAAACCCTAGAATCGTTTTTGAGAAAAACGAGTTCTTCAGCCGCGCCGTTTGAAGAGCTAGCACTCCAGGCGGAAGCGTTCGTGCGGATACCGACAGAGGGTGATCGTATTTTCGCACCTCTTCCATCTGCAGATTTCGAATCTACGGAGGTACTTTTTGTTTTTTTGTCGAATTAAACGAACAACATGGATCCTTGGTAGGAAATCAGAGATCAATTTTTGTTTTCCGCTGCGCGTTTTTGCAGTGATCTCGTTCGCTTTCCTAACACTTACATACTTGGGCAAACCCTCCATCACCTTCTTTCACACGGCTAGCCTTTGACTAAGGAGATCCAAGAACCATCTTCAAGATCCAAGTTTCATCTAGGTAAGTTACATCTTTGATTCTAAAGTAGTTTCCATTTTCTATAAAAAGTAAAGCTTACATTTTGGTTCTTTTCTTGCCAAAAACAGTGGCCTTCAATGGTCACTAGGGGGAGATTTTTCAAGCTACTAATGGGAGCTAACATCTTGGTGGGTTGAATCCATTTCAATCTCCATTTAAGCTCCATTTTGTTGGAGGAAAGCTTCAACCTTTTTCAACCGAGACTCAAGTTAAGGGAATTTCTTGCTCAAAGAGGCAAGTACACTCTAAGCAACCTTGGCTTATTTATGAAGTATATGCTTGAATGACTAGCCTCTCTAAGATGTGATTGTTAGTTGAATATTCTAAGTACTATGCATGAGAACTTGATGTATGGTTTACTACATGGATATGTTTGTGCTCAAACCAAAATATGACATGACACCCACTATGAATGATTATGTTAAAATTGGTATCTAGTTGTTAGTAGGTCATTTTAGAGAAATAAAGCTAGTTGGAGAGTATTGAACAAGAAAAAGTGATTAAAGGTAAATCTGCTGGAGCTGGACAGTTTTTAGTGGCGTATTGTATGACCTAAAAATGAACATTAAGAACGTGCAATTTAGCTAAATTTTGGTAGGATGGTAGCCTTTTATGTTTAGTAAAAGTGTGATTTGTAATTTCGGTAAAAGGACTTGTGGTTTGCCCTTAATAATTTTTTAGTAGGAGTAAGTCACTGTAGTTCCAGTAAATACCTTGACTTAGAAAGAAAATTAATTGACCCCCCTTAAGTATATTGGATTGCTTTGAAATTTTTACAGTACTTACCTAAGACATAGATGAATATGTTCATGTGAAGAATTTGCTTGAAATTACTGTTTTATAGGGTAACAATTAAGGTGAACATCATGGTACTAAACTGGAAAACTGGGCCGCATGGTATGGTGTTTGTTGAGGCCTTAATCTTATTTAATTGGACTTGTATGTGATGTTTGGGCCTTTGAATACTACTCTTTAGTGTATTGTCTGTGTTTCCAGGTATTAGTCTTAATTGGATAAGGCTTTATGGCCCATGAAACTGAGGAAAGGGCGGGTACTGCACTGCTGTATTCAGCAGTACCCCTTTTCAGTAATGTAATGATTTGAGTGTTTTAACTACCTGGAAATGTTCATAAATTTTTATGGCATGTAGACAAGACTCACTTATGTATATGTGTGGCATAGGTTTATGAAAATAGGCCCTGAATTGATAATCAAGAGGCCGCATGAACAGAGTGTTAATGCTGAATATTTTTCAGCTTAAGGGACAAGTCCGTATATGTGTTATGTGATGTATTTAGTCATGAATTGCATGTGGCACATCATGCATTGCATTGTCCCCGTTTACACGACTTATGAGACTGATTTTATGTCAAAGAAAATTAAGAAAAGCTCTTTTTGAAAGAAAGATTTCAGTTTTTGAAAGAGAGACTCCTATTGGTACCATTAATTCCTGGCCAACACAACCCGCTCTAGATCCGGGGTTAATTGATCTAATGATGATTATGACCGTTCAGACCCAGAGAGAATAGACCTGATGATGATGATTATGACCGTTCAGACTCGGAGAGAATAGACCTGATGATGACGATATATGACCGTTCAGATTCGGAGAGAATAAACCTGATAATTTTGGTTTGAGCACAAACATATCCATGTAGTAAACCATACATCAAGTTCTCATGTTTAGCACTTAGAATATTCAACTAAGATTCACATCTTAGAAAGGCTAGTCATTCAAGCATACACTTCACAAATAACTCAAGGTTGCTTAGAGTGTACTTGCCTCTTTGAGCTTAGATCTTTATCTAGCTTGTGCCTTGGTTGAAATAGAGTAAAGTTTCCTCCAACCTCTTCCTATGGCATACGGTTGAGAGAGAGAGACTGGAAGTAAATGTTAGCTACTATTAAAAGACATAATGGAGCTAGTTTGAAGCTAGATTAGCTTACCGAAATGTTGTTCAAATGGGAATTGCAAGAGGTTCAACCCACCAAATGCTTAGTACCACCTAGTAGCTTGAAGAAGCTTCACCTAGTGACCCTTTGAAGGCCACGGTTTTGATGAGGGAAAACAAACCAAAATGTAAGCTTTACATTTTAAAGAAAATGAAATCTACTTTAGAATCTAGGATGTAACTCACCTAGATGAAACATGGATCTTGAAGATGGTTCTTGGATCCCTTAGTCCAAGGCTAGCCGTATGAAAGAAGGTGATGGAAGATTTGCCTAAGTATGTAAGAAGTCTTGGATCTTTTGCTTAGGTGAGTTCTTGAGAGGGTTGAGAGTTAGAGATGGAGGAAGCTTCTATGACCTTTTTGAAAATGTTTTCTTGTCATACCATGAGGGTGGCCGGCGGTTTCTTAAAAAAGGAGGAGAAAAAAAACATTTCATTTGCATAGACACCATAATTAGTGTCTTACACCAATTACTACTTGAGTTACTTTTTGAGGTGGGGTTAAGAAAAGTAACTATGATTGTTGATGAAGTCCTCTTGGCATAACCCTAGTTGGACTAACCGACGGTTGGGGTGAGGTAGGCTCATTTACTCCTTAGTTGCTTTACCCCAATTACTCCTTGAGTTACTTTTTTTTAGGATGGGTTAGAAAAGTAACTAAGGTTTTTAAGGAGAGTTACCATGGCTTAACCATGTGGTATTCGGCGGTGGGGGGCCTTCCATAGGATTCTTTATTCTTTAATTACCTTTTGAGGATAATTAGAAAAAGTTGTTTCAAGTAAAAGTGGTTAGTTGGAATTATTATGATGAAAATGATCCCATGGATTTCTCTATACGGTGTATCCGGCTTTTAATGGAAAAATGGAGAAAATCTTAAATATTGGAATAATACCCTACTCCACTTTATGTGTGAGGCTTTTTTGGAATTTTTTTAAGAGACCATAAAGTGACTAGTTGGAGTATTAAGTTAAAAAATTGTCTCATGGGGGCTTTACCCTTCAATGGCCGGCGGTTGGGGAGGGAAAAAGTGGAAAACTTTTCCCTTAAACCTTTTTAAACACATTAGTAGAATACTTAATTTCTTGTGTAGGCTTTTAGGTTTGCTTTTAAGAAGACATTAAGTCTAGTTTTCTTATAAAAGGAAGAATATTCTAGAGTCCTTTAAGGCCCTTGTGGCCGAAACTCTCTAAAATCTTGGAAGGGCAGAATGGTCATTTCACATACTTCATTAGTTATACTTGGAGTATTATATTATTTCTTATAGTATTCACCTTAAGGAAAAATAATTAAAGAGAAGTGATAAAACTCAATAAAATGCGCTTGGATGAAATAACATTTATTACACCACTTCATACGAGTCTCAAGTACGCTATGATTTTCGTTGGGTACAACATCCTCCCCCCCCTTATTACAAGTTTCGTTCTCCAAACTTAAGAGCACCAATCGAAAAGATGTGGATACAAGTTCTTCATGTTTTCTTCCGTCGCTTAAGTGGCTTCATCAACCGAGTGGTGCTTCCATTGCACCTTAACAATGGGAATAGATAGTTTTCTTAGAGCCTTTTCCTTCCGGTCAACGATCCTCTCCGGCTCTTCTTCATATGACACATCGGCTTTAATTTTCAAGGGCTGATCCTCAATGATATGGCTATGCTCATGTACATATCGGCGAAGGCTGGGATACGTGAAATACGTCATGTAACTGAGACAATGACGGCGGTAGCGCTAACCGGTAAGCGACTTCTCCAATCCTTTCAATAATCTCATATGGCCCGATAAACCTTGGACTCAGTTTACCCTTTATGCCAAATCTTTTCACTCCCTTTGATGGCGACACCTTTAAGAACACTTTTTCACCTGCCTGAAATTCCACTGGTCGCCGCTTTTCGTCAGCCCAAACTTTGCTTCTGTCTTTGGCCACTTTCAACCTTTGCTTGACAATTATCACTTTCTCGGGTCTGCTCCAGTAAGTCAGGTCCTGCAAGAATTTTATCTCCAATTTATCACAATGAAGTGGAGATCGGCACTCTCTTCCATATAGCGCTTCATAGGGAACCATTCCAATGGATCGATGGTAGCTATTATTCTAGGAAAACTCCACTAGCTAAAGACTCTTGTCCCAACTTCCTCTGAAATCAAGTATGCAGGCTCGTAACATATCTTCCATCGTTTGAATGGACCTCTCCGATTGACCATCAGTCTGAGGGTGAAATGCTGAACTCGTCCGTATCTTCGTGCCCATTGCTTTTTGGAAAGCTGTCCAAAATCTAGAAGTAAAGCAAGGGTCGCGGTCACAAAAAAGAATATTCATGGGTATCCCATGCAGGCACACAATCTGATCTATATACATTGAAGCCAACTTCTCAGAGAGGCTTTGATTGACATAGCCATGAAATGGGCGGATTTTGTCAAACGATCGACTACAACCCTAATAGCATCATGTCCATTCTTTGTTCTTGGCAAGTCAGTCACAAAGTCCATAGTGATTGTAGGATCTGCAAGGCACCACTAGAAAGGGGGGGGGGTTGAATAGGTGGTGCGGAAAGTGTGGTTTTTAAAATTTCTTTAAACGTGACCAATTCAACTTCTGAAAACAGATTCTGTTTTTAGGACTTGTTTTAAAACGTTTTTAAACAGGGTTAGAGGTCTCCCAAAATTCTAAAATTTTTAGAGAACTTAGCCTCAGATGTTATGAGGGTCCTCTAAAAATTTCAAATTAAGATTCAATCTTTAACCCCTTCAAAAACCGTTGGTAATCAGATTGTGCGAATCTGCCAGAAACGGTAGATGGTTTTGAAAAATTAATTCCTATTTTTGTGTATGTCCAAATGCTCTGAAAATTTAACCACTAACTCCTTCTATACTATATTTAATTGGGTTGAAACAGTTTTGCAAAATTCGTTTGAGAAGTAGGTCAACCACAATCAAAGTCTCAACTTTTGCAAGTCTGAAATTCAGACTGCACTAGTCTCAGAACTTTTGATGTTTGATCGACTTATACTTATCCAAAAGGGTTGAAACTTGTGCCAAATTAACCCTAGAACGTTTAGCTATATTTCTGGAAAGTTTCGTGATTTTTGAAAATCGTTTACTATTTTTACGGATGTAAACAAAAAGGGTAAACATTGCAGTAACTGAAAAGTAAATGCAGAAAGTAAATGGCACCAAGAATTTTATACTGGTTCGGTTATAAACAACCTACTCCAGTCTTCAAGGAACACCTTCCTTGGTTCACACTAATCACACACATGCAGTACACCTTACCGCAGGGTTGATAGAGTTACACCTAACTCCAACCCTTTACAAACCTTGTATGACGAGTACAATTCACACGAACACCACCACATCGTAAGAATGAAGATTGATCACACCTTGATCAATCTTTTACAAAGATATAGAATGAATGGTGGTTTATATCAAGCCTATTCAAGATTGAAAGAATATGAATACAATAGACTTACAAGAAGAAAGAAAGAAAGAGAGAATGTAGAAGAAGAAGAACTAGGCTTTTGATCACTTTCATTTGCAATGCTTGTTGTTCTTTTTGTTTGCTATCTTCATTTCCTTTTTAATGCTGCAGGCCGTCCCCCTATGGTAGACTCCCCCTCTTGAAAATTATCTTTTAAGTCCTTGAGAAAGTGTAAGACATCATTGTGACAAGGCCTTGCTTACTTGGCATCTTCTTATTGGATGATCATTTAGTCTTCGCTTACTTGGCACCTCCTTATCGGTTCAACGTTGTCATCACGATGACATGGAAAAAAAATCTGATAATTACATTCAACCATGTGCCAAAAATCATCACATAATACCTTCCATAAATCAAGAGATACATCACATAACTTTCAAGACAAAAAATCCTTCCTACACAAGGCAAAAATTCGGCCATTAGTAGTCTTGCCATGCTGAAAATTCAGCATGTGCAACATTCCTTTTCTTTCAAAAATAATGCCAAATATTCTTTGATTTTTCATCATAAAAATGAATCAAAAATTTATGGTAAGTATTTCTACCATCTAAGAAATGAACTTGGACACAATTAAGCTTTCAAATTCGGCCATACAACTTGTACACATGCTGAAAAATTTTCATCATGTGTGATATGTAAAATATCACCATTTATTTATTTAAATAATATTCAAAACCTTTCCATATCTTCTTCTAATCAATCACCTAATAAAAGATGACAAAATATGTCACATTTAAGAGCTAAAAATTGGCCAGCTTGTGTGTAGTATGCTGAAATTTTCAGCATGTGACATAAGAGAGATATACCTTGAATTCTTACCATTTGTAGCTTCTCTCTTCAATTTACCAACATTGTATGATTGATCCTTGACCAATCAAGATGCCAACAAAGCTCCACATGTGCTCCAAATCAGCTGTAGGGGCGTTAGATGATATGTATACATGTGCTGAAATTTATTTTTGCTAACTTTGTAAAATAGTGCACATTTAATAATACACACATGTAATATTCCAATCAGCCCTTAATTTAATTTTCTAGAACACTTTAAGATGTATATCATATGTAAAAAGTGTCTGGATACGTATCACATGATGTGCCAAAAACGTTTCATGTGTTGTGTGCGTAGAAAACCGAATTTTCGATATTTATCGATTACCCGAGTTTTCTCTAATTTAAATTCCAACTTTTGCACATGTTATATATATTATGTTATACATAATATATATAATATATACTTTAAATCTCAGCACTTGACTGGTTTAAAGTGGTACCATTAGCATGTGACAAAATTAAACTTGGAATCTTCACATTTGGCCTTAATGTGGAGTAATTTGTGTGTGTCAACATGGAAAGTATTTTTGGCTGAAAATATCATGTATGGCACGAAATTTATGATGATTTTTGAAGTATAGGGGCTGGCCATTTATTCATGGAAAGTACGTGACATGTTGGCGAAGTTTCGGTATTCGCCCGATACGACAAATTTCGGTTTAGAACTTTTTATCGTGTCGTATTTAATTTGTCATCACTATATCTTATATCATATGATATAAGACCTGAATATACTCATAAATATTAGTTAAGTATAGTGGTGTGACGTTAACGTACGTACGTAAAATATATAACGTGTCGGTAGTACGTTGGAATACATGTGTATGTGCCTTTATTAAAAAATCTGAAAATATATATTTATATACATGTGTGGCGTGTATATTTAATGAAAAGGAGGAGGAGAAGACTTTCCTTCCTTAGCCTTGTTGCCTTTGTGCCTTTTCCAAATGTAGCTTCCTTTAATGAACTACTTAGTTTATTAAACCAAGTACTTCACTTAATGAACTAGTTTAGTTCATTAATGGTGGCACTTGAAAATAGCATAAACACAACAAATGTTTGCCATATGATGTAAGCTTTAATGCTTCATGGCTCGTTAGTACGCCAACATAATATATAAGCTAAATAAGGCAAGTAATGGCAAGATATCATGCATTCATGTACACGTTTATATGCTTGTATACGTTTATATATATATATATATATATATATGCATTCAAGTTACTTATTTTGAAATCACTCAAACCCTTATCTCTACAATCTCCCCCTTTTGATGATTTTCAAAATAACTTGTGTACATGATTTAAATGCTATCTCTCCCCCTTGAACCATGCACAAATTTGAAATTTGAATTTCGAATTTCAAATCCGGCTCCCCCTTGATTTGTGCAATTAAGATCAATCAGTGTCACTCTCCCCCTTAAATCATGCTTTTCTCTCCACCTTTATTTTGAAAAGTATATCAAAAGATTCCGGTCAAAAAGAAAAGTAAATCAAATCACGTCAATTTAAATCATATCAACGAGAATCAAGCCTAATTTAGAACGAAGAGATTTATATGTGGCTTGATTTAAGGCTTTTGTAAAAATGTCCGCTACTTGTGCTTCTGTGCGTACGTGATCTATGACGATATTACCATTGTTAACGTGATCACGAAGAAAGTGATAGCGTACTTCTATATGCTTAGCCTTAGAATGTAATACGGGGTTCTTAGACAAATTTATGGCACTCATACATCACAATATATAGGAATTTTATTTACGGTAATTCCAAAGTCCGAAAGTTGTTGTTTTATCCACAACAACTGTGTGCAACAAAGGCTAAGAGCCATGTACTCAGCCTCAGTAGTGGACAAAGCAACACTTGCTTGCTTTTTGGAAAACCATGAAATAAGGGAATTTCCTATAAATTGGCAAGTTCCGCTCGTGCTTTTTCTATCTATTTTGCAGCCTCCATAATATGCATCAGTGTAAGCATGTAAGTCAAATGTAGAATCCTTATCGTACCAAATTCCTAAGGTGGGCGCGTGCTTAATATAACGAAATATTCTTTTTACCGTATTGAAGTGTGACACCTTAGGTTGACTTTGAAAACATGCACACATGCAAACACTAAACATGATATCAGGCCTACTAACAGTTAAATATAGCAAAGAACCTATCATAGATCGATATAATCCATTATCAACGTCTTTACCATGTTTGTCTTTGTCTAATTTAGTAGTGACACTCATAGGGGTGGGGGATGGTTTCAAATTCTCAAAATTAAACTTTTTGATCATGTCATTAACATATTTTTCTTGGCTTATATGAATTCCTTTATTCGTTTGTTTAATCTGTAAGCCAAAAAAATAATTAAGTTCACCAACCATAGACATTTCAAATTCAGATTTCATGCAATTTTCAAAATCTTTAACAAGTCTATGTGAGGTAGAGCCGAAAATAATATCATCTACGTAAATTTGAATAATGAGTAAATCTGATTTTTCTTGTTTCAAAAATAGTGTACTATCTATAGTACCACGTTTAAAATTATTTTCTAAAAGGAAAGTAGAAAAACGATCATACCATGCTCTTGGTGCTTGCTTTAGCCCATACAGTGCCTTCTTTAGTTTGTACACGTGATCGGGATGTTTCAAATCTTCAAAACCGGGTGGTTGCTTCACGTATACTTCTTCTTGTATAAATCCGTTTAGAAATGCACTTTTCACGTCCATTTGATATAATTTAAAGTCTTTCATGCAAGCAATAGCAAGTAATAGTCGTATAGCTTCTAGTCGTGCTACGGGTGCAAATGTTTCATCGTAGTCAATTCCTTCCTCTTGATTATAGCCTTGTGCTACAAGTCTCGCTTTATTCCTAACGACCTTTCCTTCTTCATTCATTTTATTCCTAAACAGCCACTTTGTGCCTATTATAATTTTATCTTGTGGTCGTGGCACTAAATCCCGTACATCGTTTCTAACGAATTGATTAAGTTCGTCATGCATAGCATCAATCCAAGAAGAATCACTCAAAGCTTCATGCACATTTTTGGGCTCAATTTCAGAAATCATAGCATGAAATTCATTTATTTCATCCGAAGTAATTCTTCTACGTGGTCGCACACCGTGAGTGAGGTCACCTATGATGAGATCATGTGGGTGATCTCTATGCCATCTTGGTTGATTATTTTCTAAGTTATCATGCATTTCTATGTGATCATGCACTTCTAGTGTCTCATTCATATCATGCATATCAAAAGAATCATTATCTTCATTCAAAACGGGTTTCAATTCAAAATCATCTTCATATTCCTTATCTTTATCAATCTCACCAAATTTATTGAATTTAACATGAATAGATTCTATAATTTGTCTAGTGAGAGGATCATAACATCTATATGTCTTCGAATTTATAGAATATCCAACAAAAATGCACTCAATTGATTTGGATTCAAATTTATCTAAGTTATCTTTTGTATTCAAGACAAAACATTTGCATCCAAACACACAAAAATAGTCAATCTTAGGCATGCGATCATTCAAAATCTCATAAGGCGTCTTGTTTATTTTCTTTCTTATCGATAGGCGATTTACAATATAGCATGCACAATTTACGGCTTTCGTCCACAGAAATCTAGGCAATTTATTTTCGCAAAGCATAGTTCTAGCGATTTCTTGTAATGTACGATTCTTTCTTTATACTACTCCATTTAGTTGTGGAGTTCTAGGTGACGAAAATTCATGCTTAATTCCTTTTTCTTCACAAAACGAAATCATTTCTTTGTTTTTAAACTCACCGCCTCTATCGCTTCTTATCCTTTTCACATTTACACCGTATTGATTTTCAAGTTGTTTAATTAATTTAGCAATCTCAACGACGCTATCATCCTTATGTGCAAGAAATAAAGTCCAAGTATAACGAGAAAAGTCATCAACAATTACGCATGCATAGTGACGCCCACCAAGGCTTGTAGTGCGACTAGGACCAAACAAATCTATATGCAATAGTTCTAATATTCTAGTCGTGCTTATTTCATTTTTCGGCTTAAGTGACTCACGTGTTTGTTTGCCTTTTATGCAAGATTCACACAACTGAAAGTTGTCTAAATCAAGCGTAGGCAATCCTCGTACTAGGTTCTTTCGTTGAATTTTTTCTAGTGTGGAAATGCCAATGTGTCCTAAACGTCTATGCCATAAGTTCACATTGGGTTCATTTGACATAAAACACTTAACTTTAGCGTCTATTACATCATCCATAGAAAGCGTAAAAATATTACCTTCTTGTTTTCTTTTTAAAACAGTTTCTCCATTTTTATTTATTATATTGCAATAAGGGTGAGTGAAGCACACATTGAAACCATTGTCAACAAATTGAGAAATACTAAGAAGATTGTAGGATAAGTTGCTTACTAAAAATACGTTGGAGATTTGGAGTGTGTTTGGACTTCCAATCGTACCTTTTCCGATGATCTTGCCTTCGTTGTTGTCTCCAAAGGTCACGGATCCGCCTTTTGTGACCTTCTTTAATTTGGAGAACAAGCTCGGGTCACCCGTCATGTGCCTCGAGCAACCACTGTCAAGGAACCACTTTATTGATGTATCTTTCGATGTGTGGTCTCCCTGCAATGTGCAAAGCTGATTTAGGTATCCTTTTAACTTTGGGTCCTTTCGAGTTAGTTAATCACCTCTTGGTAAAAGTACCTTTTGGTACCCATACTTGGGTGATCCTTCTCGGTCTATCAAATGGCAAGAATGTAGATGAAGGTGCGATATAATAGACATGTGGTGCATGCACTTTGGGCCTTTGCCCAAGGACTCCCTTATACTCATTAAATGAAGGACGTTTTTGATATGTCCTTGTGTGTGTGTGCGTAGTGCGAGGATGATATGAATTTCGTGTATGCATTATTCTCTTCCTTTCATATCTATAAGGTACAAAGTTATATTTCACACGATATGAAGATGTGGGGCGTGAGGAAGGGGGTGCTTTCTGCGTCATCTTAGACGCCACTTGCGGCTTAGGGGTGTCTACTTTCTTAGACACAACAAACTTGGTTGGTTTGGTTGATACTTCGTTAGTATCAACGTATCCCAGTCCAGTTTTGTCGCTATCATGCTTTTGTGATAATATGATGCGATGCAGCATGTTGGACCCTATATCAAACTGTTTCATCATTTTCTCTAAATCGGTATTCCTTGATTTCAAATTTGAAATCTCGGATTTCATTTCATTATTTTGAGTGGTTAATGATGAAATCTCTGTCTTTAATGCAGTAATGACACAAGATGACTCTTTCTATGAATCGCTTAATTGAGCGACAAGATTCTCGTTAGAAGATTCTAACAGTTTCTTGTCTTCAATTAATCGTTTCTTTTCCTTAGCGAGAGTCTTGGTGAATTTATGCAATTCTAGATACTGACTAAAAAGATTATCATAAGAAGGTTCATAGTCAGAGTCAGAATCAGATGATACCTCATTAGATGCTTTGGATGCAAAGCATACTTGTGCGGTCTCCTCTTCAGTCTCAGTTTCAAAATCTGATGAATCACTCCAGGTGGCGGCCTTTAGAGCACGCTTCCTTTGTTTGGGTTCTGAGACGAGTCTATTTTTGGTCCGCTCCTTGTCAGGGTATTTAGTATTTTGCTTTTCTTTATTGGGGCAGTCATATGATAAGTGTCCGAGTTTGCCACATTCATAACATTTAACGTCTTTATCATTTGACTTGTTTTTATTTCTTTTAGTTGTAGTGCCCTTGTTTTTGTTTCTAAATGACCTTCTCATAAATTTTCTTAGTCCTTTAGCCAACAGAATTAGGTCATCATTTTACGATTCAGAATCACTATCATCTACGTGATCGGAGGGAGGGGAGACGTATTCATTTGATTTAAAATCAATAGCTTTACCTTGTTTAGATGATTCTGATTTCCCTATGATGAGTTTATTTTCATAAACTTTAAGTGATACGATTAGTTCTTCCATCTTCATAGATTAAGTTTCCTTGCTCTCTTCTATTGCGGTCACTTTTGGGTCCCATTCAGAAGGAAGGCTTCGTAGGACTTTCTGTACCTTTTCCTGCGTAGTAAAAGCCTTACCAAGAGACTCAAGAGAGTTGTAGATGTTAGTCAAACGAAGATCCATATCTACAATAGACTCATTGGGAAATAATTTAAAAGACTCAAGTGTGGACATGAGCATGTTAATTTTTGACTCTTTTACTTGACTCGTGCCTTCGTGTTTCATTTCTAGAATCCTCCACATTTCTTGTGCACTCGAACAGTTTGACACATAACTAGACTCACTCTTACTTAATCCATTTAGAAGCAATTGCATGGCCTTAGCATTCATACTAAGTTTCTTTTTATCATCACTCGTATATTCTTGTCTAGTTTTAACAACTTCTAAAGTGACTCCGTCTACGGTGGATACCTTAGATGGGACATAAGGACCATCTTCAATGATTGACCAAAGATCTATATCTATAGCCATAAGAAAAAGCTTCATTCTAAGTTTCCACTGAATAAACGACTCACCGTCAAAAAGTGGAGGCCTTTGGCTCGACATACCTTCTTGCTCGGTTTTGAGATTTGTGGATGCTATCTCACTGAATCGTTGGATTCCTTGAGTGAGTATTCCTGCTCTCTGATACCAATTGTAGGATCTGCAAGGCACCACTAGAAGGGAGGGTTGAATAGGTGGTGCGAAAAGTGTGGTTTTTAAAATTTCTTTAAACCTAACCAATTCAACTTCTGAAAACACATTCTGTTTTCAGGACATGTTTTAAAACATTTTTAAAACCAGGTTAGAGGTCTCCAAAAATTCTGACATTTTGAGAGAACTTAGCCTCAGATGTTATGAGGGTCCTCTAAAAATTTCAAATTAATATTCAATCTTTAACCCCTTCAAAAACTGTTGGTAATCAGATTGTGCGAATTTGCCAGAAACGGTAGATGGTTTTGAAAAATTAATTCCTATTTTTGTGTATGTCGAAATGCTCTGAAAATTTAACCATTAACTCCTTATATACTATATTTAATTGGGTTGAAACAGTTTTGCAAAATTCGTTTGGGAAGTAGGTCAACCACAATCAAAGTCTCAACCTTTGCAAGTCTGAAATTCAGACTGCACTAGTCTCAGAACTTTTGATGTTTGATTGACTTATACTTATCCAAAAGGGTTGAAACTTGTTCCAAATTAACCCTAGAACGTGTAGGTATATTTCTGGAAATTTTCGTGATTTTTGAAAATCGTTTACTATTTTTACAGATGCAAACAAGAAGGGTAAACATTGCAGTAACTGAAAAGTAAATGCAGAAAGTAAATGGCACCAAGAATTTTATACTGGTTCGGTTATAAACAACCTACTCCAGTCTTCAAGGAACACCTTCCTTGGTTCACACTAATCACACACACGCAGTACACCTTACCGCAGGGTTGATAGAGTTACACCTAACTCCAACCCTTTACAAACCTTGTATGACGAGTACAATTCACACGGACACCACCACCTCGTAAGAATGAAGATTGATCACACCTTGATCAATCTTTTACAAAGATATAGAATGAATGGTGGTTTATATCAAGCCTATTCAAGATTGAAAGAATATGAATACAATAGGCTTACAAGAAGAAAGAAAGAAAGAAAGAGAGAATGTGGAAGAAGAAGAACTAGGCTTTTGATCACTTTGATTTGGAATGCTTTTTGTTCTTTTTGTTTGCTATCTTCTTTTCCTTTTTAATGCTGCAGGCCGTCCCCCTACGGTAGACTGTTCCTTTTGAAAATTATCTTTTAAGTCCTTGAGAGAGTGTAAGACATCATTGTGACAAGGCCTTGCTTACTTGGCATCTTCTTATTGGATGATCATTTAGTCTTCGCTTACTTGGCACCTCCTTATTGGTTCAACGTTGTCATCACGATGACATGGAAAAAAAATCTGATAATTACATTCAACCATGTGCCAAAAATCATCACATAATACCTTCCATAAATCAAGAGATACATCACATAACTTTCAAGACAAAAAATCCTTCCTACACAAGGCAAAAATTCGGCCATTAGTAGTCTTGCCATGCTGAAAATTCAGCATGTGCAACATTCCTTTTCTTTCAAAAATAATGCCAAATATTCTTTGATTTTTCATCATAAAAATGAATCAACAATTCACGGTAAGTATTGCTACCAACTAAGAAATGAACTTGGACACAATTAAGCTTTCAAATTCGGCCATACAACTTGTACACATGCTGAAAAATTTTCAGCATGTGTGATATGTAAAATATCACCATTTATTTATTTAAATAATATTCAAAACCTTTCCATATCTTCTTCTAATCAATCACCTAATAAAAGATGACAAAGTATGTCACATTTAAGAGCTAAAAATCGGCCAGCTTGTGTGTAATATGCTGAAATTTTCAGCATGTGACATAAGAGAGATATACCTTGAATTCTTACCATTTGTAGCTTCTCTCTTCAATTTACCAACATTGTATGATTGATCCTTGACCAATCAAGATGCCAACAAAGCTCCACATGTGCTCCAAATCAGCTGTAGGGGCGTTAGATGATATGTATACATGTGCTGAAATTTATTTTTGCTAACTTTGTAAAATAGTGCACATTTAATAATACACACATGTAATATTCCAATCAGCCCTTAATTTAATTTTCTAGAACACTTTAAGATGTATATCATAGGTGAAAAGTGTCTAGATACGTGTCACATGATGTGCCAAAAATGTTCCATGTGTTGTGTGCGTTGAAAACCGAATTTTCAATATTTATCGATTACCCGACTTTTCTCTAATATAAATTCCAACTTTTGCACATGATATATATATTATGTTACACATAATATATATAATATATACTTTAAATCTCAGCACTTGGCTGGTTTAAAATGGTACCATTAGCATGTGACAAAATTAAACTTGGAATCTTCATATTTTGGCCTTAATGTGGAGTAATTTGTGTGTGTCAACATGGAAAGTATTTTTGGCTGAAAATATCATGTATGGCACGAAATTTATGATGATTTTTGAAGTATAGGGGCTGGCCATTTATTTATGGCAAGTACGTGACACGTTGGCGAAGTTTCGGTATTCGCCCGATACGACAAATTTCGGTTTAGAACCTTTTATCGTGTCGTATTTAATTTGTCATCACCATATCATATATCATATGATATAAGACCTGAATATACTCATAAATATGAGTTAAGTATAGTGGTGTGATGTTAACGTACGTACGTAAAATATATAACGTGTCGGTAGTACGTTGGAATACATGTGTATGTGCCTTTATTAAAAAATCTGAAAATATATATTTATATACATGTGTGGCGTGTATATTTAATGAAAAGGAGGAGGAGAAGACTTTCCTTCCTTAGCCTTGTTGCCTTTGTGCCTTTTCCAAATGTAGCTTCCTTTAATGAACTACTTAGTTTATTAAACCAAGTACTTCACTTAATGAACTAGTTTAGTTCATTAATGGTGGCACCTGAAAATAGCATAAACACAACAAATGTTTGCCATATGATGTAAGCTTTAATGTTTCATGGATCGTTAGTACGCCAACATAATATATAAGCTAAATAAGGCAAGTAATGGCAAGATATCATGCATTCATGTACACGTTTATATGCTTGTATACGTTTATATATATATATATATGCATTCAAGTTACTTATTTTGAAATCACTCAAACTCCCTTATCTCTACAGTGATGTGATCCCATTTCCACTCAGGGACTTCAAGAGGCTAAAATAATCCAGCGGGTCTTTGATGTTCTACATTCACTCTCTGGCAAATGAGGCATTTCTCTACGAATTCAGCAATTTGTTTCTTCATGCCATGCCACCAAAATCTCTTCTTTAAATCTTGGTACATTTTGTTGCCTCCGGAATGAATGGATAGACCAGAACTATGAGCTTCCCGAAGGACTTCATTTTTTATATCATCGTCATTGGGTACACATAATCGACCCCTGAACCACAAGCTGTCATCATTTCTGACCTCAAAATCTTCAGAAGGCTTCGTTTTCAACTTATCCTTAATTTTCTTCAAAGCTTCATCTTTTCATTTACCTTCCCTAATTCTGTCAATTAATGAGGGAATCAAAACCAACTTAGCCAGTACATTATCAATGGAATCAACTACCTCCAGGTCAAACTGTTCTATATCGCGCTACAGAGGTGGTTGACGCGGATGACTCATCTTCTGACTTAAGGCGTCGGCAACTCTATTGGCTTTCCCTGGATGATACTAGATATAGAGGTTGTAATCCTTCATCAACTCTAGCCATCGGCGTTGGCGCATATTTAGTTCCTTCTGATTGAAAAAGTACTTAAGACTTTTGTGATCCGTCAAGATTTTGCACCTTTCACCGTATAGATAATGTCTCCATATCTTTAGCGCAAAGACCACAGCTACAAGCTCAAGATCATGTACTGGATAATTCTGCTCGAATGGATTTAGCTGTTGAGATGCATACGCAATCACTCGATCTTTCTGCATTAACACATATTCAAGGCCGTTTTTCGAGGCATCACCGTACACTATAAAACTTTCACCCAAAATACGCTGAGCCAAAACTGGAGCAGATGTCAACTTCTCCTTTAACTCTACAAAGCTCCTTTCAGAGTCCAAAGTCCATTCGAACTTTGTCTTCTTCTGTGTCAATCGGGTGAGAGGCATAGCAATCCGAGAGAATCCTTCAACAAACTTGTGATAGTAGCCGGCGAGACCAAGAAAACTCTGTACTTCCGTAACGTTAATTTTCCTTGGCCATTCTGTGATTGCTTTAATCTTTTTGGGATATACCGATATCCCATCTTCAGATATGACATGGCCGAGAAAGGCTACACTGTGTAGCCAAATATCGCATTTACTTAATTTGGCGTACAACTTTTTCTTCCGTAAGATGTCAAGGACGATCCTTAAATAGGCCGCATAAGACTTTTCATCTGGTGAGTAAATCAAGATATCGTCAATGAAAAATAATCGATTCATAAGATCCATGAATGCCGCGGGGGCGTTCGTCAATCCGAATGGCATCACAAGGAATTCATAATGCCCATAATGCGTCCTGAACAATGTTTTCGGAATATTCTCGGCCTTGATCTTCAATTGAAAATATCCAGATGGAAGATCACTTTTACTGAAAACTCGTGCTCCCTGTACCAAGATACCTTTAGACAGGGTTCAAAACAGAATTATTATTGAAATAAAAATTTTTAATTTCTTACCCAAAGCTGATCGAATAGATCGTCGATCCTAGGCAGCGGGTACTTGTTCTTTATTGTAATCTTGTTTAGCTCTCTATAATCGATACATAGACGCATGCTTCCATCCTTTTTCTTCACAAACAGCAAGGGAGCGCCCCAAGGCGAGACACTTGGGCGTATAAGTTTCTTTTCCAATAGCTCACGCAACTGCACCTTCAGTTCCTTCAATTCAGCAGGAGCCATTCGGTAAGGAGCCTTTGATATCGGCTCAGCTCCCCGAATTAAATTAATTTCAAACGTAATCTCTCGATCTGGCGGAAGGCCTGGCAACTGTTTTGGAAAAACATCAGGATACTCTGGAACTACCAGGACTTGGGAATGGTTGGATGGCGTTTGATCGACACTTAAAGCATAAACTAATAATCTTTCATGTCCTTTTTAGAATCGTAACTTACTGCTTGTATTTGGAATTTTAGGTGCTCAAACTACCAAGGTACTTATCCGATTCTTGAGAACCTATAAAAACAATTGTGTAACGTACTCTAGCTTTCATGTTTCATCTGTGCTACTCTTAATCGTCTTCTTTTATCTACCCTATTACTGACTATGTATAAGTCTTTCCCTACGGTTCCTTATCTCATTGTTCTAGTTCGATCTTCGGCACGACCTTCTATACTTGGGTATTAGGCAAAGTAGAACATAGGTACTATATATTTAAATTTCGCAATTGGGCGTACCTGTTTATGTGTTGATGTTTCAGAAATCTCTGGATCAGGTACTCTCTGGTCTACATTGGTGTTCTTGATTGTCCCTTTGTTAACCGTATGTGGATAGGGCTCGCATCTCCTTCTCCGTTCCTTAATATGCTTGTTAAGTCTTCTATTTCGGCCTTCTGTCAGTATGCCATCACATTCCGCGCTGTAGCAATCCTCCAGTCATTCTTCCAAAGTCCTTGAATACGCATTGACTAGCCGAATCTGGAGGTCTAGACTGCGTATAAATTTGATCACTTTATGTTTTTCATCTTCCATGATCGAAGGAACGTACCGACCCAATGTAGTGAACTGAGGAGCGTATTCTGAGACAGTGGTACCTAGCTCTTGTCTCAGTGTGTCAAATTCCTCAACCCTCTTTGTGATTAAAACCGGAGAGAGGAAAAGCTCACAAAACTCTTCTAGAAACTTTGCCCAAGTTACCGGCCGGGGCAGTGGTTGGACACAAGTCCTCCATCATTATCCGGCTTTACAGATCAGAAACGGACAGATAAGCTGTGCCCTTTTCCTATCTGGCACTTGTATCAGCAAGAAGTTACCCTCAACTTCATTTAACCATTTTTCTGCCTCCTCTGAACTAGATTCCCCGCCAAACCAAGGAATACGTGCTCTTACTAGGTATCGATAGTAAACCCCACTGCTTCTTGGGGGTGACAGCGATAATGTCTGTTTACCGGACTGCGATGCCATCTGTAATACGGAGCGTCGAAATTTTATTCAAAGTTGAAATATCAAGATAAGTGACATAAATTATTTCATAACTCAATGGGAACTAAACGAAGATTCGAGAAGATAAAATTCGAACTAAATCTTATGGCAATTAGAATTTCATATACTAGGATTTAATCATTATGTTAAGACCCTAATTCCAGTCTAAGTCATCCTAGTCTAAGGTTGACACTCTTCTAAGGTCATGACTTAGGTCTAAGGTCAAATTTAGATTTTCTAAAATCATCACTTAATTCTATATTCTGCCCGAATCTAGAGCCTGAGCTCTGATACCACATGTAGTGTCCCGTACCCGGCCTGCCTGTGTACGGTGCGCCCGCCGTACTTCGCTACGGAGAGTACCAGGTGTCAATGCATAACATGTCATAGTCCATAACAAACTTTATGGACTTTCATGCCTACATATCAACAGGTAAGCATAACTTAGGCAGAATAAAAACTTTTAAACAAAACATTCCAAACATCCGACATAATGTCTACAACCATGTCCACAAAAATAAAAAGGGAAATCCGGAATGTTTGTTCCAACATAAGTCCATCAAACATAAACCATCATAATGAAAATCCTTAAGCTGCCATCCTCTCTCACGTCTATAGGTATGGAGGTCTAGGATCATCGTCAATCCACTCTACCTCGTTTCCTGCAGGATCTGGGGGAAAATAAGAGGATGAGTGACAAATCAACAACAAGTATACCATAAACAATCATGAATTAAATGGAAATTATACACAAGAACCTAATCCCAAGAATTTGGATTCCCAACATACCTGACCTTCAATCCATTATTCGCACAGGAAACAAGAGCATAGCTGCATAACTTATGCGACAATAGATAATAAGATCATAACTTAAGTGACAGTAAATAATAAGGTCATAACCTAAGTAACAGTACTTCTAGCATTTGACTAGCCATTAAATGCAATATGTATGAATATGCAAATGTGATGCGACATGATAAGATGAGGATAAATTTGATCATTCTTTCTTTCAAAACATCATCGTCATAAAACAAGAATAGAGAGTGTTCAAATCTATTATCTCCAGATCTAAGGCGGTCATATCAATCCCTTCGGATCTATTATTTCTGGATCCAAAAATGGTCATACAATCAATCATCATCATCAGGTCTATTCTCTCCAGACCTGAACGGTCATAAATCATTATCAAGTCTAATCTCCCCGAACCTGAACGTTCATAAATCGTCATCATCGGGTCTATTCTCTTCGGGCCTGAACAGTCATAATCATCATCATCAGGTTTATTCTCTCTGGGCCTGAACGGTCATAATAATCATTAGATAATTTAACCCCGGATCTGGAGCGGGTTGTGCTGGCCAGGAATTAATGGTACCAATAGGAGTCTTTCTTTCAAAAACTGAAATCTTTCTTTCAAAAAGAGTTTTTCTTAATTTTCTTTGGCATAAAATCAGTCTCATAAATCGTGTAAATGGATACAATGTAATGCATGATGTGCAACATGCAATTCATGACTAAATACATCACATAACACATATACGGACTTGTCCCTTAAGCTGGAAAATATTCTAGCATTAATGCTCTGTTCATGCAGACTCTTGATTATCAATTCAGGGCCTATTTTCATAAACCTATGCCACACATATACATATCGGAGTCTTGTCTACATGCCATAAAAATTTCTTAACATTTCGAGGTAGTTAAAACCCTCAAATCATTACATTACTGAAAAGGGGTACTGCTGAATCCAGCAGTGCAGTACCTGCCCTTTCCTCAGTTTCATGGGCCATAAAGCCCTATCCAATTAAGACTAATACCTAGAAACACAGCCAATACACTAAGGAGTAGTATTCAAAGGCCCAAACATCACATACAAGTCCAATTAAATAAGATTAAGGCCTCAACAAACACCATACCATGCGGTCCTGTTTTCCAGTTTTGTACCATGATGTTCACCTTAATTGTTATCTTATAAAACAGTAATTTCAAGCAAATTCTTCAAATGAACATATTCATCTATGTCTTAGGTAAGTACTGTAAAAATTTCAAGGCTATCCAATATACTTAAGGGGGGTCAATTAATTTTCTTTCTAAGTCAAGGTATTCACTGGAACTACAGTGACCTACTCCTACTAAAAAATTTATTAAGGGTAAACCACAAGTCCTTTTACTGAAATTCCACTTCACACTTTTACTAAAACATACAAGGCTACCATCCTACCAATATTTAGCTAAATTGCAAGTTCCTAAGGCTCATTTTCAAGTCATACAATATGCCACTTAAAACTGTCCAGCTCCAGTAGATTTACCTTTTATCACTTTTCTTCTTCAATACTCTCCAACTAGCTTTATTTCTCTAAAATGACTTACTAACCACTAAATACCTATTTTAACATAATCATTCCAAGTTCCATAATAGTCTTTAGGATACACATGAATCGCACCAAACAGCCTTGCCATTTTACACATAGCACACGCCATTTTCATACATTTAACACCTCATAAAGTCTATTCTCAACAAGACTAATTCATGCATCCAATAACCATCATAACAGCCCGTTTCTTGCACATTGTAGGTCTCATGTCATATTTTAGTTTGAGCACAAACATATCCATGGAGTACATCATACATCATGACAACACTTTTCCTTATAACAACTAAGTTCTCATGTTTAGCACTTAGAATATTCAACTAAGATTCACATCTTAGAAAGGCTAGTCATTCAAGCATACACTTCACAAATAAGTCAAGGTTTCTTAGAGTGTACTTGCCTCTTTGAGCTTAGATCTTTCTCTAGCTTGTGCCTCGATTGAAATAGAGTAGAGTTTCCTCCAACCTCTTCCTATGGCATACGGTTGAGAGAGAAAGAGAGTGGAAGTAAATATTAGCTACTATTTAAAGACATAATGGAGCTGGTTTGAAGCTAGATTAGCTTACCAAAATGGTGTTCAAATGGGAATTCCAAGAGGTTCAACCCATCAAATGTTTAGTACCATCTAGTAGCTTGAAGAAGCTTCACCTAGTGATCTTGTGAAGGCCACGGTTTTGATGAGGGAAAACAAACCAAATGTAAGCTTTACATTTTAAAGAAAATGAAATCTACTTTAGAATCTAGGATGTAACTCACCTAGATGAAACTTGCATCTTGAAGATGGTTCTTGGACCCCTTAGTCCAAGGCTAGCCGTATGAAAGAATGTGATGGAAAATTTGCCTAAGTATGTAAGAAGTCTTGGATGTTTTGCTTAGGTGAGTTCTTGAGAGGGTTGTGTTGGAGATGGAGGAATCTTCTAGGACCTTTTTGAAAATGTTTTCTTGTCATACCATGAGGTTGGCCGACGGTTTCTTAAAGAAGGAGGAGAAGAAAACCTTTCATTTGCATGGACACGATAATTAGTGTCTTACACCAATTACTACTTGAGTTACTTTTTGAGGTGGGGTTAAGAAAAGTAACTATGATTGTTGATGAAGTCCTCTTGGCTTAACCCTAGTTGGACTAACCGACGGTTGGGGTGAGGTAGGCTCATTTACTCCTTAGTTGCTTTACCCCAATTACTCCTTGAGTTTCTTTTTTTTAGGATGGGTTTGAAAAGTAACTAAGGTTTTTAAGGAGAGTTACCATGGCTTAACCATGGGGTATCCGGCGGTGGGGGACCTTCCATAGGCTTCTTTATTCTTTAATTGCCTTTTGAGGATAATTAGAAAAAGTTGTTTCAATTAAAAGTGGTTAGTTGGAATTATTATGATGAAAAAGATCCCATGGATTTCTCTCTCTGGTGTATCCGGCTTTTATGGAAAAATAGAGAAATCTTAAATCTTGGAATAATACCCTACTCCACTTTATGTGTGAGGCCTTTTTGGAATTTCTTTAAGAGACCATAAAGTGACTAGTTGGAGCATTAAGTTAAAAAGTGGTCTCATGGGGGCTTTACCCTTCAATGGCCGGCGGTTGGGGAGGGAAAAAGTGGAAAACTCTTCCCTTAAACCTTTTTAAACACATTAGTAGAATACTTAATTTTTTGTGTAGGATTTTAGACTTGTTTTTAAGAAGACCATTAAGGCTAGTTTTCTTATAAGAGGAAGAATATTCTAGAGTCCTTTAAGGCCATTGTGGCCAAAACTCTCTAAAATCTTGGAAGGGCAGAATGGTCATTTCACATGCTTCATAAGTCATACTTGGAGTATTATACTATTTTCTTATAGCATTCACCTTAAGGAAAAATAATTAAAGAGAAGTGATAAAACTTAATAAAATGCGCTTGGAAGAACTAACATTTATTACACCACTTCATACGAGTCTCAAGTACAGTACGATTTTCGTTGGGTACAATAGTGTTTGTGTGTGTGTCTATATAAATACACTGTTTGGAGATTTTATTAAAAATAAAGCCCCTCACTTGTGGCGGAGGAATACCGTGGTTACAAAAGATGTAGGAGACTCTCTCACAGATATGCATGAAATAACAAGAAAACATGCAACAATGTGAAATACTACGTGGAATGCATAAAAGATAGAAGCTAGGAGATATACAACACCTAACAAATCAACGAATATGAAATATGATAATAGGCTAGTGAGATGTCCAGTCTGCCAATGCTTCCGAGATGTCCCCAGTGTCGCTCAATAGAAATCCACCCGTTCCATCGTGCACCGAAAAACAGTAGATGGTTAAACGGAAGTAGATGAAGGGACCAAATGTAAAGATAAAAAATGAGACATATACCCCTGTTTCATGTGTTTTCTATGAAACACATGCAACCCAACGCTAAACAGGCTAAGGAGAAAATCATGGCGCAGTATGATGACAACCTCATAGATGAATCTTCAGCTCATGAAAAAAGATGAGTAGTTATCCAATGGCAAATGAAATACAGGCACCATATGTATGGAAAGATATGCAAACCAGTAAATGAAAATATAGCAAAACATACTGAGGTTACCTGTATCAACTAGTGACACAAGTAACAACAATAAAGGCTGGCCAACCCAATCGGAGACAAAGCGTATCATAGCTGCAAAGTAGGTAGTCGAGAATCCAAGTAAATAGCACCTCGAACCTCGCATGAGAGAAATAGATGAGTAGAGAGTCACCCTGGCCGAATGGAAGCCATGAAGCCATAATCCATGGGCTGCGGAATTGGCCTCACGAGGACAAAATTGTACAGTTGATTGATTGAGAGATAAGAACATAGCGGCTCTATGGATGTCCACAGTGAATGTGCCTGTGTACAGATGATGCTGGGTGACACAGGAAAGCAGCAGTCGACAATCCGTTTCAATGACCAAATGAGCATATTGTACTGCATAGTAAATTAATGCGTATAGGAGGGCCAATAAATCAGCTCGTAATGGTTAAGAGAAAGGCAACGGGAAGCATATAGCTGAGACAAAGGAGACATGGTCATCATGTAGGATTGCACCACCCGCCATAGCAGTCTGTCCAACTGCTGCATCTACATTTAATTTTAGCTTACTCTTAGGGGGAAGGTCCCATCAGACTATACAAATACGACGAGGCCGAAGAGGCGATGAAAAGTAACGACTTACTAAATGTGGAATGGTGCAAGAAAATTTTTTACCCACTACTACTGCGCAGGTATAAACACTACCCCAAACAAACTCAAATAATTGTCTATAGGAGAAAGAATCATCGACAAAATGTACAAAAACATATCCCTTCCAAATAGATCCGGCAACTAGCATTGGAACAATTACCCTAAGTTGGTTGTGCATAGTAGTAGGACAAGAGCCACACCACCAATGCACAAGATGAGTATATATAGTTGACTGGCATGGCATAGGCCTTGAAAAAGTAATGGACATTTCTTGCTAACGTGGTATAATAGCCGGGCAATACAAAAAGACATGGTCCTGATGATCTAAAGTCTGCAGGCAAAAAACACATTGAGATGGTAGAACAGAGGTCTAAGCACGTAGATTATCAGCCATCGGTAGCAAATACAACCATAAACACCAAAGAAAAACACTGGCTCCAGGAGGAGAGCCCTTCCACCATATGTAACATGAGAAAGAAAATGAGGAGTGAGGTATGGAAATAGTGAGATATGCTGACTAAAGACAAAAATGACCATTAGCATCAGGAAGCCAAAACATACCGTCAGGTGTATGCTCTACCTCTTGGGACATAAAATCATGAATTCGGCAAATGTGCTCGGAAGCTGCTAAGTCATAAATGTAGGCATAAATGGAAGATCTCCGTCCAAATTTCTACCAACAATACCGAGACCATAATGACATAGAATGGTGAAAATGCCATCAAAGTTGACAATTATATACCTGTTCAATATATGATAGTCCTCGTATGCCTAATCCCCTCGCATCGTCTGGATGACTTATACGCTCCCGGGATAGCCAATGATGCCTACCATGCCACAAAAAATCTAACATCTTACGATTCAAAACATCAACAATACTCTTCGGCAGCCTGGAACTACCAATTGTTAAGTTATAAATTGTTTTGATGATGAAAAAATGTTTTAAATAAGTTAAATTTATGTTTGAGACTTGATGCAAGATGAGAAAATCACACTATGTCAAAAATGGTTGAGATTGGAACTCACTGTTCAACATCGATCTCTCAGGCTTGGACATCGATCGATCGATGTCACTTCAGCCTCTGACTTCGATCGATCGATGTAGGTCAGAAAGCATTCTGTCCAACATCGATCTCTTAACCCAGTGACATCGATCGATCGATGTCACTTCAGTCTCTCCTCAGGGAGACTTCGATCGATCGATGTCATTCAGAAAGGTTTCTGTCCAACATCGATCTCTCATGCTTGGACATCGATCGATCGATGTCACTTCAGCATCTGACATCGATCGATCGATGTCAGGAAGTTTCAAAAAATGCAAAGTTTCTAGAGGACATCGATCTCTCCCCCAGGCACTTCGATCGATCGATGTCCCCCAGAATTCAAAATAATCTGAACGTTGGAAAAAATCCAAGGGAGATTCATGGTATTTTCTCTTTCCAATCTTGCTCAAATTTCTTGTGGACTTGAACCCAACATATTACATGCTTCCTTGACTATTGTATACATGTCTAAGCAATCCAAGGTTGGCTATTGAGGATCAAATCACTGCATAGAGTGCCTAAAGACTATTTGGACATTATCTTGACATTTGGAGTAGTTCAAGACATGGTGGAGAGCTAAAAAACGTGGTGAATTTCATCTATAAATAGAAGAGGCTTGGATGAGGCAAAGACACACTTTCAACATCATCTAGCTTCATTTTTCATTGTTGTATAGTTCTCTCATACTTGTAAATTTGCTTAAAGCTTCTTTAGCTTTTCTTTGCTCTTCATTGTTATACATTGAGAGATAGAGAGTCAAGCACAAGAGGAACAACAAATATTTGATCTCTTGCTTGTGCTTGGACTAGTGAGAAAGTGTGAACCTTACTATATTTCTTCAACCCACTGTGAAAAGTTCTTGAGGGAACTTTGTTGAAGTTGTTAGGTAGCAAGAAGTTGTTCTTGCTAAGAGCTGTAGTTGCACAAGTGTGATTTGTGCAAGAAGTTGCTGTTGTTGTTGCTTACACTAAGGTGTTAGTGTAAGTGTTGCTGTGGTTGTTCTTATTGCTTTAATAAGAAGAGTAGTTGTTGAAAATCCACTTTGGCAACAAAGTGGTAGTGGAGTAGAATCATTTACGATTCAAACCACTCTATATCCGGCATACACATTCATTACTTCTCATCTCCCATTCTTGCTTTATTTTGAATTTCTTTTTGAGTTGAGCCAAACAAGAAAAATTCCACAAAAGTGCCAATCACTCTATTCACCCCCCCCCCCTCTAGAGTGTATTTCGGATCTAACAATTGGTATCAGAACCTAACCTTGATTGCTTGGCCTATCTTTGCAAGTAGCAAGTTTAAAGATCATGGCAATGACAACCTCAACCTCAACCTCTTCATCTCACACTTCATCTCCTAAGCCTACTGCACTATTTTCCGGATCAAACACTAAAGCACCTATGTTTGATGCCCAAAATTATTCTTTGCGGAAATTTCAAATGATCAATCATTTGAAAGGCTGTGGATTTGATATATGGAGAGCTGTTGTCAAAGGAATTGAAGTTCATATGATTACCAACTCAAAAGGAGAATCAATGTTCAAAGACGAGGATGACTACACCGACAAAGAGAAAATAAAATTTGCCATCAATGGCAAAGCATTTGATATTCTCTCAAGTGCTCTTACCACCACTGAGCTCATAAGACTTCAAGGTCTTGAAACAGCTCATGAGGCATGGAAAAGGCTTGAAATGATACACGAAGGAACTGAGCAAGTAAGAATGGCCAAAAGACTCATGCTCATGAAGGAGTATGAGATGTTCGGAATGAAAAGCGGTGAGAAGATTGAGGAGACAATCGATCGATTCACACGAATAGTGAATCAACTCTCCATGATGGACAAGAAAATCTCAAATGAAGACCTTGTCTCAAAACTCCTCAACTCCTTGCCAAGAGAATGGACACCTAAAGTCACCGCCATCACCGAATCATAGAATATCAAGACTCTTCTTCTTACTCATGAAATTCTTATTGATGAACAAAATAGGATGAACCCCATCAAGCCCACACAATCATCACACAACGGATGAGGAATTTGCCCTTCTAGTAAGAAAATTTAGAATAATGGCAACCAGAAACAAGGCTCAAGTAAGAAAGTTTTTCAAAAGACCACCTAAAGAAAAGGAACCAAGTGAAAATTGCTATAGATGTGGTCGACTCGGTCACTTCATTGCCGATTGTCACGTAAAAGAGCCGCGGAAGCAAGAGAAGTAGGTCTTTCCTCAAAAGAAGAAAGCCCTCAATGCGGAGGTAACCACGTGGGATGATCTCCTTTCTGAATCGGAAGGAGAAGAAAGTGAAGATCAAGGTGTTGGACTTGTTGCATTATTTGACAATCCAAAGATTCAACATACTTGTCTCATGGCAATTGAAGATGATCTTGAGGTAAATTCTAATCCTTCAAACTTGCATGATGAAATAGGAGATTTGCAAGATGACTTTGAGAAATTGAATTTAAAATATAAGCATTTGAATAAAGAGTTCAAGAAATGCATCTTAGAAAATAAGAGCTTGCATGAAAAGAATATTTTGATGTTTCAAGAGCATGACATCATACTCACCATGCATAAGACCGTAGCTCTTGAAAATGTAGAAATTAGAAAAGAATGTGAGAAACTAAAGTTATACTTACAAAGACTAACAAATGGTGAAAATAATTTAGACATACTACTTGGAAATCAAAGAATTGGAAATGATAAATCCGGTTTAGGATTTAATTCATCACTTTCTTCTATTAAACCTAAGTCCTTAAAGAAAAAGGCAAACAATAGAAAAACATAACAAAATCCATCACCTTCTAAACCAAAGCATGTACCCACTTGTTTTCATTGCAACAAACTAGGACATGTGAAGAATGCATGTAGAGCTAGATTTGGAAGCACATATATTTGGAAGCCTAAGGGTCGACAAACTAACCCTAAAGGACCCAACCATCAAAGGGTACCAATAGATACATCTTTTTGGTTTTGTAGGCTCTCAAGATAAATGTAGTAGCCAAATGAAAAGAAGAAACCAAATGGCTTATGGACAGCGGATGTTCAACGCACATGACCGGAGACGAAACGTTGTTCACCAAACTCAAGCTCCAAGATGCTGGAACGGTGCATTTTGGCAATGGGAGAGCCAAAATCCTTGGACATGGAGAAATTGGTAACTCTTCTTTTACTATTAATAATGTACTATATGTAGAAGTGCTTAAGTATAATTTGATAAGTGTTAGCCAACTATGTGATGCTAATTTTCCAGTTGAATTTGTGAAAAGAAAATGCATTGTGAAAAAAAACAATAAGATTTTTTTTGAGGCTATACGTAAAAATGATGTTTACAAATTTAACACACATGATTTGATATCACAAAATGTTTCTTGCCTAGTTGCCTAAAATGACTTGACTCAACTATGGCATAGACGACTTGAACATATTAGTTTTAAAAATTTGAAAGAGATTTGTAAAAATGAAAAAGTCCAAGGTCTTCCAAAATTAAATTTCGAAAACCAAGGCTTATGTGACACTTGTCAAAAGGCAAAGCTTGTTAAAACAAGTTTCAAGCCCAAAAGTGAAATCTCCACCACCAAACCTCTATCATTACTTCATATGGATTTGTATGGGGATATTGGTACGGCAAGTCTAAGTGGAAAACATTACACCTTTGTGGTGGTAGATGACTTTTCTAGGTACACTTGGGTAATGTTCTTAACTAAAAAGAATGATGCATGTCAAGAATTTATAAAGCTTTGCAGGAGGCTAGAAAATCAAAAACAAGACACAATTAAGGAAATTAGAAGTGATAGAGGCGGTGAGTTTGATGGAGAATTTCAAGAATTTTGTGTATCCAAAGGGTATGGACACATTTTTTCGGCTCCAAGAACTCCTCAACAAAATGGTGTTGCGGAAAGGAAAAATAGAACACTTCAAGAAATGAGTAGAGCCATGTTAAATGATTTTGAGCTACCCAAGTATTTTTGGGCCGAAGCGGTAAACACCGCTTGTCATGTGATCAATAGAGTTTATTTGAGACCATCGCTCAAAAAGACTCCTTATGAGCTTTGGAAAGGTAGAGTACCAAATATTGGTTATTTCAAAGTTTTTGGTTGCAAGTGCTTTATACTTAACACCGAAGATAACTTGGATAAACTCGATTTCAAAGCGGATGAAGGAATCTTTATGGAATATGCTCAAAATAGCAAAGCATTTAGGGTACATAATAAAAAAGCATGAAAGTTGAAGAATCAATTCATGTCAAGTTCAGTGAACTCATTGAGAATGAACCAAATAGTAATGATGATGATGATGAAATAATTGAAGTAAATCATATAGAGAAATTTGAGAATCCAAAAGGTAATACTATTACTGATCTTAGGATTGATCCCCTTGAACCTAACATTGAAGATGAAGAAATATGAGGAGATACCTCAAATTTACCGGATTCATATAAGTATAGGAAAGATCACCCTAAATAGTTAATATTAGGTGAAACTAGTCAAGACATAATGACTAGGAGGAAATTCAATGAAAATGTCTTCATTTCACAAGTTGAACCTAAAAATATAAAGGAGGCAATAAATGATGAAGATCAGGTCTTAGCCATGCAAGAAGAACTAAATCAATTTGAAAGAAGTGATGTTTGGGAATTTGTCAATAAACCTAGTAATCATCCTGTAATTGGCACTAAATGGGTATTTAGAAACAAAATGGATGATAAAGAAAACATCACTAGAAACAAAGCTAGGTTGGTAGCTCAAAGATATAGGCAAGAGGAAGGCATAGACTATGATGAGACCTTTGCCCCCGTAGCAAGGTTAGAAGCTATTAGGATGCTATTGGCATATGCATGCTATAAGGATTTCAAACTATATCAAATGGATATGAAATCCGCATTCTTGAATGGAATAATTCAAGAAGAGGTGTATGTTGCTCAACCTCCGGGGTTTGAAAATAATGATTATCCAAATCATGTATTTAAACTCAAAAAGGCCCTTTATGGACTTAAACAAGCTCCTAGGGCTTGGTATGATAGGTTAAGTAACTTCCTACTTGAAAATGAGTTTTCAAGATAAAAAGTCGGCACTACTCTTTTTATTAAAAAACAAGGAAACCATCAATTACTTGTTCAAATTTATGTGGATGATATTATATTTGGTGCTACTAATGATTCTCTTTGTGCGCATTTTGCAAAATTGATGGAAGGAGAATTTGAAATGAGCATGATGGGTGAACTCAACTACTTTCTTGGTCTTCAAATCAAGCAAACTCAAGATGGAGTGTATATATGTCAAACGAAGTATACAAAAGAATTGCTCAAGAAGTACAAGTTTGAGGGTGGAAGTGTAAGCACAGCAATGAGCACGAGTACAAAGCTTGACAAAGACGAAAAAGGAAAGCCGATTGAGGTAACCAAATATAGGGGTATGATTGGTAATTTACTTTATTTAACCGCTAGTAGGCCAGATATTTTGCATGTTGTGTGCTTATGTGCTAGATTTCAAAGTATGCCTAAGGAATCACATTTAGTTGCTATTAAACGTATCTTGAGGTATTTGAAAGGAACCTTGAACTTTGGATTGTTTGATCCCAAAAATAGTTGTTTTGATTTAAGAGGATATAGTGATTCCGACTATGCCGGAAATCTTGTTGATAGAAAAAGCATCTCCGGGACATGCAATTCCTTGGAGATTGCTTAGTTTCTTGGTTCTCCAAGAAACAAAATAGTGTGTCACTTTCAACGGTGGAATCCGAATATGTATCGGCCGCTTCGTGCTGTGCACAACTACTTTGGATGATAAATACCTCAAACGATTATAATGTTAAGTTTGATAAAGTTCCCATCCTATGTGACAAGACATCAGCCATAAGTATAGCACAAAACCCAGAGGACCAAACATATTGAAGTGAGACATCACTTCATAAGGGATTGTATCCAAAAGGGATTGGTATGCATTGAATTGGTTCCAACTAGCGGATATCTTTACTAAATCCCTTCCCACTGAGACATTCGAATCAATTAGAACAAGATTAAAGATGATAAACCAAGGTTAAAGGGTCAAAAATGTCAAAAATGCAGATTCTTGCATACATCGATCGATCTATGTGGCAGTCTCAGAGACTGTTGTAAAAACAGACATCGATCGATCGATGTCAACAGGACAGGTCATTAAAACCTGAAATTCCTCTTTTCCTCTTTACTTTCCTCATTCTCCTAAACGAAATCCCTAATCTCCACTCTGCATAAACCGCAAAATTGGTTTCATAAACAACAAATCTCTCTGCTACACTCAAAATCCTTGCCAAAATCTTTATCTTTTCTACAAATCCAACCTTATTCTTCAAAAATCTTTTTATTTCTACCTCTAAAATCCGAACCCTAACTCATCAAATGGAACCAAGAACGGAAAACCCTGCAAAAAGACAAAGAACCTCTGAGGAAGAAGCTATTTTGCCACAACAATCCAATCCTTAGGTGCCAACGTGGTCTAGAACACACGGGTTGAGGAAGAAGGCCACTTCCTCTCATGGAGCTATGATAACTGAAACAAGGAGTAGGCTAACAATCAACAATTTTCCATGGCTAAAATCAGGGAAATACTCAAATGCCTTAAAGGAACCTACGAGAACAGGTAAATTTTCCTACATCACTCTTAGAGCCCAATTACAATTCCTTGAATAGGAACAAAAGAAGCGGTCTACCATTCCATTGAAATTGCTCAAAATTGAGGACATTTTGAGCAATGAAGAATTAAAACCAATCATTGATTGGTTTGATGTTAAAAAATGGAGACCCATTTGGGAGGTCTCACAAATGACCAACATGCCTACCCGATATACTAGAATGTTTTATGCCAATATGTGGCTACACAATAGACATGGGGTGCCTTATGCCTTGAATACGATAATAGAAGGTCAATTGTTGATGTTTACATCTAAGACATTCAATGAATTACTTGAGGTTCCAGATGAGGGTTGGGAAGATTTTGACCCCTGGAGGTGGGACACGTATAAGTACCAAGTCTCTGAGGAGAGGTAAACGCATTTCTTGGTTTTCACCCCACCAAGAACACAATTGACGAATACACGGATCAAATAACCAACAAAGACTACTACACAAAATCAAACATTCAACAAATCCACAAGTCCCGGAAAGAGGCACAAAAGCAGGGTGGACAACCGGAATAAGACGAAGACGAGCCTGAAGATCCTATACCTCCAACATCCCCTACCGAACCTCCCATGGCACCCTCTTCTCATCCATCACCACAACCACCCCCCACAATCAAGCTCCACTTCCAAAAAGGATAAAGGAAAAGCCCCTATGGAAGAAGGTAGTGGATCCGATGAAGAGTTCAATGTGGAGGCTAAAATTGACGGCATCCGTCACACACTTGGTAAATGGGGGGAAGACTTGACCACGGAAGCAGTCCGTATTGATGATCTCCAAAAAGAGTATAAGAACCTTCATGACCATGTCAATAGAATTGAAACAAAGGTTAACACTCAAGTCACGGCACTGCAAACAGAGTTGGATGTTCAGAAGACGAAATATCAAAAGTTGAAGACAAAGCTCAAGGCAGCCTTCTACGGATTGTGTTTCTCTTCCGATGAAGAGTAGTTTTTATGGTTACCTATTCCTCTTAGCTATAGAGTATTTTTGCAAGTTTGAGTTTACCTATGTATCTCAAAACTTGGTATTTCTTAATCATATTCATCCTTTATTTTCGTGTCTCTCATTTTTTGATGCTTTCAAAAAGGAGGAGAAGTACTTGGTTTAGTTGGCATGGGCATTGGCATAGTTTAGTTGGCATGATTGGGCATTGGCATGGTTTAGTTGGCATGATTGGGCATTGGCATATGGTTGGCATGTTTGGGCATGTTTTGGCATAGTGTTTGATTGAGCATTTGCTTGCTTTGTGATGATATCTCTTGATATGCTTGTCATGATATCCGACATATTAAAAGGATGAAAATGTGAAATTTGATGCATGGGTTGAGGGGGAGCATTTTGGTATTGATATCATATCTTGGGTAGATCGCATGTTGAAAAGAAATTGTTGATGTGTTCATATGATAAAGGAGCATGAATTAAGGGGGAGTTGTAAAATATCAAGTTTAGTTAAAAATGTATCATGCAAAAACATCTTTTGAATCATGGTTTTGATATCATCAAAAAGTGGGAGATTGTTAAGTTATAAATTGTTTTGATGATGAATTTTTTTTTAAATAAGTTAAATTTATGTTTGAGACTTGATGCAAGATGAGAAAATCACACTATGTCAAAAATGGTTGAGATTGGAACTCACTGTTCAACATCGATCTATCAGGCTTGGACATCGATCGATCGATGTCACTTCAGCCTCTGACTTCGATCGATCGATGTAGGTCAGAAAGCATTCTGTCCAACATCGATCTCTCAACCCAGGGACATCGATCGATCGATGTAACTTTAGTCTCTCCTCAGGGAGACTTCGATCAATCGATGTCAATCAGAAAGGTTTCTGTCCAATATCGATCTCTCAGGCTTGGACATCGATCGATCGATGTCACTTCAGCCTCTGACATCGATTGATCGATGTCAGGCAGTTTCAAAAACTGCAAAGTTTCTGGAGGACATCAATCTCTCTCCCAGGCACTTCGATCGATCGATGTCCTCCATAATTCAAAATTTTCTGAACGTTGGAACGAAATCCAAGAGAGATTCATGGTATTTTCTCTTTCCAATCTTGCTCAAATTTCTTGTAGACTTTAACCCAACTTATTACATGATTCCTCGACTATTGTATACATGTCTAAGCAATCCTAGGTTGGCTATTGAGCATCAAATCACTCCATAGGGTGGCTAAAGACTATTTGGGCATTATCTTGACATTTGGAGTAGTTCAAGACATGGTGGAGAGCTAAAAAACGTGGTGAACTTCATCTATAAATAGAAGAGTCTCGGATGAGGCAAAGACACACTTTCAACATCATCTAGCTTCATTTTTCATTGCTGTATAGTTCTCTCATATTTGTAAATTTGCTTAAAGCTTGTTTAGCTTTTCTTTGCTCTTCATTGTTGTACATTGAGAGACAGAGAGTCAAGCACAAGAGGAACCATAAATATTTGATCTCTTGCTTGTGCTTGGACTAGTGAGAAAGTATGAACCTTACTATATTTCTTCAACCCACAGTGAAAAGTTCTTGAGAGAACTTTGTTGAAGTTGTGAGGTAGCAAGAAGTTGTTCTTGCTAAGAGCTGTAGTTGCTGTAGTTGCACAAGTGTGATTTGTGCAAGAAGTTGCTGTTGTTGTTGTTGCTTACACTAAGGTGTTAGTGTAAGTGTTGTTGTGGTTGTTCTTATTGCTTTAATAAGAAGAGTAGTTGTTGAAAATTCACTTTGGCAACAAAGTGGTAGTGGAGTAGAATCATTTACGATTCGAACCACTCTATATCTGGTGTACACATTCATTGCTTCTCATCTCCCATTCTTGCTCTGATTTTGAATTTCTTTTTGAGTTGAGCCAAACAAGAAAAATTCTGCAAAAGTGCCAATCACTCTATTCACCCCCTCCCTCTTGAGTGTATTTCGAACCTAACAGCAATGATATGGGATGGCATGGAACAAAGAACATGTGTGATAAGAGTAATCCATCCCGCCATCGAAAGTAACTTGGAGAACCACATATTTAACTTTGTATCAATATGACTAAGCAAGGAAGCATAATACGCAGCCCGATTAATGCCATTATACAAATGAGAACTGAGGTATTTAATTGGCAATGTAGCCAAACGCACACCTAAAATCTAGGATGTTTGTGCACCCGAGACTCCTGCGTCCACCACCCGACTTTTATGATAATTCACAAACTGACCCGATGCCTGCTGGTAGGTCTTCAAAGATAGACAGAAATGTTCCACATTATGCACTGAGTCATTCAAGAATATCACCAAATCATTAGCAAATCCCAAATGTGAGACACGTCGTGCACTAAAGCTGTGGATACACCCCTCATCCATAAGTGCGTTAAGTCCACGCGAGAAGACTTCATAAGCCAAGCTAAATAATAGCAGTGATAAAAGATCCCCCTTCTCGACTCCACGTTGCATTGTATAATATCGCACCAGCTCATTATTGATTAATATCAAACACTTGGTGGCAGAAAGATTGTTAACAATAAAGCGGACAAATCGAGGATGAAAACCCAGCTTATCCATAAGATTACCGAGGTATGTCCAACATACTCTATCAAACGCTTTGCCCATGTCCAATTTAACAAGTATGTGTCCACCACGTGTCGAACGGTCAATGACATGAATAATTTCGCGGGCTAAAATAATTTGTTCCAAGTGCCCATACCTTTCATAAACCCAGCCTGCTCAGGAGAGATGATACCAGGAAGAATATCCGATAACTGAGTCGCAATCAATAGTGTGACCACCTTAGATAAAAAATTAGTCAAGCAAAAAGACCAAAAATCTGCAAAAGTCCAAGGATTTGTCACCTTAGGTATCAACGTAATAAGCGCAGAGGCCATCACAGCTAGAATGTGTATGCCCAGGAAAAATTCCTGCATCGCCTTATGAACATCCGAACATATGAGGGGCCAGAAATAGCAATAAACTGATCCCAGAAAGTCATCAGGACCAGCCACACTAGTGGAACTGAGATCCCACACAGCCTGCTTAACCTCATTCAATGCGGGAATAACCATTAAATCAGAATTATTATCCGCAGTAACGAGTGTCGGAATATACTAAAGGATAGAATCAGAGTGAGAAGTACCGTCATCAGAGAATAATCCACTATAAAACCGAATGGCCTCCATCTCAATGTTTGATACGCTATGACATGCCATCCCATCTGTCCGAATAATACTACGAATGGACTGGCGACGGCAGCAATCTTTCACGTCTGATGATACAAAGAAGTATTTGCATTTCCCTCGCAAATCCACTTAGTATTTGTCTTTTGCTTCCAAAAAAGAAAGCACGTGATTGTGCCAAACGTAATAAGGCCGCACTCCGATGATATTCTGCACGTGTGCTATCAGACGGATTATAATCGAAATCCCTCTCTCGTCGAGTAACCTCCATCTCTGCAGCGGCAACAACATCAAAGATGTTGCCAAACACATCTTGGTTCTAATGCCTTAAGTGCTTCTTTAACTGCTTTAGCTTATCATAAAAACCCAACATGCCCCCAAATGTAGTAAATGACCGCCAGTGATGTTGAACAAAGCTATCGAAATCAGGGTGGGTAGTCCAGGCATCCAAATACCAAAAAGAGGAACCACCAGACGAATACTCAGGGGGACACTGAAGAAAAAGAGGCGAATGATCTGACACAGACCTATTAAGATGCTGATAATGAACCACCACAAACAAGTCATAAAAGGACAAAGAACATATAAACCTGTCCATTCTCCTCCAAACCCGGCCTAAACGATGACCATCACACCAAGTGAATAAGGAACCTTGAAACGGAATAGAATGCAAAGAGCAGGCTGCAACACAATTATTAAAATCTTGCAAAGAGCTCAGCGAGGGAGTGAAGCGGCCCTTTTGCTCATCTAAAGACAAGAATGTATTAAAATCTCCGCCCACAAGCCAAGGTATGTCCAGGGGCTATGAAAATGTAATAGATCCACCCATAACGACCGGCGGGCCACTAAAGAATGAAGTCCATAGACAAATGTACACCAAAATGAGTTCATCAGAAGCTAACCATTTAAACTTGTGAGAAAAATTCTAGACACCCACCCGAGTGTCCTCTACCGCGAATATAGAATCATGCCAGAAAACTCAAATATGATCTTCGTAGACAGACACAGCTTGTGAGTAACCAAAGGACAAACGATAAGGAACCAAAGTTGAAGCTCTGGCCTTCGGCTCAATAATAACCAACAAATGCACGTGATAACGACGAATTAAAGATAATACACGATGATGAGAGGTACGAATACTGCGAATATTCCACTGAAGCAATTTCATTGAGACAAGATATCAAAGGAATTAGAGATGCGTGCCGCACGAGAACGAGTATAACGTGGAGATAGGGGGGGGGGGGTGGGCTTTTAGATTCCTGCACAATAGCTTTGGTTTAATCCGAACACCCCCTGAGACCCAGAAGTAGAAGCTAGCAAAGACATACGACCTTCCATAGTATCACATAAAGCCTGCTGTACCTGAGTGTGAATATAATCAAAGAGAACCGCATCCATCTCATCCATCTATTCACCCAGGGAACGCGGATCAACATCTAACTCACCATCGGAAATAGATAAGGCCGCTGCCTCAGCAGACAAGTCATGAATCATAATGTCATCAATCCCACGTAGACGTGAGATATCCTGCGCATAGAAAACAGAAGGAGAACGAGCCATGTCAGGAGATGGAAGGATGGACGCAACATGCAGCCCATCTGCAGAGACAATCGGAGGTGTCAGCTACGGCAGGCTGAACTACGTAGATGCTTGGCTCTGGCTTTTTAGGCATCCAGTGTTGTTTGAGGAGTGCATCACGGTAGCCTGCTTCTCAGAAAGAAACCTGCTTTCCACAATCTGGTCCGACATGGCCCAGACGAAAACAGAAATTCAACAGGAAAATCTAGTTAAGACAAGCAAGCAAAGCAAAGAGATAAGAGAAGATGATGGTCGAGGCTCAACCAGCTTCTTGCTCAAAGTCATCCCCTTCAGACTCTTCTGCTTGTTCAGCCATCCTCTGCCTTATTGTGAAAGTCTTCCTTATCATTGTCCTTTGCTCTCTTCCCGATCACCATCAAATTGCTGTTCATCTTATTGATCTCGTTGATCTTTTCTTCATAGTGGGCCTCCTCCATGGAATGAATGAGCTCGCCGTTTTGGGGCTGAGGCCATTGAGCCGGTAGCGAATGTGAAGTCGGAATTATCCGACTTGACCATGGGTATTGCGTCATGAACGCCGGATATTGCATCAGCGTTTAGCTCCTATACTATTTTTGATTGATCACTTATTAAATTGTGCCAAGTTCTAAGAGCAAGCGGCTTCGACCTTGATTCCTGCTGCTACTTCGCGTCAATAGAATGTTGTAGCTACAAAACATTGTAACTACAGAAGTTATAAGGTGCAGCATTGCGGAGAAGTCATTTTACTGAAGTTTTTGTTCATCTTTGCTCATCCGGGAATCCGGCCTGTAGGAATGTCACCAAAAGTGTTTTCGAAACAGTAGGCATACTCATTAGCCTGCTTGAATTGGTCAAAGAAGCATTACTGTAGGGAATGCCTAAATCATTACGGTTTTTTCCGGAAGAACGTGCGGTACCGTCCGAGGATTTTATCTCGGACTTTATTAAATATAAGTCTTCACAGGAGGAGGAATACCGTGGTTACATTAGCTTTCCAAGACTCCCGATAGAAAATTATTTGGAATGCGTACATAGTCATGCAAATATAAATAAATGCATAAAAGGTATGTAAATATCTATACAATCTAGTAGCAAAGAACATAAAGCAGCGGCGGCAGGTTTGTGTGGAGTCCTCGATCATTTGTGTATACGGCAGCCGGAATGACCGTCGTATAGCAGAGCAAGGAGTCGTAGTGTTGCAATATTGTTGGCATCCAGTGATTCCGGAATAATGTCATGCAAAGAAAATGCACACAAGAGTAGTTTACATCCATGTAACAAACATATAATATGCCAGTAAGAATCCAGAAAAGAAAGAGTCATACAACCGTTGCCTGCATCAAAGGATACAGGCAACAACAGAGGTGAAGCGCCCTCAGTTATGTGGAATGGAAAGCGGTCAGTCAGCATCAATTACAATCCTCTCAGACAATACTCGCAGATGCATAAAGAAGGGACGAAATCAGGCAGCATCGAGTACAAATCACAACAATAATTCAGAGTATCCAAAATAGGTAGAAATGTACCCAGGTGGCCTGCACCAGCGAGAGATGCAGGCTGTAGACCTGTCAAAGGAGGCAGATGCACAAGTGCTACAATCGAATGTATAGAGTGTGAACATCCGTAAGTACACAGCCTCTGACTGAGTTTGGTAACCCTTGGAGGCCTGGAAAGTGAGAGAAGCGCTGATGTAGTTGACCATGCTGTGTTAGATAATGTGCAGCTGTGTTGGCCTAACGCGGTATGTATGAGAGCGAGTGGGTTCCGAGGCACAACAAAGTCGCTAGATGATGGATATACACATAAGCAGGTGCTGGGGGTTGTCCATTACGGTATGTACGAATCATATGCACTAACAAAATCGAATCGACCTCTAAGTCGATAGACTGGCGAGACCTGCAAAAAATATCATGGCTAAGGGGCAGCCTGTAGTTCCGCTAACGATAGTGTCCCAAGAGGCAAATGAAAAGAGATTGTACCCACTATCTCACCTGTTCTATTACGAAGTATAGCACCCCAGCTGATCGTGCTCCATGAGCTGCATCTACATTTTATTTATAACGACCAGAAGGGGGCAATCGCCAATAGACCACCCATGCTCGACGCGACTGTAATCTAGGAGAGATCCTGAGAGCATGCAATTCTAGGTCAAAAGATGCATATTTTGTACGATTGATGGACATGCACCACATGTAGATATTTTGACGAACGTTGTTAATAGCCTGACGGATGTTGAAGGAGTCACGACCATAGACAATGCCTGTGCAATGACGCCAAATGGACTAAACTAGAATACCTGGGCCAATAAGGCGAAGGAAACCCTTTAGAGGATTGACGTTGGACAACAGCCACCACTATAATAAATAGGTGCTAAAATCGGCATGGTGAGCGACTGGACCTGCAAAAAACCTTGCACAGAAGGACCAAAGACCCTGGCCAATGCTGTAGGCGCCATAAGAACAAATGAATCACAAGTTTTTGCAATTTATGCCAAATATATTTATGTGAAAGACGAGATGAAAGCACAAGCCCACACATATCAAATTTTTGTGCCATCCTTGTTTTTTATTTTATAAAGTGTCGATCTACCTCTACATTCTTAGCTCTGGTGTGCTGTACAGAGTTCTCTGAGATGCTTATGGCTTCTTTATTTTCATACTATATTTGATTCGGAAGATAAGATGGAAAACCAATTTTTGTCATTAACTTTTTTAACCATAAAATCTCTGTTACTCCTTTAGCAATTCCTCAAAATTCCATCTCAGATCTAGAAAGTCCTTATACCATCTTTTTTCTAATTCTCCACGTCGCTACGTTTCCTCCTACTAGTGTAAAATATCCTAAAGTAAAATTTTAATCTTTCGGGTTACCAGCCAGTCTGCATCAGTATATGCCTTAATATTGAGGTGACCCTTTCATTTTAATGTAATCACGTGTCCTATCATATCTTTCAGTTATCACATTATCCTCACTACTATTTCTATATGGTCCATCTGTAGGTGGTGCATAAACTGACTTATGACTACAATTGCATAGGCTATACCTAGTCGGGTATGTGCTAGATAAATTAGTTTTTCTACTAGCCCCTTATACCTTTTCCCCTGCCATGTTAGTGCCATCTAATATTCGTAGCCCATGGTTAACTTGTATTAGGGATGTAGGGGCTTACAACCAACTGTTCCTGTTTCTATAAGCAAATCAAGAATGCAAATGCGTTGGGATATAAAGATTCTTTTTTCTAGATCATAGAACCTCAATTTCAAAGAAGTACTTCGAATCCTCCTAAATCCTTCATATGAAACTCTGAGAACATGTTATTCACCAATTCTTTAATCACATGAGTATCACTTTCTGTAATAATCATGTCATCTACATAGATAATTAAACAAGTAATCATACTCCGCCTCCTTATTCGGAAATAGAGTATGATCATAGTTATTCAATTTATACTTTTATCTCTTAATTGTCATAGTGAACCTTCTGAATCATATTCGTGGAGATCATTTCAGCGTGTACAATACCTTTAAGAGTCAACACACCTTGACTTTCTTGCCATCAAAAAAAGGTCTGGCAGAGCCTCTATACACACTTTTCATTTAATTCTCCATGTAGAAAGGCATATTTTACGTTGAAATAGTGAAGTAGCCCGTCCTTATTTGCTGCAATTGAAAACAATACTTGAATTAGGTCTATCTTTGCCACATGAGAAGACATCTCACAAAAGCCGATTCAACAAGTCTATGCACATCCTTTTGTCACTAGTGAGCCTTGTAGCATTACATGTTTCTGTCAAGCTTATACTTGATCATAAAGACCCGTCTGCATCCCACTAGTCTATTTTCTGTTGGAAGTCTAAGTACCATTCTTCTTGGAGGCTTCCGCTTCTATATTCATGGCTAGCCACCAATCTTCTTTTTGTTTTGCCTCATGGGCATCCCCTAGAGTTTCTTGATTGTATAGAATCATCATAAACACCTGTGCTGTTTTGACATAATCCCCTTGACTAGATTACTGATTAGATACCTACTAATTCAGAAGATATTTTCGAGTATCGTATTGGTGGTTCTCTGTGAATCAGATTAGTATAATCACAATTAATAACACGAGCAGGAGTACCAAAATTGAGTGATGTGTCACTTACCTCTCGTTGGTCAACCATCAAAGGGGGATCAGTGGATGAGACGAGCTCGTTGGTCCATGCTACATTAGAAATTAGGCCAGTGGATGTAGTTCCAGTCGGATCAGTGGGAGTAGTAGCTTTAGGAAGTAGTATCAGTGGGATTAATGGGAGTAGTAGCTTTGGTATCTAAGAGCGTTATATTATTCAACCAACCGAGTGAGTCACTGGTAGTTCCCCCTGAACATGAGGTCGGGTGTGATAGTAAAATTCAGTTTCAGTAAAATCACAATTCACGGTGACATAAATGCAACAACTAACCTACTATAATAGTGATACCCCTTTTGATGGAGGGCATATCCTACAAACACACATTTAAGAGCACATAGATCAAGTTTGGAGAATTCATGTTTTAGGACATGTACAAAGACAACATTTAAAAATATGGAGCAGAAGAGCTAAAGTGGATGGTATTTGTGTTTGAGTTTCCAAAACTTATTGTGTGATTTTTTTGGGGTAAATGGTTTCCAAGGTAGGTGAATGTGGCAACAATTGTAGGCCAAAAATGTTAAGAAACACTGGAATCGATCATCATAGTGTGGATCATCTCAAGGAGAGTGTTGTTACACCTTGCTTCCATAATGCACATAAATTATTAAATCGATGTATCGTGCTAGGTATTATATGTATGAAATGTAGTACACCTTAAATAAATAGGTATGTCCTAAGTGACATAGAAATTTCGTGAAATAACTAAATGGAATTAAAAATATGACACAAACTTTATTCTACATTTAAATAAAAGAAAAAAGAAAGGATATGAAAAATGAGGTGGATAAATTTTGTCCTATTCTACCCAACAAACATCCCTACCCGACCAACCCATGTTAATAGTGGGGGTATTATTTTATTTTCTTCTCAAACCATTTTTAGTTTTCTTACAACTTTAGGAAGAATTACAAGTGTACAACCTCTACCCTCTAGCTTCCAATAAGTCTTCAATTTTGTCATCGCCCTTATATTCTTAACAAACCATCATTTCCTTCCATTTATTCTATTTTGACCACCACATAAAACAAGAGAAAGGAAGAAATTGCCTCACACCACTCAACCTTCAACCAGCCATAGTACATGCATTCTTCCATCTTGTCTTTTCTCTTTCAACTTCAAAAATGTAATCATTTCCCTCCACTCATACCTTGGCCATTCCCCATGCAAGACAAGGAAGAGGTTCCTTCCTTGCTTCTCCCACACTGCACTCTTTGATTTTTCTTATCATGTCATTTCCTCCAACAATGGTTTTACATGCAATGTCCCTCCCATCACCTCATCTTTCTCCTTTCCATGAAATGATGAAGATTCTCGACCCTCTTACTCTTAAATTTCAGCCTACAAGCAAGAAAGAAGGGAACAGTTCTCATTTTTGAACTTTCAAGCCAAATCAATTCTCTCCACTCCAAGAAACTCTCAAGTCTTCCTTTCATAAAATTCGAGACACATCTACTCTCTCTTCAAGCCCCAAAACCATGGACACCAAGGAGAGAAAGAGGAAAATTTCTCCAAATCTAAGTAAGGGAGGAAACATTCAAGTGTACGAGACTTTCAAGGTAAGAATCTATAGCCTCATTTCTAATGATTTTTCTTCCATCATCCTTCCAAATTTCTCAAATTAATCCCCCATCTTGGCACCTAGGCCGAGAATTACCACAAAGAGGAGGAAGAAGTTTTCTAGGTTAAAGAGGTAGGAAGCTTTAAAGACTTCCAAAAGTATGGTTTTTATTAAGGTTGATGATAAATAATTCTAAGTGTTTTTCCTTTAGAAATGGCCAATTCATCTCCTCTTCTAGCCTAGTTTGTCGTGTGCTCAACAAGGGGGAGGAGAAGAAATCTTTTCTATTTTAAGGTTTAAGTCTAAGAAAAAGATAAGTAATCCACCTAGTTTCTTCATGCATGTTGAAAATCTAAGTATCAATGTTCATATATAAAATTGGATCATTCATGATATACATTCAAAGAATTTTCTAGCACAAATGTGCAAAAAGTATGTTTGCATGCAAGATATGTAGTGTCTTTTGTGTTACGTATGAATATGTGTATGTACATGATAAAGATGAATTGAAAAAGACCCTTGCATGTGAAATTGAGGATAAGTGATGGTTTCATATGCAGTTGCATGTCTCATTTAATAGAAGAATATGCATGCATGTGACATTTCATGGAAAGTGTTGGATGCATGTGTCATCTCATGAAAAGTGTGCTAAGAACCTTTCTTTGAAGCATCTCTTATGTATTTTCATGGTGATCATTACTTATGTGTTTCTTGATGATTTTTGATTGTTATGCATGTTGATGGTCATGATTTAGCATGATTCTGAGGCATCATAATTATTGCTACAACATTTGACCGCAGAAGATTGTTTCTCAATGATCATCATGCTCATTTTTATGCATATACACATGGGTAGGGGGCTGTTTTTATCCACCCTCTTGACCTTGATCATCCACCTTGTGGATGAAGTGTAATTTTCATGATCATGATTCAAGAATGTATGTTTTCATGGTTTCCATCATTCTTTAAGTTTGCATGTAAATTTTATTATGAACATCATCATGATTATGGTTGTTGAAAACATCTCATTGATGGAAACTACTTGCATATGGTTAATAGAAACAAAAGCATATGCATGTTCTTGAAGAAAAAATGCACAAGTAAGACATGTTGCATGTCATCTGTCATTATACCACGAAATTCATGCTCATTAGCATAGTATGTTAATATGTTAAGGGGCACAATTATAAATGGTGAAATATGTGTTGTGTGGCACATATACCCCTCGGCCTATGCAGATATGTATGTACCCATAAAGTTGTTCTCCTTGATACATGAATATATGTATATGAAAATATGTGTATTATGTATCTTTTTATTTGCCATTTGATGTTATGAAAAGTAAGATATTTAAGATGATGATAATAGGTGTTGGAGTCCAAAAAAGTCGATTGCTTTTGGGGTACAAGGCCGAGACACATGAGGAGGGGTAAGAGTGGTTTTTTTAGGTTATGACATATATTATATATATAAGTGTTGACTATATAATGATGCAAATTTAGAATGTTCAATTGACCCCAGAAACCGAGCCTACATGCATGGACCAATGAACCAAAAGTTTTGAAACGAAATATTTTATTGCATCGTACGTTTTAAAAGATTTCATGCCTAACAAACCATACCACGAGACGATTAATTTCAATGATTTATAATACGATATGTTTTATGATGATATGCTATATTATTGGTGCGCCATCCTAAAATCGGGATCGGAGTGGTAGGTGTCAGGGGCATATGTTATTGTTATGGCTGAGTATACCACCTTATCCGGTACACGGGATCTCCACCATAATGAGTCATCATTAGATCTATGTACATATGATGTAACACCGTATTTGAAACATTGAGATTCATACTTGCACATATGACTATATATGCAGGAATCATTCGGTATGACGCGCGGTATCGTTCTTACGTTATGAAAAAGTGCTATAGACATCATATGAAAATGCCATGTTATGAAAGTTATGGAAAATGTCATGGATACGTCATGTTATGAATTTTTATGAAAATGTCATGCTTTGAAATGTTTTATGAAATGAGAATCATGTTAAAAATTTTTAAGAGACCATATGACATGAACCCATATGTCTTTCTGATGACACACCCATAAGCCCTCACTATGATTAAGTTGATCCAATAGAAAGTTATGCATGGAAGTACACTTGATACGAATATGAGGAATTTGTAACTTCAACATAAGGTATGAATTATAAAGTAAGAAGGAATAAGTTAAGGTTGGAATTCATGTGGAACTAGATAGAAGAAAGTTTTCAACTTTACTTTACGCATTTTATATGATTGTGTTATGTTTACGATTACATGTATGGCACGTTACTTTATTTGTGAACGGAGATGTGTTACGTTTATTACTCGCTCAATGTATTTATTTTATTACCTCGTCTTCTGTGTATGATCTGCATGACAAACCCGAACATACTACTTGTAGCGCCCTGCCTGGGACTAGGGTATCGGCATGGTGCACCCGCCATACCCTGCTATGAGAAGTACAAAGTGTTGATAACATTTACGTACACATTGTCATAGCATGTATAGAATAGTGGAAGCAAAGTAGCATAAGCGGAAATAAATATCGACAAAAGTACGGACTAATACATCTGAAGTAGTGTCATCAGTACATTACTGGTTCAAAATATCATAAGTACAAAGCTGAATATCAAAATACAAAAGATGCCACTGCTGGCTACTGGTTAGGTCTCCACACCTAGTCTCGAGGCTCATCCTCTATGAACTCTGGCTCAGGGTCCTGTGGATTTGCATGGTAAAATAAAGGGGCGAGCAATGACAAATCGGTCAGCAAGTATTTCTGCCTAGATTCGTCAAGTGGATCATGCATGAGGACTGGGTAGTGGATAATACAGTGAAGTATGGCATAGATATCATATATACAACATGGATGGATGTAACAGTTATGAAGTCAGCAAAGGAAAACAGTACCGTAAAATCCGATAGATATCATGTAAGAGAAGAATATCATAGATAAAGAGCATCATAAATTGAATAGATTGTTCCTTTGATCATCCCTATCTTAGCATATAGTTGGTATCATTCTTGTGTGCAATCTTTTTGGTCTTGTTTCCTATTGTTCTTTAATCATACTAGGCCTTTGACTAGGAGTCATAACATAGGGGCACTAGGGGTTCATGAGACATGATCGTGATGTATGCATCGTAAAACTTTCAAAAAAAATTTCATTTCATGCGTACGTAAACATGACATGGCATGAATTGGTTATAGCACTTTTCATAACATAAGAATGGTACCCACGACATATCAAATGATTTCCCGAGTAGTCATGAGTACCATTAATAAATCCCGATAGTCCAACCATGGTGTTACATTATACGTACATAGGACTAACACTGACGCATTATAGCAGACAGCCCCAGTCCTGGACGTGGTGTTACACTCTACCATAACGTATTTTTCCCCTAACATCCTCCCCCAGGACCAGACATCAGGCAGCTCTCCATATAGAACATGACGTAACTGAAAGGCAAAGATCCCTTGTCCTGGACAAGGTGTTACATTTAGCCAGCAGAATATGTGTATACAGAAAGGTAGAGAACCCTTGCCCCTGATAAGGTGTTACACTCAACCACAGATACATGCATAAGTCGTATAGAATCATTCGTCTCGCGGTACAATTCCTTATATCATAAAAACTTTAAAACATTTCTTGCTGATATCATTTCGTAAACATATTCGTAAATAAAACTCATTTGTTTTGAACATCATGAAGACAACATGCATGAGGGAATGCTTAACATAAGTCTCTAATGACTTTGGTTCCCAAGTCTTTCATCCTTAATAAGTCGTATGAGTATTTACTGCTTTGCCCTTATAGGGTGATTTTGGGATAATTAATCTTGGAACATCTTTGCTAACAATCTTGACCTTTTTTGAAATTAGCATCGTGAGTATCCTTGATTGAATTATGTACTTATTTGTTACATATGTGTATTTACTTAGTATTTATTCAAATAGTTTTGTCTTATTATAATTGGGCCCAAATGGCACCTCTTGGCCGCTTATTATCATACATGCATATTTTAATTTCTTTATCTTGAGGTATACAAAAATTATGTAAGTTGCCTATATATTATACATACAACACTTATATTTAGTTAAGCGTGTACAAATACGTAGAATTCATTTTGAATGTGCCCGCAAGTCTTAGGTCCGAAAGTTGGTGTAGGTGCCTTTCTTAATTTTCCATTTTATCTAGTGTCATGATCATGCTTGTTCCCTTAAACATAATATAAGTACTTTACATAACATACCTAAATATTTCCTTTCATGGTTATTCTTGAACGAGGTTAATCCATTTTAAGGTTTCAAGTTAGCCTATAGGCTGAAAGTTATCATTCATACACATTATTTATTTCCTAAACTTTTATATAATATTTAAGTGTGTTGATTTTTTTGTATCATGTCTAGATTTCATATATTCATATAGATATTGTCACATAGGTGTGAATTATCACATAAATGACCATATGGCCCCATGGCCACAACCTATTTCGCACAAATGCTTGGAATTTCACCTTTATGTAATTTGTTACATTTATGGCAATTGCCCTTTTGTTTATGCATTACAAATATACATTATCACATAAATGCATCCAAATGATAATTTTTACACCAAGGTGGCATTGTTTAGGTTCCTTGGCCGAATGTTGGGGGTTATTCCAATATGGATTTTTCAATGTGTAGAATGCATGCATGATGCCAAGATGGTGACATCTATTTTTTATATCCTACCTATCATGATCACTTTTATGAGGATGCATGATGAACATCAAGATCCATAATTTTAACATGCTCAAATTTATACAACATCACATCATATATATTCATGAACACAAGAACTATGATCATGGTGAAAAGTATGATAAAACTGACATGCAAGCACATAAGAGTGTAACCGCCATGAAATCACACCTCCTTGGACCATTATAATCAAAATGCACATTATGATTATGGTGATGAATTCATGGTCCTTGATGACATCATAGAAGGAAATGGTGGATTTATGATGTTGATAATCAAAATGGTGTCTTTTGTAAATGCCTTGTAGTATAGTCTATAATGCACCAGAATCATATACAACCATGACCACTTTCATGCAAATGCCCTTTTATATATATATGAACACAAAATAATGATGGTCATTTCAACATGCAATAAGAAGTTGATATCTAAGAAGGTTCTTAATACAATTACTAAGAAGGTATACTCACTTGCCTTCATTTTTCATGTAAGGGGAGACATGTATGTTGGTCCTTCACTTTTTAGGCTATACCCGCCCCAAAGGGCTGTCCATGGAGAAGATTTTTGGTCATGCATGTCTTAGTTGAACATCACAGTTAGCATAATTGAGAACTAGGTAGGAACAACACACATGCATACATAGTTTAGTACTTGCATGTACATTATCCATAGACTAATAGTAAGAGCTTCATTTCATTCTATGCATGCATGATCCTTCTTTGGATATGAACATAGAAGACTCATTTTTAAATGTTCTTGAATTAGATAAGAAGAATACTTGCCTTAGGTACTTGAATCTTACACCTAAAAGAGCAAGATTGCTTCTTTGGCTTGGCTTGGGGTACACATGGCCTTAAGGCCAAGAAGAAGAAAAAGATTAGTCTTTTCTTGAAAGAAATGAAAGTTGGGATGTTATAAGACTCAATTTAAGTGAATTTTACCTTGAATGGCCTTGAAGATTCTCACTTGATAAGCTAAAGAAGTTTGCCTACCTCCTTGTTGAAGCTCACAGGTTAGGAGCCTAAAAATGGAGGTGTTATAGTCTTGAGGAGAAAAGGAAGAATGGAAGAGGAAAGTAGGGAGGAAATAGAGGTAATTACCTTGATTAGTCTTGTATTCAAGGCTTGAAGATGCTTGCAAATGGAAGAAAAATTTTCTTCCTTGTGCCTAGAGGAGGTCTTGGATGGAGGGTTGTTTGAAGAGGGAGAGTGATTTTGGTGAGAGAGAATTGAAGTGATGGAAAATTTGAGGAGTGAGAGAGATGGGTGGTGGTATTAAGGGAGACTATGGAATAAAACGGAGTGGGTTAGCCTTAGGGTTATGATTGTTTGTCTTGGATGATGAGGATAGTGTAAGAAAAAGAATTTGCATGTAATATGAGAGGGGGTTTGTCTTACATATTGTAAGACTTGAAATGTTGGGAAATGAAAATAAAAGGGAAGAAATGGAAAAATTTTGGAGAAAAAAGAAGAAGGTTGGCCATATGGTGTAGTGGAGGAGGAAAAGTATTTTACGTAAAATTGTGTTGGTGGTTTTTTACTTGTGTAAGAAAAGGTGACATGATGAAAGGAATAAAAAGAGAAGAAAAACGACAAAATTTCTGGGAAAATATCCAAGGGTCGGGTAAGGGTGTAAGAAAGGAAACCAACCATGCATGAATTCCTATTGGAGAATAAGTAGAGTGTGTAAGAGTATAACATGATGTTTCCATGTAAGACAAGTTTATCTTACATGCATCGGGGACAAATGGGAGGTAGAGAGGACTTAAGAATATTTTGGAAGACATTGTAAGTTGGTGGAAAGTAACCTCATTATGCTATATGTGAATAACTTGTATACATTCTTTTACATGAATCTCAATTGGGTGGGGAATAGGTTGTGTAATAGAATACAATGAATAAGTAAAAAAGACAAATAAAAAAACTCTTAGAGAAGTTAAGAGGTGGCCGAAATCAATGGGTAGTGGTGGCTAAAACTTTACCATCCTAGCCTTGCTTTGTTTTAGTTCTTAATAGTTCTTAAGGTTTAGTTAAGTAAACCGTACACGTTATACCATGTGTGCTACAGTGACCATGCCTAATTTTTATCGTGATTTCAGTTGTTTCATTTATCCCCTAGCCCGAGGATGCGGGTTGTAACAATCCTCCTCTTTTATAAAAAGTTTCATCCACGAAACTTAAGTATTCCATCTTAATTCACTGCTTAATGTTTTCTCTACTGATTTCACATGAACGTTTTCTGATGTATTGTACTTGCGTTTGGACATGCTTTCCTAGAATGATAACTTACAGCTTTCATTTGGTACTTTGGTTATCCACTAATGGGGTACCTATCCGATGTTTAGGCCTATAAAATTATTCGACTAAAGTATTTTAGCTTCCGTGTTTTGCCAGTTATCCTTGCTGGCAAAAAAAATACTTCTGCCACTATTAGCCAATCGAAGTAGAAGTTCTAAAAACACTGGTTGATGTTAAAATTGCATAATTCATCATACCTGATACCACGTCTGACGTCCTAAAATCCCTAGTCGTGCACCTTTCAAACCCGTGTCTCCGTCCGCGAGGGTCCTTCCTGGTGTTGTGCTCTTCTCCCTCAGGGACATTCTCTTACCCGATGTCCTTTTTCACCACATCCAAAACAAGAATCTGTCCCTAAATGGCATTCACTTGTATGCTGTTTCTAACATTGTAGGCATCTCAGAATTGTGGTTGCCCGTTGTGAGTATGGGCACCATCTTCCAGTCCTAATTTCCTTGCTCCTTTTCTCACGATCTAATGACGCGATAGCTCGTTCCACTCTACAGTAGTTGTCCAGCAATTTCTCGATAATGCCAGAGTGTGTACCAATCATCCAATTCCTGGGTTTAGGCCATGCATAAGCCTGATCATTTTAATTGCCTCATCACTCATTACTTCTGGAATATATCGGCCGAGAATAGCGAAACGTTGAAAGTATTCAAAAACTGAGGTGCCGTTCTCTTGCTCCAGAACAGCAAATTCCCTTACCCTCTGTGTAACCAATGCCGGAGATAGACAGAACATGCAAAATTTCTCTATAGAATCTGCCCATGCTACGGGTTGAGGCAAAGGCTGAATGTATATCCTCCAACACTGTCTAGCTCTCACAATCAGAAACGGTTGTATAATCTGCACTTTAACTTGTTCAGGCGCTTGTATCAGTCGAAAACCCTCTTCTACCTTGTCTAGCCATTTTTCTCACTCATCTAAATTGGGTACCCCATTAAAATTAGGAATTCGGGTATGCACTAACAGCATAATATAAAGAAATGGTATATTTACAAATAATATAAAGAAAGGATACTAGCATGTGCATTACCTTATGATCTTGGTAAAAATTGGTCATGCACATGCATGTTTTATTGTACGATGAGGAAAACATCTTGCATACTGTATTCAAGATAAATGGAGGCCTTACATAGATATGCATATGTAGCCAACATGATCATCATCATAACTAAAGTGTTCATCAATCATCTTTATCTTAATTGTTAACATGCATGTCGTTGAAATGCCTAAAATGAATGATGTGTGTATGCCCAAGTATGTACCATCTTACATATGTTAGAGAGGGTAGAAGTCATGTAGGTGAATGTATATGAGCACTCGGCCAAGGAAGAACATGGTAGATTTTCATGATGAAAAATTAGTTTCATTCATATATTTATGCGAAATGTGTTAGATGGTGTGATGAGGGTGATAGAACCCTATAACCCACGGCTTTATGGGCATAACAGTATGTTGATGAAAGCTTTCCAGATGCTTAGAAAGAAACATGGAAATAAGTTTAGATGATATAACTATTTTTGCATGTAAATATAGCCAACAAAAGACAAAACTCGTGTGTAGGTGTGTGCATATGTACTTTCGGCCATATGGCCTTATAATATGATCATGACATCTCTATGAATTATTAGATGCATATTTAGATAACTTGTTGTAGTCATGTAGTTAACAAGTGGTAAGGTGCACAAGTGTGTGTATAAAGCTCGGTCATATGGCCTATTTTTGGGTATCATAATCATTTGAATATTTATTTGCGGATGTATATGCATATATGGGTGAATATGAAGATGACGTGTTATATGTGTGACGTGTGTGCATAAGTGATCTCGGTCAAGAAGTTAAAATTGAAGCCTTAATGATGGAAATAATTATCCGGATGTACATACATAAAAGTTATGCATAATGTTTATATTAAATGTTTATGGACGATTATGAAATAAGAAAAACTAACAAACTAATGAAGTGACAAGTAAAAGTGGGCTGTTTTTATAAGAAACGGAAACGAAATAACGAAAGGATAAATTGGAACATAAATGTAACAAATAAAGCCAAAAGTGGGTTGATTTCTAAGGGTTGACAGTGTGCCTTGAGAAAGCGGTAGGTATTTTACCAAGCAAAATAATATGACACAAGAGTCAACCGTTAGTCTTAAGTTATGGAATTATCAAGTGCACAAGTTTGCAACATGTCTTCCAGCGTTTAGATGGTCTTCTCCGATTGACCATCCATCTGAGGGTGAAATGCAGAGCTCATTCGTATCTCGGTGCCCATAACTTTTTGAAAAGCTGTCCAAAATCGTGATGTAAAGCGAGGGTCGCAGTCACATACAATGTTTATGGGTACTCTGTGAAGGCTCACAATTTGATCAACATACATCGTAGCCAACTTCTCCATAGTAGCCTTGATCGTCATAGCCATGAAGTGAGCGGATTTTGTTAGACGATCAACAACCACCCAAATGACATCATGTCCATTCTTTGTCCCTGGTAAGTCAGTCACGAAATCCATAGTAATATGATCCCACTTCCACTCGGGAACTTCTAAAGGTTGCAGTAATCCAGCGGGTCCTTGATGTTCTGCTTTCACCTTCTGGCAAACAAGACATTTCTCTACAAATTCTGCAATTTTCCTCTTCATGCCATGCCACCAGAATCTTTGCTTTAAGTCTTGGTACATTTTGTTGGCTCTAGGATGGATAGACAATCGAGAGTTATGCGCTTCACAAAGAACTTCATTCTTTATATCCTCATCATTGGGTACACACAGTCGTTCCCTAAACCACAAGCTATCATCATTCCTGATCTTAAAATCCTCAGATGGTTTCATTCTCAACATGTCCTTTATTTTCTTCAAAGTTTCATCCTTCTTTTGACCCTCCCTAATCTTGTCAATCAGCGAAGGAATCAATACCAACTTTGCGAGCAGGCCCTCAATAGAATCAACCTCCTCAAGATCAAATTCTTCCATATCACGCTGAAGAGGTGGTTGACGCGGATGGCTTGTCTTTCTATTCAGAGCGTCAGCAACTTTATTGGCCTTTCCCAGATGATACTGGATAGAAAGGTCGCAGTCCTTCATTAACTCTAGCCATCTGCGTTGATGCATATTTAATTCCTTTTGGGTGAAGAGGTACTTAAGGCTCTTATGATCTGTGAAGATTTTGCACCTCTCACCGTACAAATAATGTCTCCATATTTTTAGGGCAAAGACTACGTCTGCTAATTCAAGATCTTGTACCAGGTAATTTAGTTCAAATGGTTTTAGCTGTCTAGATGCATACGCAATCACTCGATCTTTCTACATTAGTACACATCCAAGTCCATTCTTAGAGGCATCACTATATACCACAAAATTATCACCCGGGATAGGTTGTGCCAAAACTGGGTCAGAAGTTAGCTTCTGCTTTAATTCAGTAAAACTCTTTTCACAATCTGAGGTCCATTTGAACTTGGTCTTTTTCTATGTCAAACGGGTAAGAGGCATGGCAATTCGAGAAAACCCCTCAACAAACTTACGCCAGTAGCCGGCGAGACCGAGAAAACTCCGTACTTCTGTAACGTTGGTCGGCCTTGGCCACTCTGTGATTGCCTCGATTTTCTTGGGATCTAATGATATCCCATCCTCAGATATCACATGTCCCAGAAATGCTACACTGCGTAGCCAGAATTCACATTTACTAAATTTGGCATACAGTTGTTTTCCCCGTAGGATGTCGAGGAGGGTCCTTAAATGGGTCACGTGGGACTCTTCATCAGGTGAGTAGATCAAGATATCGTCAATGAAGACTACCATGAACTTGTCTAGTTGCTCTTGGAATACTCGATTCATTAGATCCATAAATGCCGCAGGGGCGTTGGTCTGTCTGAACGGCATTACAAGAAACTCGTAATGTTCATAACGTGTTCTGAATGCAGTTTTTGGGACATCCTCAGCTTTGATCTTCAATTGGAAGTATCCCGAGCGAAGATCAATCTTACTGAAAATCCGTGCCCCCCCGAAGCTGATCGAATAGGTCGTCAATCCTATGCAATGGGTATTTGTTCTTTATTGTGACCTTGTTGAGTTCTCTACAGTCAATTCATAAGCGCATACTCCCATCCTTTTTATTTACAAACAGTACGGGGGCACCCCAAGGCGAAACACTTGGGCGAATAAGTTTCTTTTCTAACAATTCCCGTAACCGTTCCTTCAACTCTTTTAGGTCCGCAGGTTCCATCCGATAGGGAGCCTTCGATATTGGCTCAGCTCTCGAAGGATATTTCTCGATCCGGAGGAAGACCCGGTAATTCCTCTAAAAAAACATCTGGATACTCTTGGACTACCGAGACTTGAGAAAGATCGGAGGGTGCTTGATCAACATTCATGGCATAAACGAGAAACCCTTCGTGTCCTTTCTTTAACGCCTTACTAGCATAGATTGCGTTTACATAAGCATTCTTGGGACACTTCCTTAATTTTGAACCTCTCTGAAAGCTAACTTCCTTACGAGTGGGGTCCTTAATAGTAACCCGCTTTTTACGGCAATCGATGTGGGCGAAATTCTTGGAGAGCCAATCCATCCCAAGTATCACATCGAAATCCGTCATGGGTATTGGAATTAAGTCGGCATCAAACCGGTAATCATCGAACTCAAGTTCGCAATTTCTGAAAATGTGATGAGACACAAGCACATGATCTCCAGCTGCTTGAACTCTGTAGGGCGTGTCACTATGGGTTGGGGTGTGATCAATATTCTTTACGAATTTCTTTGAGATAAATGAGTGGCTAGCGCCACTATCAAATAGTACATTTGCAGGTACTGAGCATACTAAAATATCTCCTGGATATGCGAGATTTACTAAGCAACAGCAGGGCAATAGTATTGACAGAAATCTAAGTATTGCATAAACTTTAAAATGTACCTGCCACCACATCATTGGCTTCTTCAGTAGCTGCGTCTGTCATAGCATGAACTTCTCGCATTTGTACGCTGACGCTGATTCTTAGGTTGTTGCTGCTGTGGGCCCTTTTCTCCAGGCAATCTTTGGCCATGTGTCCTACTTTTCCACACCCAAAGCATGTAGTTCCCTTATCTGGACAGTCTTTGAGGATGTGGCCCACCTTGCCACGCCCGAAGCACTTTCATGCCTGAAAGTAGCACTCCCCAACGTGACGCTTACTGCAGTGAGGACAATTTGGAATAGCAGACTGCTGGCCCTGATTCTTTGACTGATTCTTTTGAGAACGGCGTTGAAACCGATTCTTTCCTTGTCGTCCTGGGCCCCTTGAATTATGCTTTGCGGCTTTGAGGGACCCTCCATTCCCTGATGTCTCTCTTCCTCTTTTCTGTATCCCTCTCTATTATGTAGCAAGCGTCCAATAGTGCACCAAAATTGGTCGGGTTTGCATTGACCAACCAGGTCCTGATCCTAGGGTTTAACCGCCTCTCAAACTTCAACATTTTAGTTTCTTCATCGTTCATAGTAGATGGTTGGAATCTTCCTAGGGCTATGAACTTGTTAGCATACTCTGCAACTGCCATTCATTGCTCTTGACTAATGATTCGAACTCATGTCTCTTCTGCAACTTGACTGATGGTGGTATGTAAAATTTTGTTAACTTCATGGAGAAATCTTTCCCATGGAATCGGCCTGGCAGGGATTGCATGTTGGCCTTCCACCACCGGTTGGCCTCCCCAAGTAGGAACGGCCTGACAACTTGTGTCTTTACTTCTTCAGGGGCTCGGATTAACTTAAAACAATTTTCTACCTCGTCCAGCCAATTTTCGACAGCATCTGAGTCCGAATTTCCTTTGAAGGGTGGAACATTAGCTCTTTTCAATTTTTCAAAATAGTACTAGGCATCCCTGACTGGCTCGTGAGGCTAAGGAGCGTTCTGTTGCAACATTACTTGACTGATTTAGGTTACGGTCTGGCAGAAATTCTGAAAAGCATTAATGTCTGGAATCATTTTTAGCAGAGGCCACTGGGGTTGGGGAATATTCTGTGCCGGGGGCGGATTTTGATCTTGTGGTGGTGGTGGTGGAGGAACCTGAGCAGCTGGAGGAGGAATAGGCTCCTGCACCTCCGGTCTGGCTCTGGCAGGTCTGCCTCGTGGTCGTGCCATCTGCACTATGAACTGTCGGGGTTTTATTCAAGGTTGAAATGTCATAATAAGTGACAATGTTTAATTCATAATCCAATAGAAATTTAACTGTACAACTCAAGAAAATATAAATTCCATAGACTAAGATTTCGTTATTGGCTATGATTCTAATTTCTGGTCTATGTCATCTTAGTCTAGGGTCAACTCTCATCTAAGATCATGACTTAGATCTAAGATCGAACTTAGATTTCTAAAATCATAGCTTAATTCTATATTCTGCCCGGATCTAGAGCCTTAGCTCTGATACCACCTGTAGCGTCCTGCACCATGGCCTAGCCGGATACGGTGCGCCCGCCGTACTTCACTACGGAGAGTACCAGGAGTCAATCCATAACATATCGTAGTCCAAAATAAAATATGTGGACTTTAATGCTTACACGTCAACAAGTAAGCATAACTGAGGCAGAATAAAAACTTTTAAAAATAAAAGTGTCTAAGCAACCATCATACATCCTACAAACATGTTCGCAAAATGCAGAAATTCAAACGTCAATGTTTCCAACATAATTCATAACAATTCATCAAAACACATCCATCATGGCAACCATCCTTAAGTCATCATCCTCTCGCTCTTCTACGGATAAGGGACCCTAGGCTCGTCTTCAATCCATTCGACCCTATTTCCTACGGGTTCTGAGAGGAAAAATAAGGGGTGAGTGACAACGTCACCAGCAAGTAAACCATAAATAATCATGAATTAAATAGAATGTACATACAAGATACAAACCCCAAAAATTTTGGTTTAGTAACATACCTGACCTTCTATCCAATATCCGTAAGTAACAAGCTGATAACTTATTAAAAATCATCACTTAGGATCTATCAAGTCATAACATCTTAGCCTAAGTGACAATGTAACAAATAGCCGACAAATCATTAAATGCAACGTGCATGAGTATGCTTATGCGATGCATCATGATAAAAATGAGGATAAGTTCTTTCTTTCTTTCTTTCAAAACATCATCATCAATAAAAACAAGAGAGTGTTCATATCTATTCTATCCGGATCTGAGGCGGTCATATTCTTCCCTTCGGATCTATTATTTCCGGATCCGAAAACGGTCACATCATCAATCATAGTCATCAGGTCTATTCTCTCTGGGCTTGTACGGTCATACTCGTCATAATCAGGTCTATTCTCTCCGGGCCTGTATGGTCATAATCATCATAATCAGGTCTATTCTCTTCGGGCCTGAACGGTCACAATAATAATATCAATTAACCCCATATCTGGAGCGGGTTCTGCTGGCCAGAAATATACAGTACCGATGGGAAGCGTTCTTTTCAAACCCGCATCTTTTCTTTAAAAACGCTTTTTCATCATTCTTTGTCATAAAATCAATTTCGTAAATCATGTAAATGATGATGATGCAATGTATGATATGTACCATGCAATCCGTGACATGATGCGTTACATACATACAACTACGATCTTATTCTTTAGGCTGGAAAATTTTTCCAGAATTATCATTCCGTTTGTACGGCCTCAAAACCTCATAATTTAGGTCCATTATCCTGATTTCTTGTCATACATATACATAAGGGTGTCTTTTATACTTTCCATAAAAATTACGTAACGAGTCATGACGTGGAAAACCATCAAATCATTAATTTACCAAACAGGGTACTGCTGAATTCAGCAGTGCAGTACCCTTCCTTCTTTTACCTTTCTTTTAAACCCATTAAGCCTCATTTAATTTGGGCCAACACCTGGAAATTACAGCAGACATACCAAAAATTATTGCTCATAAGTCCAAACCATACAAATAAGTCTAAGCCCACAAGAATACAGCCCTACAACCAAATCCGTAATTCTGCCTAATTTTCCAGATTAGTAATACCAACTTAACCTCGGTAGTTACCTCTTAAAATAATAATTCTAAGCTAATTGATTTAAATGGACATGCTCACCTAAGTAATGAACATAAAAATTTCAAAGCATTATAATAACTTTAAAGGGGTCATTTACTCATTTCTCAAAAAATAGATACATGCTGATTCTGGGGTGGCCAGTTTTACTATGAAATTAATTGTGACCAAACTGTAAGTCCTTTTTCGAAAATTCAAACTCTCAGACTTAGTAAACACATAGGGCTAGCAACCTACCAAACATCAGCTCATTTGCATATTTCTAAGGTCCATTTTCGGGTCCGTTAATACGTCACTTATTCTGCCCTGTTCTAGTAATTTCCATGTTTGTCGCTTTTCCTTACTAAAAGTGTTCCAACTTGAATTATCCTTCATAATGGCTTACTAATCATCAAGTGCACTTTTTAGCATACACTTTGCATGTTCTAATACATTCCAAAAAATCACCTACAATTCATTTCAACAACGGTTTTGAAAATTAAACATGGCACAACTTGAATTTGCACATCTTGTACATAGTAAGGTCTAGTCATGGCACATCTATTTTGTATGTCTCACAACCCCTCAAAACAGCCCATTACACACACATGCAAGGGCTTACATTTCATTTTCCTCATGAACATACAACTTATGTGTCTCCTTTCCCCACAAGTCACAATCTTTAACAAGAACAATATTCATCCTACACATTCCATCCAACCGTCCCCTTACATGTCAAAGAAGAGAACTTTGCCACATTTATCTTAAACAAGCATCATATTCATACTCAACAAGAGCAAAGAATCCACCTTTGAAGGAATCTCAAACATGCAAGCCACTTTTCCTAAGAATCCGAAAGTTGCATGCTTCAAACTGAACATTTTACATCTAAGATTAAAACTTAGCAACATCCAGACATTCAAGCATATACTTTCACACACAAGTCATGAATATTTATAGTGTACTTGCCTTCTTCAAGCTTAAACCTTTCTTTAGCTTGGAATGTGTATGAAGTGAATTTTCCCTCCTTTTCAACATATTAACCCCACAGTTTTGAGGAGGAAAAAGAACCAATGTTAGTCATTATCTTAAGTGGAAGATATGACTAAATAGAGGCTAGATTGACTTGCCAAGATGAAGCTTGAATGGCGTTCAAACCTCTTAAGAAACTAGTACCACTTAAGAGCTTGAAAGCTTGCACCTAGTGACCATGGAGGTCACGGTTGTTGAGCAAGAAAAAGGTAGAAATGTGAGCTTCACTCTAGGTAAGCTATGAAATTCTCTTAAGGGATTTAGAGTGTACTTACCTAGACCAAGTTTGAACTTGGATGAATGTTACACTTTCTTGGCTCAATTGGCCATGTGCCTTGAGGGAAAATGAGGGAAGTCTCTTGCTCCTTGTGAATTCTTGAGGGAGAGTGTTCTAGAGTGTACTTGGAGAGAAATTTCTTCACTAGGCTAAATGGTTTAGCCGTTGGAAAGCAAGAGGGAAGGAGGGGTTACCATGGCATGGTTAGGTTAATTAGATGTAATTACCTAAGTTACTTTTAGCTAACCAAGGTTACTTTAATGCTAACTTGGGTTACTTTATTCAACTAGAGTTACTTTAAGGCTAACTTGGGTTACTTTAGCCTTGTGGTTAACATAACGTAACCATAGTAAGATTCAAATTGCTTCTTGGTTAATCCATGGAGGGGATCCAGCGGTAATGGCCTTTAGTAGCCATTACCATGCTTAATTTCTTTCCAAGTGATTTTAATGAAAAGCTATGTGGGTAATTGTCCTTTTTACTAATTATTTCTCCCCTTTTTCTTGATAAAAATGAAATTAGGAAAGAAATGTTGAGTCTTCTCGGACTCATAGGGCCGAAAGTTTGGGAAAAATTGCCCCACCACTTAAAATTGTTTAATTGCTACTTGGGCTTATTTAAAGAAGGCCCTTAAGATTTGCCTTCTTTTAAATTTGAAAGAAAACTTTCTAATGCCCATTTCATGCCTTGTGGCCGAAATTCCATAGGCTCTTAGGTGAATTGGCATGATCCATAACTCATGCTTGCATGATCATAATACTTTGTTTTATCAAAATATAATAAAAGAAGTCATAGTAAAACTTAGTAAAATGTACTTGAAGAATGCCACTTTTATTAATTCACTGATACAAGTCTTCAAGTACAATATGACTTTTCATTGGGTACAATAGATGTACATCATTCAATGACATCGATCGATCGATGTCTGCGATTCCAGCAAAAGAACTTTGCGATTTCTATAGAAAATGCAGAACCAAAACTTTAATCGTTCCCAAACTCCATCCCGATCATTCCAGGCCTAATCCCTGCTATCATCTCATACTTAAACTACAAATTGAACACTACACACATACATAGCAAAGATTCAAGCTTAGATCTCAAGGATTTCCACCCTATTAACAAAATAATCCCACCTTTCACCCTCAAACCCTATCAAGCAATACGATTGCAGCAAGGGGGATTCAACGGGTAGGGATTTGCAGGAATTCATATATTCATCAGCATCAAATTAAAATTTAAAAAGTACGATGGCCAAAACATCAAATCCCAAACACAGAAATTGCACATAATTCACATATAGTTAAACACGGGTATAATACTGTACGGTGATTCAATTTTAATACAAAAGTAGGGCCTTTTTCTTCACAAATCGTAGGATCTTATAAGAAGATTACTTGTCTTTGATTACTCATTATCAGATTGAAAAAAAAACGGAGGTTGGATTGATTCCTGAAGGCTGTGTCCCTCACCTAACGCTTATAACCGTCGACTATGGCTGGGGAAGAGGAGAGGTCGGCGTTTCTGAAAGATAATGGGGAATGACGCTCCTTTTTCCATTTTATTATGGGAAAGGGTAAAACTGAAATTTCTAAATTGTATTTTACTTGAATCCTTTTTCTTTAATTCTTAAATTCTAATATTTAACCCAAAATTAATTGATAATTAATTGATTGTTAATTTCTTAAAATTCCTTCCCTTATTTAATTAAGTTTCGGAGCGTGCAGGGCATAACATTCCACCCTCCTTACAAAAAGTTTTGTCCTCGAAACTGACGTACCTTATTGGAAAAGGTTCGGATACAACTCCTTAATGTGCTCCTCAAGTTCCCATGTGGCTTCATGCTCCGTATGGTTGCTGCACTGAATCTTGACATACGGAATCACACGTTTGCATAGAACTTGATCCTTCCTTTCTACAATCTTCACAGGGTACTCTTCATACATGGCATCATCCTTAACTTCCAACGGTTGAGCCTCAAGAATATGATCCAAATCCGGCACGTATTTCCTCATTTGAGAAACATGAAACACATTGTGGACTTGTGATAAAATCGGAGGCAATGCTAATCGGTATGCTCTTTCACCAACTCTGCCAAGCACCTCGTATGGACCAATATATGGAGGGCTTAACTTGCCTTTCATTCCGAATCTCGCAACTCCCTTAGTGGGTAAAACTCGCAGATAAACCTTTTCACCTACTTCGAACTCCAAGGGTCGTCTTTTAGAATTTGCCCAACTCTTACTATAATCTTGTGCCACCTTTTGTCTCTTCCTTATGACCTTCACTTTTCCAATGGTCTGCTCAATCAACTCTGGTGTAGTGATCGCCCTTTCCCCAATATCGTCCCAAAAAACCAGGGATCTACACTTGCGTCTGTATAGAGCCTCAAATGGTGCCATACCAATCTCGCTGTGGTGACTATTATTATATGAGAATTCCATCAGCTTCAACATGTTATCCCAGTTCTCTTTAAAGTCCAACGCTCATGCTCTCAGCATATCCTCCAAGGTTTGAATGGTCCTCTCAGACTATCCATCCGTCTGAGGGTGATAAGCTGTGCTCATCCTTAGTTCAGTGCCCATAGCTTTCTGGAAAGCCATCCAGAACTTAGAAGTGAACCTGAGATCACGCTCTGACGGGGGCTCCATGCAAACTCACAATGTTATCCATATATATGTTTGCCAATTTCTCATAGGAGGTACCATGCGGCATGGCCAAGAAATGCGCTGTCTTCGTCAAACAATCCACAATCACCCAAATCATCTCATTCCCGTTTTGGGTTTTGGGCAACCCCATCACAAAGTCTATGGTCACATGTTCCCACTTCAACTCTGTAATTTCCGGTGGCATCATCAAGCCACCGGGTCGCTGATGCTTTGCTTTGGCCTGCTGACAAACCAGACATCTCTCAACATACTCCGCAATACTCCGTTTCATCCCTATCCACCAATAAATCTTCTTGAGGTCCTTATACATTTTTGTGCTTCTGGGGTGGATAGACAACCTTGAGTTACGAGCTTTACGCAACAATTCCCTATGAAGCTATTCTTTATCTGTACGCATAGCCGGTCCTGAAACCATAGACTTTTGTCTTCTCTCAAATGAAAATCTCTTATGGGACCCATGTTCAATTCGACATGGATTTCCTTCAGTGACACATCATCATACTGAGTTTCTTTAAACCTGTCTACCAAACCTATAGTTATACACAAAGCTGTAAGGTCATTCGCCACTGAGTCTACAACATCCAGCCCAAACTCTTCAATCTCCCGTTCCAATAGGGACTGTCTTGCATGGCTAGATTTTGTACTCAACGCCTCTGCCACTCTACTGGCTTTACCAGGGTGATAATTGATGGTTAAGTCATAGTCCTTAAGTGATTCCAACCATCTCCTTTGTCTCATATTCAGCTCTTTCTGCGAAAATAAGTATTTCAGGCTCTTGTGATCAGTGAACACGACACACTTTTCTCCTTATAAGTGTGTCTCCAAATCTTAAGGGCAAACACTACTGCTGCGAGTTCCAAGTCATGCAACGGGTAATTCTGTTCATAAGGTTTCAGCTGTCTCGAAGCGTAACAAATGACTCATCCATTTTGCATCAAAACACAACCTACAAACCAAAAGTTAATTCACGTCCAGTATACATATATGCGATACAACAGTTGTATTTATATACATACCTAGTCCTTTTTTGGACGCATCATATAGATCACGAAGCCATCGGTACCGGAGGGTTGTGCCAACACCGGGGCCATGGTCAATCTCTTCTTGAGTTCAGAGAAGCTTTGCTTGCAGTCTGCAGTCCACTCAAACTTAGTTTTCTTCTAGGTGAGTCGGCTCAATGGAACTGCAATCTTTGAAAATCATTCAACGAACTTCCTATAGTAGCCTGCCAGACTTAAGAAGCTTCTGACTTCTGTCACATTCGTAGGTCTTAGCCATTCAGTGACGGCTTCCACTTCCTCAGGATCCACTGAAATTCTATCCTCAGAAATCACGTGACCGAGGAAGGTCACACTCCTTAACCAAAATTCACACTTGCTAAATTTGGCATACAGCTTCTGCTGTCTCAGAATCTCCAACACCACTCTCAAATGTTCTGCATGGGACTGCTCATCACGGGAGTATACCAAAATGTCATCAATGAAAACCACCACAAACCGATCCAACTTCTCTCGAAACACGGTGTCCGTTAGATCCATAAAAGCCGCTGGGGCATTAGTCTATCCAAAAGGCATCATCAAAAACTCGTAATGCCCATATCAAGTACGGAAACTTATTTTAGGGACATCACCTGCTTTCACGAGCAACTGATGGTATCCCTGACAAAGGTCGATCTTTGAGAACCATCAGACACCCTTCAATTGATCAAATAAATCCTCAATCCTTGGCAAAGGGTACTTATTCTTGATGGTTATCTTGTTCATCTCTCTGTAGTCGATACATAATCTCAAACTGCCATCCTTTTTCTTGACAAATAAAATGGGGGCTCCCAAGGGTGATACACTGGGATGGATCAAATTTTTGTCCAACAACTCCTGTAGTTGCATTTTTAATTCCTTAAGTTTAGCTGGGGCCATTCTGTAAGGTGCCTTAAATATAGGCTCGGCTCCTGCAATCAAGTTGATTTCAAATTCCACTTCTCTTGATGGGGGTACTCCAGGCAAATCATCTGGAAATACATCCTTGAATTCGTTGATCACCGGAACATGATCAATGGAGGGAATCTCTTGCTTAGCATCCATAGCATAAACCATGAATCCCTCTACTCCCTTTTGCAAAGCCTTGAAAGCCTTAATCGCAGTCAGATAAATCTTCTTGGGGGCTTTCGTCAGCTTGATATTTCCTTGAACCATCACTTCATTCATCTCGGGATCCTTAACAGTCACTTGCTTAAGTCTGCAGTCAATGTTGGCATGATACTTAGTCAACCAATCTATGTCCAAAACCACATCAAAATACCGCATCGCAATCGGAACCAATATGGCGAAAAACACTTTCTCATCCAACTCCAACTCACAGTCTTTGTACTGATGATGTGAAACCAGTACTTGATCACCAGCTGTCTGCACTCTATAGGGAGTCTCTAACCACTCGGGCAGGCAATTAAGTCCTTTGGAAAATTTCTTAGATCTAAACGAGTGACTCGCACCACTATCAAATAGCACATTCGCAGGCACCTTATTCACTAAAATAGCAGCTATTCACGAAGAGAATAGCACAGAAAATCTCACGTACAGCAAATTTAGTTCCAACTTAGACAACTAAAATTTAGCTTAAATCATACCTGTCACGACATCGGTATTCTCCTACACCTCGGCATTCAACATGACACGGGCTCTGGCATTGGTTTTGGACCTAGCTCTCTGCTGTTGCTGTGGCCTTGAGTCCCCCTGTAGTCTCTGCTTCAACTCGGGACAATCCTTTATCCTGTGGTTGGTCTTGCCACACTTGAAACATGCTCCAGTCTTCTTCCAACATTCCTCAACATGATTTTTCTGACAATGGAGGCACACATCGGGCGCCTCAATTAGGCTGACTCTGCTGTGGTGCCCTTTGGAACTGTCCTGTCTCACCTCTCCTGAGAATTTTGACCCAAAGTCCGGGTCTACCTCCACTCCGATCATCCCTTTGCCTCTTTCACGTGTCGTCACGAGCCTCTCTAGGCTGAGACCTGTGCATGCCGCTCTCCACCCGATAACAGGTATCCAACATTTCTGCAAAAGTCTTTAAGCTGGATCCTGCTATAGCCGACCGAATTCGGGGGTTCAAACCTTTCTCAAACTTGAGCATCTTCATCCTGTTATTTTCCAACACCATGGGCATGAATATTCCCAAGGCGTGGAACCTGTCAGCGTAATCAGAAATAGACATCCTATCTTGCTCCAGTTTATCAAACTGCCTCATCTTCCCTAGTATAGCCGTCTCAGGCACATAAGACTTCTTATAAGCCTCGACAAATTGTCTGAACAAGATAGCGGGAGTCATCTTCGAAAGGATGCCATTCCACCAAGCATTGGCTCGGCCACTCAGCAAGGGCGTGGCCACATCCACCTTGTGTTCTTCAGGCACCTGCACCAGCCTAAAGCACTTCTCCACTTCTTCCAACCAGAACTCGTCCACCTCTGGGTCAGTGGTCCCTTCAAAGGTGGGGGCATGCATCTTCCGCATTTCCCCA
>AP025042.1:12989046-13301248 GCA_036186865.1 Eustoma russellianum
CGTGCTGAGGCGGTGGTGGAGGAGAAGGCTGCTGCTGCTGTTGAGCAACACCCTACACAATAACCGTTATAGCATCCATCAGGGCCTGAGGCATTATCATCTGCGGTGACTGAGGATTTTTGTACTTGATGCCACCGTTTCTAGGGTTTTCTCTTCTGAGAGGAATCTTTCTGTAAGATCAGTACTTATCAGCATCCAGTAATTCAAAAGACAGTGCTGAAATCTCACACGTGTTGCACGGAACGGAACTTTTATACATTAAGAGGAAGAATCGTATGGTCCTTAATTAAATTATATAGCACTCGTACACACCCAACCCAATCCATCTTATATCTAAAATCAAATACTTAGACCTATGGATCAACTTAAGGTAAAAATCATAGCTTAGGACTTTACATGACATAATCCTTGGTCTCTGAGGTAGATCTAAAGCCTAGGCTCTGATACCACCTATAGCGCCCCAGCCCGGACAGCAGACTCAAACCGGTACACCCGTGGTAGCCTACTAAGAGGACTACCAGACGTCATTACTCTCACATACACGTCATCACTGAAGTAAGAGAATTAAGAGCAGAGACCCTTATAAATTAAAATCTAAATCAATCAATTCTAAACTCCCAAAAGCATAAATAAATAAAACTGTTTATGGACGCAGCCATCTAATCCTCAAATAAATGAAAGAAAGTTAAAATAACCAATAGCAGTCTATGACCACTCTCAATATAGGCTCTAAGCACCCCACTCAGGCCACTCACCTTCGTCCTCAATAAAGATCATATCATACTCGGGCTCATCTGCAAAATAATGGGTAGAACCTTTAGCGGAAAACAACGCTAGCAAGTAACCAACTTATAAGACATATGAGATCATCACATAGCAAGACATGAGTGAATATCAATATCAAGGGGAATAGGGGCACATGTCTTGAGTCATTCAAAAGTTCTGTTTTATTTGCACAATAAAAGAAAGTAAACAAGTAACACAAAAGTAAACAACAAGTCAATTACATAACAATCATCATACCGAAACGAAACATATGACGCATGCCATTTCAAATCATGCACTACACTACACATTCACATATGTTCGTACAATACTTTTCAAAAAAGTGCAATATATGTCACAATGTCCGATCATATAACTTTATACCCTGTGATGTGCCGTAGCTTGTCTTTATACCCTATGACACATCACAACTTAACTTTATACCCTGTAATGATCCACAACTTGTCTTTATACCCTGTGCCACATTATAGCCCACTTTATACCCTGTGATGGCTACAGCTTGCCTTTATACCCTGTAGCACATCACAACTCATTTCGCAAAGTACTTTATACCCTGTGCCAAGGCACAGCTCTTGTCAAAACATAATGCAAATACAAGTGCCATGATGCAAAACGCACACTCAAACATGTCATTCAATCACCTAAGCCTTGTCTCATTCTCATATTGCAACATACCCCTACATGCTCATGCCTACCTCAACATTAACACTCATCTTAGGAATACAACGGACGGACTAGACAACTTCACACACTCCATTTGAACCTTATCGAAGCCTCAAGCATTCATCCTTAGCCCCTTAGACCATCCACACTGAAGTCTAGTTCCACTATTCCTTGAAGTCTTCACCGTTGATTCACCATCTTAAGACACGTTTCCAAGTCTTAAACTGACCTCAATCAAGTCCTAAGAAGCATCTAGTGTCACCAAATTGGTCCTCTAGATTCCCTTTTTTCTTCTTCTATTTTCCCAAGAAACTGGTTGACATCATACCCTACATCGATCGAACGATGTGGCTTCATCCCCTCACATCGATCGATCGAAGTCCGTCAGAGAACTTTCTGTCTAACATCAGTCGTCCCTCTGCCTACATTGATCGATCGAAGTGACTTTATACCCTGGCTTTGATCGATCAAAGTCTGTGAGAAAGTTTCTGTCTCACATTAGTGTCTCCTTATCCCTACATTGATCGATCGATGTACATCATTCAATGACATCAATCGATCGATGTCTGCGATTCTAGCAAAAGAACTTTGCGATTTCAGCAAAAACTGCAGAACCAAAACTTTAATCGTTCCCAAACCCCATTCCGATCATTCCAGGCCTAATTCCCACTATCATCTCATACTTAAACTACAAATTGAACACTACACACATATATAACAAAGATTCAAGCTTAGATCTCAAGGATTTCCACTCTATTAACTCAAAGATCCCACCTTTCACCCTCAAACCCTGTCAAGCAATACAATTGCAGCAAAGGGGATTCAACGGGTAAGGATTTGCAGGAGTTCATATATTCATCAACATCAAATTAAATTTTCAACGTAAGATGGCCAAAACATCAAATCCAAAGCACAAAAATTTCACATAATTCACATATATATAAACAAGGGTATAATATTGCATGATGATCCAATTTTGATACAAAAGTAGGGCCTTTTTCTTCACAAATCGTAGGATCTTATAAGAAGATTACTTACCTTTGATTACTGATTATCAGATTGAAAAACAAACGGAGGTTGGATCGATTCCTGAAGGATGTGTCCCTCACCTAGGGCTTGTAGCCATCGACTATGGTTGGGGAAGAGGAGAGATCGGCGTTTTTGAAAGTTAATAGGGAAATGACGCTCCTTTTTCCATTTTATTATGGGAAAGGGTAAAACTAGAATTTCAAAATTGTATTTTACTTGAATCCTTTTTCTTAAGTTCTAATATTTAACCCAAAAATTAATTGATAATTAATTGATTGTTAATTTCTTAAAATTCCTTCCCTTATTTAATTAAGTTCCGGAGGGTGCGGGGCATATCCTGAAATATCCAAGGGCCGTGTAAGGGTGTAAGAAAGGAAACCAACCATGCATGAATTCATATTAGAGAATAAGTAGTGTGTGAGAGTATAACATGATGGTTCTGTGCAAGACAAGTTTTTCTTACATGCATAGGGGGACGTTAGTGGGAGGTAGGGAGGATTTAAGAATATTTTGGAAGACATTGTGAGTTAGTGGAGAGCAACCTCATTATGCTATATGCGAATAACTTGTATACATTCTTTTAAATGAATATCAATTGGGTGGGGAAAAGGTTGTGTAAGAGAATATAATGATTAAGTAAAGAGGACAAATAAAAGAAATTCTTGGAGAAGTTAGGAGGTGGCCGAAATCAGTGGTTAGTGGTGGCTAAAAATTTGCCATCCTAACCTTGCTTTATTTTCTTTATGTGTAATTTTTCATTTCCTTTATTTAAATTCCTAGATATTATTTGTTATATGTATTTACATACTTCATTATTTAGGCGTTACACTTATTAAGTTAGTTCTTTATAGTCCTTATGGTTTAGTTAAGTAAACCGTACACGTTATACCATGTGTGGTACAATGATCGCGCTTAATTTTTATTGTGATTTTGTTTGTTTTATTTATCCCCTTTATTAAATCCCGACTCCCGTTATTTAGAACGAACTTTGTTGTGATGACAGTAACTTAGTATAATGTGAGTATGTATTACCTTATATAAATTTTAAAGACTATCAAATTAACCTAATGAGTGTAGGCTAATTCATTTTCTAAAGTAAAGGATTAGTACAAGTTTTATTTAAGGATTAAATAAAATAAAAAGATAATTAGACTTAAGGGAAATAAGGCAAGGCTAAGATGGTAATTTCTCTACCCACATTATACACCAATTTTACTACATTTCTTCATTTCTAATTTCCCATCTCATCATTTCCTTTTTTTTACACCATGAAAATTCCTCCCAATCATTTTTCATGCATCCACTTTTTCCTCCACTATCTTCATCCTCTAAGAAATTCCCATCATTTGACCTCCACTATACATCCGGCCAAGACTTGCATCTAAGCCATAAAAATAAATATCATCCAACAATCCACTTCATTCTTACATTCATCACTCTTTCTCATCTCAACTCCTTCCATCATACTCCCTTCTATCACTAAAACAAACTCTTCCATCCTCCAACCTCACTCCTAACCATGAGCTCTCCAAGAACCAAGGAAGAAGAATTCTTCCATTAACCAAGTGAGGAACAAGCTTCCAAGGGTAGGAATTCTTAAGGTAAGTGTACTATCCTTCCTCATAAACATCTTCATCCTTCTACTTCTCAAAAAAAGATTCTCACTACTCCTTTCGTAGGCCTTGAACCGTAGGTTTCAATAAGGAGGTAGGAGGAGCTTCTCTAAGTTCATCAAGTGAGAATCTGAAGCCACTCAAGGTAAAATTCACTTAGATTGAATCTTAGAACATCTATACTTTCATTTCCTTCATGAAAGACAAATTCTTTTTCTCCTTTTGGCCTCAAGGCCATACCTACTCAATCACAAACCAAAGAAGCAACCTTGCTCTCTTAGGTGCAAGATTCAAGCACCCAAGGAAAGTATTCTTCTTAGCTTCTTCAAGAACATTTAAAAATGAGGCCTTCTATGTTCATATCCAAAGAAGGATCATGCATGCATAGGAAACATTTAAAATGAAGCTCTTACTATAAGGCTATGGATAATGTATTTGCATGTGTGTTGCTCTTACATAGTTCATGAATATGCTTGGTGTATTATTCATCTAAGACATGCACGAAACAATCTTGGCCATGGACAGCCCCTTATGGCGAGTATAGCCTATGAAGTGAAGGACCAACATGCATGTCTCACCTTTTATGTAAAATGAAGGCAAGTAAGTATACCTTCTTAGTAGGTGTACTACGAACCTTCTTAAACATGAACTTCTTAAGTGCATGTTGAAATGACCATCATTGATTTGTGTTCATACATATAAGTGAGCATTTGCATGACAGTGGTCATGGTTGTATATGAGTATGGTGCATTATAGACTGTACTACAATATATGTTACAGAAGACACCATTTAGATGATCAACATCATAGATCCTCAATTTTCTTTCTAAGATGGGACGGTTTTGATCCTCCATCATAGGCCATGATTTCATCACCATAATCATGATGTGTATCTTGATGATCATGGCCTAAGGAGGTGTGATTCTACGGTTGTTATACTCTTATGTGCATGCACGTCACTTTCATCATGATCATCACCATGATCATAGTTCTTGTGTTCATGAACATATATGATGTGTTGTTCCTTAAATTGAATATGTTAAAAATCATGGATCTTGATTTTCATCATGCGTTATCATAAGAGTGAGGATGGTAGGTAGGATACAAAAATAGATGTTATCATCTTGGCATCATGCATGCATACTACATTTTAAAAATTCCATGTTGGTATGCCCTTCCTTAACATTTGGTCAAGAGGCCAAAAGAGTGCCATCTTGATGTACAATTTATCATTTGAATGTACTCATGTGATTATGAATATTTATAATGCATAAATAAAAAGGAAAAATTGCCATATATGTAACAAATTACATAAAGGTGAAATTCCAAGCATTTGTGTGAAATAGGTTTCGGCCATAGGGCCATAATCGTCATTTATGTGATAATATATAAGTGTTATATGTATAATATATAGGCAACTACATAATTGTTGTATACCTCACGATAAAGAAATTAAAATATGCATGTATGATAATAAACGACAAAGAGGCGCCATTTGAGCCCAACTATAATAAGACAAACAATTTTAATAAATGCTAAATAAATGCACATATGTAACAAATAAATACATAATTCAAATCAAGGATAATCATGATGCTAATTTCAAAAAGGGTCAATATTGTTAGCAAAGAATGTTCCAAGACTATTTATCCCAAAATCACCCTATAAGGGTAAAGTAGTAAATATTCATACGACTTATTAAGGATGAAAGACTTGGGAACCAAAGTTATTAGAGATCTATGTTAAGCATTCTCTCATGATTGTTGTCTTCATGATTTTCAAAACAACTGAGTTCTATTTACTAACATGTTTACAAAATGATTTGTACAAGAAATGTTTTCAAGTTTTTATGATTTAACAAATCGTAAAGCGACACGAAAACGATAAGACTCATGCATGTATCTATGGTTGAGTGTAACACCTTGTTAGGGGCAAGGGTTCTCTACCTTTCTGTATATGCATGATCTGCTGGCTGAGTGTAAGGCCTTGTCCGGGACTAGTGATCGCTGCCTTTTAGTTACGTCTATGACGTTTTGTATGGAGAGCTGCCAGATGTTTGGTCCCAGGGGAGGATGTCAGGGGCAAAATATTTTATGGCAGATTGTAACACCATGTCTGGGACTCAGGCTCTCTGTTATAACGTGTCATCGTTAGTCCTATATATGTATGATGTAATATCGTGGTTGGGCCATTGGGATTCATAAACGCTACTCGTGGCTACTCGGGGAATCATTCGATATGTCGTGGTACCATTCTTATGTTACTAAAAGTGATATAGCCAATTCATGTCATGTCATTTTTATGCACATATAAAATGAAAAGTTTTCTGAAAGTTTTACGATGCATACATCACGATCAGGTCTCACGAACCCCTAGTGTCCCTAAGTTATGAATGTCGTAGTACGAGGCCTAGTATGGTTAAAGAACAGCAAGAAACAAGACCAAAAAGATTACAGACAAGAATGATACCGACTATATGATAAGATAGGGATGATTAAAGGAAGAAATTTGTATAATTTATGATGCTCTTTATCTATGATATTCTACTCTTACATGACATCTGTCGGATTTACTGTACTGTTTACCTTTGTTGACTTCTTAACTGTTACCTGCATGCATGTTGTACATATGATATTTGTGCTATACTTCACTGTATTATTCACTACCCCAGTCACCATGCATTGACAAATCTAGGTGAAAATACTTGCTGAGCGAGTCGTTATCGCTCACCCCTTTATTTTACCATGCAGACCCACAGGACCCTGAGCTAGAGTTCATAGAGGATGAGCCTCGAGACTAAGTGTGGTGATCTGACTAGTAGCCATCGGTGACATCTTTTGTATTTTGATATTCAGCTTTGTACTTATGATATTTTGTACGAGTAATGTACTGATGACACTATTTCAGATGCATTAGTCTGTACTTTTGTCAATGTTTATTTTTGCTTATGTTAATTTGCTTTCGCTATTCAATACATGCTATGGCAATATGTACATAAATGTTATTGGCGCCTTGTATTTCTCATAGTAGAGTACAGTGGGTGCACCGTGCTGAGACCTTAGTCCCGGGCAGAGCGCTATAGGTGGTATCAGAGCCAAGACTCTAGATCCACGGCGGGCAACATAAGCAAAACAACGACAAGTACGTAGTCTATGACTTTAGAGTTTCAGATTGGTCTTAGACGAGTGAGCCTTAGAATAGGGCCATTAGAACGGCTTACTGGGATTTAATCTATAAACATGAATAAAATGTTAGACTAAAACTTTTATTGACTAGGTGGACTGGTGATGTGAAATAACTATGTCGATAGGATGGCTTCAAGACCACGAGATAAACCACTTATGGATAGATCAGCACATCTACCCCCACCACCACCAGCACCACCGGCTGAGGACCCTGTGCCACCACCAGCGGAGCAAGTCCCACCTCCACAGGTGTAGGGTCTCGTAGGTATTCCGCAAGCATTCTTTAACGCTATGATACAGCTAGGGCAGGCAGTTGGGAACACTCAGTGCAGCCACCTTAGCAGCCTCAACCCCAATAGATGGGCACCAGATATTTCTTTAGAGAACATAAGATATCCTGTGTGCAAAGCTTTGTAGGAGGGCCTCAACCAAACGAGGAAAAAAAGTATCTGGATGAGGTAGAGAACTCCTTCGAGTTATTGCAAGTATCGGACGAGGTCAAAGCTCATATTATCCGGCCGTTTCTAATTGGTGAAGCTAACCAATGGTGGAAAACGAATATTCAACCATTGGCCACACCTGTGGCTTGGAAGAGATCTATCGGCGATTTTTGGAAGTTTTATATTCCACCCTCTGTGACCATAAAAAAAAAATTAGTGAGTGAATCTTTGAAGCAAGAGGTTTGCATGACTGTTTCCGAATATGCAAACCGTTTCACGGATCTAGGTCGATATGTTCCGTCTGTTATAACGGATGAAAGACATAAAACGATCAAGTTGAATGGGGATTAAGCTCAAGTATCCAGACCTGGATTGTAAATGCGAACCCAGTCAATTTTGGCCAGTTGTTGGACGCATGCTACTGGGATTGAACGGGATATCACCAGAAGAGATGAAGAGACCATAGGCATGAGGCCTCGAGAAATAACAGGTGGGATGTCCGAGCAGTAGACCAAATTTTAGAATAGATCAGGTGGACGACCACAGTCCCAACAGCAGCGTGGACAGAGACAATTTCCACCACAACGAAAGCAAAATCAAGCAGAGCCAGCCTTTCCCAAGTGCCAATCATGCCAGAAGAACCACCCTGGGAATGTTGCAAGGAAAGCAGAGCATTTTTTTGGTGCGGCAAGACAGGGCATATGATCAAAGAGTCACCCAAGAGCAGCAGCAACAACAGTAGGGAGGACGTGTAGCGCCCAGCCTAACACTTAACATCGACACTAGTGCACCCACCGTAGTCTGCTATGAGAACTACAAAGCGTCAAAGAAGATCAAGCACATGTTATCCATGACATAAGATAAATTAGCAGAAACATCGTAAAATGTAAGACTACGATAACAACAATGTAACCGAATGAAATACAGCAGAAATGAAACTTGTTTGGAGAAATGTCTATTATATCCTCCGATACAAAAGTATTAAACAGTAAGTCCATCACCTAAAAAGAAAATGAACGTAAATCTATCCACTTCAGTGACCATCGTCCTAATGAGCCTACTCGTTGTCATCTTTTACAAAAATCATTTCTTACTGTGGTTCACCAGAAAAGAAGATGGAGTCTCTATTCTTAGCGAAAACATCGCTAGCAAGTAACCCGTCTATGCACCTTATAGTCTCACACACGAGGAGTCACCAATACATAAATCAATGCCCAACATAAGGTGCTTGGGTTAGCAACTAACATTTTTATAACAACTCAATAAACCAAATAAGTCACATAAATGATATAAGAATGCTGAACAAACACATATCGAGCAAAACATACAATATAAACAAAACATATGCAAATGTCATTTCTTGCATGTCAAATCCTATGCTTCGTGTCACATGACGCATGCACTTCTTTAAAACCAAACACTGAACTTGACGAAAACCCATACATAAGCCTTCTTTCACAAACATGTCATGCGTGTCATTTCACAAATTTTTTGTACTTCTTCTTATCTTATTATTCATGTAGCAGAAACTTTATACCCTGTGGGTGATCAATCTGCAACAAGACAAAACTTTATACCTCGTGCTGAAAGGTCCACGGTCTTATAACAATAAATTTTATAACCTGCGTCACGTTTTTATACCCTGCCACTCCAGGCGTGACTTTTATACCCTGCGATCAACCAGCAGCCATAACCTTGCCTTCTTTTACATACACATGTTCTTTCACAAAGTAAAACTCATGTCCGAATGCGAAATGCTTATGGCATGATGCAAAATGCTCGTGTCACCTCATATCAATCTTATAAACACTTACACACACATTACATATTGAGTACAAGGTCACAATCATCAACCCTACCTGAAGCACAACTCACTCGTACTATTTCACACCCTCTTGTATTACAAATTCACCTCTAGTTAACACTTAGCCTTACTTATTTACACTTATCGTTTACAACTCAAATACACTTAAAAACACTTGTATTTCATGAACCATGAACGGGAATAAAAGTATCCTAAATACATGGAGTGCTTAATGTGTCGAAAAAACTTCCAGAACACTTGGAACACCTTGAAGAGGCGCCTAATGTGACATAAAGCACCTATACTAGGCATTCGAAGTATTTTGGAACACACTGGTACACATTGAACGCCTACATAAGGTGCCTCAAGTGACATGGAGTGGCTTATGAGGTGTTCAAAGTATTCTGAAATGTGCTGGAACACATAGAACGCCTGCATAAGGCACCTCAAGTGACATGGAGTGCCTTATGAGGTGTTCGAAGTATTCTGGAATGCACTGGAGCACATCGATCGCCTACATCAGGCACCTAATGTGACATAAAGCGCCTCAAGAGGTGTTTGTAGTGTCATGTCGATCCCCGAAACCTACAATTCTACATAAACTCCCCCTTCTCGTCTCCTCTCTTCACCCCTTTCACGTTAAACACACCAAATTTAACCTTACTACCTAAATCCATCCTGCACAACCCACACAAAAAACAGATTGATCCTTAAATCTATCAGACTGCATCAACACTGGCCCTTTTACCATTCACATCTCCGGATATGTCATAAAGCTTCTAACCCAACCAAATTGCAGGAACTCACCATTCAACCCTTCTAACCTTCCTCAACATTCCAAATCATCTAAGGCACGATTAATAAACATGATAAACTATGGCAAGCCAATAATTTCACCATAGATGACACTTTAAGGGCATTTTATCAACAACCAAGAAAATCATAGATATTCTTAGAAATTGGCCCAAAAGATCATAATTTTACTTAATCAACAACAATAGATGTACGTAATAGAGCAACTAACATAAATAGACCAAGAATTATAAATGTGTGATCCAATTTTCTCTTTTTAGGAAAATATGCCTGTTGAATCAAAATCGTTTAAAGCGTACAGAAAGATCACTTGCTTTTGTATCTAGATAACCTTGCAAACGTTTGGTGGAATTTCGAGACGGATTGGACCTAGGTTGGCCTCAGTTTCCTCTTCCTCTTCTTCTTCTTCCTTTCTCTTTTTCTTTTCTCCCTTTCTTTTCCCTTTTCCTTTCCTCCTTTTCTCCCTCCCAGCCATTTCCTCCTTTTCTTTCCCCCTTAAAACCGCTAGTCTAATAGGGAGTTATACTCAACTGTGTAACTCCCTTAGCATTTAATTGGGGAGGGACAATTCTGGTATTTTGAGCTTAATTTTTTCAATTTTAGCTTCTTGACTATTTTTTCACCTACAATATATTTAACTAAGTCTCATAAACATATGTAATTAATAAAATTATATTTCGAGTTGTTTTTAAGTACTCAACGTCATGCTCAAAAATTATAGGGTATGACATTCCACCCTTCTTACAAAAAGTTTCGTCCTTGAAACTTATGTACCTTAGTGAAAGAGTTGAGGATACTTCTCCTACATCTGTTCAGCAAGTTCCCAAGTGGCTTCCTGTTTCGTGTGATTGCTCCACTGGACCTTCACATAAGGAATCACCCGTTTCCTCAACACTTGTTCCTTCTGGTCCACGATCGTCACTGGCATCTCTTCATAAGTAACATCATCGTTGAGTTCTAGAGGTTGTGCTTTGAACACATGGCTCGGATTCGTCATGGATTTCATTAACCTTGATATGTGAAAGACATTATGGACCTGCGCCAATACTGGGGGGTAATGCCAACCTATATGCCAAAGCTCCCACCTTCCCAAGTATCTCATAAGGACCAATAAAACGGGGATTTAGCTTGCCTTTCACTCTAAATCTCATAATACCCTTCGTAGGTGATACTCTTAGGTAAACCTTTTCAACTACATCAAACTCCAAATGCCGTCGCTTGGAATCTGCCTAACATTTGTTATAGTCCTGAGCCATCTTGAGTCTATCTCGAATGATTTTCACCTTTTCTAACGTCTTCTCAAGTAACTTAGGTCCGGTGATGGTCCTCACACTTACTTCGTCCCAGTAAACAGGGGACCTACACTTCCGTCCATACAACGCTTCAAAGGGAGCCACGTCGATTGCACTGTGGTGACTGTTATTATAAGAGAACTCCCTTAACTTCACCATTCCATCCCAACGTCCTTTGAAATCTAGGACACAAGCCCTTAACATGTCCTCTAGGGTCTGAATAGTCCGCTCAGACTGTCCATCTGTCCGAGGGTGATACGCTATACTCAACCTTAATTCTGTACCCATGGTTCTCTGAAATGTTGCGCAAAACTTAGAAGCAAATCAGGGATCTCGGTCAGACACTATACTCGCTAGAACACCGTGCAAGCTGATAATATTGTCCCTATGTAGATTTACCAACTTGTTGAGAGAAGCTTCACTGGAGACAGGAGAAAATATGCAGACTTGGTTAATCGATCCACAATGACCCAAAACATGTCATATCCACTTCTTGTCCTCGGTAAACCAGCCACAAAAACCATCCTAACATGTTCCCGTTTCAACTCTTGAATTTCCAACGGCATCAGCAATCCACCAGGCCGTTAGTGCTCAGCCTTAACTTGCTGACATACCAGGCATCTCTCAATGAACTCCACGATATGTCTCTACATTTTGGACCATCAATAATATCGTTTGAGATATCTATACATCTTGGTGCTACCAGGATGTATCGATAACTTCGAGCTGTGTGCCTTGTGCAAAATTTCTCTTCTGAGTTCATCCACATCTGGCACATACAGTCTTCCTCTAAACCATAGGCTCCTGTCCTTATTGGCATGAAATCCCTCAACGTGACTATGCCTCAACTTCTCAGTAATCTCACCCAGAGCCTTATCATTCTTCTGAGCCTCTTTCACCCGATCAATTAGGCTTAGTGTGATGGTCAATGATGTCAAAACATTCACTGTGGAGTCAATAAAATCTAGACCAAATTCTTCCATTTCTCTCTCTAGTGGCGATTGTTGTGCATGGCTGGACTTCCTGCTTAATGCATCAGCCACTTCATTAGCTTTTCCTAGATGGTAATTAATGTTCAAGTCGTAGTCCTTTAGTAGTTCCAACCATCTCTGCTGCCTCATTTTTAACTCTTTCTGGGAGAACATGTACTTTAGGCTCTTATGGTCAGTAAATACCATGCACTTTTCCTCGTATAAATAGTGCCGCCCAGGGCTAACACAACTGCTGCGAGCTCAAGATCGTGCGTCAGATAATTCTGCTCTTAGGTTTTTAGCTGTCTCAAGGCATACGCGGTAACTCGTCCGTGTTGCATCAATACACAACCTAGACCATTCTTTGACGCATCGCTATAGATCATAAACCTATTAGTACCAGAAGATTAAGCCAATACTGGAGCTGTGGTTATCCTTTTCTTGAGCTCCATGAAGCTTTTCTTGCATTCCGCCGTCCACTCACACTTGGACTTCTTTTGAGTGAGATGACTGAAGGGCACTGCTATTGCTGAGAATCCCTCGACGAACTTCCTGTAACAACCATCTAGACCCAAGGAACTCCGTACTTCAGTGACATTCATGGCTTTAGGCCACTCGGTAATAGCTTCGACTTTCTTCGGATCTATAGCAATCCCCTTCTCTGATATCCCGTGACAAATTAAAGTCACACTCCTTAGCCAGAACTCACATTTGCTGAACTTGGCGTGAGTGGATTCTACCTCAGAATGCCTAAAACATTTCTCAGATGCTCAGCATGAGTTTGCTCGTCAGGAGAATACACCAAAATATCATCAATGAATAACACAACAAACCTATCCAACTGCTCCGAAAGACGTTATTCATAAGATCCACGAAAGCTACGGGGGCATTTGTCAACCAAAATGGCATTACTAGGAACTCATAATGACCATATATTGTGTGGAAGGATGCCTTTGCAACATCTTCGGCCTTCACCCTAACTGATGGTACCCTGATCGGAGGTCAATCTTAGAGAAGATCTTGGCGCTCTGGACAAATGTGGGAAATCCATCCGTTACAACAATGAAATTTAACAAGGATTAAGATTAACAAAACTTACCTTGAGCTGATCAAATAAAACCTCGATCCGTGGCAATGGGTACTTGTTCTTGATGGTAATTTTGTTCAGCTCTCGATAATCGATACAGAACCTCACGCTACTACCATCCTTCTTTTACATGAATAAAACAGGTGCTCCTTAAGGTGACACACTGGGACGAATAAATTTCTTGTCCAATAACTCCTGAAATTGTTCGTTCAGCTCTTTCAATTCCGCCAGAGCCATTCTTTAAAGAGCTTTAGAAATGGGTTTAGTTCCCAGAATTAGATTTATCTCAAACTCGATTTCCCTCGGAGGTGGCACTCCCAGCAGTTCTTCCGAAAACACATCCAGAAATTCGTTGACCACCGGAATCTATTAAATAGACGATATCTCTTGAGTAGCATCCATTGCATATACTAGGAACCCCTCGACTCCTTTCCTTAAGGCTCTTAAAGCTTGAGCAACTGACATATACACCTTCTTGGGAACTTTCTTTCATTCTGCATCTCCTCGGAAAATTACCTCTTCCATCTCAGCATTCTTAACTATCACTTGTTTTGATCGGCAATCAATGCCGGCATGGTACTTGGCCAACTAGTCCATTCCTAATATGACGTCAAAGTCGTACATCTGGATAGGAATCAGTGTGGCAGAGCACATTTGCTCTCCAAACTCTAACTCACAATCCTGATAATACTGATGCGATACCATAATTTGACCTCCGACCGCATGAACACAGCATGGAATCTCTAACCACTGAGGTAAATAACCAAGGCGCCTAGGGAATCTCTTTGCCACAAAAGGGTGGCTTGTGCCGCTACCAAAAAGCACGTTGGCAGGTATCTTATTTACTAAAATAATAGCAAGTACCATATCAAGTTTCATACAGGGAGTTAAACACATAAAGACTTAATTCAAATCAAAATTTAAACTTAATTTAAATTCCAACTGCTACCACATCGGTGGCTTCTTGAACGTCAGTGTCCGTCATAAGATGCACACGAGCATTCGCTCTTGGCTTAACCCTCGGCTGCTGCGCCGCCTCTCCAGGAGCATTTTTCATCATCTCGGGGAAATCTCTAATCAGATGGCCCACCTGTTCACATTGGTAACACGCTCCATCCGGCTTCCTACACTCACCAACATAACTCTTGTTGCAGTGTGGGCAGACTCCCATTGCCTGCTGGGCAACTGGATTCTGTAGTGGGGGTCTCTAAAAATTTCCTAATGGGCCTCTATTCTGGATCTTGACCCAACATCTGGGCCTTCCACCAACACTAATCTCCTCTCTTGGCCTCATGCCTTTGGTAGACGATCTTGCATTGGCCTCTCTTGCTGCTACTTTGCGGAAATCACTCTCGACGCAAAAGCACGCATCTAGCATATCCTCGTAAGTTTCTCATCCTGCATTCACAATCTCTGACTAAATTCTTGAGTCCAGACCTCGCTCAAAGTTCATCATCTTTAAACAATTATCAGACATAATCGCAAGAGAGAATTTACCCAAAGCATGAAAACAGTCAGCATACTCCGACACTCTCATCCGACCCTGTTCCAGCCTGTCAAACGCCCTTATCTTGTCTAAGATTGCTGTCCCGGGCATGTAATACTGTAGGAAGGTCTGACAAAATCATGCTGAAGAAACAAGTGGGGTCATCTCAATACCATTCCAGCCCACCATTCACTCGCTTTGCCACACAGAAGGGGTGTGCATCTACCTTAATCTCTTCAAGCACTTGAACTAGCCTGACGCATTTTCCACCTCGGCTAACCAATGTTGGGCTTCTTCAGGGTCATTGCATCCCACAAACTCCGGGACCATGATCTTCCTCATCTATCCATAAAAGAATCGGATATTATGATGCGTTGTGGAGGATGCGGAGGCTGCTGTTGCTTTGCATACCCCTGTGCAACTACCGTTAATGCATCCATGAGCACCTAGGGTATAACCACTTGTGGGGGCTGCTTATCTTGTCTGTTGCCAGAGTTTCCTGCGTTATCTATTTGTGGATGCATTTTATCTGAAAGCTCAACGTTTTGATTAGCAATCAGTAAACACATGATATTACTTAAAGCTTGAATGCATAAGAATGGTGGGTATGAAATAAGAATATTAATACGAAAATCAGATGACGACGCGCTCACACTCACCTAACCCAGATCACACTTAGACTCTAGTTATCCCGCACCTATACCTAAGGATCAAACTTGAGGGGAAATTACATCTTAGATTGCTAGAAGATCATGAACATAAATTTCCGGAATGGATCTGAAGCTAGGTCTCTGATACCATATGTAGCACCCCAGCCGATACTGGACATCGGTACCAGTGCACCCGCCCTAGTCTGCTACGAGAACTACGAAGCGTCAAAGCAGATCAAGCACACGTCATCCATGATGTAAGATAAATCAGCAAAAACATCGTAAAATTTGAAACTCCAATAACAACAATGTAACTGAATGAAATACAGCAGAAATGAAACGTGTTTGAGGAAATGTCTATTATACAAAAGAAAAATGAAATTAAATCTATCCACTTCAGTGACCATCATCCCAATGAGCCCACTCGTCGTTGTCTTCTACAAAAATCATTTCATACTCTAGCTCACCTGAAAAGATGATGGAGTATCTATTCTGAGCGAAAACATTGCTAGCAAGTAACCCGTCTATACACCTTACAGGATCACACACGACGAGTCACCAATACATAAATCAATGCCCAAAATAAGGTGTCTGGGTTTGCAACTAGCATTTTTATAACAACTCAAAAAACCAAATAAGCCACATAAAGGATACACGAATACGGAATAAACACATATCGAGCAAAACGTACAATATAAACAGATCATACGCAAATGTCGTTTCTTGCATGTCAAATCCTATGCTTCGTGTCACATGATGCATGCACTTCTTTGAAACCATACACTGAACTCAACGAAAACCCATACATAAGCCTTCTTTCACAAACATGTCATGCGTGTCATTTCACAAACTTTTCATACTTTTTCTTATCTTATTATTCGCGTAGAAGAAACTATATACCCTGTGGGTGATCAATCCACAACAAGACAGAACTTTATACCACGTGCTGAAAAGTCCATGGCCCACAACAATAAACTTTATACCATGTTGTTGATTCACAGGTCACACTTTCATACCCTACCACTCCAGGCGTGACTTTTCTATCCTGCAATCAACCAGCAGCCATAACCTTTTCTTCTTTTACTTACATGTGTTCTTTCGCAAAGAAAAACTCATGTCGCAATGCAAAATGCTTATGTTGTGATGCAAAATGCTCATGCCACGTCATATCAATCTTCTAAACATGTACACACACCTTACGCATTGAGTACAAGGTCACAATCCTCAAACGTAGCTCAGGCACAACTCATTCGTACAATTTCACACCCTCTCGTATTACAAATTCACCTCGAGTTCAGACTTAGCCTTACTCATTAATACTTAACGTTTACAACTCAAATACACCTAAAAACGCTTCTATTTCATGAACCATGAAAGGGAATAAAAGTATCTTAAATACATGGAGCACTTAATATGTCGAAAAAACTTCCAGAACACTTAGAACGCCTTTAAGAGGCGCCTAATGTGACATAAAGCGCCTATACTACGCGTTTGAAGTATTTTGGAACACACTGGTACACATCGAACGCCTACATAAGGCGCGTCAAGTGATATGGAGAGCCTTAAGAGGTGTTCAAAGTATTCTGGAATATGCTGGAACACATCGAACGCCTACATCAGGCATTTAATGCTATCGATCCCCAAAACTTGCAATTCTGCAGAAACTCCCTCTTCTCTTCTCTTTTCATCACCCCTTTCATGTTAAACACCCCAAATTTAACCTTACCACCTAAATCCATCATGTACAACCCACACAAAATACAGATTGATCCTTAAATTTATCAGGCTGCATCAACCCTAGGCCTTCTACTATTCACATCTCCAGATATGCCATCAACCTTCTAACTCAACCAAATTGTAGAAACTCACCATTCAACCTTCCAACCTTCCTCAAATCATTCTATGTCATCTAAGACACGGTTAATAAACATGAAAAACTACCACAAGGCAATAATTTCACCAAAGATGACACTTTAAGGGCATTTTTATCAACAACCAAGCAAATCATATATATTCTTAAAAATTAGCCCAAAAGATAATAATTTTACTCAATCAACAACAATAGATGTACGTAATAGAGCAACTAACGTAAACATATCAAGAATTACAAATGTGTGATCCAATTTTCTCTTTTTAGGAAAATAGGGCCTATTGAATCAAAATCGCGTAAAGCATATAGAAAGATCACTTGCCTTGTATCTATATAATCTTAAAAACCTTTGGTGGAATTCTGGGAAGGATTGGACCTAGTTTGGCCACGATTTCCTCTTTTTCTTCTTCTTCCTTTCTCTTCTTTTCTCCTTTTCATTTCCCTTTTCCTTCCGAACTGTTTCCCCTTTTCTTTTCTCCTTGAAACCGCTGGTCTAATGGGGAGTTATACTCACTTGTGTAACTCCCTCAACATTTAATTGGGGAGGGGCAGTTTTGGTATTTTTGGCCTAAATTTCTCAATTTTAGCTTTTTGACTATTTTTCAACCTATAATTCATTCAACTGAGTCTCATAAACATATGTAATTAATAAAATTATATTTTAAGCTATTTTAATTACTTAACATCGGACTCAGAAATTACGGGGTATGACATGACATCCTGGGGGTAATGCTAGAGGTCATATCATGACGGATGCTGAAGTTGAGGAAGCGCCTGACGTTGTAATAGGTATTGCCGGTTGTGTTATATTAGCATGATTAACATTGTCTGTTCATTGTTACAACGTGCTATTTATATGTGTTGGAAAGTCATGATAGAGTATGATGTTTAACATAGAAATTCTATACGTGTATTTGAGTGGATTCAGGTGCGATGTTAGTAAATAACATACCAACAAATGTATTGTTCAACAGTGATGCAAGCCAATCTTTTGTACCAAGAAGGTTCGCTAAGAACCTAAACAGCTGCCTGACTTGGTTGGAAACACCCTATAATAACTCACCATCTGTAGAAGAATTGCGGAATAGAAATGGAGGGTCATCACTTTACGACGAGACTGATTTTGATACAGATGGGGGATTTTGATGTCATTTTTGGTATGCACTGGTTGTTCCATAATCATGCCCAGATAGATTGTCGAAAGAAGCAAATAGTGATCCAAAACCCTGGGCAAAAGAAATTACCTATCAGGGAAATATCAAATTAAGGAAGACTTTGCAGAATGTATACCTGACCACGACACAGGCCTTCCAAGCATTAAGGAAAGGAAATGAAGGATCTTTCGTATATGCTCTGGAGGTAGGGATTGAGGCACCAACCCTGGAAAGTATCCCAGTAGTTCAAGAGTTCCCAGAAGTATTTCCAGAAAATTTGCCAGGCTCGCCACCGGATCGGGGAATTGACTTCAAGATTAACGTGGTGCCTGAAACAAAACCAATCTCTAAAGCTCCGTACATAATAGCTCCTGTGGAATTAAAAGAGCTGAAAGCCCAATTACAAGAATTAATCGATAAAAAGTTTATATGGCCTAGCATATCGCCATGGGGAGCACCAGTACTGTTTGTATAGAAGAAGGACGGCAGCCTACGGCTATGCAGCGACTACAGGGAGTTAAATAAAGTCACTATTAAGAATAAATACCCTCTGCCTCGGATTGACGACTTATTCGACTAGCTGAGGGGAGCCACTATATTCAGTAAAATCGATCTCCGTTCTGGTTATCGTCAGATGAAAATTAAAGCCAAGGATATTTCGAAGACCACTTTTTGGACCCAATACGGGCATTACGAATTCTTAGTAATGCAGTTTGGATTGACTAATGCCCTAGCCGCATTCATGGATCTTATGAGCACTGTATTACGCGAACAACTTGACAAGTTCATTGTGGTTTTTATGGATGACATCCTGGTAAATTCACTAGATGAGAATACTCACGCCGAGCACTTGCGTGTCGTACTAAGCACCTTAAAAGAGAAATAGTTGTACGCCAAGTTTAGCAAGTGCGAGTTTTGGCAACGGAGTGTTACCTTCTTAGGACATGTCATGTCGGAATCTAGCATAGTAGTGGATCCCAAGAAGATCGAGGTGATTACAGATTGTCCGCGACCAACAAACGTTACTGAAGTACGAAGCTTTTTAGGGTTAGGCAGCTATTATCGGAAGTTCGTTGACGGATTCTTTAGAATAGCAGTACCACTGACCAAACTAACACAAAAGAAAACAAATTTGAGTGGACTGCAAACTGCGAAAGAAGTTTTACCAAACTCAAGCAAAGATTAACCTCGTCTCCAATCCTAGCCCAACCAGTTGCCGGGCAAAGTTACACTATTTACAGCGGCGCTTCTCAAAATGGATTAGGGTGTGTCCTGATGGAGATGGACCAAGTCATTGTATACACATCCCGACAGCTTAAATCATATGAATAGAATTACCCGGTGCACGATTAGAAATTAGCCTATGTGGTGTTTGTCCTAAAAACTTGGAGACATTATCTATATGGGGAACAGTGTGAGGTGTATATCGATCATAACAGTTTGAAATATATGTTCACCCAGAATGAGTTAAATATGAGACAACGCAGATGGATTTAGCTGATTAAGGATTACGATTTGGCCATTCATTACCATCCGAGTTAGGCGAATAAAGTGGCTGACGCACTGAGCCGAAAATCCATCCATGCAAGATAGACACCTCTAGAGCAAGATAAGGCTGAATTTGAATTAGATATGGTCAAATCTTCAGCTAATATTCTAGCAACTCTACTAATATCGCCAACATTGATCGATCGGATAATGGATGCACAGTTAAGGGATATCGAGCTGTCAAGAATTGTGGATATTGTTAAACAAGCACCAGCTAATGATTTTCAGTTGAGAGATGACGGTAGTTTATGGTTCCAAAACAGATTATGTGTATCAAACGACGATGAAATCTGAAGGGACGTCTTGAAGGAAGCTCACAATTCACGATTGTCATTACACCCTAGAGCCACCAAGATGTATCAAGATTTAAAGCAGTATTACTGGTGGAATGAAATGAAAGGACAAATTGCTGATTATGAAATGTCTAATATGTCAGCAAGTGAAGGCGGGGCACCAGAAACCGGCTGGACTTCTACAACCATTAGAAATTCCAGAATGGAAGTGGGAACATATCCCTTTGGATTTCGTCACGGGACTTCCAAAGACTCGAGGAGGCAGCGACACCATATGGGTTATCGTGTATAGAATTACTAAATCTGTGCATTTCTTACCAATGCCGATTCAAGCTTCGATGAAAAGACTGGTACAAATGTACATGGATAACGTCGTGAGTCTGAATGGTGTTCCAGTAGGTATAGTCTGCGACCGAAATTCATGTTTCACCTTCAGATTTTGGACTGTGTTCCAGCATGCTATGTGTACCAAGATTCGGATGAGTACCGCATTCCACCCACAAACTGATGGACAAACCGAAAGAACAATACATGCATTGGATGACATGTTACGTGCTTGTACGTTGGATTTTCGTGGTAACTAGGACAAATCTATGAAGCTGATGGAGTTTGCATATAATAATAGTTATCACAACTCGATTGGAATGGCAACCTTTCGAAGCACTGTATGGACGGAAGTGTCGATCACCCTTGTATTTGGATGATGTCGGTTAAAGAGCGATTACCAGGCTAGATTTAGTGGAGCAAACCAATGACAAAGTCCGATGGATACGCAAAAGACTAAAGGTAGCCCAGGATTGCAGCAAAAGCTAGGTAGACTCAAAACATCGACCTATTGAGTTCGAAGTTGACGAGAAAGTATACTTGAGGATCTCACCAACGAAAGGGGTAATGCGCTTTAGAGTAAAATGGAAGTTGAGTCCTTGCATCATTGGACCGTATGAAATTTTGGAAAAGGTTGGGCCTGTAACATACCGACTAGCATTACCACCTTCACTCTCACAGATACACGAAGTGTTCCATATATCGCAACAGCGGAGATACGTTCATAACTCGAGTCATGTGTTGAAACATCAGCCGGTGGAAATTCATGATGATTCTTCCGACGATGAGGTACCAATTCGTATTTTAGACCAGAAGGAGCAAGTATTGCGAAGTAAGTCTATTCTATTTGTTAAGGTTCAGTAGAGTAATCACACCGAATGGGAGGATACTTGGGAGTTAGAGCGACAAATGATGGAGCAATGCCCTCAATTCTTTAATAGAGGTACGTAAGTTTCGAGGATGAAACTTTTTTTATAAGGGGGAGGGAACTGTTACATCCGAATCCCCTTATGTTCTTAGAACAAACTTCGTTGTGATGGCCGTAACTTAGTATAATATGAGTATGTATTACCTTAAATAAATTTTAAAGACTATCAAATTAACCTAATGAGTGTAGGTTAATTCATTTTGTAAATTAAAGGATAAGTACAAGTTTTATTTAAAGATTAAATAAAATAAAAAGAAAATTAGACTTAAGGGAAATAAGACAAGGCTAAGATGGTAATTTCCCTACCCACTTACACCCTTCCCAATCCTGCCACCCCCTACATTATACTCTAATTTTCCTACATTTCTTCCTTTTTAATTTCCCATCTCATCATTTTCTTTTTCTTACTCCATACAAATTCCTCACAATCATTTTTTATGCATCCAATTTTTACCTCCACTATCTTCGTCCTTCAAGAAATTCCTATCATTTGCCCTACACATCTGGCCAAGGCTTGCATCGAAGCCATAAAAATAAATTTCATCCAACAATCCACTTCATTCTAATATTTATCGCTCTCTCTCATCTCAACTCCTTCCGTCACACTCCCTTCTCTCACTAACACAAACTCTTCCATCCTCCAACCTCACTCCTATTCTTGAGCTCTACAAGAACCAAGGAAGAAGAATTCTTCAATTAACCAAGTGAGAAACAATCTTCCAAGGGTATGCATCCTTAAGGTAAGTGCACTATCCTTCCTCATAAACATCTTCCATCCTTCTACTTCTCCAAAAAGGATTCTCACTACTCCTCTCATAGGCCTTCAACAATAGGTTTTCAACAAGGAGGTAGGAGGAGCTTCTCTAATTTTATCAAATGAGAATCTCAAGCCACTCAAGGTAAAATTCACTTAGATTGAGTCTTAGAACATCTATACTTTCATTTCCTTCATGAAAGACTAATTCTTTTTCTCCTTTTAGCCTCAAGGCCGTACGTCCAAACCAAAGAAGCAATCTTGCTCTTTTAGGTGCAAGATTCAAACATCCAAGGCAAGTATTCTTCTTAGCTTCTTCAAGAACATTTAAAGATGAGGTCTTTTATGTTCATATCCAAAGAAGGATCATGCATGCATAGAATAAAATGAAGCTCTTACTATTAGGCTATGGATAATGTATTTGCATGTACTAAACTATGTATGTTGCTCTTATATAGTTCATGAATATGCTTGGTATGATGTTCATATAAGACATGTATGACAAAATCTTGGCCATGGACAGCCCCTTGGGGTGGGTATAGCCTATAAAGTGAAGGACCAACATGCATGTCTCACGTTATGTGTAAAATGAAGGCAAGTGAATATGCCTTCTTAGTAGGTGTACTAAGAACCTTCTTAAACATCAACTTCTTAAGTGCATGTTGAAATGACCATCATTGTTTTGTGTTCATATATATAAGAGAGCATTTGCATGATAGTGTATGTTACAAAAGACACCATTTAGATGGTCAACATCATAGATCCTCCATTTTCTTTCTAAGATGGGATGGTTTTGATCCTCCATCATAGGCCACGATTTCATCACCATCATCATGATGTGTATCTTGATGATCATGGCCTAAGGAGGTGTGATTCCAAGGTTGTTATATTCTTATGTGCTTGCATGTAACTTTCATCATGATCATCACCATGATCACAATTCTTGTGTTCATGAACATATGTGATGTGTTGTTGTATAAATTGAGTATGTTAAAAATCATGGATCTTGATGTTCATCATGCATTGTCATAAAAGTGATCATGATAAGTAGGATACAAAAATAGATGTTATCATCTTGACATCATGCATGCATACTACATTTTAAAAAGTCAATGTTGGTATGCCCTTCCCTAACATTCGGCCAAGAGGCCAAAAGAGTGCCATCTTGATGCACAATTTGTCCTTTGAATGTACTCATGTGATTATGTATACTTATGATGCATAAATAAGAAGAAAAATTGCCATATATGTAACAAATTACATGAAGGTGAAATTCCAAGCATTTGTATGACATAGGTTTCAGCCATAGGGCCATAATGGTCATTTACATGATAATTCACACCTGTGTGACAGTATCTGTATAACTATATAAAAACTATACATGATACATAAAAATTACCACCCTTGAATATTATATAAAAATTTAAGAAACCAATAATGTGCATGAATGGTAACTTTCTGCCCATAGGCCAACTTGAAACCTTAAAATGGATTAACCACATTCAAGAAAAACCATAAAAGAAAAATATTTAGGTATACTATGTAAAGTAATTATATTGTGTTTAAGGGAACAAGAATGAGCATGACACTAGATAAAATGGAAAAATAAGAAAGGCACCTACACCCACTTTCGGCCCTAAGACTTGTGGGCACATCCAAAATGAATTGTACGTACTTGTACACGTTTAACTAAATATAAGTGTTATATGTATAATATATAGGCAACTAAGATAATTGTTGTATACCTCAAGATAAAGAAATTAAAATATGCATGTATGATAATAAACGATCAAGAGGGGCCATTTCGGCCTAACTATGATAAGACAAACTATTTGAATAAATACTAAGTAAATACACATATGTAACAAATAAGTACATATTCAAATCAAGGACAATCGCGATGCGAATTTCAAAAAGGGTCAAGATTGTTATCAAAGAATGTTCCAAGATTATTTATCCCAAAATCACCCTATAAGGGCAAAGTAGTAAATACTCATACGACTTATTAAGGATGAAAGACTTGGGAACCAAAGTGATTAGAGACCTATATTAAGGATTCCCTCATGCATGTTGTCTCCATGCTTTTCAAAATAACTGAGTTTTATTTACGGACATGTATACGAAATGATTTCTACAAGAAATGTTTGAAAGTTTTTATGATGTAAGAATCCTACTGCGAGACGAATGATTCCATACGACTTATGCATGTATCTGTGGTTGAGTGTACACCTTGTCAGTGGCAAGGGTTCTCTACCTTTTTTTATATGCATGATCTGCTGGCTGAGTGTAACGCCTTGTCCGGGACAAGGGATCTCTGTCTTTCAGTTACGTCGATGACATTCTGTATGGAGAGCTGCTTGATGTCTGGTCCTGGGGGAGATTGTCAGGGGCAAAATATGTTATGGCAGAGTGTAAAACTGCGTCCGGTGCTTGGGCTCTCTGTTATAACGCATCACCATTAGTCCTATGTACGTATGATGTAACACCGTGGTTGGACCATCGGGATCCATAGACGGTACTCGTGGCTACTCAGGGAATCATTCGATATGTCGTGTGTACCATTCTTATGTTACAAAAAGTGTTATATCCAATTCATGTCATGTCATATTATGTACATATAAAATGAAATGTTTTCTGAAAGTTTTACGATGCATACATCTGATCATGTCTCACAAACCCCTAGTGCCCCTAAGTTATGACTCTCGTAGTACGAGGCCCAATATGATTAAAGAACAGTAAGAAACAAGACCAAAAAGATTGCACACAAGAATGATACCAACTATATGCTAAGATAGGGATGATCAAAGGAAGAATCTGTTTAATTTATGATGCTCTTTATCTATGATATTCTTCTCTTACATGATATCTGACGGATTTACTGTACTGTTTACTTTTTGTTGACTTCTTAACTATTACCTCCATGCACATTGTATATATGATATTTGTGCTATACTTCACTGTATTATCCACTACCCCAGTCCGCATGCATTGACGAATCTAGGCAGAAAGACTTGCTGAGCGATTCGTTATCGCTCACCCCTTTATTTTACCATGCAGACCCACATGACCCTAAGCGAGAGTTCATAGAGAATGAGCCTCGAGACTAGGTGTGGAGAGCTGACCAGTAGCCAGCAGTGGCATCTTTTGTATTTTGATATTCAACTCTGTACTTATGATATTTTGAACCAGTAATGTACTGATGACACTACTTCGGATGTATTAGTCTGTACTTTTGTCGATGTTTATTTCCGCTCATGTTACTTTGCTCCCGCTATTCGATACATGTTATGACAATATGTACATAAATGTTATCGACACCTTGTACTTCTCGTAACAGAGTACGACGGGTGCATGGTGAACAGCACACAAGATAAGAATAGTGACATAATACAACAGGTAACATCAAATAATGTAAAAGTAAAACATATATATATATATATATAGGGACAGACATATTGCAGAAAGTAAACTGCATCTTTAATTCATTCTTATAACTTCCATATTTCCTCTATTCTTACTTAGTGTCTGAATCTTTTGTTCATGTTTCATAATCAGCTTTCCCTTCCCTGTCTATGCCCGAGCCCTAGGCTGAGCAATCATCCATAGTCTGCTAAGATTCTAGGCTTACATCTGGTAGGCTAACACTGTTAAACATGTGTATGCACATATGATGGAAAAATTCATGCATCATTTCAGAAAACCTTTCAAATCATGATCATGTCAAAAATCATCGTGTCAAACCGTCACAACTATGTTCATAACATATCGTAACTTTCACGAACAGTACACAAGACACACCAACTGAACTCCTCGAGGAGTCGAGTACTGTCTATGAATCCCGATGGTCCAACCACTGTGTTACATCATCCGTACATAGACTAACGGTGATGCGTTATAACAGAGATCCTGAGTCCCGGACGCAGTGTTACACCCCGCCATAACGTTTTTCGCCCCTGACATCCTCCCCCAAGACCAGATGCCAAGTAGCTCTCCGTAACATCATAGATGTGCCATAAAGGCGGAGATCCCTTGTCCCGGACAAGGTGTTACACTCGGCAAACATAAACATAAACATAAGCCATATGGAGTCAGTCGACGCAAGGTACGGTTCATTAAAATCATTTTAAAACATTTCAAATAATAAAATCATACTTTTAGTAGGTCGTGTAAAAACTTGTTTTAAAACGTGTACATCATAATCATATCTCGTAAAATTTCAATGTAATAAAAACATGTCATTTTTCAAATGTCTTTGTCGTATGCATGACAAAATGTTCGGTGTTGGCTGTTTTCATAAGACAAAAGGGAAAAATAATTAGTAAAAAGGACAATTACCCACATAGCTTTTCGTTAAACTCACTTGGAAAGAAATTAAGCATGGTAATGGCTACTAAAGGCTAAAGTAACCCAAGTTACTATGGTTACTTTATGTTAACCAAGAAGCAATTTAAATCTTACTATGGTTACTTTATGTTAACCACAAGGCTAAAGTAACCCAAGTTAGCCTTAAAGTAACTCTAGTTGAATAAAGTAACCCAAGTTAGCATTAAAGTAACCTTGGTTAGCTAAAAGTAACTTAGGTAATTAACTCTAATTAACCTAACCATGCCATGGTAACCCCTCCTTCCCTCTTTCTTTCCAACGGCTAAACCATTTAGCCTAGTGAAGAAATTTCTCTCCAAGTACACTCTAGAACACTCTCCCTCAAGAATTCACAAGGAGCAAGAGACTTCCCTCATTTTCCCTCAAGGCACACGGCCAATTGAGCCAAGAAAGTGTAAGATTCATCCAAGTTCAAACTTGGTCTGGGTAAGTATGAAAGCTTTCAAGCTCTTAAGTGGTACTAGTTTTTTAAGTGGTTTCAACACCATTCAAGCTTCATCTTGGTAAGTCAATCTAGCCTCTATTTAGTTGTATCTTCCACTTAAGATAATGACTAACATTGGTTCTTTTTCCTCCTCAAAATCGTGGGGTTAATATGTTGAAGAAGAGGGATACTTCACTTCATACACATTCCAAGCTAAAGAAAGGTTTAAGCTTGAAGAAGGCAAGTACACTATAAATATCCATGACTTGTGTGTGAAAGTATATGCTTGAATGTCTAGATGTTACTAATTTTTAATCTTAGATGTAAAATGTTGACTTTGAAGCATGAAACTTTCGGATTCTTAGGAAAATTGGCTTGCATGTTTGAGATTCCTCCAAAGGTGGATTCTTTGCTCTTGTTGAGTATGAATATGATGCTTGTTTAAGATAAATGTAGTAAAGTTCTCTTCTTTGACATGTAAGGGGACGGTTGGATGGAATGTGTAGGATGAATATTGTGCTTGTTAAAGATTGTGACTTGTGGGTAAAGGAGACACATAAGTTGTATGTTCATGAGGAAAAAGAAATGTAAGCCCTTGTATGTGTGTGTAACGGGCTGTTTTGAGGGGTTGTGAGACATACAAACTAGATGTGCCATGACTAGACCTTACTATGTACAAGATGTGCAAATTCAAGTTATGCCATGTGTAATTTTCAAAACCGTTGTTGAAATGAATTGTAGGTGATTTTTTGGAATGTATTAGAACATGCAAAGTGTGTGCTAAAAAGTGCACTTGATGATTAGTAAATCATTATGAAGGATAATTCAAGTTGGAACACTTTTAGTAAGGAAAAGCGACAAACATGGAAATTACTGGAACATGGCAGAATAAGTGACGTATTAATGGACCCAAAAATGGACTTTAGAAATACGCAAATGGGCTGATTTTTGGTAGGTTGCTAGCCGTATGTGTTTACTAAGTCTGTGAGCTGGAATTTTTGAAAAAGAACTTACGGTTTGGTCACAATTAATTTCATAGTAAAACTGGCCACCCCAGAATCAGCATGTATCTATTTTTGGAGAAATGGGTAAATGACCCCTTTAAAGTTATTATAATGCTTTGAAATTTTTATGGTCATTACTTAGGACATAGGTGAGCATGTCCATGTAAATCAATTAGCTTAGAATTATTATTTTAAGAGGTAACTACCGAAGATAAGTTTGTATTACTAATCTGGAAAATTGGGCAGAATTACGGATTTGGTTGTAGGGCTGTATTCTTGTGGGCTTAGACTTATTTGTATGGTTTGGGCTTATGAGCAATAATTTTTGGTATGTCTGCTGTAATTTCCAGGTGTTGGCCCAAATTAAATGAGGCTTAAAGGGCTTAAAAGAAAGGTAAAAGAATGGTACTGCACTGCTGAATTCAGCAGTACCCTGTTTGGTAAATTAATGATTTGAAGGTTTTCCACGTCATGACTCGTTACATAATTTTTATGGCAAGTAGAAAAGATACCCTTATGTATATGTATGACAAAAATCAAAATAATGGGCCTAAATTATGAGGTTTTGAGGCCGTACAAACGGAACAATAATTCTGAAAAATTTTTCCAGCCTAAATAATAAGATCATACTTGTATGTATGTAATGCATCATGTTACGAATTGCATGGTACATGTCATACATTGCATCATCGTCATTTACATGATTTAAGAAATTGATTTTATGACAAAGAATGATGAAAAAGCGTTTTTAAAGAAAAGATGCGGTTTTGAAAAGAACGCTTCCCATCGGTATCATATATTTCTGGCCAGTAGGACCCGCTCCAGATCCGGAGTTAATTGATCTGATGATTATGACCATTCAGGCCTGGAGAGAATAGACCTAATTATGATGATTATGACGATTATGACCGTACAGGCCCGGAGAGAATAGACCTGATGACTATGATTGATGATGTGACCGTTTTCGGATCCAGAAACAATAGATCCGAAGGGAAGGATATGACCACCTCAGATCCGGATAGAATAGATCCGAACAGTCTCTTGTTTTTATTGACGATGATGTTTTGAAAGAAAGAAAGGAAGAACTCATCCTCATTTTTATCATGATGCATCGCATAAGCATACTCATGCACGTTGCATTTAATGATTTGTCGACTATTTGTTACATTGTCACTTAGGCTAAGATGTTATGACTTGATAGCTCCTAAGTGATGATTTTTAATAAGTTATGAGCTTGTTACTTACGGATATTGGATGGAAGGTCAGGTATGTTACTAAACCAAAACTTTTGGGGTTTGGTTCTTGTATGTACTTTCCATTTAATTCATGATTATTTATGGTTTACTTGCTGGTGACGTTGTCACTCACCCCTTATTTTTCCTCTCAGAACCCGCAGGAAATAGGGTCGAATGGATTGAAGACGAGCCTAGGGTCCCTTATCCGCAGAAGAGCGAGAGGTGGATCACTTAAGGATGGTTGCCATGATGGATGTGTTTTGATGAACTGTTATGAATTATGTTGGAAACATTGACGTTTGAATTTCCGCATTTTGCGAACATGTTTGTAAGACGTATGATGGTCGCTTAGACACTTTTATTTTTAAAAGTTTTTATTCTGCCTCGGTTATGCTTACTTGTTGGCGTGTAAGCATTAAATTCCACATATTTTATTCTTGACTACGATATGTTATGGATTGACGTTTGGTACTCTCCGTAGCGAAGTACGCCAGGCGCACCGTATCCAGCTAGGCCGGGGTGTGGGGCGTTACAACATCGATCGATCAATGTAGGGATAAGGAGAGACTGATGTGAGACAGAAACATTATGACGGACTTCGATCGATCGAAGCTAGGGTATGAAGTCACTTCGATCGATCGATGTAGGCAGAGGGATTGACTGATGTAAGACAGAAAGTTCTCTGACAGACTTCGATCGATCGATGTGAGGGGATGAATCCACATCGATCGATCGATGTAGGGTATGATGTCAACCAGTTTCTTGGGAAAATAGAAAAAGAAAAAAGGGAAGCTAGAGGACCAATTGGGTGACACTAGAGGCTTCTTAGGACTTGATTGAGGTCAGTTTAAGACCTGGAAACGTGTTTTAAGATGGCGATTCAACGATGAAGAATTCAAGGAATAGTGGAACTAGACTTCAGTGTGGATGGTCTAAGGGGTTAAGGATGAATGCTTGAGGCTTCGGTAAGGTTCAAATGGAGTGTGTGAAGTTGTCTAGTCCGTCTCTTGTATTCCTAAGATGAGTGTTAATGTTGAGGTAGGCATGAGCATGTAGGGTTATGTTGGGATATGAGACTGAGACGAGGCTCAGGTGATTGAATGACATGTTTGAGTGTGCGTTTTGCATCATGGCACTTGCATTTGCATTATGTTTTGACAAGAGATGTGCCTTGGCACAGGGTATAAAGTACTTTTCGAAATGAGCTGTGATGTGCTACAGGGTATAAAGGCAAGCTGTAGCTATCACAGGGTATAAAGTGAGCTGTAACACAGGGTATAAAGACAAGCTGTGGATCATTACAGGGTATAAAGTTAAGTTGTCATGTGTCATAGGGTATAAAGACAAGATGTGGCCCGTCACAGAGTATAAATTTATATGACCGGACATTGTGACATGCATTGCACTATTTTGAAAAGTATTATATGAGCATATGTGAATGTGTAGTGCAGTGCATGATTTGAAATGGCATGCATCATATGTTTCATTTTGGTATGATGATTGTTATGTAAGTGACTTGTTGTTTACTTGTGTGTTACTTGTTTACTTTCTTTTATTTTGCAAATAAAACAGAACTTTTGGACATGTGCCCCTATTCCCCTTGATATTGATATTCACTCATGTCTTGCCATGTGATGATCTCATATGTCTCATAAGTGGGTTACTTGCTAGTGGTTTTTTTTCGCTAAGGGTTCTACCCGTTGTCTTGCAGATGAGCCCGAGTATGATATGATCTTTTATTGAGGACGATGGCGAGTGGGGTGCTTAGAGCCTATATTAAGAGTGGTCATAGACTGCTATTGGTTATTTTTCCTTTTTTCATTTATTTGAGGATTAGATGGCTACGTCCATAAACAATTTTATTTATTTATGCTTTTGGGAGTTTAGAATTGATTGATTCAGATTTTATTTTATAAGGGTCTCTGCGCTTAATTCTCTTACTTCAGTGATGACGTGTATGTGAGAGTAATGACGTCTGGTAGTCCTCTTAGTAGGCTACGACGAGTGCACCGGTTTGGGTCCGCTGTCCGGGCCAGGGTGCTACATTTCCCAAAAATTTTGCCACTTTTCTTCTCTTTTTTATTCCTTTCATCATGTCACCTTTTCTTACACAAGTCAAAAACCACCAATACAATTTCATGCAAAATATTTTCCTCCTCCACTACACCATCCGGCCAACCTTCTTTTTTCTCCAAAACTTTTCCATTTCTTCCCTTTTATTTTGTTTTCCCATCATTTCAAGTCTTACCAAATGTAAGATAAACCCCCTCTCATATTGCATGCAAATTCTTTTTCTAACACTATCCTCATCATCCGAGACAAGTAATCATAATCCTCTTCCCACTTCCTCCTACTTTCTGCCAAGTCACCCCAAGGCCAACCCACTCCATTTTATTCCATAGTCTCCCTTCATACCACCACACATCTCTCTCCTCAAATCTTCCATCACTCCAATTCTCTCCTCTCACCAAAATCACTTTCCCTTTTCAAACAACCCCTCATCCGAGACCTCCTCTAAGCACAAGGAAGAAAATTTTTCTTCCATTTGCAAGCATCTTCAAGCCTTGAATACAAGAGTAATCAAGGTAATTACCTATATTTTCTCCCTATTTTCTTCTTCCATCCTTCCTTTTCTCCTCCAAACTATAACACATCCATTTTTAGGCTCCTAACCCGTGAACTTCAACAAGTAGGTAGGAGAACTTCTTTAGCTTATCAAGTGAGAATCTTCAAGGCCATTCAATGTAAAATTCGCTTAGATTGAGTCTAATAACATTCCAAGTTTCATTTCTTTCATGAAAATACTAATTCTTTTCTTCATCTTGACCTTAAGGTCGTGTGTACCCCAAGCCAAGCCAAAGAAGCAATCTTACTCTTTTAGGTGTAAGATTCAAGTACCCAAAGCAAGTATTCTTCTTAGCTTCTTCAAGAACATTTAAAAATGAGGTCTTCTATGTTCATATCCAAAGAAAGATCATGCATGCATAAAAGAAAATGAAGATCTTACTATTAGACTATGGATAATGTACATGCATGTACTAAACTATGCATGTATGTTTGTTGTTCCTGCCTAGTTCTTGAATATGCTTAGTGTGATGTTCATCTAAGACATGTATGACCAAAAATCTTGGCCTTGGATAGCCCCTTAGGCTGGGTATAGCCTAAAAAGTGAAGGACCAACATGCATGTCTCCCCTTACATGAAAAATGAAGGCAAGTGAATATACCTTCGTAGTAATTGTTAAGCTTGATATGGGTAAAGCCTTTAACAGAGTAAACTGGTCCTATCTTCGTCAGGTATTATTGTCTATGGGTTTTCATGAGCGCTTTGTTCGTATCATTTTAAATAATTTATCTGCTACGAAGTGTTCAGTGCTCATTAATGGAAAACCAACAGGGTTCTTTCTAGTCTCTAGGGTGGTTAAGCAGGGAGATCCATTATCTCCGTTATTTTTTATTCTAGCTGCAGAGGGATTTTCTCGTGGGCTTAAGTCATTAATGCAGGACGGAACCATTATTGGTTTTAATGCGGGCCGTGTATTCATGATGAATGCAGGCAACATGGGTACGTCTTCAAATTATGGTATGTTATCCTTCATCTTCCCAACATTATATTTTCTGATCTTTTCTAATTTGAGGAACATCACATTACGGAGTGTTGGTTGCCCGCATCCGCGTCTCTTACCGTCCATCAGCTACATTTCAGCTGCAAATGCATCTTACGCGTGCGAGAGTTGCATCGCCTATATCATCTTGCTTCATATATTTTATACTTTGTGTTGCTTCACATGTTAATAGAACAATTGTCAGTTTACGTTCTGCAATTTATGTCATTGATCCTTAGCAGGTGCTATTGTACACATTTTGCATTACATTTACTATTTTGTAGGAGAGTCTCCTACAACCCATGTAACCACGGTATCCTCCGCCACAAGTGAGGGCAGATTATTAATAAAACGCCAGACAGTACCGTCCGTTTTTCACTAATATATATATATACCCCTTTGCTGTCATCGATTTTACATCACTACATTCATTCGATCGCACCATTTGCACCCTTCGCTGTTTTGATCGCACACGCATATGGATAACCCGCCGCCTTCATTTGCAGTTGTTTTCGCCGGCGCCACCTCCGCAGAAAAGATAAACATTTCACCAAAGACAGTATCACGATACAAAGGTATCCTCTTAATCTCCTTCTTGGATTCAGAAATTGATGCCCTTGATGCACCTTTCAAATATGCTTTAGTGGGTACATTCTGGTATGGGAGACCTCCATTGAAGGTTATACGAGAAGTTTTTGAGAAAATCGGATTTCATCACGATCTCCGGATTACCCTAATTGATCAAACTCGTATACTGCTAAAGTTCCAAAATGAGGCTGATTATTTGCGCTGCTTTTATCGTCGCTCCTGGCATATCTCAGGATGTCACATGCGTATTACAAAATGGACAGTGGACTTTGATCCAACCACTGATGTACCTATTGTCCCTGTCTGGATAGCGTTGCCTGGTTTACCTATTCATCTTCATTGTAAAGAGGCACTGTTTGAGATAGTTCGGCCGATTAGATCCCCCCTTAAACTCGATGTTGCCACGTCAGATGGATTAAGACCCTCCGTTGCTAGGGTTTGTGTGGAAGTTGATGTTTCTCAAGAATTGCCCAAAAAGATATATCTCCAGGAAAAGAATCATTTTATACTGCAGGCTGTTGAATATGAAGACTTGCCGTTATTTTGTACATCATGCAGACGTTTAGGCCATATGGAAGCCTCATGCCCGCCACAAAAATCTTCCACAGTGTCTCCTCCTCCACCTCCCCCACCACCACGCCGCCCATTGCAACGTTGGACCCCCGTAAAAAATAAGCCACCAGCGACACCTGCCACATTTCCTGTGGATCAACCAATGACTGCTCAAGTATCGCAGCCTCACAGTGACCCATCGGCTGCCCCACCTAATATACAGGCAGACCTACCTGATGAGCCTGACATCAATAATTTGCAGGATATTTCGGATCATTGTGATATAGGCCATTCTTCGGATAATGATCTTCCCGCTGTCGAACCACCCTCAGATATTCCGACAGTCCCGGATGAGGTTGTCCATTGTATGCAGCTCCTACCTCCAACACCGGACACAGATATTCTTATTTCGCAATTGCAGGACACAACAGACTCAGCAGAATTTATTCCTGTTGTCCCACGTCGTAAGCGTCGGTCTAGAAAGGACCTTCCTCCGTTGCTGCCATCTACTGTGCTTACGCGCAGTGCGTCTCATGCGATTCAGGGAAGTGACACTACTCTTTCTCAATGAATATTATAATATAGAATATAAGGGGCATGCGTGCCTCTCTCCCTAGAATGCATCAGCTAATTCGTGATCATCGTTTAAATATACTTGCTTTGATAGAGCCAAAACACTCGTCTGTCAATATTACTCGCTATGCTTTAGATTTTGGTTTTTTAGATTCTTTTTCATCGAGGTCTGAACGCATTTGGTTTTTCTGGCGTGACTAAGATTTCCAGTTGATTTCGGCGCAGGATGACGATCAAGTGCTACACTTTACTCTACTTTTTTGGCCAATGCAGTATTCATTTGTGCTGTATGTAGTTTATGGCAAGCATACGCTCTTGCTAGGCCGCACATTATGGCATTCATTAGGTACATTCTCAGAAGCATCTACATTGCCTTGGATTGTTGGGGGAGATTTCAATACATTTCGGTCTTTGTCTGATCATGAAGGCCGATCACAACCATCTCTTTCAGCTTTACAGGATTTTAATGACTGTATTGAGTCGTGCTCTTTGATGACTCTGCAGTTTCATGGACCTAAGTTTACTTGGACAGATGATAGAGGACTGGGCAGAGTACGTCGGCGATTAGATTGGTTATTTATTAACTCTGCTTTGCAGGATAAATTTGAGGATTTGCAGCTCACTCATCTTCTGCGCATTACATTTGATCATACGCCACTATTATTTCTCTGCCGTATAAATCAGTCCACGGTTCGTCGTTCCTTTTGATTTCTGGACTCATGGTTACTACATCCGGACTTTCATACATATGTAAAGAATGCTTGGGCGGCTTATCCTACTACGGGGGGCATGTGTGGTTTCTATTCAAAATTATTCAGTTTAAAGAAAGACATCCAGCGTTGGAACAAAGAGATCTTTGGTAATATATTTTCAAATGTCCAGCAGGCTGAATCGGCACTTTCACATGCAGAGGAGGCCTGGGATGCGTCCCCTACTGAAGCAAACAGGATCGTATATCATAAAGCAAAAGCTGATTATCTTCAAGCATTCTCCTATGAATTACAATTTCGGAAGCAAAAATCTCGCGTCCGATGGTTAAAAGAGGGTGACGCCAATACCAAATATTTCCATTCTATTGTCAAAGGAAAACGATTGCAGTTACGGATTCAACAAATACACACTACAAACGGCGACTTATGCTCCACACCTAGTGAGATTATGGCTGAAGCAGTATCATTTTACACAGCCTTATTTGCTAGTGAGCAGATGCATAATTACGCTGACATTCTCTGCCATATTCCACGGGTGATTTCCTCAGATGATAATATGCTACTCACACAAATACCCATAGAGTCTGAAATTAAAGATGCAGTTTGGCATTTAGATCCTACTAGTGCAGCTGGACCCGATGGTTTTAATGGTCAGTTTTATCGATCCTGTTGGTCTATCATTCATACTGACGTGGTTAAACCAGTTCAAGAATTTTTCATTGGTGTTCCACAGCCTACGGTAATGGCTTCTGCGCTTATTACATTGATTCCTAAGAAACAGTCGCCTGCTACATTCAGTGATTTTTGCCCAATATGTTTAACTAATTTTCTGAGTAAAGTGTGCACACGTATTGTTGCTAGTTGCTTGAGTACTTTGCTTCCACGCTTAATATCTCTGGAGCAAACCGGTTTTATTCCAGGCTTCGACATTTCGTCACAGGTTCTTCTGGCTCGGGAAATGATACATATGATGGATAAAGGTGGTTCACAGGTATGTTTAAAGCTGGATATGATGAAAGCATTTGATAGAGTTAGTTGGGAATACTTGGAGAAATTATTGTGCTCTTTTGGTTTCTCTGACTTTTTCATTCGCATTATACTCAACCACTTGCGGGCTACCACATTAGCAGTCCTAATTAACGGTCAGCCTTCCTCAATATTTCGGCCATATAGATGTGTAAAACAGGGGGATCCTCTATCTCCATTACTGTTTATTTTATCATCGGAGGGATTCAGCAGAGGATTAAAGGCATTAACAGCAGTTAGGCAATTGCAACCTTTTCGCTTAGGGTGAATTCCATTTACCATAACACATTTGGCATATGCGGATGACTTGTTGATATTTTTAAGTGGTACACAGCACAATCTTCGACGGTTTCGTGCCTTCCTCACTCAATATGAAACTGCTTCTGGGCAAAAGATCAATTTTCAAAAAAGCAGTATGATACCATCTACTAATATATCTTCCCAGCAGTGACGGAATTTAGAGGACACCATCAACATGAAATGTACTTCTTTACCTTTCAGATACCTGGGCTCATACTTACATAAATGTATTTCCCACGCCAGATATTGTGCTCCTTTATTGCAGCATATTGATGACAGACTTCATGGATGGCACTCTCGATTACTTTCCTCTGCTGGTCGTTTAGTTTTGCTACGTTTGGTTCTAGCAGCATTACCATTACACATTATTGCATCTGGTGGGCTGCCTAAATCAGTTATTAAGATCATAAATCGGAAAATGGCGTCATTTTATTGGGGTCGTAGATACCACTGGGTCTCTTGGAGCACTATTTGTGCACCTCAGGAGGAAGGCGGCATGGGGATTCGAGACCTTAACAAGCTGCAACAAGCTTATCATTGTCGTATTTGGTGGTCATATTAGCAGCATTCTACACTTTGGAGCACATATATGCACGCTAAATATGGTCATCGTGGAGATTACTTGCCTCGTTTATCAGATTTTCTAATCTGGAAAATTATTTGCCATATACATCCTTTCTGCCTTTCACAATCTGCTGGCCAAGGAATGCATCCTACATGGTTACGCACACCAACAGGAGAATTTACATTGCGCAGTGCTTATGATGCTTGCCGCACGCCTCATCCGCGCATCCTCTCGGCAAGGTTCATTTGGTATAAACAGCATTCTCCAGTTATTCAGATCTTCTTATGGCGACTTTTCCATTCTGCGATCCCATTAGAGGATTATATTGGCAGGTACATTACTCCTCAACCAACCCAATGTCCATTCTGTAAGAGAGAGTCAGCTACAACAGATCATGTTTTCATGTATTGCTCACATGTCCGCCCAATATGGCTTTATTATGCTGGAGAATTACACTGTCATATGCCATCGTCCTTGCATTTGCGTCAATATATACTTGCTTGGTGGTATCGTTCGTCATTTTCGTCTCTCCTTGGGGTTTTAAAAATTATCATTCCAGCGATTATATTGTACAATATATGGCGTGGATATACATCTTTAGTTTACGGAGAGCAAACGAACATTACAATGACATCCCTTCAGGCTTCAATTCGCTATGACATTACCATTTGGTGCAAAAAAATAGCAGGCACCAAACTTGCTGGTGATCCTAGACAATTTTCTCTTGTCTTCCATCGCTGACTCCTCCACGGCCTTCTCTGATTCGCTGGCTATATCCGCTGCCAGGTCGATTGAAATTGAATACAGATGCGGCAGTTGGCAGACAGTATGCAGCAGGGGGTGCTATATTACGCGATCACATGGGATCTTGTGTGGGAGCAATCTCATTTAGGCTGCCCCCAACTACGCCACTAAACGCGGAGATTCAAGCAACATTATTTGGTCTTCTATATTTTCTTCCCCTACATCGTAACATCACATTAGAATCAGATTGTGCCCAAATGATCTCTCGGTTGACCCACCCGCACATGGTTCATGGCAACTATTATCTCCGGCTACTTCATACACTTATACATCTTCACCGGCTTGATTATCATCACATCTATCGGGAGGCTAATATGGCAGCTCATTACTTGTCTCAACACGCAATGATGGACCCCATCACACATTATTATTCCTCGCACACTCTTCCCTCGTTGGTGCACGCTGCTATCTCATTAGATCTTTCTTCCGTTCAATTGCGTGTCGTTTGACAAACTACAATCTTCCACATGGATTGGTGTTTCAACAATCTCCCTGCCCGTATCCTACGGGATCCAGGCAGGCTCGGTATGTATTGTTATCTTTTGGCCTGTATTTTATACTGTTTCCTACTGCTTCATAACTGGCTCTTTATGCTAACAATCGCATGGCTGGGATTATATATATTGGTGGCGATAATTTTCTATCCTGCACTGACGGATTCAGCGGCAAATACTCCACAGCGTCTTTACATAAAATCGTCGCCTTGGCACAAACTTTTCCAAGGCGACAACGGTATGTGCTTGACATCTCTATTTTCTTTTCTTTGAATTCTCTCTATCAATGGTATAACTTCTCCCTAGGTTTCTTCCGAGGTATGGCATCTCCTGGACAAGACAAGCTCCATCAATGGCCTCCAATCCTTCTCCTGGCGAGCTCGGTCCGCACCATCATCTATAGCAATCACACATTTGTACTCAAATTTAGATTCGATTCATATCAATGACAGCCGTATAAATATGTACGCTTTTTCCTTCGCCAGGGTTTTATCCACAAGAGTGGTTTTACCTGGCAAGGTTTTAATGCGGCATATCATATACGACTGGAGATATGTTATTATTAGTTCATTATTTCATTTATTCGCATACTCTGAGGATTGTAATATGGTTTTCCTCCGCCAAAAATGAGGCTTATCATTTATCAAATCTCCGTTTAAATATATATATATATATATATATATATATATATATATATTTTAAAAAAGGGAATTTTATTAATAGAAAACCACACTTATGGCGGAGGAATACCTTATTACAAGATAGTACAAATACATCATCAAAATCAAAGAAGTGAAACAGCCAACGTATAATGGTGTATCTCCAGTCGTATATGATATGCCGCATTAAAATCTTGCCAAGAAAAACCACCCTTGTGGATAAAAACTTGGCGAAGGAAAAAGCGTACATATTTATACGACTTTCATTGATACTAAAGAGCTGAAAATTGTGTAATAGATACAACGAAACAAACGTCCTGTGAGAAATGATATGACATCTTTAAGCTGAGGGAGGATGTTGTCCGTTTAGAGTTGGCTGGGAGTGAGCATGTAATGTCCAGTGTACCTCGCCAAGCAACAGAGCAGCAGATAAAATAATATGCAGTAAACAAAAGATGCAAATGCAGAATACGGCACAACACATACCGCAGCCGCCCTCGTTCGATTGAAACCAAGGCAGCGACTTCGTCTTGAGCAACAGCACAAATGTGGATGCACAAAATTCTGGAGACATGGCTGCCACCTTTAATGCACATGAGACGAATTAGGATATAGTCTCCGTGCCGTCATGATCCCCAACGGCCATACAGATAGAGCATGTGCGAAAGAAAGGACATACATTAATACATGTAAAGTTGTAATGCATAAATGTTAAGACTAAGTGAAAGCACCGCGTACCCAGACTGCCTGTATTTCGAAGAATACAGGCAGTGAGATGGAGAAATTGCCAATCCATTTGAAAGACTGATTTAGATGTGGCGTAAGTGAGCTGTGGAGAGATCTAATGCCAAGGAGCCTCTCGCTAACGGAGGAAGTGTATGTGAGTTGTAGATATGATTTGCGGGATGCAGCATTACATGTTGCGCTAGGTAATGTGCCACCATATTTGCCTCTCGATAGACGTGCTGAAAATCCAGACGATGGAGATTAATGAAAGTGTGAAGCAGTCGCAGGTGAAAATTACCATTCGGTAGAAGTTGCCGCTGTAGCCTGGCTGTGAGTTGAGCGCAGTCCATCTCCAGAATGATAGATCTATACATCGGAAGAAAAAACAATAGCCCTAAAACTGCAGATTGTATTTCTGCCTGCAAAGGGGTGCAAGGCAGAAGGCGAAACGATATCGCCCCGACACATGAACCCAAGTAGTCGCGTAAAATAGCACCACCAGCACTGTATAATCTTCCTACCGCTGCATCTGTGTTGAGTTTGTATTTACCCATTGGGGGCTTATGCCAACGGACCAAGATAGGCCGGGGTGGTTGTGGCATGGAAAACCAACCATATGTTGGCAGAGAGCCCGCTGCTAATTTGGTCCCAGCCATCTTTTTGCTCCAAATATTGATATCCGACAAAATTGAGGCCAGCAATGTGTCTTGTGAAAATGAGTGCTTGTCTCCGTATATTAAGGACGCATAATCTCTCCAAACATTATATGCAATAATTAAAGGGATAACCAACCTTAGAACTCCCGATAATGAGGTAGATGATGATCGATACCACCATGCGAGCAGATATTGGCGAAGGCATAATGTGTGAGGTGGTAGAGGACAGTGCAATTCACTAGCAAAATAAGACCAGATGGGACGGATACGGTCACAATAGATGAAGATGTGATCTACCACTGCCGAAGAATGTTTACAAAAAGGGCATTGCGTTGGGCGTGCAGCTATGTAGCTTCCAATATAATCCTGAAAAGGTAGAGCCGAATGGAAAATCCGCCAGAGGAAAAGCTGAATAACTGGAGAATTATGCTTCGACCAAATGAATTCCGCCGATAATAATGTTGGGCTGGCCGTACGAGCTTCGTCATAGGCAGATTTCAAGGAGAATTCACCCGATGATGTTGGTAGCCAAGTAAGATGAGCCTCCTACCCCGTCGTGTGAACAAGGCAAAAAGGATGGATACGACATATTATTTTCCAAATAGGCGAATCAGTGAGTCTCGGAATATAATCTCCACGTCTTCCATATTTTGCATGCATGAACTTACTCCAGAGGGTATTGTTCTGCTGATAAGCCCACCAAAGCCGACAAAGATAGGCTTTTTGAAGTGAATTCAAATCTCTGAGGCCCAATCCTCCTTCTGCATATGGCTGAAGTAGAGTAGACAATGAGACCCAGTGATGTTTTTTCCCCAGAAAAAGATGCCATTTTCCGATGAATTGTCTTAATTACCGATTTTGGTAGGGAACCTGCAGCTATGATATGTAAGGGCAATGACAGGATAACCGAATGGAGTAAGACCAGACGACCAGCAGAAGACAATAAACGAGAGTGCCAACCCTGAAGGCGATCATCTACATGCTGGAGCAATGTTGAGCAGTATGCAGAACGATTAATACCTTTATGCAGATAGGATCCCAGATATCTAAATGGGAGACTAGAGCAGCGCATATTTAGAATTTCTGCCAGTCTTTGTTTTTACTGAGCAGATAATGAGGATGATGGAATTAAATTGCTTTTATGGTAATTAACTTTTTTCCCCGAGGCATTCTCATACTGCGTTAGAAATAAGTGAAAACGTCTAAGGTTCCGCTGAGTGCCCTTAGTAAATACCAGAAGGTCATCCGCGTATGCTAAATGTGTAATTGTAAAAGGGAGTCGGCCAAGATTGAAAGACTGTATGGTGCCTGATGCCACTTGAGATTTTAAGCCCCTGCTGAAACCCTCAGAATATAGTATAAAAAGTAGCAGAGAGAGGGGGTCACCTTGTTTAACACCCCTATGTGGGCGGAATGAAGCTGTGGGCTGTCCATTAATCAATACAGACAATGTTGTGGCTCGTAGATGATTCAGTATAAGTCGACAGAAAAAATTTGAGAAACCAAATTTTTGCAGGATGCTCTCTAAATAATCCCAGGACACCCTATCAAAAGCCTTGATCATGTCAAGCTTCAAACAAATCTGCGAGCCACCTTTATCAAGCATATGAATCATCTCACGGGTCATTAACACCTGTGTGGAGATGTCTGTGACTGGGAGAAAACCTGTCTGTTCTGGAGATATCAACTTGGGAAGGAGCTTATTTAAACGGGAGGCGACAATGCGCGTGCAAACCTTACTTCGAAAATTTGTTAAACAGATTGGACGAAAATCACTGAAAGTCGATGGCGACGGCTTCTTTGGGATCAAAGTAATTAAAGCGCTAGCCATCACCGAAGGCTGAGGGACGCCCAAAAAAAACTCCTGCACTGCCTTAAGGACATCCATATGTATTATAGACCAACATGCACGATAAAACATACCGTTAAAACCATCTGGACCAGCTGCACTTTGCGGATCTAAATGCCAAACTGCCTCTTTGACTTCATCCTCCATGGGTAATTGTGTGAGAAAAATATTATCATCATCTGCTAAAAGACATGGAATGGATTCCAGGATGGTGCCATGATTAAAGGTGGCCTCTTTAGCGAATAACGACATATAGAATTTGACTGCTTCTTCCTGTATTTCCTCCGACGTTGTGTAGGGATTTCCGTCGGTTGAGGTAATTTCGTGGATGCGGAGCTGTAACCTTCGGCCTTTAACAATTGAGTGATAATACTTTGTATTCGCGTCACCTTCCTTTAACCATCTTATGCGCGCTTTTTGTTTCCAATAGTGTAATTCATACTTGGAAGCTTGTTGATATTCAGCCTTAGCTTGATGATATTTCATTCGACTATCATCCGAAGGTGCGTCATCCCAAATGCGTTCAGCTTGGGCCAGATTAGTCTCTGCGTGCATGAGATTAGTAAATATATTGCCAAATATTTCCTTGTTCCAACATTGAATGTCCTTTCGTAATCGAAACAGTTTGTGATAAAAGCCATACATGCCACCTGTTGTAGGATAAGATGTCCATGCATTCTTCATATATGCATGAAAATCCGGATGCAATAGCCAAGAATCCAAGAAACAAAAAGGGCGATGGGATGGTGCAGTTTGCTGCCGACATCTGATAAGTAGTGGAGAGTGATCAGATGGAGCACAGGTTAAATGTGAGAGCTGAATATTCTCAAATATATCCTGAAAAGCCGAATTGATAAAAAGCCAATCTAATCTCCTACGAACTCGCCCAAGACCGCGACCATCAACCCATGTAAAACGTGATCCTTGAAAGGGCAGGGCCATTAAAGAACATGCCTCAATGCAATCGTTAAAATCTTATAACGAAGTGAGTGATGGACGAGATCCCCCATCATGGTCCTCAAGTGTACGGAATGTATTAAAATCCCCACCGATAATCCAGGGTAAAGTAAGATCTGCCAAAAAATCACATAAAGACTGCCACAAGGGACGTCGTAAAGAAAGAGCATGCTTGGCGTACACAACCGATAGGACGAAAGTCAATTGAATAGGCCGATAACAAAGCGTGAAATGAACCACTTGCTCTTGATCTTGTACTGAAAGCAGATCAAAGTATGAGTCTCGCCAGAAGAACCAAATGCGCTCCGACTGAGAGAAATAGTGTTTGGAAAATCCTAGGGTTAAAGCAAAACGAGTAATATTAGACGGTGAATGCTTTGGTTCCAACAAAGCAAGTAAATGAAGCTGATTTGTATGAATCAAATGCACTACGGGTGAGAACTGTAGAAGGAGGAAGCGGAGGCAAATCTTTCTTTGACCGACGTTTGCGACGCGGAACCACAGGTATAAATTCTGCCTCCGTAGTATCCTGCAATCTGGAGATGAGAGCATCCTCCTCGGGAGATGGCGGAAGGAGCTCCATCCTTCGAACCACCTCTTCTGGAAGGTTCTGAACAGATGATGGTTGGGCGACGTCTGGAATATCATTATAGGAAGTGTGGCCCATCTCTGTAGGATCATCGGAAGTGTGATCCAGCTCCGCTGCATCAGAAATGTCATGCGGTTGATTGTTTCTGTCTTCAATGGAATCCGTCCTGTGCAAATTAGTGGTTTGATCGTTAGGGGAGATTGCTTCTTGCGTCTCCAAGGAAAGCTGTACACCATTAGCTGCCTGAAAAGTAGTAGTAGGTTCATGAAGTCTGGGCTCAGCGGATAAATGCGTTGGCTCAATGACTGATGGTGTAGAAGTAGGCTTCTTTTTCACCGGAGTCCAGCACTTGGCTGGCGGACGGGGTGGCGGAGGCGGAGGTGGAGGAGGCACGACTGATGTGGCGGATGTTTTACAGTTGCCAGTGACATGCCCCAACCGACGACAGGCCGTGCAAAACTGCGGTAGGTCTTCATAAACCACCGACTGTAGTATTAATCTGTCTTTAGCCTGCAGATAAATCTTCTGGGGTAATTCCTGGGAGACATCTACTTCAACGTATACCCTAGCTACAGAAGGACGCAGACCATCTGTTGTCGCAACATCTAACTTCATAGGCGAGCCAATAAGACGTGCTATCTCAAACAGGGCTTCACGGCGGTGAAGGTGGATCGGTAGGGCTAGAAATGCAATCCATATAGGAACAATGGGAACATCAGCTGCCGGATCAAAATCGATAGTCTATTTTGTAATGCGCATATGGCAGCCAGAAATTTGCCATGATCGTCGATAAAAACACCTTAAATAATAAGCTTCATTCCGGAAATTCAGCAAAATATGCGATTGATCCAAAAGAGTTATACGTAAATCATGATGAAAGCCAATTTTTTCAAAGACCTCGCGAATCACCTTTAATGGTGGGCGTCCATACAAAAACGTGCCTACCAATGAAAATCTGAACGGAGCGGCCAGGGCATCAATCTCCGAATCTTCGAAGGCAATCAGTGGGATTCCTTTATATCGTGATGCCGTTTTTGGCGCAATGAAAATCGTCTGTGCGTTGCCAACCCCGGATACAATATCAGCAAATGACGGGGATGAAGCCGCCATGAGTAGTGCAGGAATTCAAAACAGTATATCGAAATTCAAAAATAACGATCGTTCTCGTAGTTATTGTGATGATCGTGAGGATTGATGTCGATGATGGACTGTAGTGAGAAAAAACGAAGGAGCTACGTGGAATGGAAAGGCGGCAGTGGATCACCATTTCAGCGCCGCCAGCGTCGATGATAATCGCCAGAGCATTTTCACTCTACATAAATAGCAGATTTCTTAGAAAAATAAATAAATAAATAATATATATATATATATATATATATATGTATATATATGAGGGCATTTGCATGAAAGTGGTCATGGTTGTATATGATTATGGTGCATTATAGACTATATCACACTGCGTATTACAAAAGGCAGCATTTTAGACGATCAACATAATAAATCCACCATTTCTTTCTACGTAAGGACCATGAATTCATCGCCATCATCATGATGTGCATTTTGATGATCATGGTCCGAGGAGGTGTGATTTCATGGGGGTTACACTATTATGTGCTTGCATGTCACTTTTATCATGTTCTTCACCATGATCATAGTTCTTGTGTTCATGAATATATATGATGTGATGTTGTATAAATTTGGCATGACAAAATTATGGATCTTGATGTTCATCATGCATCATCATAAAAGTGATCATGGTACTTAGGATATAAAAAATAGATGTCACCATCTTGGCATCATGCATGCATTCTACACATTGAAAAATCCATATTGGAATACCGCCCAACATTCAGCCAAGGGGTCTAACCAATGCCACCTTGATGCACAAATTATCATTTAGATGCATTTATTTGATAATGTATATTTGTAATGCATAAACAAAAGGACAATTGCCATAAATGTAACAAATTACATAAAGGTGAAATTCCAAGCATTTGTGTGAAATAGGTTTTGGCCATAGGGCCATAATGGCCATTTACGTGATAATTTAAACCTATGTAACAGTATCTATATTGCTATATGAAATCTGGACACGATACATAAAAATTAACACACTTGAATATTATATAAAAATTTAGGAAACCAATAATGTGTATGAATGGTAACTTTCGGCCCATAAGCCAACTTGAAACCTTAAAATGGATTAACCTCATTCAAGAATAACCATGAAAGAAAATATTTAGGTATGTTATGTAAAGTTATTATATTATGTTTAAGGGAACAAGCATGAGCAAGACACTAGATAAATTGGAAAATTAAGAAAGACACATACACCAACTTTTGGCCCTAAGGCTTGTGGGCACATTCAAAATGAATTATACGTTCTTGTATACGCTTAACTTAATATTAGTGTTATATGTATAATATAGAGGCAACTAACATAATTGTTGTATACCTCAAGATAAAGAAATTGAAATATGCATGTATGATAATAAAAATGGCCAAGAGGAGCCATTTGGACCCAACTATAATAAGGCAAACTATTTGAATAAATACTAAGTAAATACACATATGTAACAAATAAGTACATAATTCAAATCAAGAATAATCATGATGCTAATTTCAAAAAGGGTCAATATTGTTAGCAAAGAATGTTCCCAAGATTAATCATCCAAAAATCACCCTATAATGGCAAAGTAGTAAATATCATACGACTTATTAATGATGAAAGACTTGAGAACCAAAGTGATTAGAGACCTATGTTATGCATTCCCTCATGCATGTTGTCTTCATGATTTTCAAAACAAATGAGTTTTATTTACGAACATGTTTACGAAATGATTTCTGCAAGAAATGTTTTAAAGTTTTTATGATTTAAGGAATCGTACCGGGAGACGAATGATTCCATACGACTTATGCATGTATCTGTGGTTGAGTGTAGCACATTGTCAGGGGCGAGGGTTCTCTACCTTTCTGTATACACATGATCTGCTGGTTGAGTGTAATACCTTGTCCGAAACAAGGGATATCTGCCTTTCAGTTACGTCTACAACGTTCTGTATGGAGAGTTACCTAATGTCTTGTCCCAGGGTAGAATGCCAGGGGCAAAATATGTTATGGCAGAGTATAACACCGTGTCTGGCACTTGGGCACTCTGTTATAACGCATCAACCATTAGTCTTATGTACATATGATGTAATATCGTGGTTGGACCATTGGGATTCATAGACTGTACTCGTGGCTACTCGGCGAATCATTCGATATGTCGTGGGTACCATTCTTATGTTACGAAAAGTATTATATCCAATTACTGTCATGTCATGTTTTGTACTTATGAAATGAAATGTTCTCTGAAAGTTTTACGATGCATACATCACGATCATGTCTCACGAACCCCTAGTGCCCCTAAGTTATGACTCCCATAGTATGGGCCTAGTATGATTAAAGAACAGCAAGAAACAAGACCAAAATATTGCACACAAGAATGATACCGACTATATGCTAAGATAGGGATGATCAAATGAAGAATCTGCTTAATTTATGATGCTCTTTATCTATGATATTCTTCTCTTACATGATATCTGTCGGATTTTACTATACTGTTTACCTTTATTGACTTCTTAACTTTTACATCCATGCATGTTGTACATATGATATCTGTGCTATACTTCACTGTATTATCCACTACCCCAGTCCGCATGCATGATCCACATGACGAATCTAGGCGGAAATACTTGCTGAGTGATTTGTTATCACTCACACCTTTATTTTACCATGCAGATCCACAGACCCTGAGTAAGATTTCATAGAGGATGAGCCTTGAGACTAGGTATAGAGAGCTGACCAGTAGCTAGCAGTGACATTTTTTTATTTTGATACTCAGCTCTGTACTTATGATATTTTGTACGAGTAATATACTGATGACACTACTTTGGATGTATTAGTCTGTACTTTTTTCAATGCTCATTTCTTCTTATGTTACTTTGCTTCCGCTATTCGATACATGCTATGATGATATTTACATAAATGTTATTGGCACCTTGTACTTCACGTAGCAATGTACGACAAGTGCATCGTGCTGAGACCCAGTCCCGGGCAGTGCGCTACAGGTGGTATTAGAGCCGAGACTCTACATCCACAACGGACAACATAAGATAAACAACGACAAGTACGTAGACTATGACTTTAGAGTTTAAGATTGATCTTAGACGAGTGAGCCAGCCTTAGTATAAATCCCTTAGAACAATTCAATAGAGTATAATCTTGAGTATAGTTTACAATTTTAAATTGAATTTTATATGCTTTATGAGAACTAATAATTGTACTATAATAATTTCCGTAAGGTGACATCACGATCGGGTAATCGCACACCATCACTGTTATCACTAGGATTGGGCCCAACTTCTGAGCAGATTTGGACGCCACTGACACCTGTCACACAGCCTTCGACACCTTCTTCGGAAGAGGCTCTTCGAATATTCACTGAGGCATTATACCTATTGAGTTAGATAGACAGAGCTTTCCATATGCACACAGTCGGGGTGTTCGAATGAGGCAGAAAAATGGTTAGACGAGGTAGAAGAGGGTTCCGACTGATACAAGCTCTTGAAGAAGTTAAAGTGCAGATTATACGTTCGTTTCTGATTGGGTAGCTAGACAGTGGTGGAGGATATACATTCAGCCTTCACCTCAAACATAGCATGGGCAGATTTTGCAGAGGAATTTTGCATCTTCTATCTATCTCCGGCATTGGTTACACAGAGGGTAAGGGAATTTGTTGTCCTGGAGCAAGAGACTCGCACCTCAGTTTCTGAATACTTTCGGTGTTTCGCCAATCTGGGCCGATATGTTCCAAAAGTAATGACTGATGAGGCACTTAAAATGATTAGGCTTAGGCGTGGCCTAAACCCTCGGGTTCGGAATTGGATGATTGGTAGACACTCTGACACTCTCAAGAAATTGCTAGACAACTGCTATAGAGTTGAACGAGCTATCGCGTCATTAGATCGTGAGAAATGAAGCAGGGAAATTAAGACTGGAAGATGGTGCCCGTACTCATAACGGGCAGCCACAATTCTGAGATGCCCACAATGTTGGAAACGGCATACAGGTGAACGCCGTTTAGGGACAGATGCTTGTTTTGGATGTGGTGAAAAAAGACACCGTGTAAGAGAATGTCCCAGAAGGAGAAGAGCACAACACCATGAAGGACCCTCATGGACGGACACGCAGGTTTGAAAGGTGCACGTCCAGAGATTTTTGAACGTCGGACGTGGTGTCAAGTATGATGAATTATGCAATTTTAATATCAACCAGTGCTTTCAGAACTTCCACTTTGATTGGTAATAGTGGCAAATGTATTTTTACTAGCAAAGCTAACTGGCAAAACACGGAAGCTAAAATACTATAGCCGAATAATTTTATAGGCCTCAACATCGGATAGGTACCCATTAGTTGGATAACCAAAGTACCAAATGAAAGCTGTAAGTTATCATTCTGGGAAAGCATGTCTGAACGCAAGGACAGTACATCAGAAAACGTTCGTGTGAAATCAGTAGAGAAAACATTAAGCTGTGAATTAAGATAGAATACTTAAGTTTCAAGGACGAAAATTTTTATAAGAGGGGAGGATTGTTACAACCCGCATCCCCAGGCTAGGGGTACCAGGGACCACACAGGTAGCGTCTGCTGATCCCCAATCTATTGCCGCCCCTCGATTGCTGCGTCATTCCCAACATGCAGTTCCCACTTTGGCAATAATCACAAGGTTACGGGCTGCTCACCTCTCTAACTCTTTTGATGCTTTATCTTAATGAAGATGATTTTATGGAATGTTAGAGGTATACGAACCTCAATAAATCGTTTGCTTTCACTTGTTAGACGTCATCATCTACATATCTTAGGAGTCACAAAACCAAAAGTTAGACCTTCATTATTGTTGTCGTATCAATCGCAATTGGGTTTTTCAAAATCTTTATCCGCCTGATATGATCATTTATGGTTTTTTTGCAAAGACTCAATTTTATCGCTGGAGGAGGAGCGATCTGGACAGCAAAATTATTTCACAAGTATCATTGCCGCAGTTTATGGGCTGCATTCCATACCTGCTAGGCGGCCATTGTGGGCTGATCTACAGCACTTTCATACTTCGTTGGCTATTCCTTGGTTGGTGGGTGGTGATTTTAATAAGTTTCGCTCAATGGAGAAACATCGGAGAAGATCGTCTCCTACGTTGCAATCGTTACATGATTTTAACGATTGTATACACACACGCGGATTACAAGAAATATCATTTCAAGGATCCTTATATACATGGTATGATGGTCGTGGTTTAGGCCATGTTTGGCGATGGCTTGATCGGTTTTTGTGCTCTCCATCTTTTTTGGATATGTTTCCGGTCACACAGGTTCAACATCTTGCAAGGGCCACCTCCAATCATGCTCCATTATTCTTGTCATATGATTCTGACAATCCAAGGGGTCCTGTTGCATTCAGATAACTTGATGTCTGGTCTACACATCCAGATTTTGATGCGTTTGTTCAATATCATTGGAATTCCTTTCCAATAGTGGGAGGTATGTGGGGTTTCTTTGATAAGGTTTGTCGTCTACAGAAGGAACTAAAGCAGTGGAACAAAGAAGTTTTTGGAAATATTTTTGATGCGGTTGCTCAGGCCGAAGAGAAGGTCACTACTTGGGACAGGGCTTTTGATTCCAATCCCACTAAGATGACGCGCAAAAGTATTGCGCAACTAGCGCTTGCGCAGAAGCGAGCATTTTTTTATCGGAAACAAAAGGCCAATGTCAAATGGCTTAAGGAAGGAGATGCAAACACCTCATTTTATCATCAAACGATTAAGGACAGAAGAAGAAGGCAATCTATTCATAGAATCTTATGTCCGGATGGTAACCAATGTGTGCTTGGTCCAGATATAGAAGCAGAGGCGGTGCGTTTTTTTCAGAACTTTTTGCAGCAGAACCAGTAACTAATTGTGATGCTATTCTTTGACATATCCCAGTGTTATTGACATTGGAAAATAATGTCATGTTGCATGCAATTCCGACCCTACAGGAGGTCAAAGCGGTAATATGGGATCTTAGTCCGTCTAGTGCGGCTGGTCCAGATGGATATTCGGGCTCTTTTTATAGATGATTCAGGAAGGTAATACATCTTGATGTCCTTAAGGCGGTGCAAGAATTTTATTTGGGAGTGCTGATGCCAAAACAGGTAGACTCGGCTACTATAATATTAATTCCCAAGGTGCTCAATCCTCAGACTTTTGCGGAATTCATGCCTATTTGCTTGACGAACTTTATATCTAAAGTTATTACAAGGCTGATCTCTTCTTGTTTGGACCGGTTGTTACCCAAGATCATCTCCCCAGAGCAAGCAGGATTTATGAAAGGGCGAGGCATCACAGAACAAATTCTTGTAGCCCAACAGATGGTGCATGTAATAGACAGACGGACTCGAGGGGGCCACGTGATGATCAAATTTGATATGGATAAAGCATTTGATTGGGTCAGTTGGAGGTATCTTGATCTACTCCTGCAGAAATTGGGTTTTAATTCAAGATTGGTTCGTATTTTGATTAATGACTTTCGAGCGACTCGATGTTTGATCCTTATTAATGGCAAGCAAGCATGTTTCTTTCTTGTAGGACGCGGTGTAAAGCAGGGAGATCCTTTATCGCCCTTACTGTTTATTCTTTCTTTGGAAGGATTCTCTGGTGGATTGAATGCACTAATGTCTGCAAGCACGATAAAAGGGTTTACTGCAGGTCGAGTGCCATGTGTTTCGCATTTTGGCTTTGCGGACGACTTATTGGTCTTCTTAAATGGAGCAAGTCAAAACTTAGAAAGATTTCGCTCTTTTTTGACATCATATCAAAATGCATCTGGGCAGCTTGTTAATTATCACAAAAGCCAAATCGTTGTGGAGATGGGTGTCTCCAGCAGCGCAGTGTCGTCTGTTTTTGGGAGTGAGGTTAGCCACCCTTCCTATAAAGTATCTTGGCTCTTTTTTATATAAAGGCATCAACAGATGAAGGTATTGTTCATCTCTCATTAATCATTTTGAAGCTAAGTTAACATCTTGGTCGAATAAATTGCTGTCAATGGCTGGACGGCTGGTGCTATTAAAGCATGTTCTAAGTTCGATGCCAACGCATGTTATTGCGAGTTCACGTTTGTCAAAAAGCGTAGTCGACGTTTTAAATCGTAAAATAGCAGATTTCCTATGGAAAGGCAGATATCATTGGCGATCATGGTCTTCTATATGGCGTGCAACAGAGGAGGGTGGTCTGGGCATTCGTAATCTCTTTGGCATTTAGAAAGCTTGTAATTTTTGCTTTGGTGGAAGTATTTCAACTCTAATACACTATGGGCTGAGTTTAGCAAACACGAGTATGGAAATCGGCATTCAATGTACTCACATATTTATGACTCTCTAATTTGAAAATGCCTATGTAGCATTAACGACTTTATGGAGTCAAAGGTAGAGCGATCAGAGACTGCCATGCAATGGATGCTGGATGCTAATGGGAAATTCTTGATTAAATTGGCTGATACAGTAATCATGGCATCGGACAATCATATGGCCGAGTCCCGCTATGTCTTGTGGCCAAACTCGCATCTTGGAATGAGAATATTTTTATGGAGACTTTGGACTAGATCCTTACCAATGGTGGATAATCTGCCATGTTGGCAAACGGTGTTCCCCTTACAATGTGCCTTCTGTCGCTAAAAATCGGATACTCGGGATCATATATTTTTACAATGCCCGAAGATATGGCCATTATGGGCGGAAATCTCCCTCATCTTTTCAGGTCCTATGCCCAACAGTCGCACAATTAAGGCACATCTCTACCGATGGTGGCGATTATCTAATCAAACATCTATGATGGGTCAGCTTAGGGCGACAGTACCACCGATCGTCACGTGGGTTATCTGAAAGGAATATGCGGCAATACGGTTTGGCTCAGAAATTTTTGATTTACGCAGTTGTTTGATAAAGTAAGAATGACAATCTATACACGGTGTTCAGCAGTGAATGGGAAAAAGTTCACAAAGAATATGTCTCATTTAGTGGCCCTTGCCTTTTCTCCACCTTTGAGTCCAAAACGATTGCGGATAGTTCGATATGAATTGCCCTCATCGAGGAAGTTGAAATTAAATGTAGTTGCGGCCGTGGGAAGATACCAGGCAACTGGAGGAGTAGTCTTGCGTAACGATCAGCGCCAACTGGTTTCGGCCATATGTTTTTCACTCCCTCTGGTTAGTCCGCTACGTGCGGAACTGTTGACATTAATGTTACCACTGGTTCATTATGCGTGAGAATATGGAAACAGTATTATTGAGACGGATTGCTAATCTATTCTTTCCATGTTGTTGACTTCTCACCTATTCACCGGTTTCTTGGCGGCTGACCTACAACGTGCAGTGCTTTTCTTGACATTAAACCAAGCCACTGTTCAACATTGTCCAAGAGAAGCCAATATTGCATCTGACAGATTAGCGCGCCATGGCTATAGAGCAGCTGGTCTACGACGTTATAATTGCTATCCATGACCTTCCCTGTGAGATTCGTGGAGCAATACTGATGGATATACTACTGCCTAATTTGCGTCATTGATTAAATATCTCACATTGTGTTGGCGATAATCACTATTGGTTGCCTGTGTTGACAAATGGCACAGGCAACACTGATGCACTCTTTTTCTTGCCTTGGTATCTTTTCACTTTCATATGTTATGCGCTTCCGATTATGCTTACATACTTTTCTACTGCTTGGTTTTGCTTTGCTATTGGCTGCCATACGTCAAATGAGGTATCAACGCAATGTACTGCCTCAGCACATGGTAGGGGCTCGAACAATTCCACTGGAGGCATATACTTTATGGCAGCACATGATACAAGGGCATGACTAATATTGCGGGTGTCTCCTTGGTTCTCATTGAATCAAGGCGGCATGGGTATGTGCTTTCTCCGCTTATTTACTTTGGCATATATTACTTTCGCAATATTGAAGTCTCAATTTCTGGCTTATTCTGAGGTGCGATGTAGCGCAAACACTACAATCTCATGGTCCTGCTCTCCCTCGCCGGCTTGCTTGCTTATCTACGGTTACATAATGAGCATCACAATGTTTGGAGCGACAAGGACACGTAACGTTTTCCTTTCCTATGTATTTATTCCCACTATATTGGTCCAACGCTCAAATCGTATAAATATGTACGCTTCTTCCTTCGCCAAGGTTTTATGCAAATGAGTGGTTTTACTGGCAAGGTTTCAGTACGGCATATCATATATGACTCGAGGTTGGCGCTCATTAGCTCACGGTTTCATTTGTTTTCGTATGATGACCTGCTTTTGTAATATGCTATTCCTCCGCCAAAAGTGAGCCTGCATAATAAAATAACGCTATGATAAAAAAAATAATATCTAAGAAATTAAATAGAGGAAAAGGAATATTACACATAAAGGAAATAAAACAAGGCTATGATGGTAAATTTTTAGCCGCCACTACCCATTGATTTCGGCCACCTCTTAACTTCTCCAAGAATTTCTTTTATTTGTCTTCTTTACTTGATCATTATATTCTCTTACACAACCTTTTCCCCGCCTAATTGAGATTCATGTAGAAGGATGTATACAAGTTATTCACATATAGCATAATGAGGTTACTCTCATTTAACTCACAATGTCTTCCAAAATACTCTTAAATCCTCCCTACCTCCCATTAACCGTCCCCCCCACGCATGTAAGACAAACTTGTCTTACATAGAACCATCATGTTATAATCTTACACTCTCCATTTATTCTCCAATAGGAATTCATGCATGGTTGGTTTCCTTTCTAACACCCTTACCCAACCCTTGGATATTTTCCCAAAAATTTTGCCATTTTTCTTCTCTTTTTATTCCTTTCATTATGTCACCTTTTCTTGCACAAGTCAAAAACCACTAATATAATTTCATGCAAAATACTTTTCCTCCTCCACTACACCATTCGGTCAACATTCTTCTTTTTTCTCCAAAATTTTTCCATTTCTTCCCTTTTATTTTCTTTTCCCATCATTCCAAGTCTTACAATATGTAAGACAAACCCCCTCTCATATTGCATGCAAATTCTTTTTCTTACACTATCCTCACCATCCAAGACGAGTAATCATAATCCTCTTCCCACTTCCTCCTATTTTCATCCAAGTCACCCCAAGGCCAACCCACTCCATTTTATTCTATAGTCTCCCTTCCTACCACCACCCATCTCTCTTACTCCTCAAATCTTCCATCACTCCAATTCTCTCCTCTCACAAAAATCACTCTCCCTCTTCAAACAACCCTCAATCCGAGACCTCCTCTGGGTACAAGGAAGAAATGTTTCTTCCATTTGCAAGCATCTTCAAGCATTGAATACAAGATTAATCAAGCTAATTGCCTCTATTTCCTCCCTACTTTCCTCTTCCATCCTTCCTTTTCTTCTTAAGACTATAACACCTTCATTTTTAGGCTCCTAACACGTGAGCTTCAACAAGAAGGAAGGAGAACTTCTTTAGCTCATCAAGTGAGAATCTTCAAGGCCATTCAAGGTAAAAATCACTTAGATTGAGTCGAATAACATCCCAACTTTAATTTCTTTCATGAAAAGACTAATATTTTTCTTTTTCTTGGCCTTAAGGCCATGTGTACCCCAAGCCAAGACAAAGAAGCAATCTTGCTGTTTTAGGTGTAAGCTTCAAGTACCCAAGGCAAGTATTCTTCTTAGCTTCTTCAAGAATATTTAAAAATGAGGTATTCTATGTTCATATCCAATGAAGGATCATGGATGCATAGAATAAGATGAAGCTCTACTATTAGACTATGGATAATGTACATGCATGTACTAAACTATGTGTGCATGTGTGTTGTTCCTACCTAGTTCTTGAATATGCTTAGTGTGATGTTCCTCTAACACATGCATGACCAAAAATCTTGGCCATGGACAGCCCTTTGGGGCGGTATAGCCTAAAAAGGGAAGGAGCGACATGCATGTCTCCCCTTACATGAAAAATGAAGGCAAGTGAGTATACATTCTTAGTAATTGTACTAAAAACCTTCTTAGACATCAACTTCTTAAGTGCATGTTGAAATGACCATCATTGTTGTGTGTTCATATATATATATATAGGAGGGGATTTTCATGAAAGTGGCCATGGTTGTATATGATTATGGTGCATTATAGACTACACTACAATGGATGTTACAAACGGCACTATTTTAGACGACCAACATCATAATCCACCATTTCCTTCCATGATAGGGGCGGTTGAAGCCTTCATCAAGGACCATGAATTCATCACCATCATCATGATGTGTATTTTGATGATCATGGTGCAAGGAGGTGTGATTTCATGGGGGTTATGTGCTTGCATGTCACTTTTATCATTTTTTCACCATGATCATAGTTCTTGTGTTCATGAATATATATGTGTGATGTTGTATAAATTTGAGCATGTTAAAATTATGGATCTTGATGTTCATCATGCATCATCGTAAAAGTCATCATGGTGGGTAGGATATAAAAAAATAGATGTCACCATCTTGGCATCATGCATGCATTCTACAAATTGAAAAATCCATATTGGAATACCGCCCAACATTCCGCCAAGGGGTCTAAACAATGCCATCTTGATTATCATTTGGATGAATTTATGTGATAATGTATATTTGTAATGCATAAACAAAAGGACAATTGCCATAAATGTAACAAAATACATAAAGGTGAAATTCCAAGCATTTGTGTGAAATAGGTTTCGGCCATATGGCCATAATGGTCATTTACTTTATAATTCACACCTATGTGATAGTATCTATATAACGGTGACGCGTAAATGACCATTATGGACCTATGGCCAAAACCTATTTCACACAAATGCTTGGAATTTAACCTTTATGTAATTTGTTACATTTATGCAAATTGTCCTTTTGTTTATGCATTACAAATAAATTATAACATAAATGCATCCAAATGATAATTTGTTATACCCAGCAAGGAACCACCTTGTACTTGAGACTTATCTAAGAGAATTTATGAAAAGTTGTATCCTCAAGTACAATTTATTTAGTTGATGATTACTTCTCTAGTTAGACTTGCAATAAGGAAAAATATTATGTAGTAATTCAAGCATGAATTATGGATTACGTGAAGTGACCAAATTGCCCCTAAGGGCCTAGGAGATTTCGGCCACAAGGATAAAAAGGGCCTTAGAAGGTTTTCCTTCAAATCAAAAGAAGGACAATTATAAGGGCCACCTTTAATTAAGCCCAAATGGCAATTAAACAATTTTATGTAGTGGGCAAATTTCTTCCAATACCCACATAAATTTCGGCCTTATCCCAAAAGAACTCAAAAAGTTTCCCTAATTTCATATTTTGAAGGAAAAGGGGGAAAATAATTTAAGTAAAAAGGGAGGCAACCACCACATAATTGTTTTAATAAAGAGAATTAGGCATGGTTAGGGTCATTAAGACCCCAACCGCCGAATACCCTCAAGTGGGCAACCAAGGAGGATTTTGAATCCTACCATGGTTACTTTTATTAACCTCAAGGTTAAGATAACCAAGGTTAGACTAAAAGTAACTATGATTGGAATAAAGTAACCCAAGTTAATCATAAAGTAACATTGATTAACTAAAGTAACCAAGGTTAATTACCTTAACCTTACCTTGGTAATTCCTTATTCCCCTCTCTTACCCTCCTAACGGCTACCACCTTAGCCTAAGAAGGAAAATTTATTCCAAAAGCACCTTAGAATCCTCTCAAACTTCCAACCCTCAAAGAACCACCAAGAGCAATAAAGTTTTCCTCTTCTCCCTCCCAAAGCACACGGCTAAAGAGAACCAAGGGAGTTCAAGATTGATTCAAGTGCAAACTTGGTCTAGGTAAGAAAATACTCAACTCTTCAAGGGATTTTTACATCTTACATAGCTTGAAGATCATGTTGCCCCTTTTTCTTGCTCATAAACCATGACCTCCAAGGTCACTAGGTTCAAAATTTCAAGCTTTTTTGAGGTGCTAGTCTTAAGAGGCTTGAACACTACTCAAGCTTCATTTTGGTGAGCCCATCTAACCCCTATTTAGTACATCTTTCCCTTAAGAATATGGACTAACAATTGTTCTCTTTTCCTCCTCAAAACCGTGGGGTTCATATGTGAAGAAGAGGAGGGCTTCACCCATTTCATATACATTTCAAGCTAAGGAAAGGAGTAAGTTTGAAAAAGGCAAGTATACTATACATACTCATGACTTGGGTGTGAAAGTGCATGCTTGAATGACTAGATGCTATTAAGTTTTAATCTTAGAGGTGAAATGCTAAGTTTAATTCATGAAACTTTTGGTTCCTTAAGTAAAGTGGCTTGCATGTGTGAGATTTGCTTCAAAGGTGGAATTTTTGTTGTTTTAAGTATGAGTATGAGGCAAATCTAGGATGAATGTGACAAAGATCCCTTCTTTGACATGTATGAGGGACGGTTGGATGAAGGAGGGGAACATAAATGAAGTTCTTGTAATAAATTGCAACTTGTGGGGTAAAGGTGTGAACAATATGTGTGCTTTATGATTTAAGCTTAATATGTTCATTATGGTGATATGATTTTTGCCCTTGCATTCGTATAAACAGGCTGTTTTGGGGTTAGGGTATGTATGCACCAATTATACCAAGAATGGATTTTAGTATGAACATGATGTGCATGGCTAAAGGAATGATATATGTACCATTCAAACTGTTTGAAATGATGTGTAGATGACTTTCAGAATGTGTTAGAACCTGCAAATCCACATTCTAAAGGTGTACTTGATGTTTTATAAGGTGTTTAAGCCAAACAACTCAAGTTGGGACATTCTAGTAAGGAAATGTGACAAAATTGGAATTTACTGGAACAGGGCAGATTATTGTCACGTAATGTAGGACCTGAAAAAGGACTTTAGAAGTATTCAATTTATCTAATTTTTGGCATAACACTAGCCCTATGTGTATAGTAAATATGAGAGTTGGAATTTCGTTAAAAGGAGATACGATTTGTTTTTAATGAAATGTTTAGTAAAACTGGTCAAGCTGGAAATTACTGAAATGAACAGATTTTATGTAACATAATGATTGACCCGGAAATGGACCTTAGAAATGTGTAATAGGGCTGATTTTTGGCAGGATATTAGCCCTATGTGTTTTCTAAGTTTGAGAGTGGAATTTTTGAAAAAGGACTTATGGTTTGGTCACAATAAAGTTCGAAGTAAAATTGGTCATTCCAGAATTCAGCATGTACCCGTCTTGGGAAAAAGAATAAATGACCCCTTTTAACGATATTATAATTCCGCGAAGCTTTTATGACAATTACTTAAGACATATGTGAGTGTTTTTATGTAAACCACTTAACTTAGAATGATTATTTTAAGGGGTAATCACCAAAGTTAAGTTGGCGTTACTAATCTGGAATTTTGGTCAGAATTGAGGAATTTGCTGTGGGGCTTCGTATTGGTGGGCTTAGACTTAATTATATAGTTTGGGCTTATGATCATTGATTATTGGTATGTCTACAGCATTTTTCCAAGGTTGTCCCAAATCAAATGAAGCTTAATGGGCTTATAGGAAGTAAAAGAAAGGACACTGCACTGCTGAAATTCAGCAGCACCCTATTTCGTAGTTAAATAAATTAAGTGTCTTACACGTCTCGTATCGTCATGAAAATTTTATTACGAATAGAAAAGACACTCTTAAGCATATGTATGACCAGAACTCATGATAATGGGCCTAAAACACGAGGTTTTCAGGCCGTGCATATGAAACGATAATTCTGGAAAATTTTTCCAGCCTAAAGAATAAGTTGTACGTATGTGTATACGTAATGCATCGTGTCATGGATTGCATAGTACATGTCATACATTGAATCATCCGTCATTTACATGATTTATGGAACCGATTTTATGAGAAAGAAAGATGAAAAAGCGTTTTTAAAGAAAAGATTTTGTTTTCAAAAGAATCTTTCCACCGATACCGTGTGTTTTCTGGCCAGTAAGGACCCGTTCCAGATCCGGGGGTCAACTGATCTGATGATATGGACCGTTCAGGCCCGGAGAGAATAAACCTGATATCAACCATTCAGGCCCGAAGTGAATAGTCCTTATAAGTGATGACGTGACCGCTCCAAATCCAGGAATAATAGATTCGAAGAGAAATAAGTGACCGCCTCAGATCCGGGAGAATAGATCTGAATACTCTCTTGTTTTCTTGACAATGATGTTTGAATGAAAGAACGAAAGAACTTATCTTCATTGTTATCATGATGCATCACACGTACATACTCATGCATGTTGCATATAATGAGTCATCGAATATGGGTACGTGATACTTAGACTAAGGTGTTATGATTTGTTAGCTCATAAGTTATAGTCTTTATTGAGTGATGATCTTTTGATAAGTTATGGGCTGTCATCAATTATGAACTTATATAAATTATGGACTTTGGTAAGTTTTAATCTTTGATTAGTTATGAGCTGATTACTTACGAGTGTTGGATGGAAGGTCAGGTTTGTTTCTAAACCGAATTTTAGGGGTTCGGTTCTTGTATGTACTTGACATTTAATTCACAATTATTTATAGTTTACCTGCTGGTGACGTTGTCACCGACCCCTTATTTTTCCTCCCAGAGGTCGCAGGAAATAGAGTGGAATGGATTGAAGATGAACCTAGGGTTCCTTACCCGTAGGAGCACGGGAGGTGGACGACTTAGAGATTGAACGAAAGAGTTATGGTTGATGATCTTTTATGACTTGATGTTGGAAACATTTATTTTGGGATTCCGTACTTTATGATCGGGTTGTAAAACTAATGATGTTTGTGTAGACGTTTTTATTTTAAAAGTTTTCATTCTGCCTCGGTTTTGCTTACTTGTCGACGTGTAAGCCTGAAAGTCCACATGCTTTATTCTGGACTTTGCTATGTTATGGACTGACATCTGGTACTCTCCATAGCGAAGTACGGCGGGCGCACCGTATCTGGCTGGGCCGGGGTACGGGGCTCTACAGGTGGTATCAGAGCTGAGGCTCCAGATTCGGGCAGAACACAACTCTAAGTTATGATCTTAGTCAACTAAGTTTGATCTTAGATATAAGTCATGATCTTAGATGAGAGTTGACCTTAGACTAGGATGTCTTAGACTGGAAATTAGAGTTCTGGTCTACTGATAAAACCCTAGTCTATGATAAATTATAGAATTTAACTTATAATGTATGTACTTGCATGTCACTCAGAAATGCTATTGGAATAAATTAAATTTTGCCACTTGTTATGACACTTCCACATTGAATAAAACCCCGACAATGCATAATGCAGATGGTGAGACCAAGAGGCGGACCGGTAAGAGCTAGACCAGAGGTGCAGGAGCCTATTCCTCCTCCCCCTGCTCAGGTTCCTCCACCACCAACACCCAAGACCAAAATCCGCCTCCGGTTCAGAACGTTCCCCCACCCCAGGGGCCTTTACCCCAAGTGATTCCAGATATTAATGCCTTCCAGAATTTCAGCCAGACCGTAACCCAAATCGGGCAGGTAATGCTACAGCAAAATGATCATCAGCCTTACGAGCCAGTCAGGGATGCCCAATACTACTTTGAAAAGTTGAAAAGAGCAAATGTTCCGTCTTTCGAAGGAAAGTCAGACTCAGATGCCGCTGAGAAGTGGCTGGACGAAGTAGAAAATTGTTTTGAATTGATTAGAGCGCCCGAAGAAGTAAAGACTCAAGCTGTCAGACCATTTCTACTTGGAGAGGCCAACCAATGGTGGAAGGCCAACATGCAAGCTCTACCAAGGCCAATTCCATGGGAGAGATTTCTCCGAGAATTTAATAAATTCTACATACCACTCTCCGTTAAGCTACAGAAGAGGCACGGGTTTGAATCGCTTGTACAAGAACAAGGAATGACTGTCGCTGAATATGCTAACAAGTTCATAGCCCTGGGAAGATTCCAACCATCTACCATGAATGATGAGGAAACTAAGATGTTGAAGTTTGAGAAAGGGTTAAACCCTAGGATCTGGACCTGGTTGGTCAATGCGAACCCAACAAATTTTGGTGCACTTTTGGACGCTTGTTACAGAACAAAAAGAGATATCATTCGACGTGATGAGATCGGAAAGAAACGAGAAAGGGAAACATCTAGGAGCGGAGGGTCCCATAAAGCTGCTAAGCAAAACTCAAGGGGCCCAGGACGCCAAGGAAAGAACCGATTCCAATGCTGTTCCCAAAAGAACCAATCAAACAATCAAAGCCAGCAGTCTGCTATCCCAAGTTGTCCCCACTACAATAAGCGTCATGTTGGGGAATTCTATTACCAGGCAGGAAAGTGTTTTGGATGTTTCAAGGCGGGCCACATCCTCAAAGACTGTCCGGATAAAGGAACTCCCAGCTTTGGATGTGGAAAGACGGGACACATGGTCAATGACTGCCCAGAAAAAGGGGCCCAATAACAGCAACCTTCTAAGAACCAGCGTCAGCGTACAAATGCAAGAGTTCACGCTATGACTGGTGCAGCTGCTTAAGGGGCCAATGATGTGGTGATATGTATATTCTAAAATTTATGCAATGCTTAAATTTTTACAAATACTGTTACCCTACTGTGGCTTAGTAACTGCGAACTTGAGTTTGATGATCACAAATTTAGCGCTGACCTAATCTAATATCCATGACGGACTTTGATATGATTCTTGGGATGGATTGGCTCTCCAAGAATTTCGCCAACATCGAGTGTAATGAAAAACGGGTTACTTTAAAGGACCCCACCCATAAGGAGGTAACCTTTCAACGAGGATCAAGGTTAAGAAAGTGTCCCAAAAGGTTTATGTAAACGCGATTCACGCTAGTAAGGCGCTGAAGAAAGGACATGAAGGGTTTCTCGTTTACGCAATAAATGTCGAACAATCACCCTCCGACCTTTCCCAGGTCCCAGTGGTTCGAGAATACCCAGATGTTTTTCAAGAAGAATTGTCGGGCCTTCCTCCGAACCGAGAGATATCTTTTGAAATTAACCTAGTTTCGGGAGCTGAGCCAATATCAAAGGCTCCCAATCTAATGGCATCTGCGGAACTAAAAGAGTTGAAGGAACAGTTACGCGAATTGCTAGAGAAGAAACTTATTCACCCTAGTGTTTCGCCTTGGGGTGCTCCCGTACTATTTGTCAAGAAAAAGGACGGAAGTATGTGGTTATGCATAGATTATCGAGAACTCAACAAGATCACTATAAAGAACAAGTATCCATTGCCTAGGATCGACGCTCTATTCGATCAGTTGTGGGTAAGCGAATCCAAACTTTATTTTAGTGATAAGTCTATTATAAACCCTACCTAAAAGTATCATGATGCAAAGGGCACGGATTTTCAGTAAGGTTGATCATCGCTCGGGATATTTCCAATTGAAGATCAAAGCTGAGTACATCCCGAAAACTGCATTCATAACCCGTTATGGACATTACGAATCTCTTGTAATGCCATTCGGACTAACCAACACCCCCGCGGCATTTATGGATCTAATGAATCGAGTATTTGAAGAACAACTATAAAAGTTCGCTGTAGTCTTCATCGATGATATTTTGATTTACTCACCTGATGAAGAGACCCACGTAGACCATTTAAGGATCGTCCTTGACATTCTACAGAGAAAACAACTGTATGCAAAATTTAGTAAATGCGAATTCTGGCTACACAGTGTAGCATTTCTGGGACACGTGATATTTGACGATGGTATATCCGTAGATCCCAAGAAAATCGAGGCAATCACAGAGTGGCCAAGGCTGACCAACGTCACAGAGGTGCGAAGTTTTCTCGGTCTAGCTGGCTACTACCGTAAGTTTGTTGAAGGATTTTCTCGAATTGCTATGCCTCTTACCCGCTTGACACAGAAAAAGACAAAGTTTGAATGGACCTCAGATTGTGAAAAGAGTTTTACCGAGTTAAAAGAGAAACTAACTTCTGCCCCAATTTTAGCACAACCCATTCCTGCTGAAAATTTTGTGCTGTATACTGATGTCTCTAAGAATGGACTTGGATGTGTACTGTTGCAGAAAGATCGAGTGATTGCGTATGCATCCTGACAGCTAAAACCATTTGAACAAAATTACCCGGTACATGATCTTGAATTAGCAGCCGTAGTCTATGCCCTAAAAATATGGAGACACTATTTGTATGGTGAGAGGTGCGAAATTTTCACAGATCACAAGAGCCTCAAATACCTCTTCACCCAGAAAGAATTGAACATGGGTCAACGTAGATGGCTAGAGTTGATGAAGGATTACCACCTTTCTATTCAGTATCATCCGGGAAAAGGCAATAAGGTAGCCGATGCGCTAAGTAGAAAGACAAGCCATCCGAGCCAACCACCTCAGCAGCGTGACATGGAAGAATTTGATCTTGAGGAGGTTGATTCGATTGAGGGCATGCTCGCAAAGTTTGTATTGATCCCTTCGCTGATAGACAAGATTAAGGAAGGTCAAGAAAAGGATGAAACGTTAAAGAAAATAAAGGACCGGGTGAGAATGAAACCATCTGAAGAGTTTAAGATCAAAAATGATAACAGCTTGTGGTTTCGAGAAAGACTGTGTGTACCCAATGAGGAAGATATCAAGAATGAAGTCCTTCGTGATGCCCACAACTCTCGATTATCTATTCATCTTGGAGATGTAACAAGACTTGAAACAAAAATTCTGGTGGCATGGCATGAAAAGACAAATTGCAGAGTTTGTAGAGAAATGCCTTGTTTGCCAAAAGGTGAAAGCAGAACATCAGAAACCCGCTGGGTTACTACAACCTCTTGAAGTTCCCAAGTGGAGGTGAGACCACATTACTATGGATTTTGTCACAGACCTACCAAGAATGAAGAACGGGCATGATACCATTTGGGTGGTTGTGGATCGTCTAACCAAATCCGCTCATTTCATGGTGTTAGGAAATCAACCGAGATCACTGCAAAACGCGCTGCGGAAAACAAAAACTTGATCTCCGATTCCTACCAAGGATCCATGTTGTTCGTTTAATTCGATGAAAGAAACTCGAAAATTATCTTTGTAGATCCGAATTACGCAGATGAAGCAGGTGAAAAAATACGATCACCCTCTGTAGGTATCCACACGAACGCTTCCGTCCGGAGTGCTAGCTCTTCAAACGGCGCGGCTGAAGAACTCGGTTTTTCACAAAAATGGCTCTAGGGTTTCTTTGATGATTCTGTGTATTTTTTGTGTGTGTAGTGTATACGAGATACACAAGTATATATACACATACGTAGACATCAAAATCCGAGTCCTAATCGGATTAGTTGATGCCAATCAAAATCCATATCAGATACGGATTCTACCAGGATATTCAAAATCCATATCAGATATGGATTCTCTCGTTATTCTCCGATAATACACATGTATATATAATCACCAAAAAACGAAAATAATAATAATAATAATTAATATCCAATATTAATATTATTAATATTAAAAACGATAATAATAATAATAATAATTATCCAATATTAATATTATTAATATTATTAATCTCAGCCTTACGCATTCTTGTGTGTGACCCGATAGGCCCATATTAATTGGCAGTTGATTAAATCTCTATTAAACCTAGAAGTCGTAATCAGCCTCTAGCAAGGCATTGCAACTACCCAATTAATACGAGTAAAGTCCAACTAGCCTAATAATAGCACATGCATTAATCCCTTTGTCACACGATATCTAGTTTGAACATAAGTCATGGTCAGCGTCATACTTATATAGTTCAAACATATGATTACTCAATCTCTAAGTAGACTGATAAAACAAATGTTATTGATCACTCTATCAATTCATTTGAGCACGGCCATGCATTTCACAGTCTCACTAATCGAGGGGCCCAAAGATATCTCTCTCAAAAGAAAGGGACAAATTCTATCTTGATTGTTCAATATCCTCTACATAATTTCTATCACATTCAATCATGACCTTTATTATTATCCAGTTACGGATAACGTTTGATCATGTCAAAATATAATAGTCCTTATGTTGGAAACTATGATAACATCAAGTCAAAGGATTAAAACATGACTATCATAAGATTTACTTATGACGCTAATCCTTGTAGCAATCTCATGATGGGTCTTTCAAATACACTGTTCTCTAACAAGTATCTATGAGATTGATTCGTATCACCATACACATAATCATCTCATGATTATCAAATCAATACTCATACTGATTATAAATTATTTTATCTCCATAACAATAATGAATCAGGGACATGTATCAAAATTGTGTAACATACTAACCAACAATAATGATAATAAAACCTCTTTTATTAATAATAAATGCATAACATAAATATCCAAATCATGGCCTAGGGCACATACACTAACAATCTCCCACTCGCACTAGGCCTACAAATATTTGAGACCCATAGATCTAGTGTGCTGATCATGCTTGACCCGTGAGAGAGGCTTAGTCAATGGATCCGCTATGTTATCGCTTGTGTCAACTTTGCATATCTTGACATCTCCTCTATCGATGATGTCTCGAATGAGATGGTACCGCCTGAGTATATGTTTAGATCTCTGATGAGACTTAGGCTCTTTTGCTTGTGCTATGGCACCATTGTTGTCACAATAAATCTTCACAGGATTTGCAATGCTAGGTACTACTCCTAGCTCAGTGATGAACTTCTTCAACCAAACTGCTTCTTTAGCTGCATCTGATGTTGCTATATACTCAGCCTCTGTTGTAGAACAGCCACAGTGCTTTGTTTTGAACTCTTCCAACTAACAGCTCCACCATTCAATGTGAATACAAAACCAGACTGCGATCAAAAATTATCTATGTCGGTTTGGAAACTAGCATCTGTGTAACCATTTACAGCTAACTCGTCATCCAAACCTCCATAAACCAAGAATACATCTTTAGTCCTTCTGAGGTACTTACAAATATTCTTGACAGCTGTCCAGTGACCTTCACCGGGGTCAGCTTGATATCTACTTGTTGTGCTCAATGGATATGAGACATCTGGTCTAGTACATAACATGGCATACATGATTGATCCTATAGCAGAAGCATAAGGAATTTTATTCATTCGATCTCGCTCATCAGATGTCTGAAGACATTGATTCTTGCTAAGATGAATGCCATGAGACATAGGCAGGAATCCTTTCTTGGACTCTTGCATGTTGAACCTCTTCAACATTTTATCTATGTATGTACTTTGACTCAAGCCTATTATCCTTTTAGATCTATCTCTATAGATCTTGATACCAAGGATATAGGTAGCCTCGCCCAAGTCTTTCATTGAGAATGAATTCCCTAACCAAGCCTTAACCTTTTGCAAGGTAGAGATATCATTCCCAATAAGCAATATGTCATCCACATATAAGACCAGAAACACTACTGCACTCCCAATAACCATCTTGTAAACACAAGGTTCATCTTCATTCTTGATGAAACCAAAGTTCTTAACTGTTTCATCAAAACAAAGATTCCAGCTTCGAGATGCTTGCTTCAATCCATAGATGGACCTTTGAAGCTTGCAAACCTTCTTTGAATTCTCAGGATTTACAAAACCCTCAGGTTGTGTCATGTACACATCCTCGAGTAAATTTTCATTAAGGAAAGCAGCTTTGACATCCATTTGCCATATCTCATAATCATAGTATGCTGCAATGGCAAGGAGAATTCGAATAGACTTAAGCATAGCTACTGGTGAAAAGGTTTCATCATAGTCTATACCATGAATTTGCTTGAAACCTTTAGCCACAAGCCTTGCTTTGTAGGTTTGCACATTTCCATCCATGTCAGTTTTCTTCTTGAAAACCCATTTGCAACCAATAGTCTTAATACCCTCTGGAGGATCAATTAAAGTCCAAACTTGGTTATCAAACATGGATTGCATCTCAGAATTCATGGCTCCAAGCCATTTATCTGAATCTGGACCAGACACAGCTTCCTGATAGGTAGTAGGCTCATCTTGATCTATGAGCATAACTTCACTATCATCAGTCACCAGAAATCCATATCTCTCTAGCTAACGATGTATCCTATCAGATCTGCGTTGGAATCGTGTTACATTTTCAGGCTCCACAACTGTTTGTGGTTCTGAAATTGTCTCTAAAGACGGTTCAATGATATCTTGTGGAACTTGGGTTTCCTCAAGTTGTACTATACTCCCACTAGTTTTCTTAGAGAGAAACTCCTTTTCCAAAAAGACTCCATTTCGAGCAACAAACACTTTGTTCTCTGAGGGAATATAGAAATAGTACCCTTTAGTTTCTTTAGGATACCCCACAAAAATACATTTGATAGATTTTGAAGCTAGCTTATCTGACAGTAATCTTTTCACATAAGCTTCACAACCCCAAATCTTAAGAAAAGACAAACTGGGTCTCTTACCAGTCCACATCTCATATGGTGTCTTTTCAACCGCTTTAGATGGTACACGGTTCAAAATGAATGCAGCTGTCTCCAAGGCATAACCCCAAAAAGATAAAGAAAGATCTACTTGACCCATCATAGATCGAACCATATCTAATAAAGTTCGATTTCTCCTTTCAACACCATTCCATTGTGGAGTTCCTGGAGGAGTCAACTGTGAAACGATTCCATAATTTCTTAGATGTTGGTCAAATTCTTGTCTCAAATATTCACCACCTCGATCTGATCGATGCGTTTTAATTGTCTTACCAAGTTGATTTTGTACTTCATTTTGAAAAGTTCTAAACATTTCAAAAGACTCATGCTTATGTTTCATTAGGTAGACATAGCCATACCTACTGAAATCATCAGTAAAAGTAATGAAATACTGAAATCCTCCTCTGGCACTAATGCTGATTGGGCCGCATACATCTGTATGTACCAAGCCCAATAAGTCATTAGCCCTTTCACTATGTCCAGTAAAAGGGGTCTTTGTCATCTTTCCAAGCAAACAAGACTCGCAATTTTCAAATGATTCAAAATCAAATGAATCTAATAATCCATCTTCATGGAGTTTAGATACGCGCTTCTCATTTATATGGCTAAGGCGACAATGCAATAAATATGCAGGGTTTAATTCATTTGGCTTAGTTCTCTTTGAAGATATGTTATAAATATTACCGTCATTGGAATCATCAAGGTTAAGGACATAAATGCCATTATAACTACTTGCAATACAATAAAGCAAGTCATTTTTTATCAAAAATAGAACACTTCTTATTTTTAATTAAAAATGAATAACCTTCATCATCCAAAACAGATACTGAAATAAGATTCCTACTCATAGTAGGAACATAAAAGCAATTGTTTAAAACTAACAAAAGCCCATTGGGCAAGACAAGCTCATAGGTCCCTACAGCTATAGCAGCAACTCTTGCTCTATTGCCAACACGTAGGTCCACCTCGCCCTTCTTCAGCATCCTACTCCTTTTGAGCCCCTACATATTTGTACAAATATGGGATCCGCATCCAGTATCTAATACCTAGGAAGAAGAAGTAGATAAATTAATTTCTATAACATACATACCTGAAGATGTAGTCGCACTACCCTTCAGCTTCTTCAACTCCTCCAAATAAACATCACAATTTCTTTTCCAATGCCCAGGCTTGTTGCAATGGAAACAAGTTCCTTCCTTAGGAACCTTTGCCTTAGGACCAAGTGTCGGTTTACCTTGACCCTTGGACCCTTTTGCACCCTTCGCACCTTTGGGCTTACCCTTGCCTTTACCTTTCTTTTTCATAGGCTTGATATTGACACTCAATACATGGGTAGGCTTTTTGATATTCCCCTCAGCAGTTTTGAGCATACCGTGTAGATCAGGAATGGACTTTTCCATATTATTCATATTGTAGTTCATAACGAACTGAGAAAAACTGCTAGGCAAAGAGTGTAGGATCAAATCCGTGGCGAGTTCCAAACTCAGGGGATATCCAAGTCTTGCAAGGTGATCTATATAGCCTTTCATCTTTAAAACATGAGCGCTAACAGATTCACCTTCAGACATCTTACAGTCAAAAAGTGCAACAGCGGTATCGAATCTATCCTACCTAGCCTGTTGTTGGAAAGCTTGTTTGAGATACACACTCATCTCATAAGCTTCTAAGTGTTCCAGGTCTTTCTGAAGTACTGAACACATAATTTCCAATATAAGACATACTATGTCATTTGAATCTTCCACATGCTTCTTATACTTGTTCTTAACAGCAACAAAAGCATCAGCAGGAGGTGGTTCAGGGACAGGGTCATCGATCACGTAGGACTTCTTTTCTTGCTTGAGAACAATTCTCAAGTTTCAAAACCAATCAACAAAATCAGTCCCACATTCTTTTAATTTTTCCTTCTCAAGGATTGATCACAGCGATAAGTTGGAATTGTTATTAGCAGCCAGTTATGATCTACAAAACATGCAAAGTAACACTTTATTAATAATGAGGTTAAAATTTATAAAACTCTCACTAAAACATAATCCTCAAAAGAAATATTTTAGTGAGCTAAGATCCATATTTTACTTAATTCTAAACTCAGCTTTGGCATGATGCTTAAAATTAAGTTATTTAGGTAGGTAACTTCTTTACCAATTACATCAACCGAGATCACTGCAAAACGCGCAGCAGAAAACAAAAACTTGATCTCCGATTTCCTACCAAGGATCCATGTTGTTTGTTTAATTCGATGAAAGAAACTCGAAAATTACCTTTGTAGATCCGAATTACGCAGATGAAGCAGGTGCGAAAATACGATCACCCTCTGTCGGTATCCACACGAACGCTTCTGTCCGGAGTGCTAGCTCTTCAAACGGCGCGGCTGAAGAACTCGGTTTTTCACAAAAATGGCTCTAGGGTTTCTTTGATGATTCTGTGTATTTTTCGTGTGTGTAGTGTATACGAGATACACAAGTATATATACACATACGTAGACATCAAAATCCGAATCCTAATCGGATTAGTTGATGCCAATCAAAATCCATATCAGATACGGATTCTATCAGGATATTCAAAATACATATCAGATATGGATTCTCTCGTTATTATCCGATAATACACATGTATATATAATCACCAAAAAACGAAAATAATAATAATAATTGATATCCAATATTAATATTATTAATATTAAAAACGATAATAATAATAATAATAATTAATATCCAATATTAATATTATTAATATTATTAATCTCAGCTTTACGCATTCTTGTGTGTGACCCGATAGGCCCATATTAATTGGCAGTTGATTAAATCTCTATTAAACCAACAAGTCGTAATCGGCCTCTAGCAAGGCATTTCAACTACCCAATTAATACGAGTAAAGTCCAACTAGCCTAATAATAGTACATGCATTAATCCCTTTGTCACACGATATCTAGTTGAACATAAGTCATGATCAGCGTCATACTTATATAGTTCAAACATATGATTACTCGATCTTTAAGTAGACTGATAAAACAAATGATATTGATCACACTATCAATTCATTTGAGCACAGCCATGCATTTCACAGTCTCACTAATCGAAGGGCCCAAAGATATCTCTCTCAAAAGAGAGGGACAAATTCTATCTTGATTGTTCAATATCCTCTACATAATTTCTATCACATTCAATCATGACCTTTATTATTATCCAGTTACGGATAACGTTTGATCATGTCAAAATATAATAGTCCTTATGTTGGAAACTATGACAATCTCAAGTCAAAGGATTAAAACATGACTATCATGAGATTTACGTATGACGCTAATCCATGTAGCAATATCATGATGGGTCTATCCAATACACTGTTCTCTAACAAGTATCTATGAGATTGATTCGTATCACCATACACATAATCATCTCATGATTATCAAATCAATACTCATACTGATTATAAATTATTTTATCTCTATAACAATAATGAATCAGGGACATATATCAAAATTGTGTAACATACTAACCAACAATAATGATAATAAAACCCCTTTTATTAATAATAAATGCATAACATAAATATCCAAATCATGGCCTAGGGCACATACACTAACACATAGCTATGACAATCAAGGCTCCTATGGGGAAGTTGGCTACAATGTATGTTGATCAAATTGTGATCCTTCATGGAGTACCCCTAAGCATTGTTTGTGACCGCGACCCTCGCTTTACATCACGATTTTTGATAGCCTTTCAAAAAGCGATGGGCACTGAAATACGAATGAGGTCAGCATTCCATCCCCAAACAGATGGTCAATCGGAAAGAACCATCCAGACGCTGGAAGACATGCTGCGAGCTTGCGTACTCCACTTTAGGGGAAGTTGGGATCAAAGTCTCAAACTAGTGGAATTCTCTTATAACAATAGCTATCATCGATCTATATGGATGGCTCCGTATGAAGCACTTTATGGAATAAAGTGCCGTTCTCCACTCTACTGGGATAAAATCGGAGATAAGATTCTTACCGTACCTGATCTAGTAGCACCGAGAGAAGATAAGGATCATAAAGCAAGGGTTACAAGCAGCCCAAGATAGAAGCAAGGTTTGGGCAGATGAGAAGCAGCGACCGTTGGAATTTCAAGTTGGGGAAAAGGTATTCTTAAAGGTCTCACCGTCCAAAAGAGTTAAAAGATTCGGTATCAAAGGGAAATTAAGCCCAAGGTTTATCGGACCCTATGAGGTTCTTGAAAGAATTGGGGAAGTTGCTTATCGACTAGCACTACCGCCATCACTATCTCAATTACATGACGTTTTTCATGTATCTCAGCTTCGTCAGTATATGCATGAGCCTAGCCATATTATAGAGGAACATCCTTTAGAAATTGAAGCCGACGCAACATACGTGGAAGAACCGGAAAAGATAATTGATCGTAAGGAAAAGGCATTAAGGAGACGATCTATACCTATGGTCAAGGTGCAATGGAAGAACCATTCAATTGATGAAGATGGAAGAGAACATGAAGAACTAGTACCCTCACCTCTTTGACTAACACCTTTAAGTTTCGAGGACGAAACTTGTAATAAGGGGGGAGGATGTTGTACCCAACAAGGAACCACCTTGTACTGGAGACTTATCTAAGAGAATTTATGAAAAGTTGTATCTTCAAGTACAATTTATTTAGTTGATGATTACTTCTCTAGTTAGACTTGCAATAAGGAAAAATATTGTGTAGTAATTCAAGCATGAATTATGGATTATCTGAAGTGACCAAATTGCCCCTAAGGGCCTAGGAGATTTCGGCCAAAAGGATAAAAAGGGCCTTAGAAGGTTTTCCTTCAAATCAAAAGAGGGACAATTATAAGGGCCACCTCTAAATAAGCCCAAATGGCAATTAAACAATTTTAAGTAGTGGGCAAATTTCTTCCAATACCCACATAAATTTCGGCCTTACCCTAAAAGAACTAAATATTTTCCCTAATTTCATATTTTGAAGGAAAAGGGGGGAAATAATTTAAGTAAAAAGGGAGTCAACCATCACATGATTGTTTTAATAAAGAGTATTAGGCATGGTTCGGGTTATTAAGACCCCAACCACCGGATACCCTCAAGTGGGCAACCAAGGAGTATTTTGAATCCTACCATGGTTACTTTTATTAACCTCAAGGTTAAGGTAACCAAGGTTAGACTAAAAGTAACTATGATTGGAATAAAGTAACCCGAGTTAATCATAAAGTAACCTTGGTTAACTAAAGTGACCAAGGTTAATTACCATAACCTTACCATGGTAATTCCTTATTCTCCTCTCTTACCCTCCCAACGGCTACCACCTTAGCCTAAGAAGGAAAATTTATTCCAAAAGCACCTTAGAATCCTCTCAAACTTCCAACCCTCAAAGAACCACCAAGAGCAAGAAAGTTTTCCCCTTCTCCCCCCAAAGCACACGGCTAAAGAGAACCAAGGGAGTTCAAGATTGATTCAAGTGCAAACTTGGTCTAGGTAAGAAAATACTCAACTCTTTAAGGGATTTTTACATCTTACATAGCTTGAAGCTCATGTTGCCCCTATTTCTTGCTTATAAACCGTGACCTCCAAGGTCACTAGGTTCAAAATTTCAAGCTTTTGTGAGGTGCTAGTCTTAAGAGGCTTGAACACTACTCAAGCTCCATTTTGGTGAGTCCATCTAACCCCTATTTAGTACATCTTTCACTTAAGAATATGGACTAACAATTGTTCTCTTTTCCTCCTCAAAACCGTGGGGTTCATATGTGAAGAAGAGGAGGGCTTCACCCATTTCATACACATTTCAAGCTAAGGAAAGGAGTAAGTTTGAAAAAGGCAAGTACACTATACATACTCATGACTTGGGTGTGAAAGTGCATGCTTGAAATACTAGATGCTATTAAGTTTTAATCTTAGAGGTGAAATGCTAAGTTTAATGCATGAAACTTTCGGTTCCTTAAGTAAAGTGGCTTGCAAGTGTGATATTTGCTCCAAAGGTGGAATCTTTGTTGTTTTAAGTATGAATATGAGGTAAATCTAGGATGAATGTGACAAAGATCCCTTCTTTGACATGTATGGGGGACGGTTGGATGAAGGAGGGGAAAATAAATGAAGTTCTTGTAATAAATTGCAACTTGTGGGGTAAAGGTGTGAACAAGATGTGTGCTTTATGATTTAAGCTTAATATATTCGTTGTGGTGATATGATTTTTGCCCTTGCATGCATATAAACAGGCTGTTTTGGGGTTAGGGTATGTACGCACCAATTATACCAAGAATGGATTTTAGTATGAACATGATGTGCATGGCCAAAGGAATGATATATGTACCATTCAAACTGTTTGAAATGATGTGTAGATGACTTTTAGAATGTGTTAAAACCTGTAAATCCACATATTAAAGGTGTACTTGATGTTTTATAAGGTGCTTAAGCCAAACAACTCAAGTTGGAACATTCTAGTAAGGAAATATGACAAAATTGGAATTTACTGGAACAGGGCAGATTATTGTGACGTTTTGTAGGACCTGAAAGGGACTTTAGAAGTATTCAATTTAGCTAATTTTTCGCATAACACTAGACCTATGTGTATAGTAAATATGAAGTTGGAATTTCGTTAAAAGGAGATACGATTTGTTTTTAACGAAATTTTTAGTAAAACTGGTCAAGCTGGAAATTACTGGAATGAACAGATTTTATGTGACATAATGATTGACCCGGAAATGGACCTTAGAAATTTGTAATAGGGTTGCTTTTTGGCAGGATGTTAGCCCTATGTGTTTGCTAAGTTTGAGAGGGGAATTTTCGAAAAAAGACTTACGGTTTGGTCACAATAAAGTTCGTAGTAAAATTGGTGATTCCAGAATTCAGCATGTACCCGTCTTGGGAAAAAGAATAAATGACCCCTTTTAATGATATTATAATTCCACGAAACTTTTCTGACAATTACTTAAGACATATGTGAGTGTCTTTATGTAAACCACTCAACTTAGAATGATTATTTTAAGGGGTAATCACCAAAGTAAAGTTGGCGTTACTAATCTGAAATTTTGGGCAGAATTGAGGAATTTGATGTGGGGCTTTGTTTTGGTGGGCTTAGACTTAATTATATAGTTGGGCTTATGATCATTGATTATTGGTATGTCTACATCATTTTTCCAAGGTTGGCCCAAATTAAATGAAGATTAATGGGCTTATAGGAAGGTAAAAGAAAGGACACTGCACTGCTGAAATTCAGCAGCACCCTATTTCGTAGTTAAATAAATTAAGTGTCTTACACGTCTCGTATCGTCACGAAAATTTTATTACGAATAGAAAAGACAATCCTTGTCACGGTTTTGGTTTGTCTGTTTGTCCTTGTTCAGACGGTCGTATGACAGGTATCCAAATTTTCCACATTCATAGCACTTTATATCTTTATCATTATTTTTACTTTTATTTTTGTTAGTTGAAACAACCTTAGGTTTATTCTTTAATGACTTTCTCATAAATTTTCTCAAACCTTTAGCCAATAATATTAAATCTTCATTGTTCGATTCTGTGTCACTATCGTCTACGTGAACGGAAGAAGTAGAGACGTATTCATTTGACTTAAATGCAATAGTCTTACCTTGTTTTGACGTTAATTTTAATTTCCTTAATGCGAGTTTGTTTTCGTATACCTTTAATAATCCGATTAATTCCTCCATCTTTATCGATTTTGTTTCGTTACTTTCTTCGATTACTGTGATTTTGGGACCCTATTCGGATGGAGACTTCTTAGTACCTTTTGTACCTTTTCTTGTGAAGAAAATAGTTTTCTAAGAGACTCTAAGGAGTTGTAAATGTTCGTCAAGCGTAGTACCATATCAACAGTAGATTCGTTCGGTAATAACTTGAGTGATTCAAGAGTAGACATAAGCATGTTTATTTTGGACTCTTTAACCTGACTAGTACCTTCATGTTTTATTTCAAGAATTCTCCATATATCTTGGGCACTAGAGCAATTTAACACATAACTTGATTCACTTTTACTTAAACCATTTAGAAGAAGTTGCATGACTCTAGCATTCATACTTAATTTCATTTTATCATCACTAGTGTATTCTTGCTTCGATTTTACAACTTCTAAAGTGACACTGTAAATCGTGGATAACTTAGAAGGAATAAAAAGACCATCTTCTATAATTGACCATAAGTCTATATCAATAGACATAAGGAAAAGTTCCATATGAAGTTTCCATTGTACAAAAAACTCACTGCTGAAAAGAGGAGGCCTTTGGCTTGACATTACCTTCTTGCTCGGTCTTGTGACTAGTGGATGCCATCTCACAAAGATCGTTGAATGTTATTGTAGTGAGTGTGCGTGCGCTCTGATACCACTTGTTGGACCTGTATAGCACCGCTAGAAGGGGGTGTTGAATAGTGAGTGCGGAAAATTTTGTTTTTAAAACTTTTTAAACCAAATAACTCACTTCTGAAAACAGTTTCTGTTTTCAGATTCTGATTTGAATAAACTAGTTGACCAAGTTATAGACCTCAAAAATTGTAAAATTTGGTGAAGATGTGCTCTCAAATGTTATGAGTGTCTCACAAAAATTTCAGATTAAAACTCCAAGGCTCACCCCTTGAAAAACATGTTTTTGCACAGATTGCGTCAATCTGCCAAAAATTGTAGTCCGAAATGAAAACTTTATTCCTATTAATTGGCAACTCTAAATGACCTGAATATTTTATAATATGACTCTTAAGATGTTTACTTTAATGGGTTAAAACAATTTTTCAAAATTTTTTTGGTAAGTATATAAACCATGTTGATGTTCTCAACCTTTGGAAACCTGAGAATCAGATTGCACTAGTCTCAAAAATATTAACGTTTGACTTACTTATCCTTATCCAAATGTAATGAAACTTGTCCCAAATGAAAGTTAGGATGTGTGGCTATGTTTCTGCAAAAAAATTTTATTTTTGAAAAGCGTTTGCTATTTTTTCCGTTAGTATGAAAACAATCCACTAAACTGCAAATTGAAAGCAAAAGTGCTGAAAGTAAATAACACAGAGATTTCATCCTGGTTCGGTGAAAACAACCTACTCAAGTCTTCGATGACACATTCCTCAGTATTCACTAATCACAAATATCACCTTGACACAAGGGTGACTAGAGTTAAACACCAACTCCACTCTTTTACAAACAAGCAAACGAACACAACAACACGAACACCACCACCGATCGAATGAAGGTTTGATTACACCTTGATCAACCTTTTACAAGAGATGAACGTATGTGGGTGCTATACACAAGGCCTATATAATATATGGAATATAATAATGATATGCTTGAGGCTAAAAGCAAGAGAAAAGAATAAGAGAAGAAGAGAATAGTCTTGCGTGATCTTGTAAGAGTATGAACTTTGGCTTAGCCATTGTCTTGCACACTTTGCCTTTATTTATATTGCGTTAGCTGCCCCCTTAGCTGAGCTTTCCCATTGAAAATTTGTATTGAATGCCTTGGGAGACTGCCTTGTATAAAACGGTGACACACCATTGCTTACTTGGCGCAATATGATTGGATGAACGACTTGTCTTTGCCTAGTTGTCACTTTATGATTGGCTATCTTTAATCCACCTTGGCACTCCTTAAATGAGCTGGAAATTCCCCTTAAAAATCTAAAACACATGCTTAAAATCAAGGTGTTTAATTTCAAATTAATCATGATCCCCCTTAAATTTTGGAATAAGATTGAAGACAATAAAAGTTGAAAATCGGTCAGCACAAAAACATGTGCTGAAATTTCAGCATGTGTTATATTTTGAAATGTTTCCTCGTGGTGTTGCCCTCTTCAATGTCACCAATAATGTGTGGCTTATCATGTACCAACCAAAGTGCCAAAAAAGCTCCACCTAAACTCCAAGAAGGCTGAAATATGCATGTGATATCAGCTGCACATGTGCTGAATTCTATTTTCGTAAACTTTGTCACATAATAATGCATAATTTTCACACACATGGTAAATTTCAATAAGCCCTAAATTGATTTTTATAGAACACTCTAACATGTCTTGAATGTGTAAAAAGTGTATAGATACATGTGACATCAAGACTAAAAACGTGCCAAGCATGTAGAGGTGTAGAAAACCGAATTTTCGACTTTCGTCAATTACGCGATTTTTCTCTGATTAATCGCAAAATTGTTAGACATGTAGTATATATTATGTCACACATAATATACGTAAAATAAGGTACATATTCAGCTCCAATGGCTGAAAAAAATGCCATTTGCCTTTTTAAAAAAATGAGTTTGAATTCTCCACAAATTTAGGCTAAATTATGGGTGATTGATGTGTAAACATGGTATGACTTTGGGTCTTAATTTGACATGTGTAGCACGAAAATTTTGAGTATTTTTAGTCTATATAGGCTGTCCATATTTATATGGCAAGTACGTGACATGTCGGTAAAAGTTCGATAGTCACCCGATACGACAATTTTTGGTTTATGACCTTGTGACATGTCGTTATAATTTTGATGGCAACATGACTTGTAATATATGATATAAGACCTGTATATACTCATAAATATGAGGTGTATATAGTGGTGTGATTTTAACGTACGTTTATAATATATATGGCGTGTTGGTGGAACGTCGGAATATAAGTATATAGTTTGTCATAAAACAATATAGATATATAATAGGTATATGTATGTGACGTGTATAGATAAGTGTGGAGAGGGAACTTTCCATTCCAAATTTGTTGCCAAATAGCTCTCTCCAAATATATCCCAAATATGTATTAATTTAATGAACTTGTTAGTTCATCTCCTTAAGCACTTAACTTCATGAACTAGTTCAGTTCATTAATTATGGCATCTGAAAATAGTATAAAGACAAAAACTTTTTGTCATATGATGTAAGCCTTAACGCTTCATGGCTTGTTAGTACGACAATATTATATATAAACATGTAAAGCATTTTTATCACGTGCATATATCAAACAACACTTATTTCATGCATTTTGTAAACACGTAATGATGAGATTCAAGAAGCCCTAAACATACAAACTTCACAAACAAGGGCCTTGAACATAAAAACTCTACAAACCAGAAGCTTTTGAATAAATAGAGGATGTAAAGTAAAGAGCTTCTTGTTCAAACATGTACAAGATGATCCAATGAATGTAGATGCATGATTTTTCTATGTTCATTGAGGCTATAATCTGATTATCCAAGTGTTTCAATGCATATTATAAGATGTAGGGGTTGGAGGAGGGCGGGATGGTCATTTTATATGTTACCCTTGTAATATCGAGTCTAGTTATTTGTTTTCTCTTTGTTTTGGTCTAGGATAATTTATAGAGTCGTTTAATATGTGTTTATTGTGCTAATGGCCATTTTTGAATATTTTCTTAGGTGTCAAGGCTAAATATGGAAAGTGGCTTGGAGCACTGTTTAGTATTTTGGATGCACGGGATGGATTATAGGTCCAAATGGGTTCAAAATACTTGGAAGTGTTAGAAAACTCAATTTGTGACGATTTTCATGCCTTGTGCTTTTCCTAATTTGGGCTACAAGATGGACCAAAATCAGATGGAAAATGGGAGTCCAGAATGGAAAGTATTGAAGCCCACTGTGGAAGGCCATATCTCTTTGAAGAAAAGTCCAAATGAGTTTATTCAAGACCCAAACTTCAACGGAATTTCATGAGCTACAACTTTGATGAAGAGTGCAAGCCCTAATTCGGCATCTAGAAGCGGGTAGAAGTCAATAAACGACATCATGTATTCCAGGACGAGATTTTAGGGATTTGAATTATGCAAACTTCCTTGATTAGATTTGACTTATATTTTATGTAAATTTGATTTAGATTGATAGATAGTGATCTGAGGACTTTGTTTGATTAATTATCTTTTAGGAATTATCAAAAATAAGGCCATTTAAGGTCCAAGGGGGCGGCTAGGTTAAGGTTAGTTTCAGAATTTTCAGATTTCAGAATTCAGCATAACTTTTTGGCAGATCTTGTGCTCCCTTCTCTTTATGTGTTTTTCCTTTGGTTTTTCGCAAAGTAAAATCAAGGCTAGATCCAATCAAGATTTGAGCAAACCTAGTTGGTGAATCACAATCCAAAGATGCGGAATGTGGGATTGGAAGATTCGAATTGCTCGACGTAGACATTGTTGACATCTCTTGTCCAAGAAGGTGGTGTTTGCGCTATTGTCCCACACAAGCTGATAAAAGGTGTCTTTTGGAGTTGAAAGAAGAAAACGGTAATTCAATACAATTCAAGATCATATCACGTAACATTTAAATCATGTATTTTTAAATAACTCAAATCCCGATTTCCCAACAACAAACGCTCGAGGATATGTTACATGCCTGCACATTAGACTTCCGTGGTAGCTGGGATAAGTCAGTAAAGTTAATGGAGTTTTCATATAATAATTGTTATCACACATCTATTAGGATGGCACCATTTGAAGCGTTGTATGTGCGAAAGTGTCGATCACCTTTATATTGGGACGAAGATGGGGCAAGAGCGATCAAGGGGCCAGAATCAGTGGAGCAAATCAGAAGCAAAGCTCAGTAGATACGCGAGAGGCTGAAACCATCCCAGGACTGTAGTAAAAGCTGGGCAGATTCGAATTTTCAACCTATCAAGTTTGAGATTGGCGAGAAAGTTTATTTGAAGGTTTTGCCTACGAAAGGAGTGGTGCGCTTCGGAGTTAAAGGGAAGTTGAGCCCTCGCTTTATAGGCCCATACGAGATTCTTGATACGATCTTGAATCATATTGAATTAATGATCGCTTCTTTCAACTTCAAAAGACACCTTTGATCAGTCTTTGTGTGGGACAATGGTACAAACACCACCTTCTTGGACAACAGATGTCAACAACCTCTACGTCGAGCGATTCAAATCTCCCAATCTAACACGTCGTTCTATGTCCTTGGATTGTGATTCACCAACTAGATTTGCTCAAACCTTAATTAGATCTAGCCTTGATTTTATTTTGTGAAAAACAAAAGGAAAACATACAAAGGAAGCAACACACGGCCGCACCAAGAAAACACAAGTTTTTCATTTATGAAATTCCGAAAAAACTGAAACCCTAGCCGTCCTATTTGCCCTTTTAAATGGCAAAAAATAATTAACCAATCAAGTCCTCAGATCATTATCGATCAATCTAAATCAAAGTTGCATAAAAAGATAAGTCAAAACTAATCGACGAAGATTGTACAATTCAAATCCCTAAAATCTCGTTCTGGAATACACCATGTCGGGTTTTTGACTTTTTACCTGCTGCTAGCCGCAGAATTAGGGTTTGAACTCTTCAAAAAAATTGTAGATCATGAAATGCCCTTGCATTTGGGCTCTTGAATCACCTCGTGTGGACTCTTCTACGCAAAGATATGGCCTTCTAAAGATCAGGTATCCATCCAATGGGCTTCAGCACTTTCCATTGTGGACTCCAAAATTCCAGCCGATTTCGGTCCATCTTGTAGCCAGAATTTGGAAAAGTTCAAAACATAAAGTCATCTCCAAATGTGTTTTCTAACACCTTCAAGTAGTTTTAACCCATTTGGACCCATACTCCGACTTGTGCATCTAAACTGCCGAATGTTGTCCGGCTGCCTTCCAGAAAATAGGGATTCTCCAAGCCACTTTCCTTATTTAGTCTTGCCACCTATAAAGACACTCAAAACAGCCATTAGCACAGTAAAAACATATTAAAAGACTATATAAATTATCATAGACATAAACAAAGACAAAGCAAACAACTAGACTCGATATTATAAAGCTAACGCATGAAATGACCATCCTACCTTCCCACCAACCATTACATCTTATAATATATATTAAACTCAAGGATAATCAAATCATGGACTCAATGAACATAGAAAAATCATCCATCTATATTCCTTGGCTCATCTTGTACATGTTTGAACAAGAAGCTCTTTAGTTTACATTTTCTATTTGCGCAAAAGTTTTTTGTTTGTTGAGTTTGTATGTTCAAGGCCCTTGTTTGTGAATTTTATATGTTTAGGTCTCCTTGAACCTCATCATTCTCTCCCTCCTCGAAAGGATTCGACCTTGAATCTGAACACACAAATAGATAAGAGGGATACTCCACAAATGACTCATAAACTATGTAAGATACAAGTCCAAGCAAACAAAGTGCAATGATCATGCATAATTTAAGTCTAACATGCTTAGGATGACCAAGTACTCTAATGATGACACATCTAGACATCAAAAAAATACCTCTTCCTAACATGTTAAGGGTGCACAAAGACATACACCTCAAACTCTAACTTAATAAATGGATATCTAGAATCATGAACGAGTAAAAGATAATGGCAAAGAGATAAATAAGGAGTAGAGTCATGCCTCTTTTGTATCTTCACTTTCACATGCTTAGGATGCATTAACAAAGCGCAAGTGAGACACTTATGAAACTTCCAAAGAAAGTCTTATCACACACTAGTACACGACTCCACATCAATACAAACCTCTCCTTGATGTGTTTAGGGTTTATAGTCATGCTTCTCTCAATCAAACATGAATGTGTAGGATGCAACAAAAATCCATCATGCAAGGAACATTCAAACTCAATCAATACATAGACCAATAATTTATCATGGCAAACGAAGTCACAAGTCACCAAGATTTGGAAAGGGAAACATGACAATGTGATATAGCATCTCTCATGAGCAAACATGGCATGAATCATCCTATGAACAAGCATACAATAGGAATGGATCATGCTAAAGGTTGTGTGTGTGTGATTCATGTAAAAAGGCTCATGAAAACAATGTAGACTAGGGAGACCAACACACACTTTAAAAGATTAAACAACAAATGATCCAACACTCTTAACTATCAACTCAGATTCATCCAACTTAAATGCTTCCGATTCATCATTTAAATCATCATCTAATTCATGTGACAGAAGTTCAAGTTCAGGTTTCAATTCAAGATCACACAACGCATGTGGTTCACAAAAATCAAGATAAATAGGCGATGCTACATTAACATGTAAATTATTCTCATGTTCACTCGTTTTATCATGTAATTTAACCAAGTTCTCATCATGCAATTCAGCTGTATTATCATGCAATTCATGCTCATTAGATGCATTAACTTTAACCTCATTCAACTCTTATGGAAACGAATCAACTTTTGGCTTTGTTTTAGCATCACCATAAGGAACAATTTCAGCTTTATGCTCCTCTTTAGAAACAATTTCAGCTTTGCCACGCTTATGCAATTTAGCAAAAAATTTGTCCATGTCCTTCTTAAATTTTATCCTTTCTTAATGTTGGTTGCATGCTCATACATAACTTCAAGTGATTCATATCTACAATGCATCATTTCATGTGCAATCTCTTTATTTAACCCAGAAATGAATCTAATCATGGTAATTTCTTCAATCTCTTCAATGTAAGCATAATATAACTCAACTAAAAGTTCATTGTAATATGCTTTAATATCTTTATCATGTTGTGGATAATTTTGAAACTTAGGCACTTTGCAACGCCAATTTCTTACCCAAATACCATTTGATTTTCCAAAAGTTATCATGCATTTTTCAACCTCTTTGTAGTCATGCTCATAACACATGACTCCCTAAATGGTGCCAACCAACTCTTCTACTTGTGAGCTTTGTTGATTCAAGGTTCTCCTATCCACTTCTTCCACCTTGTTGGAGATTCCTTGCAATTTCTCCAACACCTTTTCAAGGGACACTTCAACCCTTCCCTCCTTCTGCTATGGCACGGGTCGACAACATATTTTCACATAAAACATAATAAAGAAGACAAGAAAAAAAGAAAAACTAACGCAAAGACAAAAGGGATTTCGTTACGTTAGTGAAAATCAAAATCAATGTGTATGTTCCTTTCTCGCTCGTGTATAGTCACTCAAGTTTGCATTTTCCTTGGTCAATCTTGACCTAGATACAACCAAAGAAAGCTTTTCAAGTGGCTAACACAATCTAATGATCAAATGTACCTTTTCTCCTTTGCATCAACCAATATTCAGCAACAAATGAGCAAGGGTATCAAGCCAAGTAACAAGACAATTTAGCACACTTAACCTTTTAAGAATTCAAGAAAGAAAGGAGACCAAAATTACGTCAACGCTGAGCCAAAGAAAACTAAGGGTTGCCTGGTGCAATCTTTAGTTAACCTTAGCCTTATGCAAATTAATCACAAGTTGTTGATTTTATTGCAACTATCAAGTATCCAAGTGTAAAGATAATAAACACTGTGGTGTTTTGCGGATTCAAAAGGCATGGTTCTAGGACTTGAACGGAACTTGATATGCACAAAATATATCAACAAACTTGATGCTCTCCTCACACAATCTACATCACTCTTGTGTTCTTCTTCCTTTTCTCTCTTTTTTGTCTCGGCTTCACCTCTTCTTTTTTTGCCAAACCTGTTTTTTTTTCTTTTTTTCGACTTCTTTTAACAAGAACACAAAGGAAAACTATTGTAGAACAAAGTACAACCCGTAAATTAGGTTTTTTTTCTCTCGGATCCTTGATAAACTAGGTTTTTTTTGCTCTTTTCTCTCTCGGATACTTGATATTTTGGCCTACTCTTTTTTTTAAAGTGCAAAAGGCAACTTTTTTTAAAGTAAGGCCAAGGGTTTGGAATGATCTTGAAAGAGAAATGAGAGATAACTTGTGCTGGGTTGATAATGAATCAAATATCAGCAGCTTGACGTGTATATCAATATTACCTTTAAATATATATTCTGGAATATACAAATATCAGCAGCTTGATTAATAAAATTGTGTGGGGAAGGAAGAGTAGCCTTGGATACAAGAAAAATTATAAAGCAAACCAAGCAATAATGCAATCAAGTCATACAATTCCAAGATCAATCAAAAGCTTCGTCTAAGATCAACTACTTATTTTCTTAGGTAGCACTTTTAAGCAATGGATTAGATTTATATGTTATGGCTAAATTTAAACCCTAGTACAATGAACCTATTGTTAAGTGTGTAAAAATTTGATCTTGATGGATTAATAGTGAAATAGTTGCAAAAGGACCAACTTTGTGACTGGGGTACGTTCTGTCCAAGGATAATTAACGAAGAATGACCTTTTTATGTGTTGTTTTGGAGTGCAGCATGCTTCTTTGAATGAAAGGACGTAGGTTTTTTTGTTTTTGTTTTCATCAAGGTGAATGTAACGTGAGTCAAGTAAGAAGAATGAGGTTCCAAGAAAAAGTTCAAATAACGTAGGCGTGCATAAGGAATGTTGGGAGCAGTAGGGGAGTTGAACCTAAAAGGTATGATTTTTTCTTTTGCCTTCGGATGTTTGAATATGTCGTTGTATTAGACAGAGAAAAAACGCAGACTTCACTTTTTTTAATAAGATGGTAATCTGAGATTGAGGAAAAAAAATTAGAAAACAGAGATGGGTGTTGGATGTTTGGGGGTTGAGGAAGAAAACAAGGAAAACCAGAGAATAAAGAATATGCGAGTTGTAAAGAAGAAACCTTTGCTCTAACACCACTTTGATACGATCTTGTATCGTATTGAATTAACGATCCCTTCTTTCAACTCCAAAATACACATTTGATCAGCCTTTGCACGGGACAATGGCGCAAACACCACCTTCTTGGACAAGAGATGTGAACAATGTCTACATCGATTGATTCGAATCTTCCAATCCAACACGTCGTTCTGTATCCTTGGATTGTGATTCACCGACTAGGTTTGCTCAAACCTTGACTAGATCTAGCCTTGATTTTATTTTGTGAAAAACCAAGTAAAACACACAAAGGAAGCAACACACGGCAGCACCAAGAAAACACAAGTTTTTGATTTCTGAAATTCTAGAAATAACTGAAACCCTAGCCGCCGCATTTGCCTTTTCAATGGAATTATTTTGCTAATTTCTAAAAAATAATTAATCAATCAAGTCCTTAGATCATTACCTATCGATCTAAATCAAATTTACATAAAAAGATAAGTCAAAACTAATCAAGGAAGATTGTACAATTCCAATCCCTAAAATCTCGTTCTGGAATACACCCTGTCGGTTTTTGGACTTTTATCCGCTGCAAATCGCCGAATTAGGGTTTACACTCTTCAAAAAAGTTGTAGGTCATGAAATGCCCTTGAATTTGGGCTCTTGATTCACCTCATGTGGACTCTTCTACGCAAAGATATGGCCTTCTAAAGATCAGGTATCCATCCAGTGGGCTTCAGCACTTTTCATTCTGGACTCTAAAATTCCAGCCGATTTCGGTCGATCTTGTAGCCAGAATTTGGAAAAGTGCAAAACATAAAAGTCATACTAAAATGCGTTTTCTAACCTCCGAGTAGTTTGAACCTATTTGGACCCTTACTCCCTGTGCAATTCAAAATACCAAACATTGTCTGGCTGCCTTCCTGAAAAATAGGGATTTTTTAAGCCACTTCCTTATTTAGTCTTGCCACCTATAAAGACACGCAAAACGGCCATTAGCACAATAAAAACATATTAAAAGACTCTATAAATTATCATAGACCTAAACAAAGACAAAACAAACAACTAGAGTCGAAATTACGATGCTAACACATGAAATGACCATCCTGGCCACCCACCAACCCTTATATCTTATAATATGCATTAAACTCAAGGATAATCAAATCATGGCCTCAATGAACATAGAAAAATCATCCATCTACATTCCTGGGCTTATCTTGCACATGTTTGAACAAGAAGCTCTTTAGTTTACATCTTCTATTTGTGCAAAAGCTTCTTATTTGTGGAGTTTGTATGTTCAAGGCCCTTGTTTTGAAGTTTGTATGTTTAGGGCTCCTTGAATCTTATAAATTCTGGAGGATCGGACCCGTAGCTTATTGCCAAGCTTGGCCTCTTGCTTTATCGCAGATGCACAACATATTCCATGTATCGCCGCTGTGGAGATACGTGCATGCCACGAGTCATGTCTTGGAGCATCAGCCGTTGGTACTTCGAGATGATGCCACATATGACGAGGATTTTGTGCATATTTTGGATTGTAGGGAGCAAGTGTTGAGGTGTCGGTCGATCCTGTTTGTGAAGGTATAGTGGAGCAATCATTTCGAATGTGAAGCTACGTGGGAGCCGGAGCAGCAGATGAGGGAGCAACATCCTCGAATTTTTGATTAAGATACGTAAGTATCGAGGACGAAACTTTTTATAAGAAGGGGGAGATGTTACACCCCGACTTTCTTAACGTATGTAAATTACTAAATCGAGCTATCATGCTAGGTATTATATGTATGAAATGTAGTACACCTTAAATAAATAGGTATGCCCTAAGTGACACAAAGAAATTTTGTGAACAAACTAAATGGAATTAAAAATAGGGCACAAACTTTATTCTTCATTTAAATAAAAGAAAAAGGAAAGCTAGGACATGAAAAGTAAGATGGACAAATTTTGTTCTATTCCACCCCCAAGCACCCCTCCTACCCAGCCAACTCATGTTAATAGTGGGGGAATTATTTTATTTTTTTATCCCATCATTATTATTTTTCTTACAACACTTTAAGAAGAATTACAAGTGTTTAATCCCCACCCACTTTCTTCTAACAAGCATTCATTTTTTTCATCTTCCTTACATTCTTAACACACCATCATTTCTTTACTTTTATTCCGTTTTAACCACCATATAAGACAAGAAAAAGGAAGAATTTCCCTACCACCACTCAAATTTCAATCAACCATACTACATGCATTCTTCCACATTGTATTTTTTCCTTCAACTTCCAAAATATAATCATTTCACTCCGCCCATACCTTGGTCGTTCCCCCATGCAAGACAAGGAAGAGGTTCCTTCCTTGCTTCTCCTACACTTCACTCCTTCATTTTTCTTATCATGTCATTTCCTCCAGCAATGATTTTACATGCAATCTCCCTCCCATCACCTCATCTTTCTTCTTTCCATGAAATGGCATGATGAAGATTCTCCACCCTCTTACTCTTAAATTTTGACCTACAAGCAAGAAAGAAGGGAGCACTTCTCATTTTTGAACTTTCAACACAAATCAATCATCTCCACTCCAAGAAACTCTTGAGTCTTCCTCTCTTAAAATTCAAGACACATCTACTCCCTCTTCAAGCCCCAAAATTGCAGAAAACAAAGAGAGGAAGAGGAAAATTTCTCCAAGTCTAAGTAAGGGAGGAAACATTCAAGTGTAGGAGACTTTCAAGGTGAGAATCTATAGCCGCATTTCTAATGATTTTTCTTCCATCATCCTTCCAAATTGCTCAAATTAATTCCCCATCTTGGCACCTAGGCCGAGAATTACCACAAAGAGGAGGATGAAGTTTTCTAGGTTGAAGAGGTAGGAAGCTTTAAAGACTTCCAAAGGCATGATTTTTTATTAAGGTTGATGATAGAGAATTCTAAGTGCTCTTCCTTTAGAAATGACCAATTCATCTCCTATTTTAGCCTAGTTGGCCATACTCCAACAAGGGGGAGGAGATGAAATCTTTTCTATTTTAAGGTTTAAGTCCAAAGAAAAGGCAAGTACTCCACCTATTTTCTTCATACATGTTGAAAATCTAATTTTCTATGTTCATATATAAACTTGGATCATTCATGATATATGTTCCAAGAATTTTCTAGCAAAAATGTGCAAAAAGTATGTTTGCATGCAAGATATGTAGTTTCTTTTGTGTGATGTATGATTATTTGTATGTACATGAAGATGAAATGAAAAAAAAGTATTGCATGTGAAATCGAGGATAAGTGATGGTCTCATGTGTAGTTGCATGTCTCATTTAGTAGAAGAATATGCACGCATATGACATTTCATGAAAAGTGTTGGATGCATGTGTCATCTTATGAAAAGTGTGCTAAGAACCTTTCTTTCAAGCATGTTTTTATGTATTTTCATGGTGATCATCACTTATGTGTTTCTTGATGATTTTTGATTTTCATGCATGTTGATGGTCTTGATTTAGCATGATTGCAAGGCATCATAATTATTGCTACAACGCTTGGCCATAAAAGATTGTTTCTTGATGAGCATCATGCTCATTTTTATGCATACACACACGAATAAGAGGCTGTTTTTAGCCACCCTCTTGACCTTGATCATCCACCTTCTTGATGAACTGTAATTTTGATCATCATGATTCAAGAATGTATATTTTCATGGTTTCCATCATTCTTTATGTTTCCACATAAAATTTATTATGAACATCATCATGATTATGGTTCATGAAAACATCACATTGATGAAACTAACTTGTATATGGTTAAGAGATACCAAAGCATTAGTTTGAATGCATGTTCTTGAAGAAAAATGCACAAGACATGTTGCATGTCATATGTCATGACACCATGAAATTCATGCTCATGATCATAGTATGTTAATGTGCCAAGTGGCATAATTATGCTGCATGTGTGAAATATGTTTTAAGTGGTGAAATATGTGTTGTATGACATATATACCCCTCAGCCTATGCATACATGTATGTACCCATAAAGTTGTCCTCATAGCTACATGAATATATGTATATGAAAATATGTTTATTATGTATCTTTTTATTTGCCATTGGATGTTATGAAAAGTAAGAAATAAGACAATGATGATAGCTGTTGAAGTCCAAAAAGGTGGGCTATTTTTGGGGTACAAGGCCGAGACACATGAGGAGGGGTAGGAGCAGTATTTCATTTAGGCTATGACATGTATTATGTATATAAGTAATGAATATATAATGATGCAAATTTAGAATGGCTAATTTGACTCCAAAACTGAGCCTACATGCATGGACGAATGAACCAAAAGTTTTGAACAAAATGTTTTATTACATCGTATGTTTTAAAAGATTTTATATGTAACGAACCATACCGTGAGACGATTGATTCCAATGATTTATGCTACGATATGTTTTATGATGGTATGTTATGTAATTTGCGAGCCGTCCTAATATCGGAACCGGAGTGGTAGGTGTTAGGGGCATATGTTTTCATTATGGTCAAATGTAACACCGGTCTCGGACACGGGATCTCTGCCGTAGTGCGTCTCCGTTAGATCCATGTACATATGATATAACTCTAGGTTTGGAACATTGGGATTCATACTTGCACGTGTGACTATATATGGAATCATTCGGTATGTCGTGTGATATCGTTCTTACATTATGAAAAAGTGTTATAGCAATCATATGAACATGACATGTTATGAAAGTCATGGAAAATGTCTTGGATATGTCATGTTATGACTTTTTAGGAAAATGTCATGCTTTGAAATGTTTTATGAAATGAGAATCATGTTACGACTTTTTGACAGACCATATGACATGAACCCACATGCCTTTATTATGCCACATCCATAAGCCCTCAGTCTAATTCAGTTGATCTAATAGAAAGTTATACATGGAAGTACACTTGATATGTGTAGCGCCCCGCACCCCGGCCTAACCGGATAAGGTGCGCCTGCTGTACTTCACTACGGAGAGTACCAGGCGTCAATCCATAACATATCTTAGTCCAGAACAAAATATGTGGACTTTAATGCTTACACGTCATCAATTAAGCAAAACCGAGGCAAAATAAAAACTTTTGAAAATAAAAGCGTCTAATCCTCCAGCATAAGTTTTACAGATATGTTCTTAAAAAGCGGAAGTATGAAATCCATTGTTTCCAACATAAAATCATAAAAGATCGTCAATCATGACCGTCTCGTCAAAAACCCTCAAATCATCCTTCAATCGCTCTTCTACGGGTAAGGCACCCTAGGCTCGTCCTCGATCCACTCGACCCTATTTCCTTCTGGTTCTGGGGGGAAAATAAGAGGTAAGTGACAACGTCACCAGAAAGTAAGCTATAAATAATCGTGAATTAAATGGAAAGTACATACAAGAACCGAACCCCAAAAATTTGGTTTAGAAACATACCTGACATTCCATCCAATACCCATAAGTAATCAGCTCATATCTCTTCAAAGATCATAACTTATTAAAGATCATAACTTAGGAGCTACCAAGTCATAACAACTTGGTCTAAGTAACATGTACCATATGTTCGATGAATCATTAAATGCAGCATGCGTGAGTATGTACATGTGATGCATCATGATAAAAATGAAGATAAGTTCTTTCGTTCTTTCTATCAAAAAATCATCGTCAAGAAAACAAGAGAGTGTTTAGATCTATTCTATCCGGATCTGAGGCAGTCATATTCTTTCCTTCGAATCTATTATTTTCGGATCCAATAACGGTCACTTCATCTATCATAGTCACCAGGTATATTCTCTCCGGGCCTGTACGGTCATTGTCATAATCAGGTTTATTCTCTCCGGGTCTAAACGGTCATAATGGTCATAGTCAGGTCTATGCTCTCCGGGCCTGAACGGTCATTATCATCAGATCAATTAACCCCGGATCTGGAGCAGGTCCTGCTGATCAGAAGCATACGGTACCGGTGGAAAGCGTTCTTTTAAAAATGGAATCTTTTCTCTAAAAACGCTCTTTCATCATTCTTTTTCATAAAACCAGTTTTATAAATCATGTAAATGACGATGATGCAATGTATGACATGTACCATGCAATTCGTGACATGATGCGTTACATACATACAAATACAAACTTATTCTTTAGGCTGGAAAAATTTCCAGAATTATCGTTCCGTTTGCACGGCCTCAAAACCTCATGTTTTAGGCCCATTATCATGATTTCTTGTCATACATACACATAAGGGTATCATTTCTATTCGCCATATAATTTTTGTAATGTTACAAGACGTGTAAGACCCTTAATTTATTTAATTACTAAACAGGGTACTGCTGAATTTCAGCAGTGCAGTGTCCTTTCTTTACCTTTCTTTTAAGCCCATTAAGTCTCATTTAATTTGGCCAACACCTGGAAAATACTGTAGACATACCGAAAATTATAGCTCATAAGCCCAAACCCAACAAATGAGTCTAAGCCCACAAGAATAAAGCCATACAACCAAGTTCTCAATTCTGCCCTGTTTTTCCAGATTAGTAATACCAACTTAACTTCGGCAATTACCCAATAAAATAATAATTCCAAGGCGAATAATTTACATGCATGTGTTCATCAATGTCCTAAGTAAATGTATTAAAATTTCCGGAGTAACTTTATAACATTCAAGGGGTCATTTATTCATTTTTCTAAAACGGTTACATGCTGATTTCTGGAGTGACCAGTTTTACCACGAATTTTATTGTGATCAAAACGTAAGTCGTTTTTTGAAAATTCTAACTAAAAAACTTCATAAACACATAAGGCTAGCATCCTACCAAAAATCAGCCCATTTTCATATTTCTAAGGTTCATTTTCGGGTCAATCAATACACCACTTAAATTCTGTCCAGTCCAGTGAATTTCAGCTTGACCAATTTTACTAAAAATTCCATTAAGGACAAACCACAATTGATTTTACCAAAATTCCAACTCTCATATTTACTACATACATAGAGTTAATGTCATACCAAAAATTAGCTTAGTTACATCTTCTAAGTTCCATTTTCAGGTCACACAAAAAGTCACATTATTCTGCCCTGTTCCAGTAAATTTACCTTTTTGTCACCTTTCCTTACTAAAAGTATTCCCACTTGAGTTATTCTTCATAACCAACTTACTAATCATCAAATACACCTTTTTAGCCTAACTTTACAGGTTCTAATACACACTAAAGGTCATCTACAAATTACTTCAAAAACAGTTTGAATGTTACACATAACACCTCTTGATCTTGCACATTTTGTTCATAATAAGATCTATTCTTGGTACATCTAGCGTGTATGTACCTCACCCTCAAAACAGCCCGTCACTTACACAATGCAAGGGCTTAAATTTAATTTTCATCATGAACATATTACACCAAAATCATAAAGCATACATCTTGTACAAATCCTTTACCCCACAAGTTACAATCTATCACAAGAATCATGTTTATCCCCCTTTTTCCTCCAACCGTCCCCCTTACATGTCGAAGAAGAGAACTTTGCCACATTTAACTTAGATTATCATCATATTCATATTTAAAAAAAAGAGCAAAGAATCCACCTTTTAAAGAATCTCAAGCATGCTAGCCACATTTCTTGAGGAATCCGAAAGTTCATGCTTCAAACTTAACCTTTTTAAATCTAATATTAAGACTTAGTAACATCTATCCATTCAAGCACATACTTTCACACACAAGTCATGAATACTTATAGTGTACTTGCCTTTCTCAATCTTACACCTTTCCTTAGCTTGGAATGTGTATGGAATGAGTGAAGTCTTCCTCCTCTTCTCTATATATTCCCCATGGTTTGGAGGAGGAAAAGAACAAACATTAGCTTTTATTCTTAAGTAAAAGATAGAGATATATGGAGGCTTAGATTGACTTACCAAGATGGAGCTTGGATGGTGTTCAAACCTCCTAAGAAACTAGCACCACTTAAGTGCTTGAAAACTTGAACATAGTGACCACATAGGTCACAGTTTTTGAGCAAGAAAGAGTAGCAATGTGAGCTTCATTTTATGAAAAATATAGAAATTCTCTTAAAGAGTTTAGAACATACTCACCTAGGACTACTTGGACTTGGATGAATCTAAACCTTCTTGGCTCAACTTGGCTGTGTGCCTTGAAGAGAAAGAGAGGGAAAGTTTCTTGCGAATTCTTGAGGGTTGAGGGTTGAGGGTTAAGGTTTCTTGGAGAGAATTTCCTCTACTAGGCTAAGGTTAGCCGTTGGGAATCAAGAGGGGATAAGGGGGTTACCATGGCATGGTTAGGTTAATTAACTTTAGTTACTTTAGCTAATCAAGGCGGTGGGCATTAAGTAGCCCTTAGCATACTTAATTCCCTTTGCAAGTGGGTTTAATGAGAAGCTATGTAGGTAGTTGTCCTTTTTACTAATTATTTCCCCTTTTCCTTAAAAAATAAAAATTAGGGAAATGTTGAGTCTCTTGGGCTCATGGGGCAAAAAATTTAGGGAGGGTTGGAGAAAATTGCCCACTAAAATTGTTTAATTGCTATTTGGGCTTATTAAAAGATGGCCCTTAAGATTAATCTTCTTGAAATTTTGAGAAATCTTCTAAGGCCCTCTCTATGCCTTGTGGTCGAAATTCCTTGGGCCCTTTGGGGTAAATTGGCCACTTCACATAGTCTATAATTCATGCTTGAAATATTACACAATATTTTTCCTTAACACAAATCTAATTAGGGAAATAATCATAAAACTGAATAAATTGTACTTGAAGATGCAACTTTTCATAAATTCACGTAGACAAGTCTCAAGTACAATGTCATTCCTCGTCGGGTATAACATCCTCCCCCCTTATTACAATTTTCGTCCTCGAAACTTAAAAGCGTTAATCAAAAAGGTGAGGGTACAGGTTCTTCATGTTTTCTTCCATCTCCCAAGTGGCCTCATCAATAGCGTGGTGCTTCCATTGCACCTTAACCATATTAATAGATCGTTTCCTCAGAACCTTTTCTTTGCGATCAACAATCCTTTCTGGTTCTTCCACATGTGTCGCGTTGGATTCAACTTTCAAAGGTTGTTCCTCTATGATATGGCTAGGCTCGTGCACATACCGACGAAGTTTTGATACGTGAAATACATCATGTAATTGAGATAGCGACGGCGGTAGCGCTAACCGGTAAGCGACTTCTCCAACTCTTTCAAGGATCTAATAGGGTCCAATAAACCTTGGGCTTAACTTTCCTTTGATACCAAATCTCTTAACTCCTTTTGATGGCGATACCTTCAAGAATACCTTTTCTCCTGCATGAAATTCCAAAGGCCGCCGTTTTTCGTCTGCCCAAATCTTACTTCTATCTTAGGCCGCTTGTAACCTTTTCTTTATGATCATTATCTTCTCTCGAGTCTGTTCTACTAGATCAGGTACAGTGAAAATCTTATTTCCGATTTCATCCCAATAGAGTGGAGAACGGCACTTTCTTCAATAAAGAGCTTCATACGGAGCCATCCCAATAGATCGATGATAACTGCTGTTATAAGAAAACTCCACCAATTTGAGACTCTTGTCCCAACTCCCTCCAAATTCAAGCGTACAAGCTCGCAGCATGTCTTCTAGCGTTTGGATGGTTCTCTCCGATTGACCATCGGTTTGAGGGTGGAATGCAGAGCTCATTCGTATCTCGGTGCCCATCTCTTTTTGAAAGGCTGTCCAAAATCGCGATGTGAAGCGAGGGTCGCGATCACATACAATGCTTATGGGTACTCTATGAAGACTCACAATTTGATCAATATACATCATAGCCAACTTTTCCATGGAAGCCTTGATCGTCTTAGCCATGAAGTGAGCGGATTTTGTTAGACGATCAACAACCGCCCAAATGGCATCATGTCCATTCTTGATCCTTGGTAAGTCAGTCACAAAGTCCATAGTAATATGATCCCACGTCCACTCGGGAACTTCTAGGGGTTGTAGTAATCCGGCGGGTCTCTGATGTTCCGCTTTCACCTTCTGGCAAACAAGGCTTTTTTCTACGAACTCCGCAATTTGTCTTTTCATGCCATGCCACCAGAATCTTTGTTTTAAGTCTTGGTACATCTTGTTGGCTCCAGGATGGATAGACAAACGGGTATTATGGGCTTCACAAAGAATTTCGTTCCTTATATCATCTTTATTGAATACGCACAGTCTTTCTCGAAACCACAAGCTATTATCATTTCTGATCTTAAAATCCTTAGATGGTTCTCTTCTCAACCTTTCCTTTATTTTCTTTAAAGCTTCATCCTTTTCTTGACTCTCCTTAATTTTGTCAATCAGCGACGGAATCAATACCAACTTTGCGAGCATGCCTTCAATGGAATCAACCTCTTCAAAATCAAATTCTTCCATATCTCGATGTAGAGGTGGTTCGCGCGGATGGCTTGTCTTTTTGCTCAGAGTGTCGGTAACTTTATTGGCTTTTCCCGGATGATACTGAATGGAAAGGTCATAGTCCTTCATCAACTCTAGCCATCTGTGTTGACGCATGTTTAATTCTTTTTGGGTGAAGAGGTACTTAAGGCTTTTGTGATCTGTGAAGATTTTGCACCTCTCACCGTACAAATAATGTCTCCATATTTTTAGGTCAAAGACTACAGCCGCTAGTTCAAGATCATGTATCGGGTAATTTTGTTCAAATTGTTTTAGCTGTCTGGATGCATACGCCAATCACTCGATCTTTCTGCATCAGTACACATCCAAGTCCATTCTTAGAGACATCACTATACACCACAAAATTTTCACCCGGAATAGGTTTTGCCAAAACTGGGGCAGAGGTTAGTTTCTCCTTTAATTCAGTAAAATTCTTTTCACAATCTGAGGTCTATTCGAACTTGATCTTTTTCTGTGTCAACCGGGTAAGAGGCGTGGCAATTCGAGAAAACCCCTCAACAAACTTAAGATAGTAGCCAGCGAGACAGAGAAAACTCCGTACTTCTGTAACGTTGGTTGGCCTTGGCCACTCTGTGATTGCCTCGATTTTCTTGGGGTCTACGGATATACCATCCTCAGATATCACGTTTCCCAGAAATGCTACACTGCGTAGCCAGAATTCGCATTTCCTAAATTTAGCATAGAGTTGTTTTCCCCGTACGATGTCGAGGATGGTCCTTAAATTGGTCACGTGGGTCTCTTCATCAGGTGAGTAAATCAAGATATCGTCAATGAAGACTACCACGAACTTGTCCAGTTGCTCTTGAAATACTCGATTCATTGGATCCATAAACGCCGCGGGGGCATTGGTCAGTCTGAATGGCATTACAAGAAATTCGTAATGTCCATAACGGGTTATGAATGCAGTTTTTGGGACATCCTCAGCTTTGATCTTCAATTGGTAGTATCCTGAGCAAAGATCAATCTTACTGAAAATCCGTGCCCCATGCATCACGATATCTTTAGGTAGTGTTTATAATGGAATTATCATTGAAATAAAACTTTGAATCGCTCACCCGAAGCTGATCGAACATATCGTCGATCCTAGGCAATGGGTACTTGTTCTTTATAGTGAGCTTGTTGAGTTCTCGATAATCCATACATAACCACATACTTCCGTCCTTTTTCTTTACAAATAATACGGGGCACCCCAAGGCGAAACACTTAGGCGAATAAGTTTCTTTTCTAACAATTCTCGTAACTGTTCTTTCAACTCTTTCAATTCCGCAGGTGCCATTCGATAGGGAGCCTTTTATATTGGCTTCGCTCCCGGAATTAGGTTAATTTCAAAAGATATCTCTCTATCCGGAGGAAGGCCTGGTAGTTCTTCTGGAAATAACTCAGGATATTCTCAGACCACCAAGACTTGAGAAAGGTTGGAGGGCGCTCGATCGACGTTTATTGCATAAAAGAGAAACCCTTCATGTCCTTTCTTCAACTCCTTACTGGCGCGAATTCGCATTTACATAAACATTTTTGGGGCACTTCCTTAACTTTGATCCTCCTTGAAAGGTTACTTCCTTATGTGTTGGGTCCTTAAAAGTAACCTGCTTTTCATTACAATCGATGTTGGCAAAATTCTTGGAGAGCCAATCCATCCCAAGAATCACATCGAAATCCGTCATGGGTATGTGAATTAAGTCAGCATCAAACCGGTGATCATCGAATTCAAGTTCGCAGTTCCTGAAAATGTAGTGAGACACAAGCACCTGATCCCCAGCTGTTTGAACTCTATAGGGTGTATCACTATAGGTTGGATTGTGCTCAATATTCTTTGCAAATTTCTTTGATCTAAAGGAGTGGATAGCACCACTATCAAATAGTACATTGGCAGGTACTGAGCATACTTAAATAACTCCTGAATCATGCAAGATTTACTAAGCAACCGTAGTGCAACAGCATTTGTAAAAATTTAAGCATTGCATAAATTTTAGAATATACCTGCCACCACATCATTGGCCTCTTCAGCATCTGTGTCACTCATAGCATGAACTCTCGCCTTAGTACGCTGACGCTGGTTCTTAGGTGGTTGCTGTTGCTGGGCCCCTTTTTCTAGGCAATCCTTGACCATGTGTCATGTCCTTCCACATTCAAAGCAGGTAGTTCCTTTATCCGGATAGTCTTTGAGGATGTGGCCTACCTTGCCGCATCCGAAGCCCTTTCCTGCCTGGTAATAGCATTCCCCAACATGACGCTTGTTGCACTGAGAACAATTTGGAATAGCAGAGTGCTGGCCCTAATTCTTTGACTGATTCTTTTGGGAACGGCGTTGGAATCGATTCTTTCCTTGGCATCTAAGCCCCTTGATTTTGCTTTGTAGCTTTGCGGGACCCTCCATTCCCTGAGGTTTCTTTTCCCCTTTTATATCCTATCTCATCGCGGTGAATGATATCCCTCTCTATTCAGTAGCAAGCGTCTAACAGTGCACCAAAATTTGTCAGGTTTGCATTGACCAACCAGGTCCTGATCCTAGGGTTTAATCCTCTTTCAAACTTTAACATTTTAGTCTCGTCATCGTTCATAGTAGATGGTTAGAATCTTCCCAGGGCTTTGACTTCCTTGTTCTTGTACTAACGACTCAAACTCATGTCTCTTCTATAGCTTAACGGAGGGTGGTATGTAAAATTTGTTGAATTCTAGGAGAAATCTCTCCCATGGAATCGGCCTTGGTAGGAATTGCATGTTGGCCTTCCACCATTGGTTGGCCTCTCCAAGTAGGAACGGCCTGACAGCTTGGGTCTTTACTTCCTCGGGTGCTCGAATCAACTCAAAGCAATTCTCAACCGCATCCAGCCACTTTTCGGCAGCATCCGAATCTGACTTTCATTCAAAGGGCGGAAAATTAGCAAATTTCAGTTTTTTGAAATAGTACTGAGCATCCCTGACTGGTTCGTGAGGCCGAGGGATGTTCTGTTGCAACATCACTTGACCGATTTGGGTTACGGTCTGGCAGAAATTCTAAAAGGCATTAATATCTAGAATCATTTGTGGTAAAGGCCCCTGGGGTGGGGGAACGTTCTGAACCAGAGGCGGATTTTGGTCTTGTGGTGGCGGTGGTGGAGGAACCTGAGCAGGTGGAGGAATAGGCTCCTGAACCTCTGGTCTGCTCTAGCAGGTCTGCCTCGCGGTCGTGCCATCTGCATTATGCAGTGTCGGGGTTTTATCAAAGTTGGAGTGTTATAATAAGCGATAGAATTTCAATACATATCCAAGGCAATTCTGAGTGGGCATGCAAGTAGATAGGTTATGAATTAAATTCTATAAAATGTCATCGACTAGGGTTTTATCTCTGGATCGAATCATAATTTCCAGTCTAAGGTCAACTCACATCCAGGATCATGACTTAGATCTATGATCAAACTTAGTTTGCTAAAATCATAACTTAATTCTATATTCTACCCGGATCTAGAGCCTCAGCTCTAATACCACCTGTAGCGCCCCGCACCCCAGCCTAGCCGGATACGGTGCGCCTGCTGTACTTCACTACGAAGAGTACCAGGCGTCAATCCATAACATATCTTAGTCCAAAATAAAATATGTGGACTTCCATGCTTACACGTCATCAAGTAAGCAAAACCGAGGCAGAATAAAAACTTTTGAAAATAAAAGCGTCTAATCCTCCATCATAAGTTTTATAGACATGTTCTTAAAATGTTGAAGTACTAAATCCATTGTTTCCAAAACAAATTCATAAAAGATTGTCAATCATGACCGTCTCGTCAAAAACCCTCAAATCATCCTTCAATCGCTCTTCTACGGGTAAGGCACCCTAGGCTCATCCTCAATCCACTCGACCCTATTTTCTGCGGGTTCTGGGAGGAAAAATAACGGGTGAGTAACAGCGTCACCAGCAAGTAAACTATAAATAATCATGAATTAAATGGAAAGTACATACAAGAACCGAACCCCAAAAATTCGGTTTAGAAACATACCTGACCTTCCATCCAATACTATAAGTAATGAGCTCATATCTCTTCAAAGATCATAACTTATCAAAGATTATAACTTATTAAAGATCATAACTTATTAAAGATCATAACTTAGGAGCTACCAAGTCATAACAACTTGGTCTAAGTAACATGTACCATATGTTCGATGAATCATTAAATGCAACATGCGTGAGTATGTACATGTGATGCATCATGATAAAAATGAAGCTAAGTTCCTTCGTTCTTTCTATCAAAACATCATTGTCAAGAAAATAAGAGAGTGTTCAGATCTATTCTATCCGGATCTTAGGCGGTCATATTCTTTCCTTCGAATCTATTATTTCCGGATCCAAAAACGGTCAATTCATCTATCATAGTCACAAGGTCTATTCTCTCCGGGCCTGTACGATCATTGTCACAATCAGGTCTATTCTCTCCGGGCCTAAACGGTCATAATTGTCATAGTCAGGTCGATTCTCTCTGGGCCTGAACGGTCATTATCATCAGATCAATTAACCCCGGATCTGGAGCGGGTCCTGCTGGCCAGAAACATACGGTACCGGTGGAAAGCGTTCTTTTAAAAATGGAATCTTTTCTTTAAGAACGCTTTTTCATCATTCTTTCTCATAAAACCAGTTTCATAAATCATGGAAATGATGATGATGCACTGTATGACATGTACCATGCAATTCGTGACATGATGCGTTACAGACATACAAGTACAAACTTATTCTTTAGGCTGGAAAAATTTCCAGAATTATCGTTCCGTTTGCACGCCTCAAAACCTTATGTTTTATGCCCATTATCATGATTTCTTGTCATACATACGCATACGGGTGTCTTTTCTATTCGTCATACAACTTTCGTAACGTACGAGACGTGTAAGACCCTTAATTTATTTAATTACTAAACAGGGTACTGCTGAATTTCAGCAGTGCAGTGTCCTTTCTTTACCTTTTTTTTAAGCCCATTAAGTTTCATTTAATTTGGCCAACACCTGGAAAATACTGTAGACATACCGAAAATTATAGCTCATAAGCCCAAACCCTACAAATGAGTCTAAGCCCACAAGAATAAAGCCATACAACCAAGTCCTCAAGTCTGCCCAGTTTTTCCAGATTAGTAATACCAACTTAACTTCGTCAATTACCTAATAAAATAGTAATTCCAAGGGGAACAATTTACATGGGTGTGTTCATCAATGTCCTAAGTAAATTTCATAAAATTTCCGGAGTAACGTAATAACATTCAAGGGGTCATTTATTCATTTTTCCAAAACGGTTACATGCTGATTTCTGGAGTGACCAGTTTTATCACGAATTTTATTGTGATCAAACCGTAAGTCCTTTTTCAATAATTCCAACTCAAAAACTTAATAAACACATAAGGCTAGAATCCTACAAAAAATCAGCCCGTTTGCATATTTCTAAGGTTTATTTTTGGGTCAATCAATACACCACTTAAATTCTGTCCAGTCCAGTGAATTTCAGCTTGACCAATTTTACTAAAAATTCCATTAAGGACAAACCACAACTGATTTTACTAAAATTCCAACTCTCATATTTACTACATACATAGGGCTAATGTCATACCAAACATTAGCTTAGTTGCATACTTCTAAGATCTATTTTCAGGTCACACAAACGTCACATTATTCTGCCATGTTCCAGTGAATTTACCTTTTTGTCACCTTTCCTTACTAAAAGTATTCCCACTTGAGTTATTCTTCATAACCAACTTACTAATCATCAAATACACCTTTTTAGCCTAACTTTACAGGTTCTAATACACACTAAAGGTCATCTACAAATTACTTCAAAAACAGTTTGAATGTTACACATAACACCTCTTGATCTTGCACATTTTGTTCATAATAAGATCTATTCTTGGTACATCTAGCGTGTATGTACCTCACCCTCAAAACAGCCCATCACTTACACAATGCAAGGGCTTAAATTTAATTTTCATCATGAACATATTACACCAAAATCATAAAGCATACATCTTGTACAAATCCTTTACCCCACAAGTTACAATCTATCACAAGAATCATGTTTATCCCTCCTTTTCCTCCAACCGTCCCCCTTACATGTCGAAGAAGAGAACTTTGCCATATTTAACTTAGATTATCATCATATTCATATTTAAAAAAAGAGCAAAGAATCCACCTTTGAAAGAATCTCAAGCATGCAAGCCATATTTCTTGAGGAATCCGAAAGTTCATGCTTCAAACTTAACCTTTTTACATCTAAGATTAAAACTTAGTAACATCTAGCCATTCAGGCACATACTTTCACACACAAGTCATGAATACTTATAGTGTACTTGCCTTTCTCAAGCTTACACCCTTCCTTACTTGGAATGTGTATGGAATGAGTGAAGTCTCCCTCCTTTTCACAACATTCCCCACGGTTTGGAAGAGGAAAAGAACAAACATTAGCTTTTATTCTTAAGTAAAAGATAGAGCTATATGGAGGCTTATATTGACTTACCAAGATGGAGCTTGGATGGTGTTCAAACCTCCTAAGAAACTAGCACCACTTAAGAGCTTAAAAACTTGAACCTGGTGACTATGTAGGTCACGGTTTTTGAGCAAGAAAGAGTAGCAATTAGAGCTTCATTCTATGAAAAATATAGAAATTCTCTTAGTGTTTAGAACATACTCACCTAGGACAACTTGGACTTGGATGAATCCTAAACCCTCTTGGCTCAACTTGGCCGTGCGCCTTGAAGAGAAAGAGAGGGAAAGTTTCTTTTGAATTCTTGAGGGTTGAGGGTTAAGGTTTCTTGGAGAGAATTTCCTCTACTAGCCTAAGGTTAGCCGTTGGGAATCAAGAGGGGATAAGGGGGTTACCATGGCATGGTTAGGTTAATTAACTTTAGTTACTTTAGCTAATCAAGGTTACTTTAATGCAACTTGGGTTACTTTATTGCAACTTGGGTTACTTTAATGCAACTAGAGTTACTTTAAGAGTTAACTTGGGTTATTTTAACCTTGTGGTTAATATAAAGTAAGCACGGTAATATTTGAAAGGCTCCTTGGTTAACCATTTGAGGGGGTATCTGACGGTGGGCATTAAGTGGCCCTTAGCATACTTAATTCCCTTTCCAAGTGGGTCTAATGAAAAGCTATGTAGGTAGTTGTCCTTTTTACTAATTATTTCCCCTTTCCCTTAAAAAATAAAAATTAGGGAAATGTTCATTCTCTTGGGCTCATAGGGCCAAAAATTTAGGGAGGGTTGGAGAAAATTGCCCACTACTTAAAATTGTTTAATTGCTATTTGGGCTTATTAAAAGATGGCCCTTAAGATTAACCTTCTTGAAATTTTGAGAAATCTTCTAAGGCCCTCTCTATGCCTTGTGGCCGAATTTTCTTAGGCCCTTTGGGGTAAATTGGCCACTTCACATAGTCCATAATTCATGCTTGAATTATTACAAAATATTTTTCCCTAACACAAATCTAATTAGGAAAATAATGATAAAACTGAATAAATTGTAATTGAAGATGCAACTTTTCATAAATTCACGTAGACAAGTCTCAAGTATAATGTGATTCCTCGTTGGGTACAACAATATGAATATGATGAATTTGTGACTTTAGCATAAGGTATGAAATAGAAAATAAGAAGGAATGGGTTAAGGTTGGAATTCATGTGGAACTAGATAGAAAAAAGTTGTCAACTTTACTTCACGCATTTTATTTGTGTTATGTTTACGATTACATGTATGACATGTTACTTTATTTGTGAACAAAGACGTGTTACATTTATTATTTATGCATGTATTTATTTTATCACCCCATCCCCCATGTATGAACTACATGACGAACCCGAAACGACTACTTGCTGGATGATTCATTATCGCTAATACTTTATTTTTATCATCATGCAAAGGATCGAGAGCATGTATTGGACTTTATAGAGGATGAGCCGAGAGTAGACTACTCGTGAGAATGATAGTAGCCAGATGATATTTCTTTACTTGTGATTATTTCGGCTATGTATTTATTATCTTTTGTACCAATGATAATGCTGGGAAAAAGGGGTTTGAGTGATTACAAATGTATGATTTAAATAACGTGTATTAAAGAAATGCATGACATATTTTATGACATGACACGTTTTTGCATAAAACTTGCCTATATAGTTCATATATAATGTTGTCGTACTAACGAGCCATGAAGCTTTAAAGCTTACATCAAATGGCAATCATTTGTTGTGTTTGAACTATTTTTAGGTGCCATCATTAATGAACTAAACTAGTTCATTAAGTGAAGTACTTAGTTAAATAAACTAAGTAGTTCATTAAAGGAAGCTATATTTGGAAAAGGCGCAAAGGCAACAAATTGAAGAATGGAAAGTTCTCCTCTCCTTTATACATGGCATTATACATATATTTTTATATATATTCAGTTTTTTTATAAAAGGCACATACACATATATTTCAACGTACTACCGACACGTTATATATCATACGTGCGTACGTTAACATCGCACAACTATATTTAACTCATATTTATGAGTATATTTAGGTCTTATATCATATGATATAAGTCATGGTGATGACAAATTTATTACGACACGATAAAAGGTTCTAAACAAAAAATTGTCGTATCTAGTGAATACCGAAACTTCGCTAACGTGTCACGTAATTGCCATATATAGATGGCCAGCCCCTACACTTCAAAAATGGCCACAAATTTCGTGGCTTACATGGTATATACAGCCATAAAATAATTCCATATTGGCACACACAAATCATCCCAAATTAAGGGCAAATTGTGGAGATTCCAAATTCAATTTTTGTCACATGTTGGGCGCCACTTTAAATCAGCCATGAGTGCTGAATATTAAAGTTTAATTTATGTATATTATGTGTAACATAATATATATATAACACGTGCAAAAAGTTGGAATTTAATCGGAGAAAAATCGGGTAATCGACAAACGTCGAAAATTCGGTTTTCTAAGAACACGACACATGGAACATTTTAGGCATGGCATATAACATGTATCTAGACACTTTTTACATACTTTATACATTTTGAAGTTTTCTAGAAAAAATTAATTAAGGGCTGATTGGAATATACCATGTGTGTATAATTATATGTGCATATTTTACAAAGTTGGCAAAAATGAATTCAACACATGTTCAAGTTCATCATCAAACGCCTATCTTAGATTGATGAAGAATATGTGGAGCTTTGTTGGCATCTTTATTGGCCAAGAATGAAGCATACAATGTTGGTGACATAAAGAAAGGAGCTACACAAGGTAACATTTCAAACTTTGTCACATTTGTGACACATACTGAAAATTCGGCATGTGTAGTATGGTTGGCCAAATTTTTCCTACTAAATGAGCCATATTTACTACCTTGAATTATATGGATTGATTGAAAGATAGATTGGCAATGTTTCGAATATATTATGGAAATAATCAACTGACATTTTCAAATATCACACATGCTGAAAGTTTCAACATGTGTGTAATGCATATGGCCGATTTTGTGGCCTTCTTGATGACTAATTTTAATCCAAAATTTAGTAGAAATGTTATGTACTAAATGATGATTGATTTCTTCTTTATTTTCAAGGAATCAATCAAATACAAACTTGGCAACAATTTGAATAAAGTGTGAATATCACACATGCTGAAATTTCAGCATGTGTTGGCCTATTTTCATGATGGAATGGGTGATTAATTGTCTTGCTAATTATGTGGAATTATTATGTGATTTATGGAAACACTTTTATGGCTAATTGGCACATGTTCTTAAAGGTTATTTTCAGATTTAACTAGTTATCAAATGATGACAACTTCCATCCAATCAATGAGTGCCAAGTAAGCAAGGGCTTAATGATCATCCATTGAGGAGTTGCCAAGTAAGCAAGGAAATATCATAATGATGCAATATACTCTTCTAAGGACTTAGAAGATAATTTTTAAGAGGAAGAAAAAGATAGGGGGCCGCACATTATTGATAAAAAGGGAGAAGGAGAGCAAACAAAAGAGAAGACAAATCTTACAAATCAAAGAGCAAAAAAACATGGTCTTCATTATCTTCTTCCACACTTCTTTCTTTCTTCTCTCTAAAAGCCTATTGTATTCATATTAATACATCTTGAATAGGCTTCTTACATACCACCATATACTCTTTATTTTTGTAAAAGATTGATCAAGGTGTGATCAATCTTGCATTCGTAAGGTGGTGGTGTTCGTGATCGTTGAATCACTTACAAGGTTTGTAAAGGGTTGGAGTTGGTGTGTAACTCCATCAACTCTGTGTGGTAAGGTATTGTTTGTGTTTTGTGATTAGTGATAACCGAGAAAGGTGTCCTCCAAGACTGGAGTAGGTTGATTTAACCGAACCAGTATAAAATTCCTTGTGTTCTTTACCTTTCAGCACTTACTTTAAGTTTCCAGCATAGTGCATCATTTTCATCACGTTCTTAAAAATAGTAAAAGAACGTCAAAAAATCATAAACATTTCAGGAAACATAGCCACATGTCTTAAGGTTCTTTTGGCACAAGTTTCAACCCTTTTGGACTGGTATAAGTCATCCAAACGTCAAAAGTTATGAGACTAGTGCAGTCTGATTTTCAGGCTTGCAAAGGTTGAGACTTTGAACGTATTTGACTAACTTTCCAAAAGAATTTTTCAAAACTGTTTCTACCCAATTATATAAACCTAATAAGGGGTTAGTCATTAAATTTTCAGAGCATTTGGAGTCACGGTTTAATTGGAATAAATTTTTCAAAACAGACTACTGTTTATGGCAGATTTGCGCAATCTGACCACCAACGATTTTTAAAGGGGTTAAAGGTTGAATTTTAATCTGAAATTTTTAGGAGATACTCAGAACATCGGAGACTAAGATCTATCCAAATTTCAGAATTTTTGAAGACCTGTAATCAAGTTTTCAAAACGTTTCAAAACAGGTCCTGAAAACAGAAAATGTTTTAAGAAGTTGGCTTTTTGGTCTAAAACAATTTTGAAAACCACATTTTCCGCACCCACTATTCAACCCCCCCCCTTCTAGTGGTTCCTTGCAGATCCTACTGATACTTCATGACTTGTACGTATTCACGACGTTATGTTATGTATGCATGTCGATTGTACTTTGCCGATTTTATGTTGCGTCCTCTATATCGATTTCCATTTTAGATCGGCATATATATGCATAGTATCGATGCTATATAGAAAATCAACACAAATTACGCTTGAGATGCTCACAATTTGTGAGAAAACACTTGTATATTCAAGTGGAGGAAGATAGGGTCAATAGATACATCATAAGCTAACAGCTAGTTGGCTGTTACCTGGGACACCCTCAACGGTTACTCTGCCGAATAAAAACTAATGTGTAAACGCTTATATTATCTTCAACTTGATGATTAACATCTAGTCTAATGATCAAACAATGCAATTACATTATTACATTCAAGGGTCGAGGAGAAATAGGGTTAGAAGAAGGTGTGCGACGTAATTGATAAGCTGCTCGTCGAAATGTCACAATGAAGAATCAGAATGGCCAAAACCACTGACTTCCTTAACTGCACCAACCTTTTACTTTTGTGTTGATTCTGCACTATAATCATCATGTATTCCAACATTCCCCCTCAAGGTAGAGTTGTGGATATTGATACAACCTAGCTTGTTATGTAGTGTCTTGAAAATACTAACACTCACAGGATTTTTTAGGATGTCAGCCACTTGGTCCCAGGGTTTGGTGAAGCTTCAGCACTTTATCTTTAATTTTTTTCTCGTAAGAAACGTCTACCTATTTCAATGTGCTTTGATTTCTCATATTGCACTGGATTTTCAGTCTTATTTATGGCTGATATATTGTCACAGTACACTTGAACAAGCAGTTGAACATCAAGTTTCAAGTCCATCATCACTCTGTTGATCCAAAGTCCTTCACATATACCAAGAAATAATGCATGTAACCCTGCTTTTGCATTAATCCTTGAGACATGTTGCTTCTTCCTTTTTCATGTAACAAGGTTCCCTCACAGATAAGAAGCATAGACTGAAGTTGATCTTATATCTGACTTAGAGCCAGCCAAATCAGCATCAGTGAAAATCTTAATGTTCCTGTCTTGAGACTTCTTGAAGAAAAGCCCTTGTCCAGGAGTATATTTTAGATATCTGAGGATTCTTAATGCATAATTATAATATTCAACTGAGGGATCATGCATGTATTGGCTAATAAAACTAACTCCATAGCATATATCAGGTCTGGTATGGGATAAATAAATCAACTTACATGTCAGTCTTTGCTACCATGTTTATCAATTTTCTCAGAGTTCCATACCTCCTTTGGTCTATGTCCTTGTTCCACTGGAGTGGTAGCAGGCTTACAGTTGGTCATGCTGGTGTCTTGTAGGAGATTAAGAATGTACTTCCTCTGAGATAAGCTTATGCCCTGAGATGATCATGACATTTCCATGCCCAGGAAGTATCTCAGTTGGCCCAAATCCTTTATTTCAAATGCCTTAGCTAATTGTTTCTTTGTATCAGTGATTCCATTATAGTGATTACCAGTTAGAATGGTATCATCTACATAAAATAGTATGATAATGATATGATCAGAATCAATATGCCTAGTAAATAAGGTATGATCACTATTACTCTGAGCAAATCCAAAGGAGATAACTGCAGAATTAAACCTCCTAAACAAAGATTTAGGGGATTGTTTTAGGCCATAAAGGGATTTTTCCAGTCTACATACCATGTTTTTATTGGTTTCAGTTACGAATCCTGGTGGAATATGCATATGTACTTCTTTATCTAAATCTCCATTAAGAAATGCATTCTTGATGTCATGTTGAAATAAAGGCCAATCAAGGTTGACAGCGAGGGTGAATAAAATCCTTACAGTATTCAGCTTTGCAACAGGTGCAAAGGTTTATTCATAGTGGATCCCAGTGGTTTGGGTGAAACCTTTGGCCAGCAATCTTTCCTTGAATATGTTAACTGAGCCATCAAAGTTATATTTTATAGAAAAATCCATTTACATCCTACTGGTTTTACTCCCTCAACAGAAGGAATCAGTTCCCAGGTTCCATTCTTAAGCAGGGCAAACATTTCATCTTGGACAGCCTTCTTCCACTCATGCTGTGCCAAAGCCTCATGGATATTCTTTGGAACTCCTATGCTATCAAGAGAGGAGGTAAAAGTTTTTCAAATCATTATTAAGACAGTCATATGAAATATAGTTGTTGATTGGGTAAAGTTTCTTTACACAAGTCCAAGCCCCCTTTCTTATAGCAATAGGTTTGTTGTCTATAGAAGATACCTCCCTGTAAGAAGATTTGACCTCATTGTTTTCCCCCACATTTTTGGGAGAGCTAGAGGGTTGATTAGAATCATGTGAATCCTCTTGAGGAGGAAAATTATTCTATCCCTTAGTGGGATTACCAACTTCCTTGGTGGGCTCAGTCCTTGATGTATCAATTATGCTCTGTAGGTTGTTTTCAGACTCATGGTCAACATGTGCGTTTGAGCCATAATAAGATTTTGGTTCATCCAATACTACATCAAGGGAGACATACATTTTCCTTGAGACATGAGGGGAACGTTTGTATCATTTTTGAGTATGAGCATAACCAAGTAAGATACACATCTCTGATCTCATATCAAGATTGCTCCTGAATTGCTCAGGTATATGTCTATACACAACTCACCCAAAGATCCTCAAAGGCAATTCTGAAAATAATTTTGAATTAGGATAGGATTAAGATAAAACATGTTTGGCGGAGTCAAAACTAAGGACTTTATAAGGCATTATGTTAATGAGATGAGTTGCAGTAAGTACTCCCTCACCCTAGTAATGCTTAGGAACTTTCATTGACGTTATAAGTGCACTTGTGACTTCTAGAAGGTATCTGTTCTTCTTCTCTACCACTCTATTTTGCTGTGGAGTGTATGTGCATGAGGTTTGATGAAGAATTCCCTTATTGCTCAAGTATTCCTTAACTGATTTCTTTAGATATTCCATCCCATTATCTATCCTTAGAACATTAACTGGGAAGTTAAATTGATTTTGAACCATACATATGAATTTCTTAATTATATCACCCGCTTCATATTTATGTTTATTAAGAATATCTAGGTTACTATGGAGTGATCATCAACAAATGGGATGAACCACCTTCTTCCATTGATATTGGCTACCCTTGAGGGTCCCCAAACATCTGAGTGAACCATGCTTAAAGGAGAGCTCCTTTCATAACACTTTGTAGGAAAATTAGTTCTACAACTTTTGGCAAACTTCCAATCTTCACAAAACAAGTCCCTTTGATTCATATAGAGAAACAAGGCTAGCATAAGTCTCCTAAGATACAAGAAGTTAGGATGCCCTAATCTCTTGCCATAGCAAAATACTCTTAATATTTCTACTAGCTATCATACATGAGCCTAAACTAATTTGATTACAGAGAAGACTTGATTCTTCAGCCTGAAGATGGGAAAGTCTATTGACCTTATTAGCACTACTAATCAACTTCTTGGAGAACATCTCCTAAAAATAACAGGTAGAAGTGTTAGCCTCAGCAATTTGGCGCACAGATATTAGGTTGAAACTCAGTTCAGGGATAAACAAGACATCCTTTAGTTCTAAATTTTCTGTTAACTACATGTTCCCATTACCAAAGATACTAATTCCAGCTCCATTAGCAACTTCTACGTTTGTGGGATTGGTAAATGACACAAAATCAGTCAGTTTATCCTTATTCCAACTCATGTGATTTGTAGCACCAGAATCAACAGTCCAGATAAAAGGAGTTTAGACGTTGTGCCATAGCTATACATAGTTGCTTGAATAGCTTCTTGATTTATCTCAAGTGGCTATTGCTTTGGTTGAAACAGCTTCATGAATTAAAAAATGGCATCAAGTTGAGATTGGATTGGAACCTCAGATGGTCTAGTAACATTGTTGCTGGAGGCTACCGCACTGGATCAACTCTATCTTCCTCGGTTTGAAGCTTGTGATCTCCATGGTTCAGGGTTCCTCCACTACTCATTGAACTTAGAAGGAGGTCTCCCATGCTTAGCATAGCATTTGTCCTCAGTGTGGCCTACCTTCTTGCAAAATTTACACGTAGGCTTTGGTTCACCATTCCTTCTGTTATCATACTGGGATAGAATAGTGTATTTTCTAAAAATAGCATTGACTGAGGCTTTATCACCTTGTATAGCATGGGTGCAGTAACTTTCACCGCAACCCCTTCAGTGAAATAAGTGGAACTCATCATGAGTTTTATTCTACTCTCTTCTTGTTTAATCTCTGAGAACACATCATTGATGGAAGGATCGGCTTAGTACCAAGGATCCTCCCTTTAACATCAAATTCTTTGTTTAGAGCAGCCAAGAATACGAAGATTCTTCTGATTTCAGTGATGTTGTTATACATCTTATCTGCTTCTTGGTTTGGCCACTTATGTTTGTGAAACACATCAATTTGTTCCCATATTCTATTAAGTTGTCCAAAGTACACGTTGACTGGTGAGTCTCCTTGTTTTATTTCATGAAGAATGACATCAAGTTCATAGAACTAAGAAACATTATCCAATTTGGAGTACATCTCCGGTGCTGCTTGCCATATCCCAGTAGCAGAATCATAAAGGATGAAGTTATCACTTACATCCATATTCATACGGCTAATTAACCATGATATGATCATGGAGTTTTCGGCATTCTAGATTTTGAACTACTTAGAGTTCTCATCAGGAATCATAGTTTCAGGCCTTTGGTAAGCTTCCTTAACCTTCCCAGTTAGGAACACCTTAACGGTTCTTCACCATGCCACGTAGTTATCGCCATTAAGCTTAAGGCTAATTATAGTTACATGGTTTGAATCATCGTGGAATGAGATGAACTAACCCCAGTTGGGGTACCTGGAATTGCATCACCAGGAACAGATGGAGCTTCACTACTAACTGACTCCATTATCAAATTTCAAAAAACAGAGTAACTGAAGAAGGAGATGAACAGTAAGAATTTTGAATTCGTAGTGCTTGGCTTTCCAGCAGGTAAAAGCAGAGCATCAGCGACCCGTAGGCCTATTATAGCCACTAGAGATTTCCGAGTAGAAATGGGAGCATGTCACGATGGATTTCATCATGGGACTTCCTAAGATGAGGAGTGGAAATGATACGATATGGGTAGTTAGGGACCGACTTACAAAATCTGCACACTTTCTACCCATGTCAATTTGGCATCCATGTAGCGGTTTGTGACTATGTATGTGGACAAGATTGTGAGTTTGCATGGAGTGCCAGTTAGCATCTTCTATGATCGGGATCCGCGTTTCACTTCACGGTTCTGGACAGTATGTCAGCATGCCATAGGAGACTGAGATTAGGATGAGCACCGTATTCCACCCGCAGACAGATGGTTAGTCGGAAAGATATATTGCGTGCTTGTGTATTGGATTTCAGTGGTTGTTGGGACAAGTATCTAAAGCTGATGGAGTTTTCTTACAACAACAACTATCACAGTTCAATTAGGATGGCACGTTCGTAACGTTGTTTGGTCGGAAATGTAGATTGCCATTATAGTAGGACGAGGTTTGAGAGAAAGTTCTAACATGTCCAGAATTGGTGGAGTAGACTCGAGAGAAGGTCAAGGTGATTCGCGAGAGGCTGAACAAAACCCAGGATCCCAGTATTTGACTAAGCATGTTTACACGTGTACAACTACCACACACTTTCTCTACATCTACGTGCATCTTTGGCCAATAAAGATGCTCATTAAGTCCTTCGAACATTTTGAAAATCCCAAAGTGGCGAATCGAACCTCCTCCATCTGCCTCTTTAACTAAAAGCTCTCGCATAAAACACTTAGGCACACACAATTTATTTTCTTTGAACAATAAATCTTCATGCAAGTGAAATTTATCAAACGGTCCCTCTTGGCACGCTTCAAAGATGGTACCAAAGTCAGTATCGCTAGCATACATTCCTTAATTGATTCAAATCCTACAATTTTGAAGATAACTTAGTAATCAAAGTATATCTCCTAGACAGATCATCTGCAACTATGTTATCTTTACCTTGCTTATACTTGATCATGTACGGAAATTGTTCTATAAACTCAACCCATTTAACATGTCTTTTATTCAACTTACCTTGTCCCTTAAGATATTTCAAACTTTCATGATCAGTGTGTATAACAAATTCTTTAGGTTGAAGGTAATGTTCCCATGCTTGAAGGGATCAAACTAGTGCATAAAGTTCCTTACCATAAGTGGAGTAATTTAAGGCATGTCCTTTCAATTTTTCACTAAAGTAGGCAATGGGTCGCTTGGATTGGTTAATACTGCTCCTATTTGTAGGAATTGTATATCACCACTAGAAAGGGAGGGAGTTGAATAATGAGTGCGAAAAAAATTGGTTTTTTAAAAAATGTTTATTGACCAATACTCACTTCTGAAAACAGATTATGTTTTCAGACCACATTTTTGAATAATTCAATGAATAGGTTCTAGACCTCCAAAATTCATGAAATTTTGTCATGCTGTACTTTAAGATATTATCTATATGTCGTAAAAATTTGAGATCAAAATTTAAAATCTAAATCCCTGAAAAATTGTTTTTGATTGAACCCTGTCAATTACTGAAAAACATTTCCTTACAATGAAAAATTAATTCCCAATTAATGACCACTCCAAATGATCTGAAATTTTGGTGAGATATACCTTAAAATATCTAGTTTAACGGGATAAAAATAGTTTTGTGAAATTCTTTTGACAAGTATTCCAACCACGTTGATGCTATCAACCTCTGCCAATCTGAAAATCACACTGCACTATACTCAAAACTTTGAAAGTTTGGATGACTTATACTTATCTAAAATTTGATGAAACTTCTCTTAAACTAAATCTAATACATTTATCCATGTCTCTTTAAAATTTAGTGATTTTTTAAAATTGTTTTGAAAACATTGTAAAAACAGTAACCGAAGCAAAATGCAAAAAAAGTAAGGACACATAGATTACCGACGACACCTTCCTCCGCATTCACTAATCACCGAAGTCACCTTAGAATAAGGGTCATTTGAGTTACACACCAACTCTGTTAATGTCCGACTCTTTTACAACAATCACGACAACAATCACCAAAATCACCACCACCTCACCAATGAAGGTTTGATCACACATTGATTAACCTTTTACAAGTATAGAACATGTGTATGCACTTTAGCATTTGATCTTCCTCCTCCTTTTATAGAATGATGCATGCCCCCTAGGGCTTAGAAGAGTCTTGAAAAATGTCTTGGATGCCCTTGGAAGATATCTTGCAAAGCCTTGTGACATACGTTTTCTTATTGGCGAGATATAATTAGACAAGTGATGAGTCTTCGCCTTGTTATCACTCTATGACTAAGTCTTCATTAAGCCACTTTGGCGCTTAATATATGATATGTATAATCATTAAAAATCTGAAAAACTTGAATGTATTGATTCCCACTAAACCACTAGTGTGATGTCTTCTCATTTTTGGAAAGATTTTCTTTGAAACCCTAGCTTGAGAGTGCCGCCCCCCTCTTTGTCCATGTGACAAATTTCTCTTCCACTTTTGTGATGTATAATCGACGATTGTAATCTGCACATTTTGGTAAAATGATCATGAGATCTCCTTGCACATTATGGAAAGAATTCGTGTCTTGAAAAACCTTCCGATAGTCGTCCATTATGCTGAAACTTTCAGCATTGTTTTTGAATCTATTGACACATTACCTTGTATATTTGATCTCCATAGACTTTTGAATTCTTTTGAAGATCATTATCCACCAATCATAGTGCAAGATAAGCTCCACCTAGGCTCCATGTAGGCACAAATCAGCTGCTCACTTCATGCACACATGTGCTGAAAATATTTTTGAATTTTGAAAGAATAATAATGTAGCATCTTCATAAACATGGTAAATTTCAATCACCATTGAACCTAGCCTTCTAGAATACTCCAAGATAGGTCTTGAATGTGCAAAACATGTCTAGGTACATACCACAACAAGATCGTCTTCCTTTAGTATTGTGTAGAAATTTGAATTTTCGAATTCCTTCGATTGCGTGATTTTCTCCAACTGATCACGAACCCTTTAGACATGTAAAATGTGATATACACCATATAGTATACATTACAAAATGTATGATCTCAGCTCCATATAGTGTAGGAAATTCGGCCATAGGGGTGTAAGATTTTTGAATTTGAATTTCAAAGAGAATAAGGAAAATGATGAATAATTGATATATGTAATTATGGTATGACTTTAGTCTTGAATGTTTCATGTAGTGCACAAAATTTCAAAGTGCTTGGAGTGTATATTGACTGGCGATCTTTGTATGGTAAGTTGGTGATGTGTCTGTGAAGGTTTGGTAGTCATTTGATGTGGCGATTTTTGGTTTACAAAGTTTTGACATGTCAATATATTTTTGGAAAATTTATGACATGGAATATATGACTTGAAATATCTTGGATATGTATATACACATAAGATGACATGCATATAGTTGCTTGATGTTGATGACATGTCTTTGAAATGCCAGGAAAGAAGAATATAGCTTGACGTCTTAAGTGTAGAGAGGAACTTTCCATATTGAGATTTGTTGAAGAATAGGCGTTTTCAAATATCTCCTTAAACACTTCATTTAATGAACTAGTTTAGTTCACATTGGCACCTGAAAATAGTGTGGACAAAACAAACGTTTGCCATATGATTTAAGCCTTAACGTTTCATGGCACATTAATATAACATTGATATATATAAGCATATAAGACATATTTATCATGCACACATATCACGTAACATTTAAATCATGCTTTTGAAACCATTCAAACCCTGATTTCTCAACAATCTCCCATTTTGATGATTTGCAAAATAGCCTCTAGTTATTATTTAAATGTTTCATAATAATTCCCCTATAATGATGCATTCAAAACTTGAATTTCAAAATTTGAATTTCAAAACGTTTCCCCTTAAATACTTTTCTTTTTCTTTTTTCTCCCCCTTAAATCATGTTGTCTCCATTACGCTCTCCTTTAAATCATGGTTGTGCTTTCCCTTAAATCATGCTTCCCCTCAAATACTTTCTTTCTTCTCTCCTTTTATTTTGGAAATCACATAAAAACGCAATGAGAATCTAAAGCAATAAATATCATATCAATCAAAATCATGCCTAATTTAGATCTAAGATTATCATATGTGACCTGATTAAGAGCTTTTGTGAAGATGTTGGCTACTTGTTCTTCGGTACAAACATGTTCTATAATAATATCGCCATTATTTACATGGTCATGAAGGGAATGCTATCTTACATCTATGTGTTTTGCCTTAGAATGTAAGAAAGATTCTCAGATAAGTTAGTACCACTCGTACTATCACAATAAATGTGAATTTGATTTACAGTTATACCAAAATTTGAAAATTGTTGTTTTAGCCATAGTAATTATGTGCAGCATAGACTAAGGGCCATGTATTCCACCCAGTGGTGGATAATGCTACACTAGCTTGTTTTTCCAAAAAACCATGATATTAATGAATTGACATGTCCCACTTGTGCTTTTCCATCTATTTTGCATCCTCCATAATCGGCGTTAGGGTGAGAATGCAAGTTAAACTCACAATTGTTATCGTACCAAAGTCCTAATGTGGCGGTATTCTTAATGTAACAAAATATCCTTTTTACGGCATTAAAGTGTGAGACTTTAGGATTACTTTGAAAACGAGCACACATACAAACACTAAACATAATATCGGGTCTAATTGCAGTAAGATAAAGCAAAGAGCCAATCATTAATCTATACAATCCATTTTCATCTTTATCTAGTTTAGTGGCTGTAGTCATAGGGACAGTAGATGGTTTCAAGTTTTCAAAATCAAATTTCTTAATCATGTCATTGACATTTTCACTTGACTTATGTGCATTCCTTTACTAGTTTGCTTGATTTGCAAGCCAATAAAATAATTTAGTTCGCCTACCATAGACATCTCAAACTCGGATTTCATGCAAGTTTCAAATTCTTCTACTAATTTATCACATGTAAATCCAAAGATAACATCAGCATCATAAATTTGAATAATGATTAAATTCAATTTTTCTTGCTTCAAGAATAGAGTACTATCGATGGTTCCTCTTTTAAATCCATTTTCTAAGAGGAAAGTCGCAAAGAGATCATACCAAGCTCTAGTAGCTTGTTTTAAACCATATAGCGCTTTCCTTAACTTATAAACATGATTTGGATATTTCATATTCTCAAATCTAGATGGTTGCTTTACATAGACTTCTTCTTGTATAAAACCATTTAAAGATGCACTTTTTACATCCATTTGAAACAGTTTGAAATCCTTTATGCAAGCAATGGCAAGTAATAATCGTATAGATTCTAAACGTGCTACAGGTGCAAATGTCTCTTCATAATCTACCCTCTTCTTGATTATATCCTTGTGCTACAAGCCTAGCTTTATTTCATACAACTTTACCATCTTCTTTTATTTTATTTCTAAATACCCACTTTGTACCTATGATTGTTTTGTCTTGTGGTTGGGACACTAAATCCCATACATTGTATTTTGCAAATTGATTTAACTCGTCATGCATAGCATCAATCCAAGAAGAATCATTCAAAGCATAATGCACATTCTTTGGTTCTGTTTCATAAATCATGGCATGGAATTCATTTATTTGACCATGATCTATTTTTCTCGTGGTCGTACACCTTGAGATATGTCGCCTATTATGAGGTCATGTGGGTGATCTTTATGCCATCTTGGTCGATTATTTTCTAAGTTTACATGCGGTTTTAAGTGTTCATGCATTTCTAGTGTCTCATGCTCATCATGTATGCTATTTGCTTCTATATCATCCTGCATGGGTTTCAATTAAAATCATCATCATATTTCTCATTTGTTTCAAGTTCACCAAATTCGTTGAATTTCACATGTATAGATTCCAAAATTTGTCTAGCGACGAGATCATAGCATCTATATCCCTTAGAATTCACAGAATATCCAACAAAAATACATTCAATATATTTGGGCTCAAATTTATCTAAATTATCATTTGTGTTTAATACGAAGCATTTACATCCAAGCACACAAAAATAATCGATCTTTGGCATGCGATCATTTAAAATCTCATATAGCGTTTTGTTAATTTTCTTTCTGATGATAAACAGTTAATTATCTAACACGCACAATTAACGGCTTTGGCCCACAAAAATCTAGATAATCGATTTTCACAAAACGTAGTTCTTGCCATTTCTTGCAACATCTTATTCTTTCTTTCAACTATGCCATTTAATTATGGCATTCTAGGTGGTGAAAGTTCATGTTTAATACCTTTTTCTTCAAAAAACGGAATCATATCTTTATTTTTAAATTCACCGCCTCTATCTCTCCTAATCTATTTCACATTCACACCGTATTCATTTTTAAGTTGTTTGATGAATTTATCAATCTTAACTGCACTATCATCTTTATTTGTAAGAAATAAAGTTAATGTATAACGAGAAAAATTGATGAGGCTCAAAGAGTCATATTCAAACATATTCCATAACCAAGAAATGTACACACAAATAGAAAGCATGAACTTAAGCATTTCTTGTTTAGGCATGTGCAAGACAAGCCAAAACTGAAGAGTAATGCTATGAAATGATTATCCTTGAGTTTTAATGCATATGATAAGATGTAAGGGTTGGTGGGGCCAGGATGGTCATTTAATTTATGCGCATAAAAGTTTTGAGTATAGCGTTTGTTTTGTCTTTGTTTAGGTATAGGGTAGCATATGGAGTCTTTTATTATGTGTTTGAAGTACTAATGGCCATTTTTGAGTGTCCTTGTTGGAGTTAAAACCAAATAAGGAAAGTGGCATGGGGAATCCCTACTTTTTATCAGGACAGACATGACACCCATTTGGTATTTCGGGCGTACAGGTTGGAGGATAGGTCCAAATGTGTTCAAATCACTTGGAGATGTTAGAAGACTCAATTTGGGATGACTTTCATATTCTACACTGTTTCTAATTCGGCCTGCAAGAGGGCCCCAAAGTCAGATTGAAGATTGGAGTCCAAGTATGGAAAATACTAAAGCCCACTAGATTTGTATCTGAATTTTAGAAGACAATATCTATGCGAAGAAAAGTCCAAATGAGGTGATTCAATAGCCAAATTCAAGGCCATTGCATGTTCTACAACTTTTTTGAAGAGTCCAGAAGCTAATTCAGAGTTTAGAAGCGTGTAGAAGTCTGAAACCGACAGGGTGTCATCCAATACAAAATTTTAGGGATTTGATTTCAAACTCTTTTATTGATTAGTTTTGATTTATTTTCCTAGTTAGACTTAATTTAGATTGATAGAGGATATGCTCATTATCTTGATTGATTTAGTATCTTTTAGAATTAGCAAATAATGGCCATAAAAGGGTAGAGAATCGTACATCTTGTAACCAGTCCAATTTTAAGAATTCTAGTAAACACTTTCGGCAGCCCTTGTGTGTTCCTCCTTTGTGTGTTTTCGTTGGTTTCACATTTCCAAATCAAAGCAAGATCCGATTCAAAGTTTGAGAAACCCTTGTTGGTGGCCACAATCAACGGAAAAAGAAAGACTTGGTGGATTGGATGGCTGAATTTCGCAACACCCAGAGTTTTCAGCACCGTTGAGGAGAAAGGTGGTGCCTTGCGCCATTGTTCAGCCTTAACCGAATTTTGAGGACTTGGGAGAGTTAAAGGAAGGGTTCTATACACGTATATACGTGCCTCAAACACGTATCAATTTGGTATCAGAGCTAAAGGTTCATCCTTTTAACTCACATATCCTTCTTGTCTTGTCATCTCTTCTTGTTACGCCAGCACCCCTCACCATGGTTCACTTCACTTTCTACAGTTTGTCTTCTTCTTTTTCTATATTCTATTCCATATCTTACCACCTCATATATGATCATATAAAAAAATGAGTAGAAGAAAAAAGTGAGTTCTTTCTTGAGCTACAAGTGCAAAACCGAGGACTTTGCATCAAAGATTGCATCTTTGCCTTGCTTCTATCATTCTTGCATAAAAGCATCAATCTTGCACACTTAGGTTTTTTCGTGCTATTTTGGGATTAAAGTCTCATCTTTTACATAAAATATGACCATAACCAAATAGCTCCCTTGTGTCACACGTAAATCTTGATACTAGTGAAGCTTTTAGTTCATCTTAGACTTGTGTGATATTGGTTGCATTGTTTGCTTAGTTTTTGTTGCGATTCTCTTGTATCCAAGGCTGACCCTACGTCATACCATACCCGGATGATCCATCACATTCAAAGGCATCATATTTCAAGCCACACCAAGCAACAAAAGGCCTAATCTTGCTAACAAAACTACTGTTTTGGCTGACACACCAAATAGCCCTAAAGGTACCATTGTTTCTGCCTTGACTCACAAGAAGGGCCATCAAAAACCCTAATCAAATACACACAGCTTAGATACACATATTTTCTCTATGTACAAACATCAAAAAAAGCCTTAGACCGCGCAAAGAAATGGTAGAATTTGAGAGCATCAAGAAGAAAAAGAGACAAGATGCAAGTTGACATAAATTGTTTGACAAATGATATTAAGTTGTTGATATATTTGGTGCATATCAAGTCCATCATCATACCACAAAAAAATTGATACATCACATACCCTAACACCTTACATAATTCATTGTTTTATTCTTGGATACTTGATAGTTGTAATAAAGTCAACAACTTTGTAATTGATTTGCATAAGGCTAGGGTTAGGTAAAGATTGCAAAGGGCAACCCATTAGATTTCTTTGGATCAGCTATTGACATAATCTTAGATCTCTTTTCATTGATTCTTAGTGGTTAAGTGTGAAAGTTATCTTATTTTGTGTCTTGAATCCGATACATTCGAAAGTGCTGAATTATTTGACTTAGCGATCAAGAAAGGTTGTGTGCATCTTGAAATTGTGTTCATCACTTGGAATACTTGCTTTGGATTGTATCTAGCTCAAGATTGGCCAAGATATTTACATTGAGGGCTAAAAGTGACGTTAGACACCCCAAAAACTGTTTTGTGTTGTATCACTAACTAACGCAATCTCTTTTGTCTTTATGTTAGCTTTCCTTTTCTTGTTCTTGTTTATTTCATCTCAGGTGAAAACATGTCCTCAACCAATGCCGTAGCTGAGGATGGAAGGGCTGAAATGTCCCTTGAGAAAGCGTTGGAGAAAGTGTAGGTCACTGATATGATCTTGGATCGTATGAAAATAACGACCGCTTCTTTCAAATCCAAAAGACACCTTTGATCAACCCTTGCGTGGGACAATGGCGCAAACACCACCTTCTTGGACAAGAGAAATCAACAACGTCTACGTCGAGCAATTCGAATCTCCCAATCCAACACTTCGTTCCGTATCCTTGGATTCTGATTCACCAACTAGGTTTGTCAAACCTTGATTGGATCTAGCCTTGATTTTTAATTTATTAAAACCAAAGGAAAACACTCAACAAGCAACCCACGGTTACAAGCACAAAGTTTCCAAAAGTTTGGTATGAAACCTGAAATTGAAATTCTGAGAAAACTGTTTTCTCTTGCTACATTTCCTACCTTATATAAAGCTATATTTGGCTATTCCTAAAAGATAAATGATAAATCAAAGTCTTCACATTACTACCTATCAATCTAAATCAAATCTACATAAAAGACAAGTCAAAGCTAATCAATGAAGATTACATAATCTAAATCCCTAAAATCTAGTCCTGGAATACATCCTGTCGGTTGTTGACTTATACCCGCTTCTAGACGCCGAATTAGGGTTTCTACACTTCATCCAAGTTGTAGCTAATGAAATTATCTTGAATTTGGGCTTTTTAATCACTTCATTTGGACTATTCTTGACATAGATATGGGCTTCCAAAAACTAGATATCCATCCAGTAGACTTCAGTACTTTCCATTCTGGACTCCCAACTTGCATCTGATTTTAGTCCATCTTATAGACCGAATTAAGAAAAGTGCAAAACACCAAAATCGTCCCAAATTGAGTTATCTAAAACGTCTAAGTGGTTTGAATACAATTGGGTCCGTACTCCGACCTGGGCATCCAAAATACCAACTGGTGTCCGGCTGCCTTCCTGAAAGATAGGGACTCTTCAAGCCACCTTTCTTATTTAGCCTTGTCACCTTAGAAAACACTCAAACACAGCCATTAGCACTAGAAACACATATTAAAAGACGCTATAAAATATACTAGACCCAAAACAAAGACAAATCAAACAACTAGACTCGATATTACGGCGACAATACATGAAATGTCCATCCTGCCCTCCCACTAACCCTTACATCATTAGACTCAAGGATAATCAAGTCACAGCCTCAATGATGAGCACCCAATGCTGCCCACCATGTGTTGGTATCTCTTGCACATGCCTTGTCAAGAAAGCACCAGTGTCAAAACCTAGTCGTCTCGCTTGGCCTCTTGTAAAGGGACCGCTATGTGTCTCGTTGGAGGGTCCTTGTGCAAGATTATCATGAGGAGGATCTTGAGCCTCATCAATCCCCCCTCCTCAAAAGGATTCGACCTCGAATCAAAGTCATCAAAATGCTCAAATGGAGTAAGATCGCTAACATTAAAAGTGTGAGAGATAGAACCATACCTGTCCGTTGGAAGATCAAGAACATAAACATTTTCACCAACCTTTTGTAGGACCTTGGAAGGTCCATCTCCCCTCGGCATGAGCTTGGACTTACTCTCGGTAGGAAACCTAGCTTTGCGCAAATGCAGTCAAACAAGATCGCCAGGAACAAAAGAAACATGTTTTCTATTTTTATTAGCCTTCCTAGCATATTGTTCATTTTTACGTTCAAGTTGCAATTTGACCTTAGCATGTAATTTCTTAATCATTTCAGCTTTGTTCTTTCCATCAAGACTAGCATGTTCATTTACAGGAATAGGAAGTAAGTCAAGTGGGGAATGGGGATTGAAACCATAAACAACCTCAAAAGGTGAATACAACGACCCACTATGCACTGTCCTGTTATATGCAAATTCAATATGAGGTAAGCATTCTCCCCAATGTCTAAGATTCTTTTTAATCAATGCACGCAACAATTGTGATAAAGTCCTATTAACTACCTCAGTTAGGCCTTCAGTTTGAGGATGGGCCGCGGTGGAAAATAAAAGTTTAGTACCAAGCTTTCCCCAAAGGACTCTCCAAAAATGACTCAAAAACTTAGTATCCCTATCACTCACAATTGTGCAAGGCATACCATGCAAACGGACAACTTCTTTGAAGAACAAGTGTGCAACATGGGAAGCATCATCGGATTTCTTGCATGCAATAAAGTGTGTCATCTTAGAAAATAGATCTACGACAACAAACACACTATCCATCCTAGTTTGGGTCCTAGGCAAGCCTAAGACGAAGTCCATAGACAAGTCTACCCATGGTGAAGAAGGTACGATCAAGGGAGTATAAAGTCCATGGGGGTGCGTGGTTGATTTTGCTTGCTTACAGGCGAGGCAACTCCCACAAACCCTTTCCACATCCATACTCATGTGGGGCCAAAAAAAGTGCTCTTTTAGGGTTTCCAAAGTCTTAAAAACCCCAAAGTGTCCCATTAGTCCGACTCCATGAGCCTCTCTCACCAACAACTCTCGCATAGATCCACTCGGTATGCACAATCGGTGTGCCCTAAACAGATATCCTTCATGCAAATAGAACTTATCGAAGGGTGACTCAAGACATGCATCGTAAATGGATCCAAAATAAATATCATCCTTGTACATTTCCTTAACGTGCTCAAACCCAAGCAAATGTGACGACAACTTAGTGATTAAAGTGTATCTTCTAGACAATGCATCTGCCACAATGTTATCCTTACCTTGCTTGTATCTAATGACATAAGGAAATTGCTCAATGAACTCTACCCACTTCGCATGCCTCTTATTCAATTTTACTTGGCTTTTAAGGTAAGTAAGGCTCTCATGATCAGTGTGGATCACGAATTCCTTAGGTTGCAAGTAATGCTGCCAAGTTTGCAAAGACCGCACTAATGCATACAATTCTTTGTCATAAGTGGAATAATTCAATGACGCACCTTTTAACTTTTCACTAAAGTATGCAATAGGCATTTTTCCTTGTGTAAGAACGGCTCCTATCTCAACCCCGCTAGCATCGCACTCAATCTCAAAAGTCTCTTCAAAGTTAGGTAATCGTAAGATGGGGGTTGAGGTGAGTCTGACCTTCAATTCGTCAAAGGCCTTTTGTTGAGCTTCTCCCCAATGGAACCCAACATCCTTCTTGACAATCTTGTTTAGTGGTGCGGCTATTGTAGAGAAGTCCTTCACAAAACGCCGATAGAAGCTTGCCAGACCATGGAAGCTCCTAACCTCTCCCACGGTTTTGGGAGTGGGCCATTCTATGATGGATTTCACCTTATCTTGGTCCATTTCTATCCCTGAAGCACTCACTACGAATCCTAGGAACACAACCTTCTCCATACAAAAAGAACACTTTTTAAAATTGGCAAACAGTTGTTGTTTCCTAAGCGTGTCAAAAACTACTTTTAGATGGTCAAGATGGTCTAGCAAGTGCCTAGAATAAATCAGGATGTCGTCGAAGTACACTACGACAAACTTGCTAATGAAAGCTCTCAAAACTTCATTCATCAACCTCGTGAATGTATTGGGTGCATTAGTTAAACCAAAGGCATCACTAACCGCTCGTACAATCCAAATGTTTTTTTGAAAGCCGTTTTCCACTCATCTCCCTCCTTTATCCTCACTTGAAAATAGCCACTCTTAAGGTCAATCTTAGTAAAGTATTTAGAATCGTGCAACATGTCAAGCATATCATCAAGTCTAGGGATTGGGTACCTATACTTCACTGTGATTTTATTGATGGCTCTACAATCCACACACATTCGCCAGCATCCGTCTTTCTTAGGGACTACTATCACGGGTACAGCACATGGGCTCATACTCTCTCTTATCTTGCCCTTACTCAAAAGCTCCTCTATCTGTCTCTGAATTTCCTTCGTTTCCTCGGGGTTTGCCCTATAGGCTGGCCTATTAGGAAGTGTGGCCCCTGGAATGAAATCTATTTGGTGTTCAATACCTCACAGTGGAGGTAGTCCTGGGGGTTCTTCATCAGGAAATAAATCGGAATACTCCTCTAGTAAGGTCACAACACCACTGGGTAAAGAAGTCGGTAAGTCATCCCCAGAAAATAGGCAGTCAACGCTCTCTTTGAACAAAAACACATAAACAATCTTCTGGGAATGCAATGCATGGGTAACTTCACTAGGCTTCGCAAAGAACGCGTGCTTTGTGGATGAATGAGTAAGGAGTGAAGGGGATGGGGGTGTGGGGGTCATGTCCGCGGGCCTGGTGCCCTTTGTGGAGGCCTTGGAGCTTTCTCCCTGTCTCCCCTTTCCCTTCTTGAGGTCCTCCAAGAACCTCCTTTCGGCCACTCTTTCCTTTGGATCATTCTGAGTTTTGTTTCTTCTTTGGTGATCCTCAAAAACTTTGTGCGGTGGCAATGCATGAAGTTTGAACATCTTGTTGTTAAACTTAAATGAATAGACATTGAGACGACCATCATAAGTAACATGTTTGTCAAACTGCCAGGGCCTACCTAGAATGATATGACTAGCATGCATAGGTACAACATCACACAAAATCTCATCTTTGTAACCGCCAATAGAAAAGGAAAGCATAACTTGTTTGGACACACTTAATTCTCAACAATCATTCAACCAAGATAGCCTATACGGATGGGGGTGATCAATCAAAGACAAATCAAGTCTCCTAACAAGTGCTACGCTAGCAACATTAGCACAAGATCCGCTATCAATAATCAAGGTACAACACTTACCTTTCACTGTGCGGTGAATGTGGAAGATGTTCTCTCGCTGTAGTGCCTCATCTTCTTCCTTTACATGGGCGCTCAAGATTTTTCTGGCCACTAAGAAGTCCTTGTAGGCACCCTCTTCTTCCTTGATCTCTTCTTCACTGACCACTTCATCTTTCTCCTCGGACTTAGGTTTTTCCTCCTCACTTTCATCAGTGTAGTACTCTTGCGTATCGTCTAGGTACATGATCTTCTTTGGATTAGGGCATTCTCTCGCATAATGGCCCCTACCTTGGCATTTGAAGCACTGAATATCCCATAATCTAGGGGTTGGATTTCCTGCTTTGTTCTCTCCTGCCCGATTCTTTCCTTTATCACCACCCGCTGGAGATGGATTTGTCTTGCTTGGAGCTTGATTTGGTCCTCGGATGGGCATGGTTATGGTTGGCCGGCTGTTTCCGCCACTAGAATTTGACCTAGGCTGCATTCTAGTGGAAGAAGACACATTAGTTCTAAAGCTGTAACCACTAGCTGAAGAACGAACTTTTAACTGTCTTTTGATCCATTGAGGTTTGTGTACCATAGAGTCAAGATCTACGTAGTTTGTTAGCTCAAGTTGGAAGCCAATCTCCCTGTTTAGTCCTCCTAAAAATCGCGCCATAGTTGCCTCCTCGGGTTCTATTGTGCTGGTTCTTATCATTAAGATTTCAAGTTCTTTAAAATATTCATCAACACTTTTAGACCCCTGTGTGAGTCCCTGCAATCTTTGATGTAAAGTACGTTCATATGACTAAGGAATAAATTTTTTTCTCATTTCGTATTTCATTTCATCCCAAGTGGAAATCGGATCTCTCATGGTTCTTCTTCTTATATTTTGAATTTGATCCCACCAAATTAATGCATATTCCATGAATTCAATGCTAGCATAACGTACCTTTTGCCATTCGGAGTAGTTTGTGCATGAATAAATAAGATCGACCTTCTTCTCCCACTCAAGGTATGCTTCGGGATCACTCTTACCGTAAAAGGAAGGGATGTTCATCTTGGTTTTGAGGAAATCATCCTCTTGCGGTGGCGCTCTCCTTGCTTGCACTCGGCCTTGGAGCCAAGCTTGCACCTCATCTATCTCTTCCTCGTAAAACTCTTGTGGTGGATATTCTTCTCTCGGCTCGCGATGTCTCATGGGCGCTTTCCCTCGATCTGGCCGTCCTCGGCTTCCCATGGCAATGGATCCTCTGGCCTCCCCTCCACGCGAGGTTTGTCCGTGGCTTTGTAAATGCGCTTGTGCTGAGTTTTGGCTGGAAGTCCTTCGGTCCAACTCCTCAACCTTGTTAGAGATTTCTTGTAGCTTCTCCAACACCTTTTCAAAAGGCACTTCAACCCTCGTCTCCTCCGCCACGGCATTGGTTGATGACATATTTTCTCCTGAAATGAAATAAAGAAAACAAGAAAAGGAAAACTAACACAAAGACAAAAGAGATTTTGTTACGTTAGTGAAAATCAAAATGAATATGTATGTTCCTTTCTCGCTCTTGTATAGTCACTCAAGTTTGTGCTTTCCTCAGCCAATCTTGGGCTAGATACAGCCAAAGCAAGCTTCTCAAGTGGCTAACACAATCCGATGATCAATTGCACCTTTTTCTCCAACGTGTCACCCAAATTTCAGCAACTAATAAGTAAAGGTATCAAGCCAAGAACAAGACAATTTAACACACTTAACCTTCTAAGAATCAAGAAAAAAAATGAGACCAAAAATTATGTCAAAGGCTCAGCCAAAGAAAACTAAGGGTTGCCCTAGGCAATCTTTAGTTAACCTTAGCCTTATGCAAATTAATTACAAGTTGTTGATTCAAGTGCAACAATCAAGTATCCAAAAATAAACAAGGAATTGTATAAGGGCTGAGGTATAGTTGTCTCGGTTTCGTATGATATAATGGCGGATTTGATATGCAAGAATATTTATCAACAACTTAACTTGATTTTGTCCAACAACTTAGGGCAAACCACAGGTTATGTGAATGTGTATTTGTCCCGCCAACTTGATGGAAGGCCTTATCTAACATTATGAAAGTTTACAGCCAACAAAGACATGCTTTTGTTGAACCATTTAAATAGAGAATTGACTGAGCCGTTTGTGCTACACTTCTTTTTGTATGTTTTGCTTCAGTTTTAGATTTGAGATTGGATATTTTCCGACGATATTTCTTGGCAAAAACAAAACAGCACCACGGCGGTCTTGGGAAGATTTCGGCCAAACAGTTTTTTTCCCTAAGATTAGGCCTTTTGTGGCTAGGTTTGGCTTGAAGATGATGTCTTAGATACAAGAAAATTGCAACGCAAAACCAAGCAACGATGCAATCAAGTCACACAAATCTAAAATCAACTAAAAGCTTCATTAGCAACAAGATTTACGAGTGACGCTAGATAGCACTTTTAAAAAATGAACTAGATTTATATGTTATGGCTGAATTTAAATCCTAACACAATGACCTATTGTTAAGTGTGTGTAAAAATTCAATCTTGTAGGGTTAATAACAAAAATATCTGCAAAGTCCAAACTTTTCTTTTGGTGTATGACTTTTTTTTGGCAAGATTATCGTATTAAGGTCAAGTAAGGATAAAGAAAAGAGTCTAAGAAAGTTTATGGAAATTATGCATGCCTAGAGTGGAGGAAACCAACGTGATCTGAGGCAACAAAAAAAGTTAGGAACTTTTGCCTTCTTTTTCTGTGTATATTTGTATGTGTGGCAAAGAATGAAGAACACAACTTTTTTTTAAACACACATGAGAAGGTATAGTGTGAATGAAGCAAAAGGAAAGTAAAGGTTCTAGGCAGTACCTTCAGCGTGCTTGGTAACAGTGGCTTGAACAAAAATAAAATTCAAAGATTGTGATCTTTCTTTTTGTTTTTTTTGTTTTGTTGAACAAACGAGATTTTTCTTTTCTGTAAGGATATGTTTTTTTTCTTTTTGGAAAATGTAAATGCAATTGAGACAAAAGAAGAACGGAGATAGGAACAAACGTTTGGATAGGAGGAAGAAAACAACGACAAAACACAAGAACGTAAACGATATGCGAGTTGTAAAGAAGAAACCTTTGCTCTGATACCACTTTGATACGATCTTGGATCGTATGAAAATAACGACCGCTTCTTTCAACTCCAAAAGACACCTTTGATCAACCCTTGCGTGGGAAAATGGCGCAAACACCACCTTCTTGGACAAGAGAAATCAACAACGTCTACCTCGAGCAATTCGAATCTCCCAATCTAACACGTCGTTCCGTATCCTTGGATTGTGATTCACCAACTAGGTTTGCTCAAACATTGATTCGATCTAGCCTTGATTTTTAATTTATGAAAACTAAAGGAAAACACTCAACAAGCAACCCACGGTTACAAGCACAAAGTTTCCAAAAGTTTGGTATGAAACCTGAAATTGAAATTCTGAGAAAACTGTTTTCTCTTGCTACATTTCCTACCTTATATAAAGCTATATTTTGGCTATTCCTAAAAGATAAATGATAAATCAACGTCTTCACATTACTACCTATCAATCTAAATCAAATCTACATAAATGACAAGTCAAAGCTAATCAAGGAAGATTACATAATCCAAATCCCTAAAATCTAGTCCTGGAATACATCCTGTCGGTTGTTGACTTATAGCCGCTTCTAGACGCCGAATTAGGGTTTTCCCTCTTCCTCAAAGTTGTAGCTCATGAAATTATCTTCAATTTGGGCTTTTGAATCACCTCATTTGGACTATTCTTGACATAGATACGGGCTTCTAAAAACTAGATATCCATCCAGTGGATTTCAGTACTTTCCATTCTGGACTCCCAACTTGCATCTGATTTTAGTCCATCTTATAGACCGAATTAAGAAAAGTGCAAAACACCAAAATCGTCCCAAATTGAGTTATCTAAAACCTCCAATTGGTTTGAACACAATTGGATCAGTACTCCGACTTGAGCATCTAAAATACCGACTGGTGTCTGGCTGCCTTCCTGAAAGATAGAGACTCTTCAAGCCACCTTCCTTATTTAGCCTTGTCACCTTAGAAAACACTCAAACACAGCCATTAGCACTAGAAACACATATTAAAAGATGCTATAAAATATACTAGACCCAAAACAAAGACAACTCAAACAACTAGACTCGATATTACGGCGACAACGCATGAAATGTCCATCCTGCCCTCCCACCAACCCTTACATCATTAGACTCAAGGATAATCAAGTCACAGCCTCAATGATGAGCACCCAATGCTGCCCACCATGTGTTGTTATCTCTTGCACATGCCTTGTCAAGAAAGCACCAGTGTCAAAACCTAGTCGTCTCGCTTGGCCTCTTGTAAAGGGACCCCTATGTGTCTCGTTGGAGGGTCCTTGTGCATGATTATCATGAGGATGATCTTCAGCCTCACCAAACCAATATAAAAATCTTTGTGTTCCTACTTTCAGCACTTTTACTCTTAGTTTTTGTTTTTGCAATTTTTTTCAATGCCACTGAAAAATAGCAAACTATTTTAAAAAATCATCAAATTTTGTAGAGACATAGATAAAGGTCTTAGATTTCATTTAAGATAAATTTCATCAAATTTGGATATGTAAGTCACCAAACGTTCAAAGTTCTGAGATTAGTGCAATCTGATTTTCAGATTGGTAAAGGTTGAGAACATCAGCGTGGTTGATATACTTTCCAAAGGAATATTGAAAAACTGTTTCAACCCATTAAAGTATACACCTTAAGGGACGTTTCATGAAATTTTTAGATCATTTGGAGTTGTCATTAAATAGAAAATAATTTTTCCTTCTAAGGAAAAATTTTTCACAGATTGACCAAGTCCAATTAAAAATGTTTGTTCAGGGACTTACACTTTGAGTTTCAATCTGAAATTCATGATAAGAGACACTTATCTTGCAATAATAGAAGGCTTATGTCAAGCTTACTTCAATTCTGGAATTGCATATGATTTGCGTGATATGAGTGATGATTCTAGTGTTGACCTTAAGTATGATTCTTATGATGATGATGCTGAATTGTCCATTGTTACACATGTCATGCATGATGATAAAGCTGATGTACCTGATGAGCATGACTTGTATGATGAGCACCTTGATTTCATAATCCTAAATTGTTTAAATTTCGTTTGGTTGAATCTGATTCAAGTATTGATGTTGTTTTGCATTCTAGAGTGCATTAACTTGATAAGAAATCGCATGTTGATTTCCATGATGATTTGCAAGTTGTTACACATACTGACCTTGAGATACCTGAGAAATTTTATTTGGGATCCTTGTTTGCTGAAATTGAGTTGACTACACATAGATCACTTGATGCGCATACTAGTTTATTTGATGTGAATAATGATAAGTTCTTGCATGATGATGTTGAAGTCGATCTTGATTGTAAGAAGCTTTTAGAACATAATTTTTGCATTCGCAAGAAACATCTAGCACAAAAGCAACGTAATTATGAGATCTTTACGGAAGTAGAAAAAAAAAGTGCATAGATTAGACCTTCGTAATAAATTGCAAGGCCTTAGGAGACTTGTTCATGTTTATTGTGCTCATATGCATGAGAATGACTTGTGTGCTAAAAATGACAAGCCTGAATCTATAGTTGTTTGTGCTACACATGATTCACATGATTCTCTTGATTTACATGCTGATTCACATGATGATTTGAGTGACATTTCAAGTGAGAATAGTGATAATATAGGTCATGAACAAGATAACGTTCCAATTTAAGGTTTCAGAAACCCTTGTTGGTGACCACAATCTACGTAAAATGAACGACTTTTAGATTGGACGGTTGAATTTCTCAGCATCCAAAGTTTTTAGCGCCATTGAGGAGAAAGGTGGTGTCTTGCGCCATTGTTCTGCCTTAACCGACATTTGAGGGATTGGGAGAGTTGAAGGAAGGGTCATATACACGTACATACTTGCCTCAAACATGTATCAAAAATCATCAACAATAACACATACATAGTGTCGTCCTCCAAGGCTTATAGTACGACTAAGACCAAACAAGTCAATGTGTAATAATTCCAAGGTTCTATGTGTTAATCTCTTTTTTGGGCTTAAGTGATTCACGTGCTTGTTTGCCCTTAATATAAGATTCACACAACTTAAAGTTGTCTAAATCAAGTTTAAGCATTTCTCGTACTAGATTCTTACGTTGAATTCAAGAGTGGAAATACCAATGTGTCTTAAACGTCTATGCCATAAATTCACGTTTGGTTCATTTGACATAAAACACTTTACTTTTGCATCTAACAAAACAACTATAGATAATGTAAAAATATTTCCTTCTCTTTTTTCTCTTAATACTACATCTCCATTTTTATTAACAATATTACAGTATGGGTGAGAGAAATTCACATCAAAACTACTATCAAGAAATTGCGAAAGGTACTTGGATTTCCAGTTGTGCCCTTTCAAATTGTTCTACATTCATTGTCATCTCCGAGAGTTACGGATCCTCCTTTTGTAACCTTCTTTAATTTCAAAAATAAGGTTAGATCACCCGTTATGTGTCTTAAATCACTTGTTTGCTACATCTTTTGTTTTATATGATCCCTGCAAAGTGTAAAGATCATTTGGGTACCCTTTATTTTTGGGTCCTTAAAGGTTAGTGATTCAACCTTTCACAAGAGTACCTTTAGCACCCAAACGTAGGTAACCTTTCTTGGTCTTATAAAAGATGAGAGAAAAGATGAAGGAGTATAGAACATGCCGTGAGCGCTTCTATTTGGCCTATAATGGACGAAACATACATTGTAGAAATAGGATGAGTTTCGACTTTGATGTGCATTTCGGTTTACATGTACATTGCATGATCTAGATGCATTAGTATGATATGAATGTTGCATATACATCAATGGATTTCTTTCATATTTATGTTCCATGTGATTATAGTTTCTATGTGATGAGAAAGAAATAGTAGGATGTGATACAATAAGTAACTCGCTAGTTTGTGTCGTTGCCTTCTTAGGCTTTATAGCTGTTTTGACTACATGTGGTTGCTTAGATGAAGATAAAACAAAATTTGTATATCTACATTCTACCCGGTTATCTCCAATGTACCCTAATCTAGCTTTGTCAGATTCATGCTTTTTAGAATAGATGAGACGATCTAACATACAAGTTCCTATATTGAATTGTTTTACTATCTTTTCTAGATCTGGGTTTCTTGATCTCAGATCTGAGATCCGGCTTCCATTACAACATTTTTGGATTTAAAAGAATCAATTTCAGATATCAATGAATTAATCAAACCAGATGACTCTTTTTTGAATCTTTTAATTGAGATACAAGATTTGTGTTAGAGATTCTAACAATTTCTTGTCTTCAAGTAAGTGTTTCTTTTCTTTTACAAGAGTCTTAGTAAACTTATGTGACTCAACATTTTGAACATACAAATCATTATAAGATGGTTTAGAATCAGAATTTACTTCAGTCGATGATTTTGATGCAAAGAATACTTGAGCCGTTTTAGCTTCTTCACTTTCAGAGCCAGATGAATCACTCTTTGTAGATGCTTTGAGGGCTCTTCTTGTACCCTTTTGCTTAGGTTCTGAGATAGGTGTAGTTTTTGTCCATTCCTTGTCACGGTTTTTGTTTATAGCTTTCTTTAACTCCTTGTTCGGGCAGTCATAAGAGATGTGTCCAAGTGTTCCACAATCATAACACGTAAGATCTTTATCATTATTCTTATTCGTGTGGTTCTTAGATGAATTAGGCTTAGGATTGTTTTTAAAAGACTTTCTCATAAACTTTCTAAATCATTTATCCAACAAGATTAAATCTTCATAGTCAGAATCTGTGTCACTATCATCTATGCGATCATAAGAAGTAGAGACGTATTCACTTGATTTAAAAGCTATTGTCTTGCCTTGTTTAGAAGTTGATTCAGATTTCCTTGGAGTGAATTTGTTTTCATATATCTTTAGAGATCCGATCAATTCTTCAATTTTATTGACTTGGTTGCTTTACTTTCTTCAATTGCAGTGACATTAGGATCCCATTCGGATGAGAGGCTTTTCAAAACATTCCATCTTTTTCCTGTGAAGATAAAGACTTTCAAAGAGACTCAAGAGAATTATTGATTTTAGCCAATCTCAAATCCATATCAACAATATATTCATTTGGCAATAATTTAAAGGATTCAAGAGTAGACATAATCATATTGATCATAGACTCTTTTACCTGACTAGTTCCTTCATGCTTCATTTTTAGACACTTCCACATCTCTTGAGCACTAGATCAATCAGAGACATAACTAGATTCACTTTTACTCAAACCATTTAAGAGAAGTTGCATGGATTTAGCATTCATACTCAACTTCTTTTTTTAAGCGATGAAATTTTTAATAATAGAATGCCTCACTTATGGCGGAGGAATACCATAATATATCATAAGAAAGATCATCATATGAAAATAAAAATGTAAGTAACTAATAATGATCAAACTCCAATCATATATGATATGCCGCATTAAAACCTTGCCAAGTTAAACCAACCTTGTGGATAAAACCTTGGAAAAGGAAAAGGCGTACATATTTATGCGATCAGAGTATTGATATAATACAAATCGCTGTGTGATACATCTGTGATAAAGAGAACCATCAATGGCAACAGCTGCTCCCAGATAATGTTGTACTGTAATGCTGCTAAGAAGTACATGTTGAGTACAATAATTCCCACAAGAACTCAATTGTCGCACAAATTTGTTGTTGAAAAATGCCAAACCGCTTGGAAGACGATCCCCCTCAAAGTGGAAGTATGAATATGATCTCGTAATGAATAGCCCAGATATATGCCAAACAAGAGCAACGGTTCATCGTGTAGAATAGATAAAAAACAATAGATGTAAGACGTAAACCATAAACATACCGAAGTTGCCTGTATTTAGATAAAATACAGGCAACAATGTACTGAGAATAACTATACATCCGAGTGCTGTGTAGAAATCATAAAGGAGAAACATACCCTACCCTTGCATATTATGGCTGCTGGTGGTCTGCCGCAATTGGTCATTAGAGTCGTTGAGCATAAAATGGCACATTTCTATTCGGGTCACAAACGTCATTGGGTATCCTGGTCACGTATTCAACATCCTCGGTCTGAAGGTGGTTTGGGCCTTTGCGATCGTCGTGCTCTCTAAGATGCTTACTGTTGTCGTATTGGGTGGCATTACCATCAGAACAATACTTTATGGAGTCGGTACCTACATGCAAAGTATGGTCATCGGGGGAATTACCATCCTAGGCTTCCTAACTCACCTATCTGGAAACTCATTTGTCATTACAATGCCCTTTTCCTTTCGCACAGCCACAATGATGATGATATGTTGATTGGACGCCTAATTCTTTGGTCATCTTTTCACTACGTTTGGCATTTGAGGTTTGACGGTTATCACATCCTTCTATATTGTCTCGCCGTTTATTTGGCATAAGCATCAACGTCCAGTTATTTCCTATTATCAGCCATTTCCTTTGGTGCTTATATCATAGAGCCTTGCCTTTGGAAGGTTATGTATGCACTTTCTTAGCGATTAAACCTACACAATGCCCTTTTTGTATGCTGGCATCTACGGAGGTATCTCATTTATTTTTCAGTGTCCATGTATCTGCCAAATTCGGGCTTTCTATGCGTCCTGTTTGGATGGTATCTCCACGACATCTATGCGGTTATGGACTTATTTCATGGCATGGTGGCTTCGTTATACATCTGCTATTCTCACAGGTGTGTTACGAATAGTGGTACCATGTATCATTGTCTTCAACGTTTGGTGGACTTATACATCCATTTACTATGGTGGCGAACTCCCTTGTACCATAGCCTCTATAATGGCAGCTATCCGATTGGATAATTTTCTATGGGGCACATCACTTGATGGAACAAAACTTGCGTCAGGTTCCCAACCATTGCAGCATGTGAGAATCTTACCTACTCTCCATAAAAAACGAGTTCAGGTGGTGCGTTGGTTGGTCCCTCCCACTGGGCATTTGAAGCTTAATACATACGCAGCAATGGGGCGTCGATTTGCAGCAGGGGGTGGATTTTACGTGATTCTACAAGTGCTTGTATTGGAACACCTCATTTTGCTTTCCATTGGTGTCTCCATTTATCGCAAAAACCCAGGCTGCTCTTTTTGGCCTTCTCTTTTTGTTACCTGGTCATCCTCACCTTATTTTGGAGATGGATTGTTAGGAGTTGCTCTGGACATTTTCTCAGATAACCCTTGCTATGCCCACTTATCATTTATGGCTATTACACTCTTTGATCATGCAGACTCAGACACACATCCTGCATACATATTGTGAGACAAATCTGGCGGCGCATTACATAGCTCAACATGGCTTGCAGAATCTCCAAACTGGTTATTATACCCAGTTCACGTTACCACCTCTTGTTTGTAGCTGCGTCTCACTTGATGTTACCACAAGACAACTTTGTCATGCTTAACAATGGCCATGCATATTCATTTGTTACCTGTATCCTTAGATGTAGGCAACCTCGACCTTTGCGGAGTTTCCTACACTACGTTCACTTCCTGGAGCTATTCGGGATTATGTTCTCACTAATGTATCATTGGCATCATTTCGTCGCCAAAATGCTGGTCCTTACCATGGTTCACCGCTGCCTTAGTGTCTTCACTCCGACACATACTTTTGACATAGTCTGCCATATGAATTGGCCATACTACACACTTTCTGCCTGCATTCTGATGGATTCAAGTAGGCTGGGTATGTCTTTGTTTTGTCATTTTAATTACTCATTCACTTATGCTGGCAAATGCTTATGTTTCGTATCTTTATGTCTTGTTTTGCATGGACTACGACGGGCATCAATGGTGGATTATGAGGGACTCGCCGACAGCATCACACCACATTTTACGTACATTTCTTTGCATGTATTACTGCTGACCCAAATGGGATAAATATATACACTTTTTCCTTCGTGCAATATTCTATCCATAAAGGTGGTTTTGCTTGCCAAGGTTTTAATGAGGCATATCATATCTCAATTGGGTAATATCCCTTTCCCCTTGAGCTTAGAGGTCTCCACCATTCTCTATTTCGGCCGCTTAGTAGCTTCATTTTGTTATGCTTCGATCTCCTTTGTATTAATGGTATTCCTCCGCCATAAGTGAAGGCAATCCTTTCATCATATATATATATATATATAGTCGAATATTACGCTGACATCCCTTCAGGCCTCCGTCCGATATGACATTACCATTTGGTGTAAATCCATATCAGGCACTAAACTTGCTGCTGATCCTCGACTATATTTCTCTTGGCTGCCATCATTGAAACTTCCGCGGCCTACGCTGATTCGCTGGTTGTGTCCACCATCAGGGCGACTGAAATTAAATACAGATGCGGTAGTAGGCAAACAATATGCAGCAAGGGGTGCAATATTACGGGATCATATGGGACGCTGTGTGGGAGCAATTTCTTTCCGGCTGCCCCTAGCTTCACCACTCAATGCGGAAATTCAAGCGGCACTTTTTGGTCTTTTATACTTTCTCCCTCTACATCGCAACCTCACTTTAGAATCGGATTGTGCTCAAATGATTTCTCGGCTGTCCAACCCACAACTTGTCCAAGGAAATTATTATCTCAGACTACTTCAAACCCTGATATATCTCCACCGACTTAATTATCATCATATCTACCGAGAGGCAAATATGGCGGCTCATTATTTATCTCAACATACAATGCTGGACCCCATCACACATCATTATACATCACAAATTCTTCCTTCATTGGTGCGCGCTGCGGTCATGTTGGATCTTTCATCCGTTCATTTGCGTGTTGTTTAATATATTATAGTCTTCCACATGGATTGGCATTCTATACCTCTCCCTGCCTGTATCCTACGAGATTCAGGCAGGCTTGGTACGTATTACTATCTTTTCACATATCTCTTAGCCTATTACATCTTCATTCGTAACTGCCTCTTTATGGTTCCCCTCGCATGGTTTGGAGTATACAAACTTGTGGCGAAATGCTGCTATACAACGTTGATGGATTCCGCGACATATCACTTTCAGCGACTATCTACACATTTGTCGCCTTGGCACCGACCATGCCAAGGCGATGTCGGTACGTGTCTGAAATTTCTCTTCTGTTTTCTTTGGATGTTCACCATTGCCGATATAATTTCTTTATGGATTTTTCCCGAGGTATGGCATCTACTGGATAAGAACAAGTCACACAAGGACTTCCATGGCTTCCACTGGCGACCAACGCATGCACCTCCAACTAGCAACCACACATTTGTACTCTACATTAGATTATACACATATCAATGACGGCTGTATAAATATGTACGCTTTTTCTTTCGCAGGGTTTTATCCACAAGGGTGGTTTTTCCTGGCAAGGTTTTAATGCGGCATATCATATACGACTGGAGATATGTTATCATTACCTCGTTATTGTATTTATTCACATTTTTTGACGCTTGTAATAAGGTTTTCCTCCACCATAAGTGAGGTTTTTTTCTCATTAATAAAATATCTGCTTTCATAAATAAAAAATATATATTTGTGAAAGACGGATGGTACCGTCTAGTGTTCTATTAATGTGAGAGCCCTCACTTTTGGCGGAGGAATACCGTGGTTACATAAGTCAACTAAATGCAACGGGAGACTCTGCCAAGTTAAATGCAATATGAAGGAACATAAAGGAATACCAAATACTATACAAACCTAAAATAAAGTAGTGTATACAATTAGAATACGGAAAAACTAAAGCATATATGATGAGAGCTCGTCTATGCTTGCTGTCTCGAATCTCATGCAGCCCATGTGTGCGTCGGCAAGGTGACCAAAAAAGAAAAGTGAGTGGTGAATAATATGTAGGAAAAGAGCATAAACAAATAGAAGTAAATCCATCCTGAGGCCGCCTGCATTTTGTAAGAATACAGGCGTAAACACTAAAGTTTGCGTGCTGTAGAACATAATTGCACGTACCATGTTGTGATCCGCATAACCTCAGCAACATGTAAAGCAAGAGAAATTGGTAAGAGTGAAAAAGAAGGCACAAATAGACAAGTGTAAGAAAGAAAAAAAATGGCCATGTCACACCGCCGTTGCATGTACCAGATTGATACAGGCAACATCCCAAGCGAAAAAAGATGTTGTCTGCCGTATGGATGCATCGCGATAAATCTAACATCGTAAAGATGCAGTTGACTGGTATGTCATCAAAAAACCTCGCACTGGTGGTGGTAGAGAAGATGACGTGGTGTATAATGTTGTGGCGGGAAACATACATCTATGCTGCGCTAGATGGTGTGACACCATGTTAGATTCCTGTGGAATGTGATGCAAAGTACTAAATGTAAGCCTCAGAAAGAGATGTAAATGATTGAAATGATACAAATGGGCGCCTACTATATCCCTCGGAGGTTGAGTTATTGTCAAGCAGTCAGTCTCTACTAGTAGGTTTTGGTATGAAAAACCGAAATAAATGATACTGTAGATGATGGCTTGATGTTTTGCCAGGAATGGTGACAGGCAGGGTAATGTATAGGATAAAGCGCCAAGAAATTTTACAGCTGAATCTTGTAATATGGCCCCTGCAGAAGCCGTGTGCCTTCCAGCCGATGCGTCAACATTCAGCTTTAGTTTTCCAGACAGAGGGAGAAACCATTCAACGATCCTTACCCGAGGAATTTATATTTTTTTGAATAAAAGCAAAATTTTATTAATGCAAGCCTCACTTATGGCGGAGGTGACCATATTACAAGAGTATATGAAACGAAAACCAATAGACTAAGGCCGAAATAAGGAATGTTCGCCAATCATATATGATATGCCGCATTAAAACCTTGCCAAGTAAAACCACCCTTGTGGATAAAACCTTGGCGAAGGAAAAAGCGTACATATTTATATAATTGGACCTTGAACAATGAAATATAGTAAAAGTGCATTTTGATGTGAGTATAGATGGTTGCGGCGGATCTGCAAAGCAATTGTTGAAGTAGAGTCCAAAAAGCATTGAAACTCCCCTTTGATGCCACTGTTGCTGCGATAATGTGATTCCCCATCTCATTGACCAGCGGTGCTTAAGCAGTGTTCCTCGGCACAAAACAGCAATAAATGTGTAAGTATGTAATAAAGAAATAACGCAATGAATAGCGAAGTGGTGATTCCATGCACGCACCAAGGTTGCCCGTAGTCCGTGGACTGCGGGCAACTGATACAAATGTGAAGCCAGTCTCCAATGAAGCATAAGAAAGCAAAACGAAAGAGTAGTAGTGTAGCGTACCGTAGTTGCCTGCATAAGAGGGATGCAGGCAACAAGGGAAAATGTGTAGAGCCATTTGTTATGTTCTAAGTACATGAATGACTCCATCAGTATAATAATGTCCGCGAGCCGTGAAGGGCAATTGATTTGCCGAAGTGAAGAGTTGCGTAAGTGGATGCATGCGAGCATATTGACTCAAGTAATGAGCCACCATATTTGTTTCGCGAGGCGCATATGAGATGGTGCTATGTGTGATGATCAACACGTCCTGAAGGCGCGTATACTCTGGTGGTAGCCGAGAATGGAGACTAGACAGTTGAAGCAGCTGGCCACAGTCTGTTTCAATAATTAAGTGTCGATAAAGGAGCCCAAAGAACAATAAGCTATAAAGAACAGCATGTAACTCTGCCCGCAATGGAGACAATAGTGGAAGTCTGAACGATAAGGCAGCTATCATGCGTCTACTTGAGTTACGCAGGATAGAACCAACAGTGGCAAAGGATTTCCCAGCTGAAGCGTCGACGTTGAGTTTCAGTTTGCCGGATGGAGGAAGCTGCCATTTTAACGGTGTAATGTGCTTGGTACGAAGTATTGGAGAGAATCCAGCCTGTATGAGGGATGGAACATATTGCACCAAAGTTGATCCCGAGAGTGACAAAGACCAATCATAGCACGTTTGCCGGGTAAGCTGAAAAACTTTTGTGACGGGCATATCGCCCTCACCATAAGTGTGATTGGTATATAGCTTCCATATGTTCCAGCATAGCAGTATAGGCCCAGTTACATGGAAATTTCCTTTTAGAGACTTAGTTGAGGAGGTTAACCACCACTGCAGAAGGTGTTGGCGGATATTCTGTAGCAGTATTGGAGGGCCGTCCAGCACCCAAGAGAGATTCAACCAGACCTGCTTAACAACAGAACAAGTAAGAAAAATATGATTTACAGTTGCCGATGCATTCCGACAGAATGGACAGATAGTTGGACAGATGATAGAGAGATGGCGGAGATTGTCTTCGAACGGCAAAGCGGAGTGTAGTAATCGCCAGAAGAATATACTGATCGTATTTGGAATACCTCTCCACCAAATGAATTTGTGTGACAATAACTGGGCACAATGTGGCCACACATCATCATATGCGAAACGCAGGCGAAAAGTACCAGAGGGGCTAGAGCGCCACAACGGCGTTGGGAAATTTGTTGTGAGTTGCAGACATAAGGTGTGAACTGAACATATTCTTTTCCAGCTAGGGGAATCATAAATACGGGGAATGTAATCAGTACGTAAGCCGTAACAAGAATGCATATATATATATATATATATATATATATATATATATATATTAAATGAAAGGAGTACACAAATCCTATTTAAATTTTTTTTTATGAAATAGATTTTATTGAAAATATGGCCTCACTTGTGGTGGAGGAAAACCTTATTACATAATTGAGTCATCGTAAGAAAAAAGCGAATGCAAAGAAGTAATGATAATCAACCTCCAATCATATATGATATGCCACATTAAAACCTTGCCAAGTAAAACAACCCTTGTGGATAAAACCTTGGCAAAGTAAAAAACGTACATATTTATATAATTGGAGCAGTGATATTTGATAGAGTACATTATCGAATAACATAAAATCCTAAAAGACAATATATATACTCCTGCATGTCCATCCACTTGACTATCCATCGCTGAAAACTGACGTACGATCCTCCAAAAATATGTAGCCACGTCCAGGTCAGATATAATGGTCACCGAAGGAGGGAGCCCAGCCCATGCACATGTGAAGAGAAGTCCAAAGTGAAACGAGTATAATAGATATATCGAAAACAGAAAAACCAATAGAAACCAAAGCATACCGAGTCTGTCTGTACCCCTCAGGATACAGGAAGAAACAGTCAGTGAGTGCCAATCCATATGGAAGACCGGGTAAAGCTCAAACGATGCGCAGATATACGGATGAGAGATCCAATGTAATGGATCTGCGGACAAATGGCGGAAGAGTGTTATGAGAAAATGAGTGTGTCCGAGGGTCCAACATTGCATGTTGGGCAAGGTAATGGGCAGCCATGTTAGCCTCTCTATAAACATGATTAAAGTCCAGTCGATGGTGATGCATTAACGTTTGTAATAACCTCAGATGATAATTCCCAAAAACCGCTTGCGGCCGTGCCAAGCGTGTAGAAATCTGAGCACAATCCGATTCAAGAATAAGTGGACGACACAGTGGCAATAAATATGGCAAGCCAAACACCGCTGCCTGAATCTCTGCTATCAAAGGTCTATTTTGAGGCAAACGAAATGAAATCGCTCCCACACAGAAACCAACATGATCATGCAAAATAGCACCTCCTGATGCATAATGTCTTCCAACCGCCGCATCTACATTTAACTTTGATCTACCCGAAGGGAGAGATCTCCGGCGAACCAGTTGCGGACGTGGGGGCTGAAGTCTAGGAAACCAAAGAAGCTGTCGTGTAGACCCCGTCGCCAGCTTAGAACCCTCAACTGTTTTACCTCACATAGCAATATCATAGTGGATGGAAGCCTGAAGGGACACTGTAGCAAAAGAGATCATATCACCATACACTAATGATGCATAAGCACGCCATATATTATGCACGATAATAGCCAGAATCACTATTTTGATTACCCCAAAAAGAGACGAAAATATGGAACGATACCACCAAGATAAGAGATATTGCCAAAGATTCATTGATGATGGGGGAATATAATGTAACTCAGATGCAAAAAACTCCCATATAGTTCGAATGCCAGCACAGTATAAAAACACGTGATCCACTGTAGCCGATGCATGCTTGAAAAAAGGGCATTGTGTGGGGCGAGCAGTATTGTACTTACCAATGTAGTCCTCAAACGACAAAGCAGAGTGATAAATTCGCCATAATAATTGTCGGATGGCAGGTGAGTGGTGTCTATACCAAATGAATTTCGCAGAAATCAGTGTAGGTCTTTGTGATCGACAAATATCATATGCAGTACGCAAAGAAAACTCACCTGTAGCAGTAGGCGTCCAGCTAAGATGCGAGCCGGATCCTTCTGTCTGAGTAATGCAGATAGCATGGATTCTACAAATGATTCTCCAAACAGGTGAATCCGACAGCCTAGGTAGATAATCCCTGCGATTTCCATATTTTACATGCATATATTTACTCAAGAGTGTACTATGTTGCTGATAAGACCACCAAATGCGACAATAGTAAGCCTGCTGTAGCATGCAAAGATCACGAATGCCCAAACCTTCTTCCTCACAAGGTGTAGTAATATTTGACCACGTAACCCAATGATGCCGCTGTCCCCAATAAAATGTAGCCATTTTCCGTTCTATAATTTTAATCACCAATTTTGGCAAACCTCCGGCAGCAAGAACATACAATGGTAGGGCCAAAATCACTAAACGAAGCAAAAAAAAGTCTACCTGCTGAAGAGAGTAACCGAGAATTCCATCCATTTAGACGGTCATCGATATGCTGTAATAATGAAGTACAATATCTGGAATGATTGATGCCCTTATGCAAAGAAGAACCAAGGTATCTAAATGGTAAGCAAGAACATTGGATATGCAGTATATCCTCAAAACCTCCCCGTTGATGCAGCGATGTGCATGCAGATGGGATGAAGCTGATCTTTTGGTAAATTACCTTCTGACCAGAGGCTGTTTCATATGACGTTAAGAAAGCATGGAACTGCCGTAAATTTCGTTTTGAGCTCCTTAAGAACACTAGAAGGTCATCCGCATAAGCCGAATGTGTAATATGGAAAGGGATCCTTCCTAAACGCAGTGATTGTAATTCTCCAGAGGCCACTAATGATTTCAAACCTCTACTGAATCCTTCTGAAGAAAGAATAAAGAGCAAAGGGGATAAAGGTCCACCTTGTTTCACTCCCCTGTATGGCCAGAATGACGCACAAGGCTGACCATTAATCAAGACTGCTAAAGTAGTTGCGCCTAAATGATTTAGTATGATCCGAATGAAAAAGTCTGAAAAGACAAAACGTCGTAGCAGTAATTCTAGATACTCCCAGCTGACTCTGTCAAAAGCCTTCATCATATCCAGTTTCAAACACAATTGAGAACCTCCCTTATCTAGCATGTGAACAATCTCCCTTGCCAATAAAACTTGTGTGGAGATATCATGTCCCTGCATGAATCCTTTCTGTTCTGGAGATATTAACTACTGAAGCAATATATTCAAACGGGTGGCATTGCTTTGCATGCAGACTTTACTTAAAAAATTTGTGAGACAAATAGGCCGGAAATCACTAAATGTATTTGGAGATGACGTCTTTGGAATCAAAGTGATTAAGGCTGGGGAACTCCAAGAAAAAATTCCTGCACTACCTTAACAATGTCGGTATGAATAACTGGCCAACATGAACGGTAAAACTTACCATTAAATCCATCTGGCCCTACAACACTTTGAGGGTCTAAATGCCAAACTGCCTCCTCAATTGGTAGCTACGTAAGCTTAGTGTTATCATCTTCCATGATCAAGCGTGGAATATGACGAAGAATATCGTCATAATGACTTGTTGTCTCGCGAGCAAATAATGAGGTGTAGAAAGAAACGGCTTCATCCATGATGGCTATGGGAGAGGTACATAAATCACCAGTGGACGTGCGGATTTGATATATATGTAACTGTGACCGCCGTCCTTTAACAATAGAGTGGAAATAGCACGCGTTTGCATCACCTTCCTTTAACCATCGAACACGTGCTTTTTGCTTCCAAAAATGCAGCTCATATGTGGAAGCACAAAGATACTCCTCCTTGGCTATATGATATTCCTTGCGATTTATTTTAGTAGGTCTGCATCCCGTCTGCTTTCGGCACTGGTTAAAGTAGCTTCGGCTTACATTAGGTTGGTAAAGATATTGCCAAAAATTTCTTTATTCCAAAGCTGGATGTCCTTCTTTAAACGAAATAATTTTGAATAAAATCCATAGATACCACCAGTAGTTGGATAAGATTTCCAAGCATCCTTCATATAAGTATGGAAAAACGGATGTAGTAAACAAGAGTCAAGAAATCGAAAGGAGAGATGGCCACCTACTGTGTGTAATCGACATATGAACAACAAAGGCGTGTGATCCGAGGAAACTCTTGGCAAATGTGTAAGCTGCATGTCTTCAAAAGCATCTTGAAATGAAGAGTTGATGAATAACCAATCCAACCGCCTAAGTACATGACCTAGACCCCTGCCATCCATCCAAGTAAATATGGGCCCATGAAATTGCGGAGACATTAAAGAACAAGATTCAATACAGTCATTAAAATCTTGTAATACTGTAAGTGAGGGGTGTGAACATCCACTATGATCATCAAGAGTCCGAAAAGTATTGAAATCCCCTCCTACCATCCATGGTGAGGTAGAAGCCCATGAGAAATCACATAAGGATTGCCACAGCGGTCGACGCAATAGTGGCGTGTGCTTGGCATATACCACCGACAAAACAAAAGTCAATCAAAGCAGACGGAATATGAAACTAAAATGAACCACCTGATCCTGATCCTGCGTTGCAAGCAGGTGAAACACTGATTCGCGCCAAAATAACCAAATACGTTTTGACTGAGAAGAATAATAATGTGAAAAACCAAGATCCAACCCAAACCTAGCAATACGAGATGAAGAATGTTTTGGCTCAATTAGTGCAAGTAAATTTAAGTGATGCTCACGTATCAAATGATGTAACCTAGGCAGAGAGGCACGCATGCCTCTTATATTCCATATTAATATATTCATTGAGAAAGAGTAGTATCACTTCCCTGAGAGACTCATGAGGCACTACGCGTCAAGATGGTAGAGGGTGGCAGCGGTGGCAAATCCTTCCTTGTACGCCATTTCTGACGAGGAACTACTGTTATAAAACCCGCATCCTCAGTGGACTCCTCCAATCGCGAGATCAAAACATCCTCATCAGGCGATGGAGGAATTAACTGCATTCTCCGGACCACTTCATCTGGAACATTAGGCAAATCTATGTTCTGATCATCTGCATGCAACTCCATATCTGAGAATGTCCCAAGTCACAATGAACTGTAGCATCCTGCTGAGGGGGAACTCCGGCGGTTGTGCATAGTGGTTCTACATGTGGTTCACTGTTGAGTTCAAATGGCGTCGCCGCAGGATGAGCAGCATTTGGAGGATCATCATTTGAAGGATCATCATTTGGAGGATCTTGCTGATCCTGATGAGGAACTGGAGGTGGTTTCTTTACTGATGTCCACCTCTTTGCTGGTGGAGGAGGCGGTGGAGGCGGCGGTGGAGGTGGCACAGACGACGAAACTTTCATGGGGCATAAACCTGTTGCATGACCTAGTCGACGACAGGAAGTACAGAATAGTGGGAGATCTTCATAAACCACTGATTGTAGGATGATTCTATTCTTGGCCTGCAAATATATCATCTCTAGCAGGTCTTGGGATACATCTACCTCAACGCACACTCTGGCTACCGACAGCCGCAGTCCGTCAGTCATAGCCACATCCAATTTTATTGGAATGCCAATAGGACGTACAATCTCAAATAATGCTTCACGAAGGTGAAGATGTATTGGGAGGCCTGGGAACGCAATCCATACTGGGACAATTGGGACATCTGCAGTGGGATCAAAGTCAACTGTCCATTTTGTTATACGCATATGATAGCCAGAAATATGCCATGATCGACGATAAAAATAGCGCAGATATTCAGCTTCACTATGAAAATTCAAAAGGATATGTGTTTGATCAATGAGAGTGATCTGCAGATCATGATGAAATCCAATCTTTTCAAAAACCTCACGTATAACCTTCAAGGGAGGACGACCATACGAGAAAGTACCAACCAATGAGTATCTGAATGGCGCACCAAGTGCATCAATCTCTGAATCCAAAAATGAAATCATGGGAATGTCTTTGTATCTTGATACCGTTTTGGGCGAAATTGAGATATTCTGCGTCGTGGTTGCGTCGGAAACCACAGCCGCAAAAGAAGGCGGTCGTGTAGTCGACATAGCTAATAAGGTAAAAAGAAGCAGGCTTTGCAATGGAGGGTGATGGACGAAGGCAGAATGGAGACCGATCAGAGCAATGTGTATCCAGTCGGTGGAGAAAGAACGCAAGAAAGGCGGCGGCGGCTATCGCCGCCTAGTCATTTGCAATCGCCAGAGTATCGGCCATTCTTCATATATACATTATGAAATACACCACCTATTTAAATATGTATACATATATATATATATATATATATATATATATATATCTGTGTGTGTGAAGGTCGGGTGGTGCCGTCTGATCATTTTATTAATATTTGAAACCCTCACTTTGTTGGACCGTGCACCTGCAATTAACAATACTAGAAGGGAGGGGTGAATAGTGGTTAGCAGAAATTACACTACTACCCTTGATAAAAATCCCCTTTGAAAACAGAATCTGAGACTATCTCAGATTCAGAACCCGTTTTTGAAAAATTCAAAAATCCTTATACACAACACCAAAAATTATGAAATTTTTCAGAACTTAACTTCAATGTGTTGACAAGACTCTGTCCAAACCATAGATAAAAATAAGATTGTTGTCCCTTCAAATAAATAAAAAGATTCAGAACCATCTGGAAAGAATTGGGCAAAATATTGCTGAAATTGAAAAACGTGTTTATCTTTGAATACTTAACCAAAAAGGTTGAACTTTATGTCAAAACACTCCTTAGAATGTGTAGTTTATGTTTCCAAAAGGTCTTGACCTTGAACAATTCTTGATTAATACAAAATTCAAGTTTTCTCAAAACTGGTCCGATTGCAGCCAGATTGGAGTAGTTATCTTGCAATGACTGAAAGACTAACTTTCCCTTGCTCAAATCAAGTGAATCTTGTTGCTAATGAGCACTAACAGTCTGAAGTATAACTCCACCCAAAATCACAAATTTCGAAAGTGATTAGCTATTTTTTCAAATCATGAAAATTCGTGTAAAAGCTGTAGTAAAAACGGACAAAAAACAGAAACGTAGAAACAAGACAAGAACACCGAGGATTTATCCTGGTTCGATCAATGTGACCTACTCCTGTCCCAAGGAACACCTTTCCTTGGATTTCACTATGGTATGAATCAACTTACAACAATAACCAAGCTTGATCCTTGGGTTATACACCAACCCTGTTCAAGACTTGGATGAACACCTTCTACGCAACACCTCTATCACCTATTGATGTAGCCTTATAGAATTGGCTAATCAATCTTACAAATGAAGCTTAACAATTACAACAAGAACACCTTTGCTACATACAATGAAACAAGAACAACAACAACAAGATGATAGCTAGACAAATCAACAAATGCTTTCAAGTGAGCTTCAAATGTGTTTCATCTTCTTCACCATTGCCTCCTATTTATAGTGTGAATTGAGCCTTGTAGATAAGAATGCACATGTGTCACCACCTACATCATCAAGTCCAAGTTGCCTTCACATCATTGGTTGGTCTTGTACACTTGGCAAAATGAGTCAACATAAATGGTCCACCTTGAACACACATGTTGGCCGATTTTTTCAACCTAGAATAGTCTTGATTATCCTTTGTAAAATGAAGATAATAAGAGAGGATAATACCACCAAAATACCGTCAACTCCTTTCAAAAGAATAAGCACGTGAGTCTTTGAAAATTTCAAACCAAAACATCTCTCAAATGGAGGTAGTAGTCGTTCGCTACACTTTTGAAAATCCTAGTTGGTAATTTTTTGTCAACTAGCTCCTTTTTGTTTGGTCCACTTGTCACCAAGCTATAAAATGAGTACACCATCATTTACACCCGTTTATACACGTTTGGAGGCTTTCATATATGTATATCAACTAAGATTTTTGAAGAAGAAATCGCCAAATAATAATTGACAAGATTATGTCAACACGTAACACCAAAATTCCTAATATTCTTCTTGTATGTCGTGATCATTTGCACACCTTGAACATCTTTATATTCTCTGAAATATGATGATAAATATCCTCCAATAACATATATAAAAGAGTCTTCAAGAAAGAAATAGAATGTGACATCACAACCCGTCACATATCCCGCTATAGTCAATAATATCATCATGTGAGAGAAATAATATAACGCCACCCTATAATCTTCAAAAAAATCACAAAACAACTCCAGAATGATGATAAGAATTTACTCAAGAGATTTCTTGAGTGAAAATACCAAAAATATCCTCAGAGATGAAATGACCAAAATGCCCCTATTGAGAGAAACTCCAAAATTGACCCTGTAGCACCCCGGCCAGATACCGTCATCGGAACCAGTGCACCCGCCGTAGTCTACTATGAGATCTACGAAGCGTCAAAGCAGATCAAGCGTACATCATTCATGACGTAAAATAAATCAGCGGAAAGGTCATCATATTTAAAACTTCATCATAATTAATACAACCAGAAAGTACAGCGGAAATAAAAGGGTGTTCAGACAACTGTCTATCTTATCCTCCAGTACAGCATAATAAAAATCAAGTTTTCCAACATATAGAAAGTAAGCAAACATATATCTACTTCCATGCACATCGTCCCACTGAGCCCACTCGCCATCGTCTTCGATAAATATCATTTCATATTCCGGCTCACCTGGAAAAGGAATAGAGTATCTGTTCTTAGCGAAATTATTGCCAGCAAGTAACCCGTCTATACACCTTACAGGATCACACACGACGAGTCACCAGTGTACAATTCATTGCCCAAAATAAGATGCTCGGGTTAGCAAATGGCATCTTTATAAGAATTCCTCAAAAAGAGATAAATCACATAAATGACATGTGGATACGAGAACAAACATGTATTAAACAACATATCACATAAATAAGACATAGACTAATCGCATTTCTTGCATGTCAAGTCTTATGCTTCGTGTATCATGATGCATGTACTTCTTTCAAACCACACACAACACCCATGCATATGTCTTCTTTCATAAACATGTCATGCGTGTCATTTCACAAAGCATTTCATAACTCTTCTTATCATATTCTTCGCGTAGCAGAACTTTATACCCTGTGGGTGATCAGTCCACAGCAAACAAAACTTTATACCCCGTGCTGAAAGGTCCACGGCCCCATAACATATAACCTTATACCCCATGCTGAAAAGTCCACGGCCCCATTACATACATCATATATCCGTGCTGATAGGTCCACGGCCCCATAAAATACTTTATTTTCTGTGCTGATAGGTCCACGGCCCCATAACATATTTTATACCCTGCTGTTGATTCACAGGTCACGCTTTTATACCCTGCTTTCGCAGGCGTGACTTTTATACCCTGCGATCAACCAGCAGCCATTTTGTCTTTCGAAAACTTTAAAGTTATCTTGTACACACATGTTCTTTCGCAAAGCAATTCTCAAATAAAATGCAAGTGCCCATGTCATGATGCAGGATGCACATGTAACTTCGTATCAAACATGTAACGCACACACACACACTCATCTTACATATCAAGTATACGGTCTTGCACCTCAAACACTCCATGTTCATATCTTTCCAAGTCCGTTCGCCTCACTAATTCACTTGGGATTCGATCTTATTCTTACTTAATCAAACTTACCATCTACACCCAGTTACACCTCAAATACCCCTTGCATTTTATGTTCATAAGAAGTGTATAAAGTTACTACACATACATAGGGCGCCTAAAAGGTCAAAAAGACTTCCAGTATACTTCGAACGCTACATGGAGCACCTAATGTGGACATGGAGCGCCTATACTAGGCGTTCGAAGTGTTCGGGGATGTGCCGTATACATCGAACGCCTACATGAGGCGCCTAATGTGACATAGAACGCCTAATGTAGGTGTTCGAAGTGTACGGGGATGCTCTGGGACACATTGAACGCCTACATTAGGCGCCTAATGTGACTTGAAGCGCCTAATGTAGGTGTTCGAAGTGTTCTGACGGTTCAGAACTGCAGTTTTTCTGCAGTAACTTCCTCCCATCTCCTTCCTCCTTCAACCTTTACATGTTTACACTTCAAGATCCATCTTAGCACCTAGATCCATCATGCTTAACACCCAATCTAACATGAAATGATTCTTAAACACATAAACTAGTGTCCATCCTAAGCCCTCTATCAACCACACTTCCAATATCTCTTCAAGCTTTCCAACACAACACACCTATAACAATGTCATCTTTAATCCCTCAACCTTCTTCAAATACACTCAAAACACTTAGGATGTACTTAATGAACACAAGAACTCATACCAAAACAAGGAACACATTACGGATAACACTTTTATGGGCAAATTATCAACAAAGATCACCACATAACCATTTTCAAAAGTTGGCCCAAAGAACATGACTATACACCATCAACAACATCAACAATTACATATAGTAAAGCATTTAACATAAACAAACCAAAGCTACTAATGTGTGATCCAAGTTTTCTCTTTGTAAGAACGTAGGGCCTATGGTATCAAAATTTGCGTAAAGCGTATAGAAAGATTACTTGCCTTTGTTTCTAGTTAAGCTTACGGATTTACTACAGGATTTCGGTGATGATCGAACCTAGCCTGACCGTTTTTCTTCCTCTTCTCTTCTTCTTCTCTCCTCTCTTCCTCTCTAGGCGTTTTTCTTCCCCCTCTCTCTTTGCCTTTCAACCGCCCCTTTTATGCTAATGGGGAGTTATATCAAATTTGATGTAACTCCCCTATCATTTAGTAAGGGCACTTTTGGGTAATTTACCCAATTTCCCTAATTCTCACTTTTAACCCCTTTTTCTTGTTTTCCTATATTTTATGTAACTAAGTCTCAATCCTACAACATTACTTAAATTGCATTTAAGGTTGACGATTAAATATTAAAAGTCGTGCTTAATAGTCATGGGGTATGACATTCCACCCCCCTTACAAAAAGTTTCATCCTCAAAACTTACGTACCTTAGTCAAAGAGTTGAGGATACTTCTCCTGCATCTGTTCTTCGAGTTCCCAAGTGGCCTCACGTTCCGTGTGATTGCTCCACTGAACCTTCACATAAGGGATTACTCGCTTCCTCAACACTTGATCCTTTCGGTCTACAATTTTCACGGGTATCTCTTCATATGTAACATCGTCCTTAAGTTCCAAAGGTTGAGCTTCAAGCACATGACTTGGGTCCGTCACGTACTTCCTTAGTTGTGATACGTGAAAGACATTGTGAACTCGTGCCAACACTGGAAGTAATGCTAACCTATAAGCCAAGGCTCCCACCTTCTCAAGTACTTCGTAAGGACCAATAAAACGAGGGATTAGCTTGCCTTTTACTCCAAACCTCATGACACCCTTTGTAGGTGATACCCTCAAATAAACTTTTTCACCCACATCAAATTCCAATGGTCGTCGTTTGGAATCTGCCCAACTCTTGCTGCGATCCTGAGCTGCCTTGAGTCTTTCCCGAATGACTTTCACTTTTTCTAGCGTTTTCTCCAATAGCTCAGGTCCGGTGATGGTCCTCACACCTACTTCGTCCCAATAAACCGGGGACCTACATTTCCTTCCATACAAAGATTCAAAAGGAGCCATGTCAATTGCGCTGTGGTAACTGTTGTTATAAGAAACTCCATTAGCTTTACCATTCCATCCTAACTCCCTTTAAAATCCAACACGCTAGCCCTTAGCATATCTTCCAAGGTCTGAATTGCCCGCTCGGATTGTCCATCAGTTTGGGGAGGATACATTGTACTCAACCTTAATTCCGTACCCATGGCTTTCAGGAATGCTGTCCAAAACTTAGATGTAAACCGTGAATCCCGATCGGACACTATACTTACTGGAACACCATGCAAACTAACAATATTCTCCATATATAAATTCACTAACTTTTCAAGTGGTGCTTCACTTGAAACGGGTAGGAAATGGGCAGACTTTGTTAAACGATCCACGATGACCCAAATCATGTCATATCCACTTCTTGTCTTTGGTAAACCAGCTACGAAATCCATCGTGACATGTTCCCATTTCCATTCTGGAATTTCTAATGGCATCAACAATCCTCCCGGCCTTTGGTGCTCCGCCTTGACTTGTTGGCAACCCAAACATCTCTCTGTAAACTCCGCAATATATCTTTTCATCCCGGACCACCAATAATATTGCTTAAGGTCTCTATACATCTTGGTACTACCGGGATGTATGGATATTCTTGAGTTGTGAGCTTCTTGCAAAATTTCTTTTCTAAGTTCATCCACATCAGGCACACACAATCTTCCACGGAACCATAGGCTCCCATCCACTTTGACCTGAAATCCCTCAGCTTGACTATGTTTCACCCTTTCCATTATTTCACTGAGGGTCTTATCATTCTTCTGAGCCTCCTTTATCCGATCAACCAAACTTGGTGTGATAGTCAATGTTGTCAAAACATTCACTGTGGAGTCAACCAAATCTAACCCGAAATCCTCTATCTCTCTTTCTGATGGTGATTGTCGGGCATGGCTGGACTTCCTACTTAACGCATCTGCCACTTTATTAGCCTTTCTTGGGTGATAATGGATTGTCAAATCATAATCTTTTAGCAACTCTAACCATCTCCGCTGCCTCATGTTTAATTATTTCTGAGAGAATAAATACTTTAAACTCTTGTACTTAATGTGTTTATTGTCTTGATATAAGTTCGTAAGTTTGGTTATTACACCTTAGTTGTTTTGAGAGTGTTTGTAAGGGGTAAGGATGGATGTTGGCTTGGTTGTAGACTTTTTGTGTTGGAAGGTGTGAAGATATCTAGAGAAGCTTGTGGATGATAGAAGGTTTAGAGTGGATACTAGTTTACGTGTTTAAGAATCAAATCATGATAGTTGTGTGTTAAGCATGATGAATCAAGGTGCTAAGATTGATCTTGAGGTGTTGAACATGAAAGGGGTTGAAGAAGAAACGTGTTGGGTGGAAGTTACTACAGAAAGACTGCAGTTTAGAACCGTCAGAACACTTTGAACACCTACATTAGGCGCTTCAAGTCATATTAGGCGCCTAATGTAGGCGTTCAATGTGTCCCAGAGCATCCCCGTACACTTCGAACACCTATATTAGGCGCTCTATGTCACATTAGGCGCTTCATGTAAGCGTTCGATGTATACGGCACATCCCCGAACACTTCGAACGCCTAGTATAGGCACTCTATGTCCACATTAGGCGCTCCAAGTAGCGTTCGAAGTATACTGGAAGTCTTTTTGACCCTTTAGGCGCCCTATGTATGTGTAGTAACTTTATACACTTCTTTTGAACATAAAATGCAAGGGTATTTGAGATGTAATTGAGGTGTAGATGATAAGTTTGATCAAGTAAGAATAAGATTGAATCCCAAGTGAATTAGTGAGACAAACGGACTTGGAAAGATACGAACATGGAGTGTTTGAGGTGCAAGATCGCATACTTGATATGTAAGATGTGTGTGTGTTACGTGCTTGATACGAAGTTACATGTGCATCCTGCACCATGACATGGGCACTTGCATTTGATTTGAGAAGTGCTTTGCGAAAGAACATGTGTTTACAAGAAAAGTTTAAAGTTTTCGAAGGACAAAATGGTTGCTGGTTGATCGCAGGGTATAAAAGTCACGCCTGCGAAAGCAGGGTATAAAAGCGTGACCTTTGAATCAACAGTAGGGTATGAAATATGTTATGGGGCCGTGGACCTATCAGCACGGAAAATAAAGTATTTTATGGGGCCGTGGACCTATCAGCACGGATATATGATGTATGTAATGGGGCCGTGGACCTTTCAGCACGGGGTATAAAGTTATATGTTATGGGGCCGTGGAACTTTCAGCACGGGGTATAAAGTTCTGTTTGCTGTGGACTGATCATCCATAGGGTATAAAGTTCTACTACGCGAAGAATATGATAAGAAGAATCATGAAATGTTTTGTGAAATGACACGCATGACATGTTTATGAAAGAAGACATATGCATGGGTGTTGTGCGTGATTTTAAAGATGTACATGCATCATGATACACGAAGCATAAGATTGATATGTAAGAGACGTGACTAGCTTATGACTTGCTTATGATGATATGTTGTTTTAGTACATTTTTATTCTCGTATTCGTGTATCATTTATGTGTCTTATCTGTTTTGAAGCATTCTTATAAAGATACTACTTGCTAACCCGAGCACCTTATTTTGGGCAATGACTTATACACTGGTGGCTCGTCGTGTGTGATCCCGTAAGGTGTATAGACGGGTTACTTGCTGGCGATAATTTCGCTAAGAACAGATACTGTATTCCTTTTCGCTAAGAACAGATACTGTAGTCCTACTTGGACCAAATAAGTCTAAGTGAAGCAATTCTAGTACATGACTAGTACTCACTTCATGTTTCGGTTTTAATGTTTCTTTAATGTGTTTTCCTTTAATACATGTTTCACACATTTGAAAATTGTCTAAGTCTAACTTAGGCATTCCTCTAATTAAATTCTTCTTAGATAATTTCTTAATGGTTGAAATTCCTATATGGCCTAATCTTCCATGCCATAAATTCACATCTAAGTCATGTGATATAAAATACTTAACCTTAGCATCTAAAATGTTATCTAAGGTAAGAGTATGAATGTTGCCATCCCTATTTGATTTTAAAATTTTTTTTCCTTTTTTCATTTATTATATCACAAGAATTGGAAAGAAAAGAAACATTATATCTGCAATCTATAAGTTGAGAAATACTTAATAAATTATGAGAAAGATTACTTACTAACAACACATTTCGCATTTGAAATGTGTTAGGGTCCCCAATTGTTCCTTTTCCAACAACTTGTCCTTTGTTGTTGTCACTGAATGTCACCTTTCCTCCATTCTTGATATGTTCCAACTCGGTTAATAGTTTGAGGTTGCCCGTCATATGGCATGAACATCCACTATCTAAAAACCATTTAGTTTTTAGATTCTTAGGCTTTGCCTCCTTCTTGCATTCCTTGCGATTTTCCTACAATGGTGACAAAGTTTTAGGTACCCTATACTTGGGTCCTTGAATGCTAGGGACACCATCCTTGTTTATATACCCTTTGGGTATCCAAACTTAGATGTACCTTCTTGGCACATTTTAACCATAGTTATAATGGGAAAAATAAGGAGAATTAGCATATACATTCCATGAAGATGCATTGTTATACATGTTTTACCCTGGTTTATAATTATTATAGGATGGCCGATTTTGATAGTGTGTATAAGGCATGTGATTTTGTTTCTTGAATGGTGCTATGTGTTAGTGTATGTGCCCTAGGCCATGATTTGGATATTTATGTTATGCGTTTATTATTAATAAAAGAGGTTTTATTATCATTATTGTTGGTTAGTATGTCACACAATTTTGATATATGTCCCTGATTCATTATTGTTATGGAGATAAAATAATTTATAATCAGTATGAGTATTGATTTGATGATCATAAGATGATTATGTGTATGGTGATACGAATCAATCTCATAGATACTTGTTAGAGAACAGTGTATTGGATAGACCCATCATGAGATTGCTACATGGATTAGCGTCACAAGTAAATCTCATGATAGTCATGTTTTAATCCTTTGACTTGAGATTGTCATAGTTTCCAACATAAGGACTATTATATTTTGACATGATCAAACGTTATCCGTAACTGGATAATAATAAAGGTCATGATTGAATGTGATAGAAATTATGTAGAGGATATTGAACAATCAAGATAGAATTTGTCCCTCTCTTTTGAGAGAGATATCTTTGGGCCCCTCGATTAGTGAGACTGTGAAATGCATGGCCGTGCTCAAATGAATTGATAGTGTGATCAATCATTTGTTTTATCAGTCTACTTAGAGATCGAGTAATCATATGTTTGAACTATATAAGTATGACGCTGACCATGACTTATGTTCAAACTAGATATCGTGTGACAAAGGGATTAATGCATGTACTATTATTAGGCTAGTTGGACTTTACTCTTATTAATTGGGTATTCGTAATGCCTTGCTAGAGGCCAATTACGACTTGTTGGTTTAATAGCGATTTAATCAACTGCCAATTAATATGGGCCTATCGGGTCACACACAAGAATGCGTATGGCTGAGATTAATAATATTAATAATATTAATATTGGATATTAATTATTATTATTATTATTATCGTTTTTAATATTAATGATATTAATATTGGATATTAATTATTATTATTATTATTATTAATTTCGTTTTTTTATGTATATATTTATATCATCGGATAATAACAGAGAATCCATATTTGATATGGATTTTGATTGGTTTTATCTAATCCTAACAGAATCCGTATCTGGTACGGATTTTGATAGCGTTAACAAATCCGATCAAGAATCGGATTTTGATATCTATATATATGTACGGAGCATGGTGTATCTCGTACACCACACAACCAGTAGAAAACAAAAGGGCAAGAATCGTTTTTTGTGAAAACCGAATTCTTCAGCCGCGCCGTTTGAAGAGCTAGCACTCCGGGCGGAAGCGTTCGTGTGGATACCGACAGAGGGTGATCGTATTTTCGCACCTCTTCCATCTGCAGATTTTGAATCTACGGAGGTACTTTTTGATTTCTTTTGTCGAATTAAACGAACAACATGGATCCTTGGTAAGAAATCAGAGATCAATTTTTGTTTTCCGCTGCGTGTTTTTGCAGTGATCTCGTTCGATTTCCTAACAGTGGTATCAGAGCCACTTGTTGATTTCATTTAAATCGATTATATCATGCTTATGTGATTGTATGTTTACTGTTTTTCGTATGGCATGATATGTACAAAAACCCCAACTCGGATTTCATATGATGAGAGAAGAATGGTGTTTTTCAAATCGTTTTCATGAGATGATTTGTATACGGCAGTTTTCGTTTGTCATGCGATGATCAAAACCGATTCTGTTTATATTAGATATAAGCATACGCTATGTGTAAAACCCTATTTGAATCTCATCTGGTGAGAGTGGATTGATGTTTTCAATTCGTTTTCATGATACGTTATGATTCGAGATTGTTATATATGATATAAAGTTTTTGTTTTTCATGTGATGATCAAAAACGATTATGTTTATATCGATATGAACAACCGATAATGATTCTGTAAGAGTTATGCATATTCAAAACAGACAGATTATGGCTTCGATTGATGATTCTGTTTTCGGATTTCGAATGGCAGATTGATTCTGTTTCGGATTTCGAACAGCAGATTATCAATTCGTTACCGTGACATTAAGAATGTCAATATATATTTATTTGTTATAATATGTTTGTGTAAAATATATTATAATTGTTGATGTCTTTGCATGGTGCATAGCATGGCCTCAGGACCTATGTGATTGACTTAGTCATATTTCTGTTTTGGGTTATTATGGCATGCGTGCCGCTGTAGTTTTTGTTGTATTTTATTATACAAGTAGTTAGGTTTTTCTTTGTTATTGTAATAAATGAAGAATCAAGCTACAAAATGGTGATGGCGACACACACTAAGGACTAGTGGATTCCATGGAGATGGAGGCACGGGCTCAAGACAAGAAGATATGTATCATTGCAAATGTTGTAATAGGAAGTCTTTCACATAGGGTTTCTTTATGATCTTCATCTGGTCTCATGAAGATCATATTTAGTTTTGCCATTCTATGTCACGTTTACATATTTATCATTTTGTATGAGATGCGTGGATGATATATTATATATGCATATAGGATGCTACGATATAATGATATGCAATGCAAGACATAAACTAAGTTGAACCCTCATTAATAATTTAAGTCTTGATGCCATCCATGTCTTAAACAACTATTAAAACTGGGATTGTATTAAAGTAGGTATTGCCAAAGTAATGTGCTTTAAACATTCCTAGCTACGTAGGATGAGTAATAGTGCTACTCATATGTTTAAAATTGGTTAGACTTAATTGGGCTATCAAAACGGTTTTAGACCCAAGGCATTAGATGGAATCTAACATACAATGATATATGATGTCATTATTCCATAAATTCTAAGAGTTACATGAGATGTAATTGGTAAAGATGTTACCTACCTAAATAACTTAATTTTAAGCGTCATGCCAAAGCTGAGTTTAGAATTAAGTCAAATATGGATCTTAGCTCACTAAAATGTTTCTTTTGAGGGTTATGTTTTAGTGAGAGTTTTATAAATTTTAACCTCATTATTGATAAAGTGTTACTTTGCATATTTTGTGGATCATAAATGGCTGCTAATAACAATTCCACCTTATCGCTACGATCTATCCTTGAGAAGGAAAAACTAAAAGAATGTGGGACTAATTTTGTTGACTGGTTTCGAAACTTGAGAATTGTTCTCAAGCAAGAAAAGAAGTACTACGTGCTCGATGACCCTGTCCCTGAACCCCCTCCTGCTGATGCTTCTGCTGCTGTTAAGAACAAGTATAAGAAGCATGTGGAAGATTCAAACGACATAGGATGTCTTATGTTGGCAACTATGTGTTCAGGACTTCAGAAAGACCTGGAACACTTAGAAGCTTATGAGATGAGTGTGCATCTCAAACAAGCTTTCCAACAACATGCTAGGCAGGATAGGTTCGACACCGCCGTTGCACTTTTTGACTGTAAGATGTCTGAAGGTGAATCTGTTAGCGCTCATGTTTTAAAGATGAAAGGCTATATAGATCACCTTGCAAGACTTGGATATCCCCTGAGTTTGGAACTCGCCACGGATTTGATCCTACACTCTTTGCCTAGCAGTTTTTCTCAGTTCGTCATGAACTACAATATGAATAATATGGAAAAGTCCATTCCTGAGCTAAATGGTATGCTCAAAACTGCTGAGGGGAATATCAAGAAGCCTACCCATGTATTGAGTGTCAATACCAAGCTAATGAAAAAGAAAGCTAAAGGCAAGGGTAAGGCTAAAAGTGCAAAGGGTGCAAAAGGGGCAAAGGGTCAAGCTAAACCGAAACCTGGTCACAAGGCAAAGGTTCCTAAGGAAGGAACTTGTTTCCATTGCAACAAGCCTGGACATTGGAAAAGAAATTGTGATGTTTATTTGGAGGAGTTGAAGAAGCTGAAGGGTAGTACGACTACATCTTCAGGTATTTATGTTATAGAAATTAATTTATCTACTTCTTCTTCCTGGGTATTAGATACTGGATGTGGATCCCATATTTGTACAAATATACAGGGGCTTAAAAGGAGTAGGATGCTAAAGAAGGGCGAGGTGGACCTACGTGTTGGCAATAGAGCAAGAGTTGCTGCTATAGCTGTAGGGACCTATGAGCTTGTCTTGCCCAATGGGCTTTTGTTAGTTTTAAACAATTGCTTTTATGTTCCTACTATGAGTAGGAATCTTATTTCAGTGTCTGTTTTGGATGATGAAGGTTACTCATTTTTAATTAAAAATAAGAAGTGTTCTATTTTTGATAAAAATGACTTGCTTTATTGTATTGCAAGTAGTTATAATGGCATTTATGTCCTTAACCTTGACGATCCCAATGACGGTAATATTTATAACATATCTTCAAAGAGAACTAAGCCAAATGAACTAAACCTTTCATATTTATGGCATTGTCGCCTTAGCCATATAAATGAGAAGCGCGTATCCAAACTCCATCAAGATGGATTATTAGATTCATTTGATTTTGAATCATTTGAAAATTGCGAGTCTTGTTTGCTTTGAAAGATGACAAAGACTCCTTTTACTTGACATAGTGAAAGGGCTAATGACTTATTGGGCTTGGTACATACAGATGTATGCGGCCCAATTAGCATTAGTGCCAGGGGAGGATTTCAGTATTTTATTACTTTTACTGATGATTTCAATAGGTATGGCTATGTCTACCTAATGAAACATAAGCATGAGTCTTTTGAAATGTTTAGAACTTTTCAAAATGAAGTACAAAATCAACTTGGTAAGACAATTAAAACCCTTCGATCAGATCGAGGTGGTGAATATTTGATCCAAGAATTTGACCAACATCTAAGAAATTATGGAATCGTTTCACAGTTGACTCCTCTAGGAACTCCACAATGGAATGGTGTTTCTGAAAGGAGAAATCGGACTTTATTGGATATGGTTCGATCTATGATGGGTCAAGTAGATCTTCCTTTATCCTTTTGGAGTTATGCCTTAGAGACAGCTGCATTCATTTTGAACCGTGTACCATCTAAAGCGGTTGAAAAGACACCATATGAGATGTGGACTGGTAAGAGACCCAGTTTGTCTTTTCTTAAGATTTGGGGTTGTGAAGCTTATGTGAAAAGATTAATGTCAGATAAGCTAGCTCCAAAATCTATCAAATGTATTTTTGTGGGGTATCCTAAAAAAACTAAAGGTACTATTTCTATATTCCCTCAGAGAACAAAGTGTTTGTTACTCGAAATGGAGTCTTTTTGGAAAAGGAGTTTCTCTCCAAGAGAACAAGTGGGAGTATAGTACAACTTGAGGAAACTCAAGTTCCACAAGATATCGTTGAACCGTCTTTAGAGACGATTTCAGAACCACAAACAGTTGTGGAGCCTAAAAATGTAACACAAGTCCAACGCAGATCTGATAGGATACATCGTCAGCCAGAGAGATACGGATTTCTTGTGACTGATGATAGTCAAGTTATGCTCATAGATCAAGATGAGCCTACTACCTATCAGGAAGCTGTGTCAGGTCCAGATTCAGATAAATGGCTTGGAGCCATGATTTCTGAGATGCAATCCATGTTTGATAACCAAGTTTGGTCTTTAATTGATCCTCCAGAGGGTATTAAGACTATTGGTTGCAAATGGGTTTTCAAGAAGAAAACTGACATGGATGGAAATGTGCAAACCTACAAAGCAAGGCTTGTGGCTAAAGGTTTCAAGCAAACTCATGGTATAGACTATGATGAAACCTTTTCACCAGTAGCTATGCTTAAGTCTATTCGAATTCTCCTTGCCATTGCAGCATACTATGATTATGAGATATGGCAAACGGATGTCAAAACTGCTTTCCTTAATGGAAATTTACTCGAGGATGTGTACATGACACAACCTGAGGGTTTTGTAAATCCTGAGAATTCAAAGAAGGTTTGCAAGCTTCAAAGGTCCATCTATGGATTGAAGCAAGCATCTCGAAGCTGGAATCTTCGTTTTGATGAGACAGTTAAGAACTTTGGTTTCATCAAGAATGAAGATGAACCTTGTGTTTACAAGATGGTTAGTGGGAGTGCAGTAGTGTTTCTGGTCTTATACGTGGATGACATATTGCTTATTGGGAATGATATCCCTACCTTGCAAAAGGTTAAGGCTTGGTTAGGGAATTCATTTTCAATGAAGGACTTGGGCGAGGCTACCTATATCCTTGGTATCAAGATCTATAGAGATAGATCTAAAAGGATAATAGGCTTGAGTCAGAGTACATACATAGATAAAATGTTGAAGAGGTTCAACATGCAAGAGTCCAAGAAAGGATTCCTGCCTATGTCTCATGGCATTCATCTTAGCAAGAATCAATGTCCTCAGACATCTGATGAGCGAGATCGAATGAATAAAATTCCTTATGCTTCTGCTATAGGATCGATCATGTATGCCATCTTATGTACTAGACCAGATGTCTCATATCCATTGAGCACAACAAGTAGATATCAAGCTGACCCTGGTGAAGGTCACTGGACAGCTGTCAAGAATATTCTTAAGTATCTCACAAGGACTAAAGAAGTATTTTTGGTTTATGGAGGTTTGGATGACAAGTTAGTTGTAAATGGTTACACAGATGCTAGCTTCCAAACAGACATAGATGATTTCAGATCGCTGTCCGGTTTTGTATTCACATTGAATGGTGGAGCTGTTAGTTGGAAGAGTTCAAAACAAAGCACTGTGGCTGATTCTACAACAGAGGCTGAGTATATAGCAGCATCAGATGCAGCTAAAGAAGCAGTTTGGTTGAAAAAGTTCATCACTGAGCTAGGAGTAGTACCTAGCATTGCAAATCCTGTGGACATTTATTGTGACAACAATGGTTCCATAGCACAAGCAAAAGAGCCTAGGTCTCATCAGAGATCTAAACATATACTCAGACGGTACCATCTCATTCGAGACATCATCGATAGAGGAGATGTCAAGATATGCAAAGTTGACACAAATGATAACATAGCGGATCCATTGACTAAGCCTCTCTCACGGGTCAAGCATGATCAGCACACTAGATCTATGGGTCTCAGATATTTATAGGCCTAGTGCAAGTGGGAGATTGTTAGTGTATGTGCCCTAGGCCATGATTTGGGTATTTATGTTATGCATTTATTATTAATAAAAGAAGTTTTATTATCATTATTGTTGGTTAGTATGTTACACAATTTTGATATATGTCCCTGATTCATTATTGTTACGGAGATAAAATAATTTATAATCAGTATGAGTATTGATTTGATGATCATAAGATGATTATGTGTATGGTGATACGAATCAATCTCATAGATACTTGTTAGAGAACAGTGTATTGGATAGACCCATCAAAAGATTGCTACATGGATTAGCGTCATAAGTAAATCTCATGATAGTCATGTTTTAATCCTTTGACTTGAGATTGTCATAGATTCCAACATAAGGACTATTATATTTTGACATGATCAAACGTTATCCGTAACTGGATAATAATAAAGGTCATGATTGAATGTGATAGAAATTATGTAGAGGATACTGAACAATCAAGATAGAATTTGTCCCTCTCTTTTTAGAGAGATATCTTTGGGCCCCTCGATTAATGAGACTGTGAAATGCATGGCCGTGCTCAAATGAATTGATAGTGTGATCAATATCATTTGTTTTATCAGTCTACTTAGAGATCGAGTAATCATATGTTTGAACTATATAAGTATGACGCTGACCATGACTTATGTTCAAACTAGATATCGTGTGACAAAGGGATTAATGCATGTACTATTATTAGGCTAGTTGGACTTTACTCGTATTAATTGGGTAGTTGTGATGTCTTGCTAGAGGCCAATTACGACTTGTTGGTTTAATAGAGATGTAATCAACTGCCAATTAATATGGGCATATCGGGTCACACACAAGAATGCGTATGGCTGAGATTAATAATATTAATAATATTAATATTGGATATTAATTATTATTATTATCATTTTTAATATTAATGATATTAATATTGGATATTAATTATTATTATTATTAATTTCATTTTTTAATGTATATATTCATATCATTGGATAATAACAGAGAATCCATATTTGATATGGATTTTGATTGGTTTTATCTAATCCTAACAGAATCCGTATCTGGTACGGATTTTGATAGCGCTAACAAATCCGATCAGGAATCGGATTTTGATATCTATATATATGTACGGAGCATTGTGTATCTCGTACACCACACAACCAGTAGAAAACGAAAGGGCAAGAATCGTTTTTTGTGAAAACCGAATTCTTCAGCCGCGCCGTTTGAAGAGCTAGCACTCCGCGGAAGCGTTCGTGTGGATACCGACAGAGGGTGATCGTATTTTCGCACCTCTTTCATCTACAGATTTCGAATCTACAGAGGTACTTTTTGATTTCTTTTGTCGAATTAAACGAACAACATGGATCCTTGGTAGGAAATCAGAGATCAATTTTTGTTTTCCGCTGCGCGTTTTTGCAGTGATCTCGTTCGATTTCCTAACACTATGTATGTATGTTCATATGCATTTCTATACGACTTATATGAGTGTTTCTATACTTAGGTTCATAATAAGTTGGATGCATTTTATTATGTCTAGTTGCATTTGTATACATGTAGGAATAATTTCTAGGTTGTCTAGATGTAAAGTTTTGCCTAGTTGCACATTTATACGTGTGTACATTTGTGGGTGAGTGTTGTATTTTTGCCTTAGAGTAAACAGAAAGAGTAGAAGAAGATACAGCAGACAAAGTTGATTTCGTTGTATTATATGGCATTTTTGTAGTAGATGAGACAAATTTAGTCTTTTTATCTACTTTGACATTTTCTTCTTTATATCCTAACCCGGTTTTATCATTTCTATATTTTTGTGATGATATAAGTGTATCTAACATATTTGCACCAGATTTAAATTGTTCTAACATTTTTCCTAAGGTAAGTTTGGAAGATTTAAGTTGTACTATTTCATTTTCACAACTTTCTACCTTAGATTTCAACGTGCTATTTTCATTTTTTAGTGTATGTTCATTTTTCCTATGTAATTCAATTTTAAGTTTTAAAGAATCAAGAGTATTAGTAGACTCTTGTTTAAAAGTATCTAATTAATCAGAAAACTCCAAGTTGGATGTCTTCAACTTGTCGTTTTCTTCAACTAGTTTCTTCTTTTCTTTAGATAGCCTCTTACAGTGAGCATGCATTCTTAAAAATTCTTCATACATTTCATCAAATGTCATCTCACTATCAGAATCATCATCAGAAGAAGAACTTACCTTGTTGGATATGAAGCACACTTGAGCTTCCTCAGTGTCGGATTCTGAGTCGGATGAGTCGCTCTATGTGCTCACCTTCATTGCTTGTTTGCCTTTCCTTGGCTTGGTCTCCTTTACCTTTGATTTTTGCGTCTCCTTTTCTTGTTTGTTGTTGTTATTATTATTGTTTTTGGCATTTTTCATTTTTGGACAATCATAAGAGATGTGTCTTTTTTGACCACATTCATAACACTTTAACTCTTTATTGTACCATTTGTTGTTATTAGGTTATTTTTCCTAGGTTGAGAAGAAGAAGAAGAAGAACATCGCTGCCTATTCTTATTAGGACATTTAAAAAACTTTCTAAGTTTTCTAGCTATCAATATTAAGTCATCGTCTAATTCAGTATCACCATTACTATTATCATTATTTGTATGTGATTCAGTTGATTTGAAAGCTATTTACTTACCGAATGATTTAGATGACTCAGACTTCTGTTGGTTTAGTTTTACCTCGTATACTCTTAGTGAGCCTATCAATTCGTCCATTTTTGTGATCGATTTTGTTTCTTCAATCGCCGTGACCTTTGGATCCCATTCAGCAGGAAGGCTTTGCAGCACCTTTTGAACCTTTTCATTTTTCGTGAATGATTTGCTTAAAGCTTCATGGGTATTGAAAATGTTAGTAATCCTCAAATACATAGATGTTATGGATTCATTTGGCAACATTTTGAAAGATTCAAGCTCAGTCATGAACATGTTTATTTTTTATTCTTTTACACCGCTTGTACCTTCATGCTTTAATACAAGTGATTTCATGTCGTGTGCACTTGTGCAGTTTGAAATGTATCATGCTTCAGAAGTCGTAAGTCCGTTTAAAAGCAAATGCATGGCTTTAGCATTCATAGACATTTTCTTTTTAGCTTCTGATGACCATTCACTTTCATATTTTTCAACCTCTTGTGTGACTCCACTAACTTGTACAATTTTCATTAGAATGTACGGCCCATCTTCAACTATAGACCATAAATCGATATCTATAGACATTAAGAATAACCTCATTCTAAGTTTCCAATGAACAAAATTATTAATATCAAAAAGAGGAGGACGTTGTGTGGACATACCTTTTAAATCACCTTTGTGAAAAACTATTACCATTGTAAGTATCTTTGTTTTGAGTCTAGCAGGCTACTTTGAAATATTGTTTTTTAGCCTTGTGTTGTTTGTACGGTGTTGAATCTTGCTTCTTTGAGGGGTGTAGACCTCGCTCTGATACCAATTGTTGGACCGTGCACCTGCAATAAACACCACTAGAGGGAGGGTGAATAGTGGTTAGCGGAAATTACACTACTACCCTTGATAAAAATCTCATTTGAAAACAAAATCTGAGACTACCTCAGATTCAGAACCTGTATTTGAAAAATTCAAACATCCTTATATACAACTTCAAAAATTATGAAAATTTCCAGAACTTAACTTCAATGTGTTAACAAGACTCTACCCAAAACTCACACAAAAATAAGATTGTTTGACCCTTGAAACAAATAAAAAGATTCAGATGGTCAATTCGGACAGAATGTTGCTGAAATTGAAAAACGTGTTTCTCTTTGAATATTTATCCAAAAAGTTTGAACATTATGTCAAAACACTCCTTAGAATGTCTAGTTTATGTTTCCACAAGGTCCTAACCTTGAACAATTCTTGATTAATATAGAATTCATGTTTTCTCAAAACTGGTCAGATTGCAGCCAGATTGGAGCAGTTATCATGCAAAGACTGAAAAGACTAACTTTCCCTTGCTCAAATCAAGTGATTCTTGTTGCAAATGAAAGCTAACAGTATGAAGTATTACTCCACCAAAAATCCCAAATTTTGAAAGTGCTTAGCTATTTTTTCAAATCGTGAGAAGTTATGTGAAAATTACAGTAAAAACGGGCAAAAAACAGAAAGGTAGAAACAAGACAAGAACACCGAGGATTTATCCTGGTTTTGTCAATGTGACCTACTACAGTGCCAAGGAACATCTTTCCTGGGATTTCACTATGGTATGAACCAACTTACAACAATAACCAATCTTGATCCTTGGGTTATACACCAACCCTATTATAGACTTGGATGAACACCTTCTATGCAACACTTAGTTGCAACACCTCTATCACATATTGATGTAGCCTTATAGAATTGGCTAATCAATCTTACAAATGAAGCTCAAGAGGATTGTAGCTCAACAAATACAACAAGAACGCCTTTTCTACAAAGAAAGAAACAAGAACAACAACAAGAAGATAATGGCTAGACAAATCAATAAATGCTTTCAAGTGAACTTTAAGTGTATTTCATCTTCTTCACCATTGCCTCCTATTTATAGTGTGAATTGAGGCTTGTAGATAAGAATGCACATGTGTCACCATCTACATCATCAAGTCTTAGTTACCTTCACATCATTGGTTGGCCTTGTACACTTGGCAAAATGAGACAATATAATTGGTCCACCTTGAACACACATGTTGGCCAATTTTTTCAACCTAGAATAGTCTTGATTATCCTTTGTAAAATTAAGATAATAAGAGAGGATAATAGCTCTCGAATGGATGTAGTAGCCCTTGGCTACACTTTTGAAAATCCTAGTTGGTAATTTTTTGCTAACTAGCTCCTTTTTATTTGGTCCACTTGTCACCAAGCTATAAAATGAGTAAACGATCATTTCTACCTGTTTATACATGTTTGGAGGCTTGCATATATGTATATCAACTCGGATTTTTGAAGAAGAAATCATCAAATAATAATTGACAAGATTATGTCAACACGTAACACAAAAATTCCCAATATTTCTTCTTGTATGTCGTGATCATCCGCACACCTTGAACACCTTTATATTCGCTAAAATATGATGATAAATATCCTCCAATAACATATATAAAAGAGTCTTCAAGAAAGAAACAGAATGTGACATCACAACATGTCACATATCCCGCTATAGTCAATAATATCATCATGTGAGAGAAATAATATAAGGCCACCATATAATCTTCAAAAAAATCACAACTCATCTCCAGAATAATGATAAGAATATACTCAAGGGATTCCTTAAGTGAAAATACAAAAAATACTCTCAGGGGTAAAATGATCAAAATGTTCCAGAAATGACCCGGATGGTCAGAAATAGATATAATATCATATTTGTCATAATAAATAAGATGAGAATAAGTCCTTGAAATATTTCCACCATATCATGTTCCTAAAAAACTCAAAATACCAATTTTGCCTGTTTTGGTAAGTTGTAGAAACTTCCAAGACACATTAGTCACAATGTATTCATAAACATCAAAAACACATAATATTCACATAATGAACATGTATAAGTCATGTACAAATGTAAACAACCACTTTATCACATTTTAGAAAAATATTTCTAAAAACCCTAGACATCGATAGATTGAAGTGCCTCAGCTTCAGAGATCGATGTCTCACAGTGAGTCTCAGAATTTGTCTCTGTCCTACATCGATCGATCACGTGAGGGTTAGATGTACATCAATCGATCGATGTGTCTCAGGTTTAGAGATTGATGTCTCACAGTAAGGCTTGAACTTTCGCTGCCTTATGTAGATCGATTAATGTGACAGATCTGTAGCACCCCTTCCCGAACCCTAGGGTCAAAACTGGTGCGCCCGCCGTATTCCACTAAGGGATATACAAGGCGTCTGTACGAAACCCTTGCACTTATCAAAACGACAGAGTATTCAATTGCGGAAGCGAATTAAATCAACTCAAAATCCTAAATCAAAAGTAAAATCCCCAAAATCATATATAGTCCACATCAAGTCAAAGTCCCCTAAACGACATCGTAAAGTTCGTAAAAATTAAAATCTCTAAGCTAAGTCCTCAAATGAAATAATAAATAAAATAAACTTCCTCTTTCCTTGATCATCGGTCATCAACCAGTCTACGTGTCCCAGTGTGCCCATTCAAAGTCATCTCCAACCCATATGTAATATACCCTGAGTCGTCTGCAATAAAACAAAACGAACGGTGTGAGCGACAAAAACGTCACTCAGTAGGTATCCTGCCTGCATCGGCCCTGTGAGATCATACATGCTAGGACAGTTGTGAAATACATATAAGTACTGTAATACGAAAATAGACTGTCCACGTTTTCACAAATACGTTTAACGATCATAACTTCTTAAAACAATCAAACACATAATCATGCGTAATGAGCATGAAATGCAATGCCACATACGTGATGCATGATAAACCTACATTCTCATAAACATTCATCTAATCGTGCAATGCATGACCCGGGATTCTAACAGAACGGAACGGAACAGAACTGAACGGAACAGATAAGATATGCGACTTACGTCTCGCATATCCTAACAGAACAGAACAGAATAGAACAGAACATAACATATATGCAATGTCTCGTGATGCATGAATGCATAGAAATCATACACGGAATCCTTCATTTACTTTCCCTTTCCTTTTCTTCTTCTTTATCCTTTTCTTTTCTTTTCTTTTTTCTTTTCTTTTCTTTTTCTTTTTCCTCCTTATCTTCATTCTCAGCCCTCCCCTGAGATCCTTTTCCTTTTCTATTTTTCTTTTCTTTTTCTTTTTTTATTTTCCTGCCTTCCATGCCTCACTTTCGTACATCCCTGCTATTCCCAAATTTTTTTCCTCCCATTGCAGAATCGGCGAAATCCCCCAAACCGACTTCTTCCCTCACCCTTCTAACCGACCCCTACTGCCCCTCCCTCAGTCCACCCCACCGGCTCCCCACCCTAGGCCTCAGACCGCACCACCCACCAGCCCACATCACACCCGCAGCCGCACCCCCAAACCACACCTCTGTTACCCCCCACCTCTCAGCCGCCCCTCTTGGCCAGCGCCCCCCTCCCTCAGCCCCCCCTTCAACCCCCTTGTTCTTCCATCCTGCAGCACATGGTCATAGCCCACCACCACCGGCCATGCGCCGCCGGCACAAACACTTCTTCCTACGATTTCGGTATTCACACGCACATCAAAAATCAAATCTTTTTCGAGTTTTCTTACAAAAATAGCATCATACATATATATATATATATACGAATACGATCATATACGGACATACAATTTATCACATATACATATAATCTAATAGTCAAGCATCTATACAATCACAAATACTAATGCACGACCTCGTTCTCATAGAGAAATTAAAGATTATCATTTTTTATATTCAATGGATGTTAAGAGGGCACCTACCTGGTATTTGATACGCGTTGAAGAGTGTGATCAAGTGGTGGTATTTCTCCCTAAAACTGGCGGCGCTGTTTGGTTTGGGAGCACGAAGGGATCGTATTCTTCCTCTGTGATGAAGCGGCGTACGAGTATATGAGTAAGAGAGCCTAAGCGCTTGTTTAAACAGAATTTGATTAGGGTTTAGGGAAAATTTTCCTAATCAAATTAGGTTTTCTAATTAATTAGGTCCAATTGACCTTTTTACCCTTAATTAAAAATAGGATTATAACATTCTCCCCCCTTACAAAAAGTTTCGTCCTCGAAACTTGTGTATTACGCAATCAATATCTTAGTGTAGTTCTACTTGATTCATTTACCTAGGTCATGACTATTGAATATCCATTGTGTATTACGATATGTCAACCATTACACTTCTAAATTCATTTCTTTCCGCTTATTATAATCATAACCTAACTTTTATAACTACACAATCAGTCTTAAGGGTATTTTCACCCTACTGGGGTTCCATGACCTAGTTGTCAATCTCTAACGCACTTATGTCTACGGTCACTAGCATCTCACAAGATGATCTAGTCCTTATAGGGTTCAATCCTTACTTAATTCTCTATAATCAATGCATACAAACTTCTACTTATGTCACTTGACGTGTATCATTCAACTTACTGCAATCTACACTGCCGGATTCTTAAACTTATCACAACGATCCATCTCCTAGATAATTAACCATACTAACATCCTTTGTGTGCCGCTACGGTAACCGTTACCCTTTCCTAACACAATCAAGTCTTCAAAATCAGTTCTTATATACTTATGAACTAGCTCTATGATCATGCTCTTAATTTCTCTAAGATATCGTCAACAGCCTAGTATACGGAATATGTGTATGGACATATCTTTCTTCAAGTTAAAAGGAAAGTAGCTTATGTACCTATAATTTTGAATATAGCTTTAACTTTTTAAAATACTGAACCTTCTAATTTTCGTAAATACAAAACTCAAGTATCATAGATTTGTTTTCGCAACGCGATATCTCAAATGACCATTCTAAAAATGTTGATATAACTTGTTCGCAAGGCATTTTGGTAAAATTACGTCAAAACAGTTGAAAACTTAATAATGTAAGGTTTTATGAAACGACTTGAATACGGCACCTTCCGTTTTCAAAAACTGGTATATATATTTGAAAGTATGTTTTGTTTCACGAAATACAATATTTGAAAACTCCACGAATGCAAAGTTTCGAAAAACAATTTTGACTAAGATGCCTCTCTTTTTCAAAAAGAAATAAGTACATTTGAAACTGTCTCTAGTTCACAAACTTAATAAGTGTATCATAAGCAAATAAATAACTTCGAAAACATTTAAACGGTTAAACTGCTTGCGCTACTGATAGTTGTCAAATTAAATTAATTTTGATTGAAAATAGATATAACAAAAATAAAAATATTCTGTAAAAAATATATATAAACACATCGTTTTTGCAAGAACATCAATATTTTAAAAGTTTCTCCCTTTTCAAGTTCGTCAAAAGGATTGAAGATTTTATTATACTGATTTACAAGTATGGGAAAAAATATTTATCTTCGTAAAGTTTAGTAGACTATATAAAGAAATGAGACTTAATAAGATATTTTTAAAAAAAAGATGTCTTTTGAAGTCCTTGTAAAATATAGGTATAACTCAGTGTACGTGCTTATATAAATATTTATTTGGTAGAAAAATAATAGTCCAATATTTCGTATAATTTCTAACATCCTTCCTTATTTTCAAAATAACAATCTGTCTATGTATCGTTTCTTATAAGTCTAACCTTCGCCTACTATGATAATATTCATAACTTAAATTGTCCAATCCTAGCATGGCACACTAAATATTTATCGACTTAAGGAGTTCTAATTCACCATGCTTTCGCGTACTATACTGATCCATTGTATTTCTTTACTTGGTTATTTGAACCGCTAATTATCCTAGTTAAATCTCACCTGCACAAGCAACCGCTATTGATTCATGCTTACTCTATTTCAGTTCAAGCCTACTAGATTCAAACCAAATGTTTCGATGTCGACACTCAACCCACAATTTTGTAATGATATAGTATTCTAAAGCACATAATATAGTCGATTCTCGCATGTCGCTATTGTTCAATATCTCTAATAAGACTAATATCGTCGACCCATTTTGATTACCCTACATTTAGTATCTTAACCCTAGACTATGAATTCCTTTGCACAATATCCTTAACTAAACTCTACTGATTATAACACTAATCATTATTTAGTTTCTATCATTCTATTATAGATCATCTCTTAGTATTTGTCATGCTATTACAACTCATTTCTTAGTAGCTATGGTCCCAACTTAGACCTAAGCCTGTTCTGATGTTACCGTCCAAGTAGGGATGTGGATATTTACTTTACCCTAATGATACCGAGTACCATATAGCAGATATGGTAAGGCAGCCCGAGTTTCTGCCTAACCAATCAGTATATCAACTAACGATTGTAGTAGGGTATTCTGGGTAATTTATTTAAATCAATTATATAGTATTCAATTAGGGTTACTAAGATCACTGCTTAGAGAGTTATGATCAACCTTAAATAAGGGAGAATTGTATGTGATATCCTAGGTATACGTGTTTCAAAACCAATTGACTTCTTAAGTTTAGGATCATAACTTATTTCTAGGATCGTTCTTAGCATCATCATTCCTTAAGTCTAATATCACTTCTTATTTCCAAATCATAATTAGTACATAATCAACACTTATTACTAAATCAGTACTTATGTCTAAAGTCAACTCTTAATCGAGATCGTTACTTATGTCTAAGATCGTGACTTATGTTTAGGATCATTGCTTATAATTGAGTTCAGTACCTATGTTCATGGTCATCGCTTATGTTCAAACCATCAATTATTCTAGGATTGTGACTTAGAGGCAAAATCGTAACTTATTTTCTAATATCATGGCCTAATTCTACATTTCCGCTGTGGATCTAGAGCCATGCTTTGAAGATCGTATTGTCGTCACATAATACCTCTTGAATTCATTCTGAAATTAGATCCAAATGATCGGCGGTGTCAATTGTGCTGCGCCACCACTCCTCTGCATCCACTTGTACAAGAATCTCAAGTATGAGCGCGGTGGTGGTGGAGCCTGTGGCTGCTGATGTTGTTGCATTCCTACCATTCTCCTCTCGGCGGCACATTTATTACGACAACGAAAATTTCAATTTTTTTTGTCAAGAGCATTTCAGGAATATATAAATTTAAGAAACGGAAAATAGTCAAATACTGATGAATAAAACGAAAATAGACACCAACTGAATCCCCAGTTCGATCATTACTTATTTTAAATCAAACTTAGTCTCAGATCGCAACTTACGTCTATAATCAAACTTAGTCTAATATTAAACTTACATCTACGATCAAAACTCAAGTCAAACTTAGTCTCAGATCACAACTTACATCTTGAATCGAACTTAGTCGAAGATCAAACTTACATTTATGATCAGAACTTAAATCTATAGTCATCACTTAAGTCTAAGATCATTTCTTAATCTCTACGTTTTCCGCAGTAGATCTAGAGCCTGGGCTCTGATACCACCTGTAGCGCCCCGTCCCGAACCCTAGGGTCAGAACTGGTATGCTCGCCGTATTCCACTAAGGGATATACAAGGCGTCTGTACGAAACCCTTGCACTTATCAAAACGATAGAGTATTCAATTGCGGAAGCAAATTAAATCAACTCAGAAATCTAAATCAAAAGTAAAATCCCCAAAATCATATATAGTTCACATCAAGTCAAAGTCCCCTAAACGACATCGTAAAGTTCGTAAAAATTAAAATCTCTAAGCTAAGTCCTCAAATGAAATAATAAATAAAATAAATTTCCTCTTTCCTTGATCATCGGTCATCAACCAGTCTACGTGTCCTAATGTTCCCATTCAGAGTCATCTCCAACCCATATGTAATCATACCCTGAGTCGTCTGCAATAAACAAAACGAACGGTGTGAGCGAAAAAAACGTCACTCAATAGGTACCCTTCCTGCATCGGCCCTGTGAGATCATACATGCTAGGACAGTAGTGAAATACATATAAGTACTGTAATACGAAAATAGACTGTCCACGTTTTCACAAATACGTTTAACGATCATAACTTCTTAAAACAATCAAACACATAATCATGCGTAATGAGCGTGAAATGCAATTCCACATACGTGATGCATGATAAACCTACATTCTCAGAAACATTCATCTAATCGTGCAATGCATGACCTGAGGTCCTAACAGAACGGAGCGGAACAGAACTGAACGGAACGGAACAGATCAGATATGCGACTTACGTCTCGCATATCCTAACAGAACAGAACGGAACGGAAAGAACATAACATATATGCAATGTCTCATGATGCATGAATGCACAGAAATCATACACAGAATCCTTCATTTACTTTCCCTTTCCTTCTCTTCTTCTTTATCCTTTTCTTTTCTTTCCTTTTTCCTTTTCTTTTCTCTTTCTTTTTCTGCCTTATCTTCGTTCTCAGCCCTCCCCTGAAATCCTTTTCCTTTTCTATTTTTCTTTTCTTTTTCTTTTTTTATTTTGTTGCCTTCCCTGCCTCACTTTCGTACATCCCTGCTATTCCCAACTTTCTTCCTCCCATTGCAGATTCGACGAAATCCCCCTAGCCGACTTCTTCCCTCACCCTTCTAACTGACCCCTACTCCCCCCTCCCTTAGTCCTCCCCACCGGCTCCCCACCCCAGGCCCCAGACTGCACCACCTACCAGCCCACATCACACCCGCAGCCACACCCCCAAACCGCACCTCTGCTACCCCCCACCTCTCAGCCGCCCCTCTTAGCCAGCGCCCCCTCCCTTAGCCCCCCCTTCAACTGTTAGTGTATGTGACCTAGGCCATGATTTGGATATTTATGTTATGAAACTAGGTGGAAGGGGAATAAAAGTAAAGAGTGTAATGGGTATAAGTTGTTGTATTCAGGGTCAGATGGAACCAGGAATGGGGTAGGATTCCTAGTAAAGATAGAATTACACACGAACGTGATTGATGTGATTAGATATAATGATAGAATTATGGTGTTGAAGTTAGTACTAAATAAGGAGGTAGTGGCAGTGATTTGCGCCTATGCACCCCAAGTGGGACTAGGAGATCTGGAGAAGAAAATGTTTTGGGATTGCTTAGATGGAGTGTTAAAGGCAATACCCAGGGAGGAACGAATTTGTATCGGGGGTGACTTTAATGGACATATTGGAAAAAATAGTGATGGTTTTCAGGCGGTACATGGCGGGTTTGGTTATGGAGATAGAAACGAACAGGGTAGAGATCTGCTAGACCTAGCAGTAGCCCATGACCTAGGCATTATAAACTCGTTTTTTAAGAAAAAAGAATCACATTTGATCACGTTTAGCAGTGGAGGGCGTCACACGCAGATTGACTATTTTCTGATGAGGTGTGAAGATCGACGTTTGTGGAGAGACTGCAAGGTTATACCAGGAGAGACAGCGGTGATGCAACACCGTTTATTAGTGGTAGTTATAACGTTGAGCCAAAAGCTGAGTAAGGGGGTGGGAAAATTCTCACCCAATATTCGATGGGGAAGTTTGAAGGATGAAAAAATTAATATATTCAGAGACAAGGTCATCTCTGCGAAACTAGATCGTCTAGGTGATGACACAAATCAGATGTGGGAAGCTATATCGACTACTATTACTCAAGCGGCGAGAGAAACGCTTGGGGTAACAACAGGAAAGAAGTCCGTACATAAAGAAGCGTGGTGGTGGAACGAGGATGTGCAACAAAAAATAAAAGACAAACAAAAGATTTTTAGAGAGCTGTTAAGATGCACCAATGGAGAAGAAAAAGTGCGATTGAAGGATACTTACAAAATCGCCAGAAAGGAGGCGAAGAAGGCAGTGACAGAGGCAAAGACTGCAGCCTATAAAAGGATGTATGAGAGACTAGAAACAAAAGAAGGAGAACATGATATGTTCAAGATTGCCAAAGCTAGGGATCGAAAGAGGCAGGACATAGGAGGCGGGAAGTTCATAAAAGGAGAAGATGGGAGTGTGTTAGTCAAAGCACAAGACATCAAGTCAAAATGGCAAACATACTTTCACAATCTTTTCAACGGCAGTAGTGCAGACTACGAAGAACGAGAAAGCACCACTAACCATCAACGACAACATAAGCACTCCGACTGCCAGAACATCACACAAGGAGAGGTGATGAGAGCACTGAAGAAGATGGGAAGAGCTAAAGCGGTCGGCCTAGATAACATACCCATTGAGGCGTGGAAGCATTTAGGAGAGGAAGGGGTCCAATGGCTAACTACTCTGTTCAATCATATTTACAAAACAGGAAAGATGCCAGATGAGTGGAGAAAGAGTGTCGTGGTCCCCCTATATAAGAACAAAGGAGACGTACAGTGTTGTGGGAACTATAGAGGGATTAAGTTGCTAAGTCATACCATGAAGTTATGGGAGAGAATAATCGACACTCGGATTAGGAGAGAAACTCAGGTTACGGTGAATCAATTTGGTTTTATGCCAGGAAGGTCAACTACGGAAGCAATACACATTCTCAGGAGATTAATGGAGAAGTATAGGGAGAAGAAACGCGATTTACACATGGTTTTCATTGATCTTGAAAAAGCATATGATAGTGTGCCGCGTAGCCTGATATGGAATAGTCTGGAAGCAAGAGGGATCCATGTCAAGTATATAGACATAATTAGAGATATGTATGCTAGGACAAAAACAACCGTTCGTACTGTTGTGGGGAATACAGACTTCTTTCCGGTGGAGGTCGGTCTCCATCAAGGGTCTGCGTTGAGTCCATTTCTTTTCGCCGTTGTCCTTGACGAGTTGTCAAAGCCGATACAGGAGGCAGTTCCGTGGTGTATGCTTTTTGCTGACGATATTGCATTAGTAGCAGAAAGTAGACATACCCTGAGTACAAGAGTGGAGCAGTGGAGAGATATTTTAGAGAGAAAAGGCTTAAAGATTAGCCGTTCTAAGACCGAGTATCTGCACTGTGACTTCAGCGGCGTAGCAGACAGTGAGGATAACCAACTCACCATTGATGGTCAAATGGTACCGCATGTAAGCAAGTTTAAGTACCTAGGATCATTTTTGCAGCAGAATGGCGACATAGATAATGATGTTGCACATCGAGTTCAAGCAGGCTGGTGTAGATGGAGGGCGGCCTCAGGGGTGCTGTGTGATAAAAATTTTCCAACTAAATTAAAGGGAAAATTTTATAGGGTGGCAGTACGACCGGCAATGCTATATGGGACAGACTGCTGGGCCATCAAGAAGTCACAACTACAGAAGATGGAAGTGGCAGAAATGAAAATGTTAAGATGGATGTGTGGGCATACAAGGGTAGACCGGATCAGAAACGAGGTGTTTCGGGAAAGGTTAGGCGTGGCTAGTATAGCCGATAAGATAAGGGAGGGGAGATTAAGATGGTTTGGGCATGTCAAGCGGAGACAGACAACAGCGTCGGTCAGAGCAATTGAAAGCCTAATTGTAGAGGGAAACAGGAGTAAAGGCAGACCCAAACTGACTTGGGATGAGCAGATAAGACACGACTTACTAGATTTGAACCTCTCTGAGGACATGGTCCAGGATAGGAGTTTATGGAGACATAAGATTAAGGTTAACGAGGTATAAGTCATATATAGGGACACTTTAGAGTATATGTAGGGACATAGATAGGCGTAGACACGATCTACGCTTTAGGTTAACTGCCTACTTGGTGGCATATATTTTACTGTTGTTTTACATTACATGTACATATATACGTGATGTGTATTTTAATATCGAAAGACCTTTATTTGTATTTCTCGAATTTACTCACTAACACACTACCACAACATATCCCTATTATCATGTCATTTATGCAGGTAGAGCCGGGGGTCTCACTGGAAGCAGACTCTCGATCCCTTGGGATAGAGGTATTGTCTGCCTACCACTTACCCTCCCCAGACCCTGACGATAGCTTTTGTTTTCGTTGGGATATACTGGGTATGGATGATGATGATGATGTTATGAATTTATTATTAATAAAAGAGGTTTTATTATCATTATTGTTGGTTAGTATGTGACACAATTTTGATATATGTCCCTGATTCATTATTGTTTTGGAGATAAAATAATTTATAATCACTATGAGTATTGATTCGATAATCATGAGATGATTATGTGTATGGTGATACGAATCAATCTCATAGATACTTGTTAGAGAACAGTGTATTAGATAGACCCATCATGAGATTGCTACATGGATTAACGTTATAAGTAAATCTCATGATAGTCATGTTTTAATCCTTTGACTTGAGATTGTCATAGTTTCCAATATAAGGACTATTATATTTTGACATGATCAAACGTTATCCGTAACTGGATAATAATAAAGGTCATGATTGAATTTGATAGAAATTATGTAGAGGATATTGAACAATCAAGATAGAATTTGTCCCTCTCTTTTGAGAGAGATATCTTTGGGCCCCTCGATTAGTGAGACTGTGAAATGCATGGCCGTGCTCAAATGAATTGATAGTGTGATCAATTTCATTTGTTTTATCAGTCTACTTAGAGATCGAGTAATCATATGTTTGAACTATATAAGTATGACGCTGACCGTGACTTATGTTCAAACTAGATATCGTGTGACAAAGGGATTAATGCATGTACTATTATTAGGCTAGTTGGACTTTACTCGTATTAATTGGGTAGTTGTAATGTCTTGCTAGAGGCCAATTACGACTTGTTGGTTTAATAGAGATGTAATCAACTGCCAATTAATATGGGCATATCGGGTCACACACAAGAATGCGTATGGCTGAGATTAATAATATTAATAATATTAATATTGGATATTAATTATTATTATTATTATTTTCGTTTTTTTGGTGATTATATATATGTGTATTATCGGATAATAACGAGAGAATCCATATCTGATATGGATTTTGAATATGCTGATAGAATCCGTATCTGATATGGATTTTGATTGGCATCAACTAATCCGATTAGGACGCGGATTTTGATGTCTACGTATGTGTATACATACTTGTGTATCTCGTATACACTATACACATGAAAATATACAGAGTCATCAAAGAAACCCTAGAGCCGTTTTTCTGAAAAACCAAGTTCTTCAGCCGCGCCGTTTGAAGAGCTAGCACTCCGGACGGAAGCGTTCGTGTGGATATCGACAGAGGGTGATCGTATTTTCACACCTACTTCATCTGCATAATTCGGATCTACAAAGGTAATTTTTGAGTTTCTTTCATCGAATTAAACGAACAACATGGATCCTTAGTAGGAAATCAGAGATCAAGTTTTTGTTTTCCGCTGCGCGTTTTGCAGTGATCTCGGTTGATTTCCTAACAGTGGTATCAGAGCCACTTGTTGTCTCGTTTAAATCGACTATAACATGCTTATGTGTTTACTGTTTTTCGTATGGCATGATATGTATAAAACAGTAATTCGGATTTCATATGATGAGAGAAGAATGGTGTTTTTCAATTCGTTTTCATGAGATGATTTGTATACGGCGGTAATCGTTTGTCATGTGATGATCAAAACCGATTTTGTTTATATTAGATATAATCACACGATATGTGTAAAACCTTATTCGAATCTCATCTGGTGATATCGGATTGATGTTTTTAATTCGTTTTTATCAGATCTTATAATTTGATTGTTATATGTGATATAAAGTTTTTGTTTTTTTCACGAGATGATCAAAAACGATTATGTTTATATCGATATGAACAACCGATTGATGGTTCTGTTTTCGTGTTTCGAAAGACAGATTATAAATTCGATGATGATTCTGATTTCTAGTTTCGGATGAAGATTATCGATTTGATTGATATTCTGTTTTAAGGTTTGCGAATGACAGCCATCGATTCGATCGATGCTTCTATAAGGGTTTACATGTAATCAATACAGCAAGATCGTTAATATGATTGACGCGTCTGTGTTAGGGTTTCGAAAAGAAAATTATCAATTCGATTGATACTTTCTAGCGGGACCGCCGTATGCGTACGTCCTATAGTTCGTTACCGTGACATTAAGAATTTCAATATATATTTATTTGTTATAATATGTATGGTGCATAGCATGGCCTCACGACTTATGTGATTGACTTAGTCATATTTCTGTTTTGGGTTATTATGGCCTGCGTGCCGCTGTAATTTTTGTTGTATTTTATTATACAATTAGTTAGGTTTTTCTTTATTATTGTAATAAATGAAGAATCAAGCTACAAAAGTGGTGATGGCAACACATACCAAGGACGAGTGGATTCCGTGGAGATGGAGGCACGAGCTCAAGACAAGAAAATATGTATCATTGCAAATGTTGTAATAGGAAGTCTTTCACATAGGGTTTCCTTTATGATCTTCATTTGGTCTCATGAAGATCATATTTAGTTTTGCCATGCTATGTCACGTTTACATATTTATCATTTTGTATGAGATGCGTGGATGATAGATTATATATGCATATAGGATGCTACGATATGATGATATGCAATGCAAGACATAAACTAAGTTGAACCCTCATCAATAATTTAAGTCTTTATGCCATCCATGTCTTAAACACCTATTAAAACTGGGATTGTATTAAAGTAGGTATTGCCAAAGCAATGTGCTTTAAACATTCCTAGCTACGTAGGATGAGTAATAGTGCTACTCATATGTTTAAAATTGGTTAGACTTAATTGGGCTATCAAAACAGTTTTGGGCCCAAGGCATTAGATGGAATTTAGCATACAATGATATATGATGTCATTATTCCATAAATTCTAAGAGTTACATGAGATGTAATTGGTAAAGAAGTTACCTACCTAAATAACTTTATTTTAAGCGTCATGCCAAAGCTGAGTTTAGAATTAAGTCAAATATGGATCTTAGCTCACTAAAATATTTCTTTTGAGGGTTATGTTTTAGTGAGATATTTATAAATTTTAACCTCATTATTAATAAAGTGTTACTTTGCATGTTTTGTAGATCATAAATGGCTCCTAATAACAATTCCACCTTATCGCTGCGATCAATCCTTGAGAAGGAAAAATTAAAAGAATGTGGGACTAATTTTGTTGATTGGTTTCGAAACTTGAGAGTCGTTCTCAAGCAAGAAAAGAAGTCCAACGTGCTCGATGACCCTGTCCCTGAACCACCTCCTGCTGATGCTTCTGTTGCTGTTACGAGCAAGTATAAGAAGCATGTGGAAGATTCAAACGACATAGGATGTCCTATGTTGGCAACTATGTGTTCAGGACTTCAGAAAAACCTGGAACACTTAGAAGCTTATGAGATGAGTGTGCATCTCAAACAAGCTTTCCAACAACAGGCTAGGCAGGATAGGTTCGACACCGCTGTTGCACTTTTTGACTATAAGATGTCTGAAGGTGAATCTGTTAGCGCTCATGTTTTAAAGATGAAAGGCTATATAGATCACCTTGCAAGACTCGGATATCCCCTGAGTTTGGAACTCGCTACAGATTTGATCCTACACTCTTTGCCTAGCAGTTTTTCTCAGTTCGTTATGAACTACAATATGAATAATATGGAAAAGTCCATTCCTGAGCTACACGGTATGCTCAAAACTGCTGAGGGAAATATCAAAAAGCCTACCCATGTATTGAGTGTCAATATCAAGCCTATGAAAAAGAAAGGTAAAGGCAAGGGTAAGCCCAAAAGTGCAAAGGGTGCAAAAGGGTCCAAGGGTCAAGCTAAACCGAAACCTGGTCCCAAGGCAAAGGTTCCTAAGGAAGGAACTTGTTTCCATTGCAACAAGCCTGGGCATTGGAAAAGAAATTGTGATGTTTATTTGGAGGAGTTGAAGAAGCTGAAGGGTAGTGCGACTACATCTTCAGGTATTTATGTTATAGAAATTAATTTATCTACTTCTTCTTCATGGGTATTAGATACTGGATGTGGATCCCATATTTGTACAAATATGCAGGGGCTCAAAAGGAGTAGGATGCTAAAGAAGGGCGAGGTGGACCTACGTGTTGGCAATAGAGCAAGAGCTGCTGCTATAGCTGTAGGGACCTATGAGCTTGTCTTGCACAATGGGCTTTTGTTAGTTTTAAACAATTGCTTTTATGTTCCTACTATGAGTAGGAATCTTATTTCAGTATCTGTTTTGGATGATGAAGGTTATTCATTTTTAATTAAAAATAAGAAGTGTTCTATTTTTGATAAAAATGACTTGCTTTATTGTATTGCAAGTAGTTATAATGGCATTTATGTCCTTAACTTGATGATTCCAATGACGGTAATATTTATAACATATCTTCAAAGAGAACTAAGCCAAATGAATTAAACCCTTCATATTTATGGCATTGTCGCCTTAGCCATATAAATGAGAAGCGCGCATCTAAACTCCATCAAGATGGATTATTAGATTCATTTGGTTTTGAATCATTTGAAAATTGCGAGTCTTGTTTACTTGGAAAGATGACAAAGACCCCTTTTACTGGACATAGTGAAAGGGCTAATGACTTATTGGGCTTGGTACATACAGATGTATGCGGCCCAATCAGCATTAGTGCCAGAGGAGGATTTCAGTATTTCATTACTTTTACTGATGATTTCAGTAGGTATGGCTATGTCTACCTAATGAAACATAAGCATGAGTCTTTTGAAATGTGTAGAACTTTTCAAAATGAAGTACAAAATCAACTTGGTAAGACAATTAAAACCTTCGATCAGATCGTGGTGGTGAATATTTGAGCCAAGAATTTGACCAACATCTAAGAAATTGTGGAATCGTTTCACAGTTGACTCCTCCAGGAACTCCACAATGGAATGATGTTTCTGAAAGGAGAAATCAAACTTTATTAGATATGGTTCGATCTATGATGGGTCAAGTAGATCTTCCTTTATCTTTTTGGGGTTATGCCTTGGAGACAGGTGCATTCATTTTGAACCGTGTACCATCTAAAGCGGTTGAAAAGACACCATATGAGATGTGGACTGGTAAGAGACCCAGTTTGTTTTTTCTTAAGATTTGGGGTTGTGAAGCTTATGTGAAAAGATTAGTGTCAGATAAGCTAGCTCCAAAATCTATCAAATGTATTTTTGTGCGGTATCCTAAAGAAACTAAAGGGTACTATTTTTATATTCCCTAAGAGAACAAAGTGTTTGTTGCTCGAAATGGAGTATTTTTGGAAAAGGAGTTTCTCTCCAAGAGAACTAGTGGGAGTATAGTACAACTTGAGGAAACTCAAGTTCCACAAGATATCATTGAACTGTCTTTAGTGACAATTTCAGAACCACAAACAGTTGTGGAGCCTGAAAATGTAACAAAAGTCCAACGCAGATCTGATAGGATACATCATCAGCCAGAGAGATATGGATTTCTTGTGACTGATGATAGTGAAATTATGCTCATAGATCAAGATGAGCCTACTACCTATCAGGAAGCTGTGTCTGGTCTAGATTCAGATAAATGGCTTGGAGCCATGAATTCTGAGATGCAATCCATGTTTGATAACCAAGTTTGGTCTTTAATTGATCCTCCAGAGGGTATTAAGACTATTGGTTGCAAATGGGTTTTCAAGAAGAAAACTGACATGGATGGAAATGTGCAAACCTACAAAGCAAGGCTTGTGTCTAAAGGTTTCAAGCAAACTCATGGTATAGGCTATGATGAAACCTTTTCACCAGTAGCTATGCTTAAGTCTATTCGAATTCTCCTTGCCATTGCAGCATACTATGATTATGAGATATGGAAAATGGATGTCAAAACTGCTTTCCTTAATGGAAATTTACTCGAGGATGTGTACATGACACAACCTGAGGGTTTTGTAAATCCTGAGAATTCAAAGAAGGTTTGCAAGCTTCAAAGGTCCATCTATGGATTGAAGCAAGCATCTCAAAGCTGGAATCCTCGTTTTGATGAAACAGTTAAGAACTTTGGTTTCATCAAGAATAAAGATGAACCTTGTGTTTACAAGATGGTTAGTGGAAGTGCAGTAGTGTTTCTGGTCTTATATGTGGATGACATATTGATTATTAGGAATGATATCCCTACCTTGCAAAAGGTTAAGGTTTGGTTAGTGAATTCATTTTCAATGAAGGACTTGGGTGAGGCTACCTATATCCTTGGTATCAAGATCTATAGAGATAGATCTAAAAGGATAATAGGCTTAAGTCAGAGTACATACATAGATAAAATGTTAAAAAGGTTCAACATGCAAGAGTCCAAGAAAGGATTCCTGCCTATATCTCATGGCATTCATCTTAGCAAGAATCAATGTCCTAAGACATCTGATGAGCGAGATCGAATGAATAAAATTCCTTATGCTTCTGCTATAGGATCGATCATGTATGCCATGTTATGTACTAGACCAGATGTCTCATATCCATTGAGCACAACCAGTAGATATCAAGCTGACCCTGGTGAAGGTCACTGGACAGCTGTCAAGAATATTCTTAAGTACCTCAGAAGGACTAAAGAAGTATTCTTGGTTTATGGAGGTTTGGATGACGAGTTAGTTGTAAATGGTTACACAAATGCCAGTTTCCAAACCGACATAGATGATTTCAGATCGTAGTCCGGTTTTGTATTCACATTGAATGGTGGAGCTGTTAGTTGGAAGAGTTCAAAACAAAGCACTGTGGCTGATTCTACAACAGAGGCTGAGTATATAGCAGCATCAGATGCAGCTAAAGAAGCAGTTTGGTTGAAGAAGTTCATCACTGAGTTAGGAGTAGTACCTATCATTGCAAATCCTGTGGACATTTATTGTGACAACAATGGTGCCATAGCACAAGCAAAAGAGCCTAGGTCTCATCAGAGATCTAAACATATACTCAGGCGGTACCATCTCATTCGAGACATCATCGATAGAGGAGATGTCAAGATATGCAAAGTTGACACAAACGATAACATAACGGATCCATTGACTAGGCCTCCCTCACGGGTGAAGCATGATCAGCACACTAGATCTATGGGTCTCAGATATCTGTAGGCCTAGTGCAAGTGGGAGATTGTTAGTGTATGTGACCTAGGCCATGATTTGGATATTTATGTTATGCATTTATTATTAATAAAAGAGGTTTTATTATTATTATTGTTGGTTAGTATGTTACACAATTTTGATATATGTCCCTGATTCATTATTGTTTTGGAGATAAAATAATTTATAATCACTATGAGTATTGATTCGATAATCATGAGATGATTATGTGTATGGTGATACGAATCAATCTCATAGATACTTGTTAGAGAACAGTGTATTGGATAGACCCATCATGGGATTGCTACATGGATTAGCGTCATAAGTAAATCTCATGATAGTCATGTTTTAGTCCTTTGACTTGAGATTGTCATAGTTTCCAACATAAGGACTATTATATTTTGACATGATCAAACGTTATCCGTAACTGGATAATAATAAAGGTCATGATTGAATTTGATAGAAATTGTGTAGAGGATATTGAACAATCAAGATAGAATTTGTCCCTCTCTTTTGAGAGAGATATCTTTGGGCCCCTCGATTAGTGAGACTGTGAAATGCATGGCCGTGCTCAAATGAATTGATAGTGTGATCAATATCATTTGTTTTATCAGTCTACTTAGAGATCGAGTAATCATATGTTTGAACTATATAAGTATGACGCTGACCATGACTTATGTTCAAACTAGATATCGTGTGACAAAGGGATTAATGCATGTACTATTATTAGGCTAGTTGGACTTTACTCGTATTAATTGGGTAGTTGTAATGCCTTGCTAGAGGCCAATTACGACTTGTTGGTTTAATAGAGATGTAATCAACTGCCAATTAATATGGGCATATCGGGTCACACACAAGAATGCGTATGGCTGAGATTAATAATATTAATAATATTAATATTGGATATTAATTATTATTATTATTATTTTCGTTTTTTTGGTGATTATATATATGTGTATTATCGGATAATAACGAGAGAATCCATATGTGATATGGATTTTGAATATCCTGATAGAATCCGTATCTGATATGGATTTTGATTGGCATCAACTAATCCGATTAGGACGTGGTTTTTGATGTCTACGTATGTGTATATATACTTGTGTATCTCGTATACACTATACACACGAAAATATACAGAGTCATCAAAGAAACCCTAGAGCCGTTTTTGTGAAAAACCGAGTTCTTCAGCCGCGCCGTTTGAAGAACTAGCACTCCGGACGGAAGCGTTGGTGTGGATACCGACAGAGGGTGATCGTATTTTCACACCTGCTTCATCTGCGTAATTCGGATCTACAAAGGTAATTTTCGAGTTTCTTTCATCGAATTAAACGAACAACATGGATCCTTGGTAGGAAATCGGAGATCAAGTTTTTGTTTTCCGCTGCGCGTTTTGCAGTGATCTCGGTTGATTTCCTAACATCAACCCCCTTGTTCCTCCAACCGGCAGCACGTGGTCATAGCCCACCACCACCGGCCATGCGCCGCCGGCACAAACACTTCTTCATACGATTCTGGTATTCACACGCACATCAAAAATCAAATCTTTTTCGAGTTTTCGTACAAAAATAGCATCATACATATATATATACACATACGATCATATACGGACATACAATTCGTCACATATACATATAATCTAATAGTCAAGCATCTATACAATCACAAATACTAATGCACGACCTCGTTCTCATAGAGAAATTAAAGATTATCATTTTTTACATTCAACGGATGTTAAGGGGCACCTACCTGGTATTTGATACGCGTTGAAGAGCGTGATCGAGTGGTGGTATTTCTCCCTAAAACTAGCGGCGCTGTTTGGTTTGGGAGCACGAAGGGATCGTATTCTTCCTCTGTGATGAAGCGGCGTACGAGTATATGAGGAGGAGAGCCTAAGCGCTTGTTTAAATAGAATTTGATTAGGGTTTAGGGAAAATTTTCCTAATCAAATTAGGTTTTCTAATTAATTAGGCCCAATTGACCTTTTTACCCTTAATTAAAAATAGGATTATAACAAGATCGAAGTACATGGATCAATTGAAGTGCAACAACCTGAGAGATCGATGTCAACTTTTTCAACTTTTAATCACATATAACACTATGTATGATATTTTTAAGTATTTACGACTTAAAATCATGACTTTGAAAATTATCCAAACATATTCTTCAAGACACTTATGACGGAAGAATACCGTGGTTACAATAAAGAGCCTAACTATAGAGGGAGACTCTCCCAAACTAAACAAAATAAGAAAGAAAAGCCATAAATAAAACAGAAAAAGTTAGAGAAGAATAATGTGCAAATTGATATGATAAGCAAAGTACAATCAAATTTAATGGAATAGAAGTCGGCGCCAGTCATAGTAGTGACAGACTGCTGCATTAGCAATGCATGAAACCATCACGATAGCACATTGACATGTTGAAATGTAGATGCTATGAAAAGAATCCACTGCAATATGGAGCATTCAATGGCTATCTCAGGAGTCTTGATCTCCGCAGCATTTAGGGAAGTCCCAATTAACTCAGAAGCAATGAAATAAGATTTCAAAGTAGAGAACATGAAGGATAGCATTGGCAAATATGACAACAAAAGGGATGAGGCACATACCGCCGTTACCTTGGTCAACATCAGACCAAGGCAACAATTCATATGATAATGCTAACCCATATGATAGGATGCAGTCGAAAACGCCGGTATGTGTGTCGAACACCGATGGTTTATGTTAAGAAGATGGGCTTGGCATTGATCCATGTATTTATGTTTGTGGCTTGACACGCCAATACCTCCGACAGGGTGAGGCAATTGATCATTAAAATGATTCCAACAGCAAATAGCAAAAGATTGTGGAATTAAAAGGAAACATACCACCGTTGCCCATATTTTGATGATATGGGCAACAAATAAAACTTCCAAGCATTCTGCATATCGGCATGTTGAAGAGAAAACGTTCACATATAGGAGTCGTAAAAATCTCACAGATAAGATATGCAAGAAAATGGTAAGGATGTGGCATGCATAGTGTAAAAGAAAATAGCAAATTGGAGGAGTCATACCGAGATTGCCTAAATCAAAGGGATACATGCTACAATCTTAGAATGCAAAGCATGAGCAGCACTCAATCCAGAACGTGCATGGTATGTGTGGTGGCATCCGTAAAGTAGTATTCGTGGGCATCATGTGGAAGATGTGAAGGAGAAGTAAATATGACTGTTTTAGAGATGAATCAGACATGATACGCTAAATGATGTGCCACCATATTAACCTCCCGAGGATCATAATGCAATGTGCATTGTGTGATCTGTAGAAATATCTCCAACCATATGTATTTTGACAATCTAGAGATCAGTGTGTCCCCCAATTTGGTAATATGTAAACCATCTGTTTCCACTAGTATATGCTGATGGAAACGGCCAAAAGAAATGCGACTGTATGATATTGCTTGCAGCTCTTCTTGGAGAGGTGGAAGGCATGGAAGAAGAAAAGCAATAGCTCCCACCATGTGACCAGAATGATCTCTAAGTATTGCCCCTTCCGAAGCTGTTTGTCTTCCAGAAGACGTATCCACATTTAACTTTAGCTTACCCGTGGGAGGCAGTTGCCACTTTAGAACTTTAACTTTGGTAATTCGAAGTACTAGGGAGAGACCGAGCTGAATGAGGGTGGAATAATTTTTGGCTAACTTAGTGCCTGATAATGTGGATGCCCAAAAATAACATTATTGGTGGACTCGCATATATAATCCTTGCACTGTGACGTCTGATGTACCAAAAACTGTGTTTGTATATATTTTCCAAACTGTCTAGCATAACAAAGATGGAAGTATAATCCGGAAATGACCTAGAAAAGAACGTGTAGTCAAATATAGCCATCACTGTAGAAGATGTGATCTTAATGATAGAAGTCTTGGCAGAGGACCATCCAAATAAATGGCAAATCTTGTCCAGTCATCTTATACAAGTTGACATTGCAGGAAAATGTGATCCACTGTGGCCGAAGCATTCTTACAAAACAAACATATGGATGGTCGAGCTTGTACACAACGCAGCAAAATTTCCTCCAAGGGAAGGGCGTGATAGAAAATTTTCCACATGAGACACTTGCCGATTTAGGGAGCGTCTTCCACCAAATGTATTCGTGAGAGAAAAGAGTGAGTTGGGATGGTTGTATGTCTTGCATATGCGTGCTTTAATGTAAATTGCCCAGCTGGGACTGAGATCCAGAATACAGTAACATCACATGTAGTGTGGCTGAAACATGAAGAATGAACGGAGCATATTCACTTCCAGCCTGGCAAGTCATATATACGAGAGATGAAGTCCAATTGATTGCCATATCTTTGCTGCATATATCTGGCCCACAACGTAGAATGTGTATGGAAATTCCACCAGATTTTACAATCATATGCAAGTTTTATGTAATGTAAATTACGAATGCCCAAACCACCTTCATGTTCTGGGCCCATTAATGTTTGCCAAGAAACCCAATGATGAAAAGTACCCCAGATAAAATTTGCCATCCTCCTTTGGATTGAGTTTATCAAACTTTTTGGCAATCGAGTAGCTGTCATTAAATGTAATGGGAGAGATGTAAGGACTGATGTAAGCAAAACAATTCGTCCTCCTGGTGTAAGTAGATGATGCTTCCATCCTGAGAGGTTGGCATCAAAGTGTTGTAACAGAGATTGACAATATATTGCACGATTAACTCCTCTATATAAATAAGAACTCAAATATTTAATAGGCAAAGATGAGGCAGGCATATTTAAGATGGCCCCCATGGCATCCAATGTCGGACGAGCAACATAAGAGCTAGCAACAAATTGTCTTTTCGAATAGTTAACCAGTTGGTCGGATAAACTTTGATAAGTACAGAGGAAAGACTAAAAGAGATGAAAGTTGTGTGTAGAACCATTTATAAAGATAAGCAAGTCGTCTACGTATGCTAAATGAGAGACCCCAGAAGCCGACCCATATGAAAGCCAAGAATTGTTCCAGATGAGAAAAGATGATTAAGTCCTCTACTAAAGCCTTCATATCCGAGTATGAATAACAGTAGATAAAGTGGGTCACCTTGTTTCAGGCCGTGTGTGGGTGAAAAGAATCCATAACTTTTACCATTCACAGCCACAGACAGCTTTGAAAAGCGCATGTTATTAAGAATAATTGCAATGGATCGATCATGGAAGCCAAATTTTCGAACAATGCTTTCTAAGTAACACCAATTGACAAGATCGAAAGCTTTAGCCATATCTAACTTTATCATGACATTTGTGCCACGAGATTTCTTGTCAATGAGATGGACCATTTCATTAACCATCAATACGTGCTCACTTATGTCATGGCCTTTAAGAAAACATATTTGCTTCGTAGAGATAATAGATGGCAGCAATGTAGAAAGTCGAGAGGCTAACACCCGTGTTGTGACTTTACTGATGAAATTTGAGAGAAAAATAGGGCAAAAGTCAGCGTAAGTATTAGGTCTTTGTTTTCTAGGCAACGGCGTAATGATGGATGGTAGCATAGCCTGTGGCGGTGGGATACCAAGAAAGAATTCTTGGACTGCACACATTACATCGTGTTTGAGGAAATTCCAGCATGTTATGTAAAAATGACCATTATAGCCATCGGGGCATGCGACACTATTAGGATTTATGCTCCACACTAGCATCCTTAATCTCATTTAAATCTGGAATGCCCAATAACATTTCATCGTATGCAGATGACACCAGTGTTGGGATATGTTGAAGAATGGATTCTGTATCTTCTACAACCTCATTTGTAAATAGCTTTGTAAAATAATCAACAACTGCATTACCAAGATCATCTGGCTTTTCAAGAGTATTGTCAGCTGAATCATTCAATTGGCGAATTTGCTGACGTCGATACTTATCTTTAACTATTGCATGAAAATAAGCAGTATTCGCCTCACCTTCTTCAGCCCATCGTATTATGGATTTTTGTTCCCAAAAAGAGACCTGCCTTTATTGGCACGTAATACATCTGCTTGGGCATGATAGTGTGCTTTTCTGTGCTCGGTAGTGGGGTTATGATCATAGACTGCCTCTATACAAGTGACTTCTTTCTCTGCCTCAGCTAGCCCGCTAAATATGTTACCATAAATTTCCTTGTTCCAACGTCGTAATTCATGCTTCAGCGATCGAAGTTTAATATATAAGCCTCGCATGCCTCCAGCCATTGCATATTGAGCCCAGGCTGCCTCAACGAATTTGTAAAAATCATCATGCAAGGTCCATGCATTAAGAAAACAAAATTGGACAGGCGGATTTTCTAGCATCAACTTGCAATGTAGGAGTAAAGGAGAGTGATCAGATGATACTCGAGGAAGATGTTTCACCGTCACGTCTACAAATAGATCATTAAAAGAGGTACTACATACCATGTGATCCAAATGGCACAAAACCAGATCTAAACTACTGTCCCTTGCCCACGTGAAAGAAGATCCCAGTGTGGGAATTTCTTGCAGCTGAGAGTGGTCCAAACATGTATTAAAATCAGCTAAAGATAGAAGTGTTAGGGTTGTTCGACCTTGATGTACACTAAGGCATAAAAATGTACTAAAGTCTCCACCAATAATCCACAGACCAGTAATATTCTGAAACGTTGAGGACAAAGTATCCCAAAGCAATTTACGTTCCGCAATAGTATGACGACCGTATACAACTGCCTAATGAATTGAGAGCTGCATTTGATGCCAAGTGAACCAAAAAGTAGATGTTTGAGCATTATGATATACCGCATGAAAGTGTAAAGTCATAGTTTGCCAAAAGACCCAAACATTTCCTTCACAAGTCTCCCGCGCATGACTGAAACCTAATTTGAGTCGAAAATATGTATGTCTAGCATATTGTTGCCTAGGCTCAATTATGACCAGAATATCGACGTGATGATTACGTAGCATAGTTAAAAGAGTAGGCAATGAAGTCTGCAACCCTTCAACATTCTAGGTAATGGCATTCATTGAGAGATTAATTGAGAAATTTGAGGAAACTGACCACTACGAGTCGTACTTCGTGTTATCATATGAGAAGGTGGCCGCGGAGGAAGCACTTTACGCATTCTTTGAGGAGGTTTGGATGGAAATGGAATAAAGCCATTTGAATCTGGCATTGAATCCAAAGCTCGCAGCAGACTTCCATCATCAAAAATAGTTGGTTTCAAAGCCAGACGTTTTCCAAAAATAGCAGAGGCTGTTGTCATCTGGTGAAGGAAATCTGCACGCGCATGAGTGTCATCCGATGCGACTGCAGTTGTCACAGTAATCACATCAGAATCTGAACTATGACATTCTTCTAGATCATCAAATGATTTTAGTTGAAATAAAACATCCTCTTTATCTACGTGCAATAAACCTAATTCTTGTTTCTCTAGGACTGCAGGATCATGAGCAGGCAGTGTCGCTAACATCGCAGGAAACGAGGACTGTGTATGCGCATCTGCGTTTGTAGATAGTATGTGCAGCCTGGTGAGCAAAGTTTTGACCTTTTTAGGAGTCTAACATGTAGCCGGTTTGGAAGGTTTCTCAACGTGTGGCGATGACTGCTGCTGGTCATTACCCTCACCAATCGCATTTCCCAGCCTGCGACAAACAGTATAAAAAGAAGGCAAATCCTCGTATACAATCTGTTGCAAAATTAACTTATTTTTACCCTGAAGATATAGTGTCTAAGTGAGATCTTGTGAGACGTTGACTTCGACACATACGCATGCCACCAATGGTCATAAGCCATTAGCGGTGGCTATGTCCAGTTTTATCGGTGTTACAACGAGTCTAGAGATTTCAAAAAGCACCATCTTTTGCAGATAATGAATAGGTAACCCTAGAAAAGCAATCTAGATTGGAACTGTCGATGCATCCGAAGCCGGATAAAAGTCCACTGTCCATTTTGTCACGCGCATATGGCATCTTGCGATTTGCCATGTCCTACGATAAAAACACCGAATGTAATCTGACTCATATGTGAAGTTCAGCAGGATATGTGATAGATCAAGCAATGTAATTCAAACATCCGACCTAAAGCCAATTCTCTCAAAAACTTCCCTAATCACCTTGATCCGCGGCCGCCCGTACCTAAAGGTAACCACTAGCTATAATCGGTACGGAGCAGCCAGAGCTTCAATCTCCTCATCCGAAAATGTAATGATAGGAACTCCTTTGTGTTCAGATATTGTTTTCAGTGAAATTATGATGGGTGGAGAGGCAGAATTGATGACGGCAGCAAAGGTCTTGCCACCGCCGCCATGGACGTCTGGGGAGGAAGGAACCATGCCGCCGAAAAACTTATATACATATATATATATATATATTTTAGAGAAAGAAAATTTTATTAATAATCCTCACTTATGGTGGAGGAAAACCATATTACAAGCATCAGTGTATGAGAATAAGTGAAATAGTGAGCTAATGATGGCATATCTCCAGTCGTATAAGATATGCCGCATTAAAACCTTGCCAAGTAAAATCACCCTTGTGGATAAAACCTTGGCGAAGGAAAAAAGCATACATATTTATACGGCTGTCATTGATACCTAAGCTATATAAAAATGAATACATGGATGTGATTTCTGCATAGGAAAAAAACGCTACTGGTCCGTGGTTGCTGGGGATCACTTAATGCTTTTGAAGGACCTGCTTGATCTTGATGAATCCATTTTGACATGTACTGTAGGATCTGAAAGGCACCACTAGAAGGGGGGTTGAATAGGTGGTGCGGAAAGTGTGGTTTTTAAAATTTCTTTAAACTTGAACAATTCAAGTTCTGAAAACAGATTCTGTTTTCAGGACCTGTTTTAAAACGTTTTTAAAACCAGGTTAGAGGTCTCCAAAAATTATGAAATTTTGAGAGAACTTAGCCTCAGATGTTATGAGGGTCCCCTAAAAATTTCAAATTAAAATTCAACCTTTAACCCCTTCAAAAACCGTTGGTAATCAGATTATGCAAATCTGCCAGAACCGGTAGACGGTTTTGAAAATTAATTCCTATTTGTGTGAACGTCCAAATGCTCTAAAACTTTGACCACTAACTCCTTATATACTATATTTAAATGAGTTGAAACAGTTTTGCAAAATTCTTTTGGGAAGTAGGTCAACTACAATAAAAGTCTCAACCTTTGCAAGTCTGAAAATCAGACTGCACTAGTCTCAGAACTTTTGATGTTTGATTGACTTATACTTATCCAAAAGGGTTGAAACTTGTCCCAAATTAACCCTATAACGTGTAAGTATATTTCTGGAAATTTTCGTAATTTTTGAAAAACGTTTACTATTTTTTCGGATGCAAACAAGAAGTGTAAACAGTGCAGTAACTGAAAAGTAAATGCAGAAAGTAAATGACACCAAGAATTTTATACTGGTTCGGTTATAAACAACCTACTCCAGTCTTCAAGGAACACCTTTCTTGGTTCACACTAATCACACACACACAGTACACCTTACCGCAGGGTTGATAGAGTTACACCAAACTCCAACCCTTTACAAACCTTGTATTGCAAGTACAATTCTCACGAACATCACCACCTTGCTAGAGTGAAGATTGATCACACCTTGATCAATATTTTACAAAGATATATGAATGGTGGTTTATCTCAAGCCTGTTCAAGATTGAAAGATATGAAAAAACAATAGGCTTTACAAGAAGAGAGAAAGAAAGAAGATGTAGGAGAAGAATTGCTTGGCTATTTGATCTCTTTGAATTGCAATGATTGTTGTTGTATTTGTTTGCTCTCTTCTCTTTCTTTTTAATGTTGCAGCCGTCCCCCTATGGTATGTCTCCCTCTTGAAAATTATCTTTTAAGTCCTTGAGAGAGTGTAAGAAATCATTGTAACAATGCCTTGCTTACTTGGCATCTTTCTATTGGATCATCATTTAGTCTTCGCTTACTTGGAACCTCCATATTGGCTCAACGTTGTCATCATGATGACATGGAAAAAAATCTGAGATATACACTTTAACATGTGTCAAAAATCAATCATAAAATCATTCCATAAAACAAGAATTACATCATAAATTGCAAGACCAAAAAATCCTTCCATATCCATGCCAAAAAATTGGCCATAACAATCTTGTCATGCTGAATTTTTCAGCATGTGCATCATGGGGATAAAGTTCAAATCATTACCATTTTTCTTTGAATTTTCATCATAAAAATGAATCAAAAATTTATGGTAAGTATTGCTACCAACTAAGAAATGAATTTGGACACAAATAGGCTTAAGAATTCGGCCATATACCTTGTACATATGCTGAAAAAATTTCAGCATGTGTGATATGTGAAATATCACCATTTATTTGTTTAAACATTATTCAAAACCTTACCATACCTTCTTCTAATCAATCACCTAATAAAAGATAACAAAATATGTCCCATTTAAGACCTAAAAATCGGCCAGCTCAAGTTTAGTATGCTGAAATTTTCAGCATGTGACATAATATAGATATATGTTGAATTCTTACCATTTGTAGCTTTTCTCTTCAATTTACCAACAATGTATGATTGATCCTTGACCAATCAATATGCCAACAAAGCTCCACATGTGCTCCAAATCAGCTGTATGTGACGTTATATGATGTGTATACATGTGCTGAAATTTATTTTTGTTAACTTTGTAAAATAGTTTGCACATTTAATAATACACACATGTAATATTCCAATCAGCCCTTAATTTAATTTTCTTGAACACTTTAAGATGTATATCATATGTAAAAAGTGTCTAGATACGTGTCACATGATGTACAAGAAAAACGTTCCATGTTATGTGCGTAGAAAACAGAATTTTCGATATTTATCGATTACCCGATTTTTCTCTAATTTAAATTCCAACTTTTGCACATGTTATATATATTATGTTATGCATAATATATATAATATATAATTTAAATCTCAGCACTTGTCTGGTTTAAAGTGGTACCATTAACATGTGACAAAAATTAAACTTGCAATCTTCACATTTTGGCCTTAATGTGGAGTAATTTGTGTGTGCCAACATGGAAAGTATTTTTGGCTGATTATTATGTCATGTGCACGAAATTTACATCATATTTTGATGTATATGGGCTGACCATTTATTTATGGCAAGTACGTGACATGTTGGAGAAGTTTCGGTATTCGCCCGATACGACAAATTTCGGTTTGGAACCTTTTATCGTGTCGTATTTGATTTGTCATCACCATATCTTATATCATATGATATAAGACCTGAATATACTCATAAATATGAGTTAAGTATAGTGGTGTGACGTTAACGTACGTACATAAAATGTATAACATGTCGGTAGTACGTTGGAATACATGTGTATGTGCCTTTTTCAAAAAATCTGAAAATATATATTTTTATATGTATATGTGGCGTGTATAATAAAGATGGGGAGGAGGAGAAAACTTTCCTTCCTTAGCCTTGTTGCCTTTGTGCCTTTTCCAAATGAAGCTTCCTTTAATGAACTACTTAGTTTATTAAACTAAGTACTTCACTTAATGAACTAGTTTAGTTCATTAATGGTGGCACCTGAAAATAGTATAAACACAACAAATGTTTGCCATATGATGTAAGCTTTGATGCTTCATGGCTCGTTAGTACGGCAACATAATATAAAGCAAGTAATGGCAAGTTATCATGCATACATGTACACATTTATGTATGTATACGTTTATACATATATATATGCATTCAAATTGCTTATTTTGAAATCACTCAAACCCTCTTATCTCTACAATCTCCCCCTTTTGATGATTTTTAAAATAACTTGTGTACATGATTTAAATGCTATCTCTCCCCCTTGAGCCATGCACAAATTTGAAATTTGAATTTCGAATTTCAAATCCGGCTCCCCCTTGATTTGTGCAATTAAGATCAATCAGTATCAATTAAGATCAATCAGTGTCTCTCTCTCCCCCTTAAATCATGCTTTTCTCTCCCCCTTTATTTTGGAAAGTAAATCAAAAGATTCTTGTCAAAAAGGAAAGTAAATCAAATAATGTCAAATCAAATCATATCAACGGGAATCATGCCTAATTTAGAACGAAGGGATTCATATGTGGCTTGATTTAAGGCCTTTGTAAAAATATCTTCTACTTGTGCTTCTGTGCGTACGTGATCTATGACAATATTACCATTGTTAACGTGATCACGAAGAAAGTGATAGCGTACTTCTATATGCTTAGCCTTAGAATGTAACACGGGGTTCTTAGACAAATTTATTGCACTCATACTATCACAATATATAGGAATTTTATTTACGGTAATTCCAAAGTCCGAGAGTTGTTGTTTTATCCACAACAACTGTGTGCAACAAAGGCTAAGAGCCATGTACTCAGCCTCAGTAGTGGACAAAGCAACACTTGCTTGCTTTTTGGAAAACCATGAAATAAGGGAATTTCCTATAAATTGGCAAGTTCTGCTCGTGCTGTTTCTATCTATTTTACAGCCACCATAATCTGCATCAGTGTAAGCATGTAAGTCAAATGTAGAATCCTTATCGTACCAAATACCTAAGGTGGGCGTGTGCTTAATATAACGGAATATTCTTTTTACCGCATTTAAGTGTGACACCTTAGGTTGACTTTGAAAACGAGCACACATGCATACACTAAACATGATGTCAGGCCTACTAGCAGTTAAATATAGCAAAGAACCTATCATAGATCGATATAATCCATTATCAACGTCTTTACCATGTTCGTCTTTGTCTAATTTAGTAGTGACACTCATAGGGGTGGGGGATGGTTTCAAATTTTCAAAATTAAACTTTTTGATCATGTCATTAACATATTTCGCTTGGCTTATATGAATTCCTTTACTCGTTTGCTTAATCTGCAAGCCAAGAAAATAATTAAGTTCACCAACCATAGACATTTCAAATTCAGATTTCATGCAATTTTCAAAATCTTTAACAAGTCTATGTGAGGTAGAGCCGAAAATAATGTCATCTACGTAGATTTGAATAATAAGTAGATCTGATTTTTCTTGTTTCAAAAATAGTGTACTACCTATAGTACCACGTTTAAAATTATTTTCTAAAAGAAAAGTAGCAAAGCGATCATACCATGCTCTCGGTGCTTGCTTTAGGCCATATAGTGCCTTCTTTAGTTTGTACATGTGATCTGGATATTTCAAATCTTCAAAACCGGGTGGTTGCTTCACGTATACTTCTTCTTGTATGAATCCGTTTAGGAAAGCACTTTTTACATCCATTTGATATAATTTAAAATCTTTCATGCATGCAATAGCAAGTAAGAGTCGTATAGCTTCTAATCGTGCTACGGGTGCAAATGTTTCATCGTAGTCGATTCCTTCTTCTTGATTATATCCTTGTGCTACAAGTCTCGCTTTATTTCTAACGACCTTTCCTTCTTCATTCATTTTATTCCGAAATACCCACTTTGTGCCTATAATAGTCTTATCTTGTGGTCGTGGCACTAAATCCCATACGTCATTTCTAACGAATTGATTAAGTTCGTCATGCATAGCATCAATCCAAGATGAATCACTCAAAGCATCATGCACATTTTTGGGCTCAATTTGAGAAATCATAGCATGAAATTCATTTATTTCGTGCGAAGTGATTCTTCTACATGGTCGCACACCGTGAGTGAGGTCACCTATGATGAGATCATGTGGGTGATCTCTATGCCATCTTGGTTGATTGTTTTCTAAGTTATCATGCATTTCTATATGATCATGCATTTCTAGTGTCTCATTTATATCATGCATATCAAAACAATCATTATCTTCATTCACAACGGGTTTCAATTCAAAATCATCTTCATATTCCTTATCTTTATCAATCTCACCAAATTCATTGAATTTAACATGAATGGATTCTATGATTTGTCTAGTGAGAGGATCATAACATCTATATGCCTTTGAATTTATGGAATATCCAACAAAAATGCACTCAATTGATTTGGATTCAAATTTATCTAAATTATCTTTTGTATTCAAGACAAAACATTTGCATCCAAACACACGAAAATAGTCAATCTTAGGCATGCGATCATTCAAAATCTCATAAGGCGTCTTGTTTATTTTCTTTCTTATAGATAGGCGATTTACAATATAGCATGCACAATTTACGGCTTCCGTCCACAGAAATCTAGACAATTTATTTTCGCAAAGCATAGTTCTAGCGATTTCTTGTAATGTACGATTCTTTCTTTCTACTACTCCATTTAGTTGTGGAGTTCTAGGTGGCGAAAACTCATGTTTAATTCTTTTTTCTTCACAAAACGAAATCATCTCTTTGTTTTTAAACTCACCGCCTCTATCGCTTCTTATCCTTTTCACATTTACACCGTATTGATTTTCAAGTTGTTTAATTAATTTAGCACTCTCAACGGCGCTATCATCCTTATGTGCAAGAAATAAAGTCCAAGCGTAACGAGAAAAGTCATCAACAATTACGCATGCATAGTGACGCCCGCCAAGGCTTGTAGTGCGACTAGGACCAAACAAATCGATATGCAATAGTTCTAATATTCTAGTCGTGCTTATTTCATTTTTCAGCTTGAGTGACTCACGTGTTTGTTTGCCTTTTATGCAAGATTCACACAACTGAAAGTTGTCTCAATCAAGCGTAGGCAATCCCCGTACTAGGTTCTTTCGTTGAAGTTTTTCTAATGTAGAAATGCCAATGTGTCCTAAACATCTATGCCATAAATTCACATTGGGTTCATTTGACATAAAACACTTAACTTTAGCATCTACTACATCATCCATAGATAGCGTAAAAATATTGCCTTCTCGTTTTCCTTTTAAAACGGTTTCTCTATTTTTATTTATTATGTTGCAATAAGGGTGAGTAAAACACATATTAAAACCATTGTCAACAAATTGACAAATGCTAAGAAGATTGTAGGATAAGTTGCTTACCAAAAATACGTTAGAGATTTGGAGTGTGTTCGGATTACCAATTGTACCTTTTCCAATGATCTTGCCTTCATTGTTGTCTCCAAAGGTCACGGATCCGCCTTTTGTGACCTTCTTTAATTTGGAGAACAAGCTTGGGTCACCCGTCATGTGCCTCGAGCAACCACTGTCAAGGAACCACTTTATTGATATGCCTTTCGAAGTGTGGTCTCTCTGCAATGTGAAAAGGTGATTTAGGCACCCTTTTAATTTTGGGTCCTTTCGAGTTAGTTAATCACCTTTTAGTAAAGGTACCTTTCGGTACCCATACTTGGGTGATCCTTCTCGGTCTATCAAATGGCAAGAATGTAGATGAAGGTGCGATATAATAGACATGTGGTGCATGCATTTTGGGCCTTTGCCCAAGGACTCCTCTATACTCATAGAATGAAGGACGCTTTTGATATGTCTTTGTGTGTGTGTGCGTAGTGCGTGGATGATATGTATTTCGTGTATGCATTGTTCTTCTCTTTTCATATTTATATGGTACAACGTTATATTTCACATGATATGAAGAAGTGGGGCGTGAGGAAGGGGGCGCTTTTTGCGTCATCTTAGACGCCACTTGCGGCTTAGGGGTGTCTACTTTCTTAGACTCAACAAACTTGGTTGGTTTGACTGATACTTCGTTAGTATCAACGTATCCCAGTCCAATTTTGTCGCTGTCATGCTTTTGTGATAATAGGATACGATGCAGCATGTTGGACCCTATGTCAAACTGTTTCATCATTTTCTCTAAATCGGTATTCCTTGATTTCAAATTTGAAATCTCGGATTTCATTTCATTATTTTGTGTGGTTAATGATGAAATCTCTGCTTTTAATGTAGTAATGACACATGATGACTCTTTCTTTGAATCGCTTAATTGAGCGACAAGATTCTCGTTAGAAGATTCTAACAGTTTCTTGTCTTCAATTAATCGTTTCTTTTCTTTAGCGAGAGTCTTAGTGAATTTATGCAATTCTAGATACTGACTAAAAAGATCATCATAGGAAGGTTCAGAGTCAGAGTCAGAATCAGATGATACCTCATTAGATGCTTTGGAGGCAAAGCATACTTGTGCGGTCTCCTCTTCGGTCTCAGTTTCAGAATCTGATGAATCACTCCAGGTGGCGGCCTTTAGAACACGCTTCCTTTGTTTGGGTTCTGAGACGAGTCTATTTTTGGTCCGCTCCTTGTCAGGGTATTTAGTATTTTGCTTTTCTTTATTGGGGCAGTCATATGATAAGTGTCCGAGTTTGCCACATTCATAACATTTAACGTCTTTATCATTTGACTTGTTTTTATTTCTCTTAGTTGTAGTGCCCTTGTTTTTGTTTCTAAATGACCTTCTCATAAATTTTCTTAGTCCTTTAGCCAATAGAATTAGGTCATCATTTTCTGATTCGGAATCACTGTCATCTACGTGATCGGGGGGAGGGGAGACGTATTCATTTGATTTAAAAGAAATAGCTTTACCTTGTTTAGATGATTCCGATTTCCGTATGATGAGTTTATTTTCATAAACTTTAAGTGATCCGATTAGTTCTTCCATCTTTGTTGATTTAGTTTCCTTGCTCTCTTCTATTGCGGTTACTTTTGGGTCCCATTCAGAAGGAAGGCTTTGTAGGACTTTCTGTACCTTTTCCTGCGTAGTAAAAGCCTTACCAAGAGACTCAAGAGAGTTGTAGATGTTAGTCAAACGAAGATCCATATCTACAATAGACTCATTGGGCAATAATTTAAAAGACTCAAGTGTAGACATGAGCATGTTAATTTTTGACTCTTTTACTTGACTCGTGCCTTCGTGTTTCATTTCTAGAATCCTCTACATTTCTTGTGCACTCGAACAGTTTGACACATAACTAGACTCACTCTTACTTAATCCGTTTAAAAGCAATTGCATAGCCCTAGCATTCATACTAAGTTTCTTTTTGTCATCACTCGTATATTCTTGTCTAGTTTTAATAACCTCTAAAGTGACTCCGTCTACGGTGGATACATTAGATGGGACATAAGGACCATCTTTAATTATTGACCAAAGATCTATATCTATAGCCATAAGAAAAAGCTTCATCCTAAGTTTCCACTGAATAAACGACTCACCGTCAAAAAGTGGAGGCCTTTGGCTCGACAGACCTTCTTGCTTGGTTTTGAGATTTGTGGATGTCATCTCACTGAATCGTTGGATTCCTTGAAGTGAGTGTTCCTGCTCTCTGATACCACTTGTAGGATCTTCAAGGCACCACTAAAAGGGGAGGTTGAATAGGTGGTGCGGAAAGTGTGGTTTTTAAAATTTCTTTAAACTTGAACAATTCAAGTTCTGAAAACAGATTCTGTTTTCAGGACCTATTTTAAAACGTTTTTAAAACCAGGTTAGAGGTCTCTAAAAATTATGAAATTTTTAGAGAACTTAGCCTCAGATGTTATGAGGGTCCCCTAAAAATTTCAAATAAAAATTCAACCTTTAACCCCTTCAAAAACCGTTGGTAATCAGATTGTGCAAATCTGCCAGAACCGGTAGACGGTTTTGAAAATTAATTCCTATTTGTGTGAACGTCCAAATGCTCTGAAAATTTTACCACTAACTCCTTATATACTATGTTTAAATGGGTTGAAACAGTTTTGGAAAATTCTTTTGGGAAAACGGTCAACTACAATCAAAGTCTCAACCTTTGGAAGTCTGAAAATCAGACTGCACTAGTCTCAGAACTTTTGATGTTTGATTGACTTATACTTATCCAAAAGGGTTGAAACTTGTTCCAAATTAACCTTAGAACGTGTAAGTATATTTCTGGAAATTTTCGTAATTTTTGAAAAACGTTTACTATTTTTTCGGATGCGAACAAGAAGGGTAAACAGTGCAGTAACTGAAAAGTAAATGCAGAAAGTAAATGGCACCAAGAATTTTATACTGGTTCGGTTATAAACAACCTACTCCAGTCTTCAAGGAACACCTTTCTTGGTTCACACTAATCACACACACGCAGTACACCTTACCGCAGGGTTGATAGAGTTACACAAAACTCCAACCCTTTACAAACCTTGTATTGCAAGTACAATTCTCACGAACATCACCACCTTGCTAGAGTGAAGATTGATCACAACTTGATCAATCTTTTACAAAGATATATGAATGGTGGTTTATCTCAAGCCTGTTCAAGATTGAAAGATATGAAAAAACAATAGGCTTTACAAGAAGAGAGAAAGAAAGAAGATGTAGGAGAAGAAGAGCTTGGCTATTTGATCTCTTTGAATTGCAATGCTTCTTGTTGTATTTGTTTGCTCTCTTCTCTTTCTTTTTAATGTTGCAGCCGTCCGCTCTATGGTATGTCTCCCTCTTTAAAATTATCTTTTAAGTCCTTGAGAGAGTGTAAGACATCATTTTGACAATGCCTTGCTTACTTGGCATCTTTCTATTGGATCATCATTTAGTCTTCGCTTACTTGACACCTCCTTATTGGCTCAACGTTGTCATCACGATGACATGGAAAAAAAAATCTGAGATATACACTTTAACATGTGCCAAAAATCAATCATAAAATCATTCCATAAAACAAGAATTACATCATAAATTGCAAGACCAAAAAATCCTTCATATCCATGCCAAAAAATCGGCCATAACAATCTTGCCATGCTGAATTTTTCAGCATGTGCATCATGGGGATAAAGTTCAAATCATTACCATTTTTCTTTGAATTTTCATCATAAAAATGAATCAAAAATTTATGGTAAGTATTGCTACCAACTAAGAAATGAATTTGGACACAAATAGGCTTAAGAATTCGGCCATATACCTTGTACACATGCTGAAAAATTTTCAGCATGTGTGATATGTGAAATATCACCATTTATTTGTTTAAACATTATTCAAAACCTTACCATACCTTCTTCTAATCAATCACCTAATAAAAGATAACAAAATATGTCCCATTTAAGACCTAAAAATCGGCCAGCTCAAGTTTAGTATGCTGAAATTTTCAGCATTTGACATAATAGAGATATATGTTGAATTCTTACCATTTGTAGCTTTTCTCTTCAATTCACCAACAATGTATGATTGATCCTTGACCAATCAATGTGCCAACAAAGCTCCACATGTGCTCCAAATCAGCTGTATGTGACGTTATATGATGTGTATACATGTGCTGAAATTTATTTTTGTTAACTTTGTAAAATAGTGCACATTTAATAATACACACATGTAATATTCCAATCAGCCCTTAATTTAATTTTCTAGAACACTTTAAGATGTATATCATATGTAAAAAGTGTCTAGATACGTGTCACATGATGTACAAGAAAAACGTTCCATGTTATGTGCGTAGAAAACCGAATTTTCGATATTTATCGATTACCCGATTTTTCTCTAATTTAAATTCGAACTTTTGCACATGTTATATATATTATGTTATACATAATATATATAATATATACTTTAAATCTCAGCACTTGGCTGGTTTAAAGTGGTACCATTAACATGTGACAAAAATTAAACTTGGAATCTTCACATTTTGTCCTTAATGTCGAGTAATTTGTGTGTGCCAACATGGAAAGTATTTTTGGCTGATTATTATGTCATGTGCACGAAATTTACATCATATTTTGATGTATATGGGATGGCCATTTATTTATGGCAAGTACGTGACACGTTGGCGAAGTTTCGGTATTCGTCCGATACGACAAATTTCGGTTTGGAACCTTTTATCGTGTCGTATTTGATTTGTCATCACCATATCTTATATCATATGATATAAGACCTGAATATACTCATAAATATGAGTTAAGTATAGTGGTGTGATGTTAACGTACATAGATAAAATGTATAACATGTCGGTAGTACGTTGGAATACATGTGTATGTGCCTTTTTCAAAAAAATCTGAAAATATATATTTTTATATGTATATGTGGCGTGTATAATAAAGATGGGGAGGAGGAGAAAACTTTCCTTCCTTAGCCTTGTTGCCTTTGTGCCTTTTCCAAATGAAGCTTCCTTTAATGAACTACTTAGTTTATTAAACTAAGTACTTCACTTAATGAACTAGTTTAGTTCATTAATGGTGGCACCTGAAAATAGTATAAACACAACAAATGTTTGCCATATGATGTAAGCTTTAATGCTTCATGGCTCGTTAGTACGGCAACATAATATAAAGCAAGTAATGGCAAGTTATCATGCATATATGTACACATTTATGTATGTATACGTTTATACATATATATATGCATTCAAATTACTTATTTTGAAATCACTCAAACCCTCTTATCTCTACATGTACCTCGTCGGAGTGCAAGGAAGCAGTTATACCGATGGCAATGATAAAAGAAATGAGAGCATGCATAAGAGCCGAACTCATACCCAAGTCGCCTTGGCTTTGATTGAGCCAAGGAGATGATATCTTCTTGTTGCCTCCGAGTAGTAGAGCCCTGATGTACTGGCATGTGATGTTTGAGCTTGCAGATTTCCTCATGAATGATGTGTACATTGATGTCCACCATGACAACACAAACACATTAGTCAGGCAACGATTTTCAAATGAACTGATAGTATGGAGTGCCGCATGCATAATAAAATAACATATGAAACGAAAACGCACCAGCGTTGCCTGTGTTCGAAAACACAGACAACGACAAGGGTTATTTGCCGACATAATGTCCGACATGTATCAACTACGAAAGGCCGGCAGCTGAAGATCCATGAATAAAGCTCCACGAACTTCACATGGAAATGATTGGTTGGACATGTAGGATTGCAACTGCCGTTCTGTAGCCGTGTCGTGCTAGCCTGTGTGCTACTGTATTTGCCTCCCGGGGACAATATTGTAGGGTGGAGTGGTTGAGACAGAGGAAGTGTCTAGCTTGTGTAATATCCATCGCTAATAAACCTGTTAAAGGCCTATTTTCCGCCATCAAGGTTACCATCATTTGGAAATTTGTCTCCACTATTATGCTGTCGTATTGTTTTGCTTAGTAGATCAACGCATATGTCATGGTTTGTATCTCCGCCCTTAGTGGACTCACCGAAGGTAGCGCAAAGCACACAACCGAAAGGAATTGGCCTAGATCCATTCGCAGAACTGCAGCCCCCGCTGTGAATTTTTGTCCAACGGTTGCATCAACATTTAATTTCAATTCGTCTGACGGTGGAAACTGCCAACGGACAATTGTCAATCTCTTTGCTCTCATTGGCGGCGAGTAATGTTGTTGGACGAGGTGAGGTATAGTCATGGAGAATTTTTTCTCATTCATTGCGGCACACCATGTGTAGATTTCTCCCTTTATCTTTGTATGTATACGATCAGGATTGAAAAGCTCTTCTCCAAATCTACGAGCTGCATATGATTTCCATATTTCCCAAACTACCAATGATGGCACAATCACTTGAAGTTGACCCATCATAGTTCATGGTGAGGAAGTTTGCCACCAGCGGAATAAGTTTGCTTTGATTGTGCGAGATTGTGGCATTGGACCCGAGAATGTTATTGCCATGTCCACCCAAAGAGGTCAAATTTTTGAACAGTGCAGAAATACGTGATCTTGGTGATCATGCTCTTGGCGGCAAAAAATACATTGTGATGGATGTGATGTGAGCCAGCAGCAAAGATTATTAACCATTGATAGAGAACTGTTCCATAGCCTCCAGAGAAATATTTTTTGGCCTGGGTGAGAAGATTTCCACCAAATATAGCGTGATTCAACCTTGTAGGGACCTTGAGTTGCGATTAATGAATAGGTTGAGCGTATAGAAAATTGTCCATGTTCATCCGGTACCCAATGGAGCACATCTTGCATCCGAATAGTGTGCATCTCCATATATTCATTAATTTTACATATTCGCTTCCATGTTGATGAGTCATAAATATGAGAATATGTAGAAGGGCGTTGTCCGTACTTCGCTCTGCAGAATTCAGACCATAGTGTGTTGGATTGGAAGTATTTGCACCAAAGGTGACATTCATAGGATTTTTGAACATGCGAAAGGCTTCGAATTCCAAGTCCACCAAGTTCAACCCCACGACATACTAAAGGCCAAGACTGCCAATGATGCCGTCCTTTCCAAAGGAAAGATGCCATTTTGCGATTTAAAGTGCTAATCACACCTTTTGGAAGCTTTGAGCTGGCTATAAGATGAGTGGGTATCGTGTTGAGCATGTGTTTGATAAGTATAATTCGACCCGCCATTGAAAGCAATTTCGTCGACCATGCAGACAACTTAGCTTCGAAGTGATTAATTAGAGGAGAACAGTACCTGGCTTTATTTATTCCCTTATAGAAATATGACCCAAGATACTTAATGGGCAATGAAGTCGAGCGCATGCCCAAAGCTTCCAGTGCATTATGAACTGAAACTCCTTGTCCCACCACAAATTGACTTTTGTTATAGTTTACCAGTTGACCTGAATCCTTCTGGTATGTTTCTAAAAATGTTCGAAATCTGCTCAAATTGCGCGCAGCCCTGTTTAGAAAAATTAATAAATCATCATCAAATCCCAAGTGCGAGATACATTGGACTCGGCCTGCCTTAAATCCCGAAATAGCTCCCGTCTGAATTAGATGTTTCAGCCCTCTTGAGAAGCCTTCAAAAGATAATATAAATCACAGTGGTGATAAAGGATCACCCTGCTTGACTCCTCGTCCAAGGGAAAAGGACCCCGTCAGACTACTATTGAGAAGAATAGAGCAGTTTGTCGCACTCAAATTATTGATTAGTATTCGCACTAGGTGTGCATCCATTCCCATTTTCCGCAACAGTAATTGTAAGTATTGCCAACTAACACGATCAAATGCATTGGCCATATCCAATTTGACAATGACTTGCCCTCCTCTTGTGGGTTTATCAAGAACATGGACCATTTCTTGTGCTAGTAATACTTGTGCTGTGATGCCTCGACCTTTCATGAATCCTGCTTGTTCCGGAGAGATTAGCCTTGGTAGGATCTTTGCGAGTCTAGTAGATAGTAATCTTGTAATTACCTTGGAGATAAAGTTGGTGAGACATATTGGGCGGTAGTCTGTGAAAGTTTGTGGGTTGCAGACTTTTGGTATAAGAATAATGGTGGCCGCCGCTGTGGGCTTTGGCATTCGAAAACACAAGTAAAATTCTTGAACTGCTTTGTGAACATCATGCTGGATCAAATGCCAAAATCTCCTATAAAAAGATCCTGGGTAGCCATCTGGTACCGCTGCACTTGTGGGGCTGAGATCCCAAACAGACGCCTTCACCTCTGCTAACGATGGAATCTCTTGCAACATGTTATCCTCTGGAGTGATCAATGTTGGGATATACTGCAATATTAAGTCAGAATCTGTTACTGATTCTTCCGCAAACAGATGCAAAAAATATCGAATGGATTCGGCTGCAATATCATTCGGTTGAATACATTCAGTACCCTCTGGTGTCAATATTCTACGAATGATCTGCCTGCACCTCTTATCTTTGACTGTCTGATGGAAAAATGAAGTGTTGGTGTCTCCTTCCTTCAACCACTTAACATATGCTTTCTGTTTCCAGAAGAAAAAGGCTCGATTTTGAGCAATTTTTAGCTCCGCAATTCTTTTATGATATAAGGAACGCGCTATATCCATTGAGTCCGCATCATACTGGATTTCTACAGATTTCACCGCTGCTTCTGCTTGGGACACTGCATCGAAAATATGACCAAATGTATATCTATTCCATTGCTTTAAATCTTTGCACAGAAGAGATAGTTTTCTATGGAATCCCCACATTTCCCCAACTGTTTGATATGATTGCCATTGATGGGTGACAAAATCATCGAAGTCTACATGAGTTTCCCAAACATCTAGATAACGAAGTACTGATGGAGTTCTGGGCCCTTCTACGTCACATGTCAGCAATAATGGAGCATGATCAAATGTAGCTCTGGAGAGATATTGAACGTGTGTAACTGGAAATAGATCAGAGAAAGATAAAGAAGTCAGAAAACAATCAAGGCGACGCCATACATGGCCTAAACCACGGCCATTGACCAAGTGAAACATGAGTCTTGTTAAGAAATCTCTTGCAAATGACAATGTTGAACAAATTCATTGAAATCGTGTAGTGTGCATAGCGAGGGCTGCGATCTGCCTCAGTGCTCTTCTAAAGTTCTAAAAGTGTTGAAGTCTCCGCCGATCATCCATGGTAGTGTGTTGATTGCATGAAATTTTTCCAACTCTTCCCATAATATCTGCTGTTCTAAAATGGAATGGCGTCCATATACAGCTGTTAACCAAAAGCAATCTCTTGTTGCTAGCCAATTATATTTTATTGAATGGCGTTGATGTCCACGTTGTTCCGCTTTCCAACTCAAGATTGATTCCTTCGAAAAAAAACCAAATTTGATCATTACAAGCAGATATCGATTTCGAGAAACCAAATTGCAGTTGATATGATAGTAATGCTATGAGTCTAAGCTTTGGCTCAATGACTATTAAAGCATTATGTTATACTTTCGAACTAATGATAGTAAATGATTAAAAGATGTACGAATGCTACAGACATTCCATAACAGTATCTTCATTGTGATAATGCGTCAAAAGAGTTTGAGAGGTGGGCAGCACGTAACCTTGTTAGTCGAGGTGAGGTGGGATTTTCATGGCTCCTTCTCAAGATTCGTGGCCTCTGGCTCGATTGGGGATCAGGGGGGACCACAGGCGCCTGCCCAGTAGAGTGTACATCAACGTTAGTGGCTTCAATCATATGTGCTATGTTATCTGCACAACTATTATCATGCTCATCAAGCCGGCTAACACGTAATGGAGGATCTAATTCAATGTCCGAGTGAGACGCAGTTAATGTTGCCTCCGGGATATCTCCTAAAATGCAATCGTCAATTCCTTTTAGTCTTGAGATGTCTTGTACATCTGATGCCTCATGTGCTGCTACCATGTCCGGCGATGGAGGGATCATTGTGTCATGTGATGCTACCACATTCTATGATGGAGGGAACATTGTGTCTGCCTGTGGCTCAGCTGTTTCGTTATGATGATTTTCAATCAAATACCCAATATTTTTTGGTGTCCAACGTTGTTTTTTTGATTTGTCCGTAGGGTTCGCCCTAGGAAAATCTGTTGGCTTATCAACTGTTACAAGAGGCTGTTTAGGCTTTGCAGTTTGCTTGCCACGAACGGCTGCGACATGTCCCAGCCGATAACATGTTGCGTAGTATTATGGAAAATCCTCGTATTCAACGTTCTGCATGATCACTCGAGAGGACGTCTGGATGAATACTCGTTGAGGCAGTTCTTTAGAGACATCCAGTTCAATGCACACTCGTGCTACAGACAAGCAGTTCATCATGGCAGTGGCTGTGTCCAATTTCAGCGGCTCTCCTAGCATAGCTGCCACTTGAAAGAGAGAATCTTTACGATGCATGTGTATGGGGAGACCCGGGAATGATACCCATATTGGGACAATTGGCACTAAGATCGTGGGATCATAATCCGGCGTCCACTTGGTGTCATATTCCGGAGATCATCCAACCTCTTCGCGAAAAGCATCGAATATAGTCTTGTTCTTGATCAAAGTGAATAATGATGTGCGTGGGATCCAAAAGTCCCACCTTTACCGATCCTATGAATCCAATACGATCAATGGTGGAGCGGATCGTTACTAGCGGTGGCCGTCCGTACCAAAAAGTACCGACCAATGTGAATCGATACGGGGCGGCTAAAGAGTGAATTTCTTCATCGGTAAAAGTAATCATTGGGCTGCCCTTGTATTTCTGGACTGTCTTCGGTTGCACATTCATCGTCGAAGGCGTAAAGAGAGAGGCAAAAGATCACGTGGGGGAGACAGGTTTTGCCGGTACCGCCTTCTGCTACCTATCTCTGCTACCCGATCAATTCTACATCATTCTTTCCTCCACCTTCTTCTTCTCTGCACCTGGCTCTTACAATGTCAGATGCACAACCGCCCAAAAACCCGGTGATCTCTGATCGCATAGTTCCGGCTACAGAAATCTTACGTGTCACTGTTCCAGACAGCTGCAGAACCGATCGCGCCGAAACAAATACAGCATTTCAAAGGCAGCCCAATGATCACATTCACATATGAGGAAATACATTCTTTGGCTTCACCTTTTCGTTTTACACTGGTGGGCATTTTTGGTATGGACGTCTCCCTCTCGCAACTATCTGCTCCGCCATTGATTGAATAGGTTTTAAGGGATCGGTAAAGGTAGGTCTTCTTGATACTACGCATATAATGATTCATTTTGATCAAGAACAGGACTACTTGCGCTGCTTCTCTCGACAAAGTTGGATGATATCGGGCAAATATATGAGAGTTACGAAATGGACGCAGAGTATGATCCGGCTATTGAAGTTCCCGTTGTTCCCGTATGGGTGTCTTTTCTAGGCCTTCCATTCATTTTCATAGAAAAGACGCCCTCTTTCAGATTTCTTGTATGATTGGAACCCCCATAAAACTTGATGCGGCTACGACAAACACAGCCAGGCCGTCTGTTGCACGCGTATGTGTGGAATTGGATGTCTCTAAGGAATTTCCACAACAAGTGTATATTCAAGGTCTAAATAAGGTCACCATGCAGCAAGTAGAATATGAGAATCTTCCGTCATACTGTTCTGTTGTTTTAGGCTAGGTCACGTGCTATTTGATTGTGGAAAACCTAAAAATGATTTGCCTCCCCCGCCATCGGACCTCCTACATCTTACTCAGGATGACAAAGAAAATGTTGGACTCCTAAAAAAAGTCATCCTAATCAGAACTCCATGCCTGCAACCATCGCTGTAGATACAGAAATACAGTTGCCGCAAGTGCCATTGAGTTTGACTGAACTTGCTCCTAAAGCAGTTGATTTACAGCCCTCCCCAGATCTCTGTGTGCTGGACACAGTTGCTGACACGCCCGATATCACGTGGTTGCGTGGAGTAGATGATTGCATTGTGGGACACCTTCCCATGCAACCTGATATTGGTGCACACTCAGATAATGAAGTGATTATTCCACTAAATTTTATCCAACTGGATGAACAGGACAGAAGTCTATATGATGTAATGGCTAATATATTTCAATCGACATATCTTGATACGAGACGTTTGATTGCAACAACTATGGATGCATCTATGGATGCATCCAAGAATTCTGCGCCGTGGTCAACAAGCCATCCCTTCATCTTCACGCGTCACAAGGTCACGTTCCTCGCAACCCTCCAGCTCATTAGACAATTTATCTCAATGAAGATATTGATATGGAATATGAGGGGTATTCGTACCTCAATGCATTGTATACATTCATTTAATAGGCGATATCATTTGCATATAGTAATCATAATAGAGCCGAAGGCAAGGAGCTCACTGTTAACATATTATAAATTACAGTTTGGTTTCTCAAAAGCTTTATCTTTTTGTGATAATCATATTTTGTTTTTTTGGAAGGACTCTGTATTTTCTCTGGAAGGTGACCGGGCAGGGCCCCAAAATCATTCTCTTCATTTGAAATGGTTAGTGATGGGGGAGTCATTTTGGTTGACGGAGGTATATGGACGTCATTCTGTTGCAGCAAGGCGTCCATTGTGGACAGATTTGCAATTAATTCATTCAGCACTATCTTCACCATGGCTGGTGGGAGGCGATTTTAATACTTTCCGCACCTTGGGCGAATATCATGGAAGGTCGATGCCTAGCCTACACTCATTACAAGACTTCAATGATTGCATCATACATTGTGAGCTCTAGGAGATCTCCAATCAGGGATCTATATATACATTGTCTGATGGTCGCGGATTGGGCCGTGTCCAACGACGATTGGATCGTTTGTTGTGCTCACACTCATTTCTGGATCAGTTCCCCATCACACGCTTACAACATCTTTCTCGTGCTTCATTTGACCATGTGCAACTCTATTTGACTTGTGAGGTTGACAGACCCAGGGCCCCGTCCTCTTTCAGAGATTTGATGTTTGGACCACACATCCGGATTTTGAGGCATTTGTTCAACACCATTGGTAGTCCTTTCCAACTGTAGGAGGTGTGTGGGGTCTGTCGGATAAACTGTGCCGCTTACGTCAGTAACTACAACAATGGAATAAGGATGTATTTAGCAATATATTTGATTCAGTGGCTCAGGCTGACGAGGATGTTTCTATTCATGAGAGAGATTTTGATAATGATCCCTCACCGATGTGTAGAGAAAGATATCATCAAAGTATGGCTAAATTAAAGTTGGCACAATCACGCTGTAGCGCCCCGCTCCCGAGCCCTAACATCGGGAACAGTGCACCTGCCGTATCTCACTAAGGAGAATACAAAGCGTCGAATCAATCTCTTACTTGTCAAAGATGACGTAGAAATTTTTTCCGCGGAAACATAAACCATAGCATATATTAAACTTCAATAACCGTCATTACATTGCTAAATAAAACTCTGGAAATAAAATAGTAAAGTAGTGTGTGGAAATCCTCAAAATATAAATAAGAACAAAACAGCTGCAGCGTCCCCTCATATCCTAGCCGCAGCTCTCAACCAGCCCACTCTGCTATGTCCGTCCCGTCCTCAATGAAGATATGCTCGTAGTACTCATCCGGCTCACCTGGGAAGTAGGGGTGAGTGACAGAAATTACCCAGTAGATGCCCGCCTCAAACAAATACAAAACGTACATACCGAAATGATATAGCCACATAGCACATAAACATGATATAACACATAGCACATAAACATGATATAACACATATCACATAAATATAAGATAACTTGCATAAGATAAAGTAAATGCGGTAAGTAAAGCACTCCACATAAAAATGCGCAAGTACGTGATGCATGCTCAATTAACGTGTCACACGCAACAAGAATCATGTCATGCAATATGCACTAGACCTATATGCAATGCATGATCCCGGGATTGACTGGATGCCTGTAGCCCGTGCACTACAATCCACCCTTGCGGATGCCCGTGGCCCGTACACCACGATCCACCCCAACCGATGCCCGTGGCCCGTGCACCACGATCCACCGTAACCAAGTATACATGGCCCGTGCACCATGATCCATCATAATCATATACTCATGGCCCGTACACCCTGGTCCTCTCAACTCGAGCGTCTGAGACCCGTACATCTCAGCTCACTCCCAATGCAATGCACGTGCCATGAATGCAACAACAAAATCGCCTGGGGCCCGTACGCCCATCCTCACCAACTCCAGCACTCAATACTAGTCGTCTGGGCCCGTACGCCCATCCTCACCATCTCCGGAACTCAATAGTTGGTTTTATAAAATTTACGAATATTGGAGAGTGGTTATTTAGCATTCCCTTTATTTTTCCTTAGCTTGTATTAATTTTCTAGAATTTTCTACTAATTTTCCCTTATTTAATTCTATTTATTACTAATTATTTTAATTGCTTACATTTATCAAAATTCAGAATTTAAGTGAAAATAATTTAATTTTGACTTTTTATATTTTCTGGAATTTATTTGGAATTTTCGGATATTTAATTGTATTTTTAAGGAATTTTAAACTAATTTTAATTGATTATTTATTGTTTAATCATTTCAGAAATTAATTTCAGATTTTTTTTAAATTTTCGGTCTGGGCCGGCCTGCTGGCCTGGTCCGGTCCGCTGGCCATCCGGTCCGGTCCGGCAGCCAGGCCGGTCCACAACATTTTCTTTTTTTTTATTTTATTTTTTTAATATTAAATTATATTTTCTTCTAAGCTTCATAAAATCTTCATTTTAACTCCGATTGACCTCAAACCAGTTGCGTTGGACTCGTTATAACGAGATGCAACTTTTGAGAGTGGACACGTCAGCACGTGTCCGGACGCGCCGACAGGGGCCGCGCCACCCCCTGAAACGTTCCGTCAGACCCGTTTTTTCGACTTTCAACTCAATCTCAACCTATTCCGTGCTAGATGAACTTATTCTAAGGCCAAAACGCAATTTTAAAGACCCTAAGTGTGAAAATATTCAGCCTTTTGATTTTATTCAAGGGTGTTTCCAATCCGAATGACAGCAACCATCAATTTCAATACACACGCACATATACATACAGCCATAAACAACATATATCATGCTTTCCCATATAAAACAAGACAAAATTCACATATTAAACAAATAAAAACAATGAATCACATAAATATATCATCAAAGCATGCATGTATTATACCCGTTTGAGGGAGGAAGAGGCACCTACCTTAAACTCGTAGATTAATGGTGAAATCAAAAACATGTGGTGATGCTTGGCTAGCCCTTCTCCTCCTCTCCTTTTTTTTTTCTTCTTTTTCTTTTTCTTCTTTTTTTTTTCTTTTCCTCCCCTTGGTTTTCTACTGCCGTTTGTTCTTTGTTGTTGGTGTTTTTTTTTGTTTAAGGGCGAGGGGGGGGGGGGGAATCGGCTGGGTTTATTAGGGGGAGGGTTGGCTGAATTTTTGGGGTTAAGGGGGGGAAAGGAGATTAAAGTTAGTTTAGGATTATGATTTAGATAGGATTTTCTTTCTTAAGTTCAAACCAAATCTAATCCTAATTTATTTAATCTATATCTATCATCATCTTTTTTTTATTTATCTCTTTTTTTTCGGTTATAACATCCTATCCCCCTTACAAAAAGTTTCGTCCTCGAAACTTGACGTACCTTATTCGAAAAGCTGTGGATATCTCTCTCGCATTTGCTCCTCCAGCTCCCAAGTCGCCTCGCGCTTGGTGTGATTGGTCCACTGCACTTTGACATAAGGGATGACTCGGTGCCTCAACACTTGGTCCTTGCGATCCACTATCCTGATAGGAGTCTCCTCATATGTAATGTCCGATCGAATCCTTAACGGTGGCGCGTCTAGAACATGACGTGGGTCCGGAACATATTTCCTCAACTGAGAAACGTGAAATGTGCTGTGAACCTGAGCCAAGGCAGGGGGTAATGCTAATCGGTAGGCCAGCGTACCAACCCTCTCGAGTACCTCATAAAGACCAATGTAGCGAGGCTTCAGTTTACCCTTTATACCGAATCGTGAAACCCCCTTCGTAGGTGACACTCTCAAGTAAACCTTCTCGCCCACATCAAATTCGAGTGGACGTCGTTTCAAATCGGCCCAGCTATTGCTTCTGCCTTGAGCAATCTTTAGTCTATCTCGTATCAACTTCACTTTCTCTCTGCTCTCCTCAACCAACTCAGGACCGGTAATAAAACGCTCACCAATCTCATCCCAATGAACAGGGGACCTGCACTTACGTCCATAGAGCGCCTCGAAGGGTGCCATGCCGATGGCACTGTGGTGACTGTTGTTGTAGGAGAACTCAATTAGCTTGACCATACCGTCCCAGTTCCCCTTGAAGTCCAATGCGAACGCCCTCAACATGTCCTCTAATGTTTGAATGGTCCTCTCAGACTGCCCGTCTGTCTGTGGATGAAAAGCGGTACTCAGTCGCAGCTCCGTCCCCAACCTTTTCTGGCAAGCTGACCAGAATCGAGAGGTGAATTTCGAATCACGGTCTGAGACGATACTGACTGGGACTCCGTGTAGGCTAACAACATCATCAATATATAGTGTCACTAGTCTTTCCACGGTCACATCACTAGGCACGGGTAGGAAGTGAGCAGTCTTCGTCAATCGATCAACGATCACCCAGATCATATCGTTAGCGTTTCTTGTTTTTGGAAGTCCTGCTACAAAGTCCATCGTCACATGCTCCCACTTTCACACCGGTATCTCTAACGGCAACATCAAACCTCCCGGCCTCTGATGCTCTGCCTTAACCTGCTGACAAACGAGACATCTCTCAATGAACTCAGCAATGTGTCTTTTCATCCCACTCCACCAGTAGTGTTTCTTTAGATCGTTATACATCTTCGTAGCACCGGGGTGGATCGACAACTTCGAATTGTGTGCCTCCTTCAGTAATTCCCTCCTTAGCTCCTCATCATCAGGCACGCACAACCTTCCTTGGTACCAAATACTGCCATCGTCATGTATTTGGAAGCCCTCAATTAGATTGGTCAACATCCTATGCCCTCAATTAGATTGGTCAACATCCTATCTCGGATATCACTAAGCGTCACATCCTCCTTTTGCGCCTCTTTGATTCGCTCAACCAGAGATGGTGTAATGACTAAGGATGCCAGAACGTTAGCAGTGGAATCAACAATGTCGAGATCAAACTCTGCCATCTCTTTCTCTAGTGGTGTCTGTCTGGCATGATTAGACTTTCTACTCAAGGCATCAGTAACTCGGTTTGCCTTCCCCGGATGATAACTAATTGTTAGGTCGTAGTCCTTCAGTAGCTCAAGCCATCTCCTCTGGCGCATATTCAATTCTTTCTGTGTGAACAAATATTTCAAGCTCTTATGATTGGTAAATACCTCACACTTCACACCATATAAGTAATGACGCCAAATCTTTAGCGCAAACACCACTGCTGCTAACTCCAGATCATGGGTCGGGTAATTTTGCTCATATTGCTTCAACTGTCTCGATGCGTATGCGATAACCCTACCTCCTTGCATTAATACGCATCATACCCCATTCTTCGAGGCGTCGCTGTAGATGACAAATCCTTCGGTACCGGAGGGTTGCACCAACACTGGTGCAGTCGTCAATTTCTGCTTCAACTCTGCAAAGATTTTCTCACACTCGGAGGTCCATACAAACTTAGTCTTTTTTTCTGAGTCAGTCGACTCAGTGGTGCTGCAATTCTCGAAAATCCCTCCACAAACTTGCGATAATAACCGGCAAGGCCAAGAAAGCTGCATACCTCAGTGACGTTAGTAGGCCAGGGCCATTCTGTGATCGCCTCTATCTTCTTTGGGTCAACCGAAATATCTTCTCCAGAAATCACGCGGCCCAAGAAGGTTACACTCTTCAACCAGAATTCGCACTTACTAAACTTAGCGTACAACTTCTTCTTTCCAAGAGTCTTCAAAACCTCTCGCAAGTGTTCAACATGCGTCTCCTCATCAGGTAAATACACAAAGATGTCGTCTATGAACACTACCACACAATGGTCCAACTGCTCTCTGAACTCAGAGTTCATCAAATCCATAAAAACCGCAGGTGCATTCATCAGTCCAAAGGGGCATTACCAGAAGCTCGTAGTGCCCGTATCGAGTGTAGATCACCGTCTTTGCTATATCCTTCGCCTTAGTCCTCAACTGATAGTAGCCTGATCGGAGGTCAATCTTCGAGAACACTCTGGCACCCTTCAACTGATCAAATAGATTATCCACCCTTTGTAGTAGATATTTATTCTGTATCGTGATCTTATTAAGCTCACGATAGTCGATGCATAGCCTCAGACTACTGTCCTTCTTCTTCACAAATAATACCGGTGCCCCCAGGGCGAAATACTAGGTCTGATGAACTTCCGGTCCAGCAACTCCTGTAACTGTTCCTTGAGCTCTTTTAACTTTTCTAGTGCCATCATGTATGGTGCCTTCGAGATTGGTTCGCCTTCGAGTATAAGATCAATCTCGAACTCTGCTTCCTTGCTCGGTGGTGAACCTGGTAGCTCATCAGGAAAGCCATCCTTAAATTCTCATACCACTGGAATGCCCTCCCCTTTGTTTTCTGCTACTTCTGACCTTGTGGTGGAGGGGCTTGTGCCGGTGTAGGGTACTCTTTAGCGTAATGTGCCTGTTTGCCACAATTGCAGCAAACCTTTTTGAGCTATCTAGCAATGATCTGTGTGTGAATAATCACAATGTGTATATACTGGGGGTGGCGGTCCAAATGCCTTGAGTGGTTGTGCCGCCGTCGCTGCGGGACTCTCAATCATCAATGGTCGAGATACCGATCCCTGACAGTGCTGTGGTGGTCTGTAAAGATTTCCCGTTCAGGTGGCGGCGCAGAATCTTCAGCAATATCTCCAATCTCCTAGGACGGAACTCCTCTCGCGGTCTCTTAGCCCTGTCGACCGCTGCAACCCTCTCGAGATCACCCTCGACCTCAAGACACACCTCCAACAACTCTTCAAAAATGGTAGGCTTGGTGCAGATGATCAATAGCTGAATGCGAGAGCTCAACCCGGTCTTGAACTCCAGCATCTTCGCTTTCTCGTTATCCATGATGACGGGCATGTATCTCGCAAGTGCATGGAACCTCTCAAAATACTGGTCTCCCGTGATGGACTCCTGTGTCAGAAGCTAAAACTCCGTCATCCTCCTATGAATGACACATTCAGGAATATAGTGCTTCTGGTACTCCTCCCTGAACGGGGTCCATGTCGGCGGTAGAGTCAGTCTGCGTGTCATGCCCTGCCACCATTGCTCGGCATCACCCTCTAAGAATGGTACAACCACATCAACCTTCAGGCCATCCAGAACTTGCATCAACCTCAACTGCTCAGACATATTCTTGAGCCATATCTCTACTCCTCTGGTCGTGTGGTACCCCTGATCATAGGTATCCGGTCGTTATGCATTTCCCGATAGAAAAAATCAAAGCCCCCTGGGGTGGTGGTGCTGATGGTGCTGCAGGCGAGCCATCTGTATCTGCTGCTGGGCCACCAATGTAGTCAGCGTGGCCAGGGTATTTGCAAGGACCCTAGGAATAGTCCCCTGACCCTGCTGATCATGACCATCGTGTCCTCTGTTTCCAGCTGACGGCTCGCGTCGTGGAGGCATTATCCGGAATTTGAGTTCATAAGATAAATACAGATTAATCCAAAGTAAGTTGAAGGATTGGACGCTTATCAAACAGTAATTAAACAACGAAAGCTAGCCATCGGTACACACCTCCCATAACCCGATCATAACTTAAGTTCTAAAATCATCTCTTAAGTCTACTTTGTTTATTAGGGGCAAAATTGTCATTTCGCAAAAGATCATAACTTATGTCTAGTGATCTAGTTAATCCTGCGTTTCCGAGGCGGATCTGAAGCCTCGGCTCTGATATCACCTGTAGCGCCCCGCTCCCGAGCCCTAACATCGGGAACAGTGCACCCGCCGTATCTCACTAAGGAGAATACAAAGCGTCGAATCAATCTCTTACTTGTCAAAGATGACGTAGAAATTTTTTCCGCAGAAACGTAAACCATAGCATATATTAAACTTCAATAACCGTCATTACATTGCTAAATAAAACTCTGGAAATAAAATAGTAAAGTAGTGTGTGGAAATCCTCAAAATATAAATAAGAACAAAACAGATGCAGCGTCCCCTCATATCCTAGCCGCAGCTCTCAACCAGCCCACTCTGCTATGTCCGTCCCGTCCTCAATGAAGATATGCTCGTAGTCCTCATCCGGCTCACCTGGGAAGTAGGGGTGAGTGACAGAACGCGCATTTCTATACTGGAAGCAAAAGGCGAATGCGAAATGGCTTAAATATGGTGATGCTAATACATCCTACTATCGTCATACAGTTAAGGATAAACGCATACGTCATATAATCCGTCGGATCTTAAGAGCAGATGACACAGAATGTTTGCAGGATGATGATATTGCTGTGGAAGCCGACAATAAACTGTGAATCAATCCTTAGGTATATCCCAACAATTCTCTCTGATGATGATAATGCAATGATTCTTGCGATTCCCACTTTGGAGGAGACTAAGAAGCAAGAGCGGCGGGACCTGATGGCTACCCCTGCTCATTTTATAGGCATTTTTGGTCAGGTCTACACCTTGATGTCCTTAAAGCAGTGCAGAAATTTTACTTGGGAGTGAGAGTACCAAAGACGGTAGCATCCGCTACAATCATTTTGATCCCAAAAATACACAATCCGCAGACTTTTGGAGATTTCAGGCCCATCTGTTTGACAAATTTTATTTCCAAAGTCATTACACGCTTGATGGCCACTAGACTGGGTAAATTATTGCCTCGCTTAATCTCACCAGAGCAAGATGGCTTTATGAAGGGCCAAGGCATTACGAAACAAATCTTGCTAGCACAGGAGATGGTGCATTTATTTGATAAGCGCGCCAGAGGAGGCCATGTGATGGTCAAGCTGGATATGGCCAAAGCCTTCGACAGAGTTAATTGGAGGTATCTTGAGCTCCTCTTACAGCATTTTGGATTTGATGTGAGACTGGTTCGAATTATGCTAAACAATCTGCGGGCTACTCGATGCTCAATCCTACTCAATGGTAAGCACATAGATATCTTTTCAGTAGGTCGCGGTGTGAAACAAGGAGACCCATTGTAGCCATTGCTGTTTATTTTGTCCTCCGAATGATTCTTGAGTGGAATGAAAGCGTTGTCACAATCAGGAGCTCTAAAATGCTTTGCTGATGGGCGTGTTCCTTATATTTCGCATTTGGTCTTTGCGGATGACTTATTAATATTCAACTTGTTAAAGTTTTGCAAGTTCTTAACAGAATATCAGCAAGCTTCGGGCCAGCTTGTCAATTATCATAAGAGCCAAGTGGTAGTCAACCAAGGGGTACGTAGTGGTGCAGCTTCGATATTGAGTATGCGATCATCTTCTCTACCCATTAAATATCTTGGATCCTTCCTTTATAAAGGTATAAATCGTTCTAGGTGCACATCTCTTATTTCTCATTTTTAGGCTAAGCTGTCGTTATGGTCAAATAAATTACTATCAATGGCGGGAAGGCTGGTATTGTTAAAACACGTGTTGAGTTCCATGCCTATACATATCATTGAAAGTTCACGACTGCCAAAAAGCGTCATAGATGTTCTTCATAAAAAAATGGCATCATTTATTTGGAAAAGGCAGCATCATTGGCGATCGTGGCCATCCTTGTGCTTGCCCATTGAAGCTGGATGTTTAGGTATTCGTTGCTTGATACATATTCAGAAAGCATATGATTGCCAACTTTGGTGGAAATAATTCCACTCTTCTACTCTATGGGCAGTTTATTGTCGTCATAAATACGATAATCGGCCATCTATTTACTCACATATCTATGATTCGTAGGGATGGAAGCGTGTATGTAACATACATGATTATATGGAGTCAAAGGTAGATCATGTGTTGGATGACATTTATTGGCTCCTAGATGCTAATGGCCAATTCACAATAAAGTCGGCTTACAATGTTATATCTGCAACAGACGGATACTTTCCGGAATATCACTACATTTGGTGGCCGACTTCTCAACCAGCGATATATGTGTGTTTATATGGAGACCCTAGATGAATTCTCTCCCATTAGTAGATAATATACAAAGTTGGCAAACGTTATTTCCCTCGCAATGCGCATTTTGTCGACAAAGCTCGGATACTCAGGATCATCTTTTCCTTCACTGTCCCTGTATTAAATCATTATGGACAGAATTCTCTATCCTCTTTTCAGGTCCTCTGCCTGCTAACCGCCCTATCAAAAGCTACTTATTCAGGTGGTGGCGTCAGTCGAATGCAACAACGATGACTGGCCAATTGAAAGCTGTTGTTCCATCTATGGTGGCATGGACAATCTGGAATGAATACACATCCATATGCTTCTGAGAAGAATCATTTAGCAGCTCAAGAGTGTTGGCTAACGTTTGAAAATCCGTATACACATGGTGTCTAGCGATGAATGGTAAGAAATTTGCAGCAACCGTCCCACACTTGGTTCATTTGGCTTACTCCCCTCCCCTGCAAACAAATCGGTTGTGGGTAGTTCAATGGGAACTGCCACCATCAGGAAGGATGAAACTTAATGTTGTTGCGGCAGTGTGTAAATTCCAAGCTGCAGGAGGCGCCATATTGCGGAATGACCAGGGGCATTTGGTTTCTATGGTTTGCTTTACGTTACCATCAGTCAATCCATTACGAGCAGAACTACTTACAATGACCTTTGCATTGATGCATTATGCGCAGAGTCATGATAGTATCATTGTTGAGACCGACTGTAGATCACTTGTTCATCAGATAACTGGAATACATACTAGGGTCTTGGCGGCAGAATTTGCCAGGGTGATTGAGTTTCTTTCTCTAAATCAATCAACAATTCAGCATTGTCCAAGGGAAGCGAACACAGCAGCACATACACTTGCAAGACATGTATATCAGGCAGCAGGTCTTCAACAATTTCAGACGCTACAAAGCCTTCCTTGTGAGGTGCCGGGTGCAATTATCATGGATGTACAACTACCTACATTTCGACATTGAGTCTCAATATGTGTTGGCCTGATAAACAAAAAGTTGCATGTGTTTTCATACAACACAGGCAACATTGGTGCGCTTTCCTACTTCCTAAGCTTGTCTTCGTTATGTTCATGGTGCTAATATGTGATAGATTAAACTTTGCTTTCTTGTCCAATCTTTTGTTAAACGTGGGTGCCATGACATTGCTGCGGTATATCCTTCACACGGAGGGGAGGTCAAAGATCGCAGGCCATCGACAACCTCATCGCGGAGAAAGGCAAGACATAGATGGAATGCCTTGGTTCACCCAGAAGCAAGGGGATATGGGTATGTGCTATCTCCTACGACACATAGTTACTTTTTTTGACAACAGCTTGCATATGCTTATTCTTTATTACTTTGTCTGCAAGGATCATTTGATTTATCAATGCAAATTGATTCTGGCATTGCTCTTTGGACGCACGGGTGCAAAGACTACCTACAGGCGGATTTTTTTCACAACATCATCTCAACATTGTTTTATTATTCCTTATGTAATATTGGCTAAACATTCCGGACGCATAAATATGTACGCTTTTCCCTTCGCCAATGTTTTATCTACAAGGGAGGTTTTACTTGGCAAGGTTTAATGCGGCATATCATATGCGAATGGAAATTAGCCCTCATTAATTCATTGCATTATCTCTTTTCGTATGATGACCCATTGTAATATTTTATAGGCAATGCACGCTCAAAAGTCTTTAACTCAATAACTAGGAACAGATCAACTGTAACCCAAAAAAAAAAGACCTGATCAGCTTGACAGTTGCAGCCAGACATGAAATCGAATGTATTACAGAATCATTCTCAAAGATAAGTATTCCAAAAACCATGATTCAAAAATTCCAAGACGGTATGGGGAATACAAGCTACACGTCGTCTGACAATACAACTTCATTCTATAACCAACAACAATAACTAATTTTCAAGACCACAACACTTAACCATCTCGCTTCACAAATTTACAGGTTTCTGAGATGAGAACTTGCATGTCGATCACTTTCTATGCCATTAGAACAATCCCGCCAAGCGAACTTTCAAGAATATCATTTGCCAAGTCAAGGAAGGCATCTGCATCTTCAGACATCCTTGCCACTCTCTCAGCCTCTTTTACTGCTCCTGCTGCAACAAATGACTTGTTCTCTAAGTCAGCGACCCAGGTTGCAGCATTACAAGATGCTTCTTCAATAGTATCACCATAGCCAGGGCTCTGAACCTGCCGAGGATGCGGTTCTTTGGGTTTTGCAAGAGGGATTTTCAGCCCCTTCATTCTGTAGGAGTTGTCAACCTTATCAAGTTTCCCTTGAGCGACCAGTCTTCTCAACCGAGATCCCACTAGTCTTCTGAAATTTGGGGCCACCTCATGCTTTTGCTCTATAAAACAAACAATTGTGCCAGTGTCTGATCCATTGGGATCTGTTATTCTTGAGAGCGCTTCATATCGAATCATATTTTGATGCTGTTTTTACATCAATCTTGCAGCTAGAGGGATCGTCGACCACAACATCCAGTGATGCATCCTGCAAAGGTGTAGCATCTGATGGGGTGGCCTGTGTGCTAGGCAAGGCCAACGGTGTAGCAGAAACATCAGAATTCAATTTCACTTTTTCAGCTTTGGACTTGTCCCTTGGTATGGAGTCATTACTAGCGCTCACAGTCAAATTCCTCCATTTATCCTTGAGATCAATGTTGGAGCGAGAGAAAAGAAGGTCACTGAATTCAGGGTCTCTTTGAATGTTCTTCCACTTCCCAGTACCGTGCTTCTTCACCCCCGCTCTTAGGGCTTCTTCTTTTTCAGACGTCCACTTGGGCTTCGGATTTCCCATCCGTCCCTTCCTTCTCTCGCCGAAAAACTGTTGGAAGAAATTGTGGAAATGGGTTTGTCAAAGTTGGTGAGCAACATTTTTTGAGCTTAATTATGATTCGTGTCTGTTAATCAAAAACAGACGCTAATTGTCTTAAATTCTCTACGTAGTGAGTAGATGATTTTTGGCTATTGAATCACTCAATTGCGATACCGGGTGATGAGAAATTAATGCTCAAAGTAGGAGTTAAAAAGTGGAAATTTTCAAAAATACCACATTGCTGAAATTGATGGAAAGTTGCCACCAAATGTAGTATTAGGCACTTCGGATGTGTCAAAGAAAATCTGACCGCAGGAAAGACGCAGATGGATGCCGTCCTGCTCTGCTCGGCTCGGCCATGCACAGCTCGGCTCTACTCTGCTAGGCCCTGCTCGGCTCGAAGTTATAATTTTTGGGTACATTTCTTTTAAATTCTTCCAGAAAATAACCGACTTGATCCTACGGTTATGATTTAATCCTGTGATCTAACAGTCCATATTAATCTGAACCAGTCTCCGATCGTGGGAGGAGTACTGGGGGTCATTGGCGCTGATCGCGGGATGTGGGCTACTGGGGGATTGTGGCGGAACAGTTGTCGTAGCCTCCAAGGCTTTCCCCTCCATAAATAGAGGTAGTGGTTTTCCTCTAAACATACAGAAGACGGAAAAACACCGAAGTCTTCTTCTTCTTTCCTCCTGCTACATACAAGCCTTCTGCATACTGCATACACATCTGCTGCATTATATCCGAGAAGGTAGGATATTCTTAAAGATTCGTTGAGTTCAGCACTGCAGTGCCGCTCGTCTGAACTGGTCTCTGTTGTATCCTGTGAGACGGTTGCTCATCTGTAGGAGACAGTGTACCGGAGCAATAACGTCCTAAAGACAGAGTCCTGGACTCACATCGGATCTCTGTTCTGCTGAGCTGAGAAGGTTATTGCCGAGGCTGAGCTCTTCTGCATGCCGAGCTCAGCTGTCTGTGGGAAGAACACATCATTGTTGGTACACAGTGTTGCTCTGCTGAGCCCTGCTTTGTGCTGAGCTCCGCTGTTGCACTAAGAGCATTCGTTGTTCTGAGGCTTTGCTTGCTGAGATTTGCTTTGTGCCGAGCTCGGTAGTTCGGCTGAGGACATTCATTGTTCTGCAGCTCTACTGTACTGAGCTCTGCTCGTCTAAAGGCTGACAGCACAGAACAATGGTTCTGAAATGTTGTTTAGTTCAGGTCGACAGGTCGGCTGACAATTCAATACATAGACTCAGTTGCGCTATCTGAATTGTCTCTGTAGATCTGCGTAGCCTACCCAGAGCTCGGCAGGTCAGCCCTGACCTCGGCTCAGGTCGGCCACTGCTGTACATAAGCCAATTAGTCTGAATTATTTCCAATAATTCTTAATATGTTACTGTTTGATTCTGTACTGATTCCAGTGTGTTTCTTTTGCCAGAAACATGATTGAGAACGAAAGCTCTAAATCGATCAATTGGAGGCAGTTCTTCAAACGCTAGCAAAAAAGATGTTGTTTTCCTTGACAACGTTGGGCTTGGCAAAGATGTTGACCGAGGATCCTCCGGAGGTGGTTACAGTTGAAGATCCAAATCTGAACATGCATAACACTTTGATAGCTGAAGCATGAAATTTTAACAATTATGTATGCTTGAGTCATATTTTAAGTTGTTTAGATAATTCATTATACGGATTGTATTGTACTTATAAAACTGCAAAGTCATTGTGGATGGCCTTAGATAAGAAGTATCGCATGGAGGATGCCGGTACAAAGAAGTTTGTTGTTGGCAAATTTCTTGACCTTAAAATGTCAGACTCCAAAACTGTTGTTTCTCAAATTGAGGAACTTCAGATGATAGTGGCAAATGGAAGAAGTGGGCATGTCGCTCAATGAATCTTTCATAGTGGCGTCTGTGATTGAGAAGCTACCTCTTTCGTGGAAGGAATTTAGAAGCTATCCCAAACAAGGAGATGACTTTGGAGGATCTGGTTGTTCGACTCCGTATAGAGGAGGACAGCCGAAGGTCCGAAAGAAAGCCAAGTTCGTGTTCAGGTCAAGCCAAGGCTCATGTCGCAGAGGCGACGAAAAAGAAAAAGGTAAATCCTGTTGAAGTGAATCCTAAAGGAAGAAAGTTGTCAAAAGGTTCACTAGAAAATGTTACAACTGTGGAATTCAGGGGCATCATAGTATTGACTGCCGTAAGCCCAAGACGAAACAAGAAAAAGCGAAAGCCAACCTTGCTAGCCAGATGAATGATCTGGATTTGTGCGCTGTTGTTTCTGAGTGCAACATAGTGGAAAATCCTCGTGAATGGTAGGTGGACACTAGAGCCACTCGACAAGTATGTGCCAACAGGGCAATGTTCAGAGATTATTCTCGGCGCAGAATAATGAAAAACTGTACATGGGGAACTCCGATAGCTCGAAGATTGAAGGTTCGGGCAATGTGATTCTAAAGATGACTTCAGGAAAGGAACTGACTCTGCGAGATGTACTTCATGTTTCTGACATTCGCAAGAACTTAATTTCTGGAGGTTTACTAGTCAGTCAGGGATTTAGACTGGTATTTGATTGTAATAAATTCATTCTGAGTAAGAATGGGATATTTTTGGGGAATGAGTACTTGACCGACAACATGTGTAAACTTAGTGTGATGACTGTTTACCCAAGAAAGTTTTGCCCAAAGAGGCTAATAAGAATGCTCCTACTTTTGCTTATATGCTTGAGTCTTCTTGTTTATGACATTTTCGTTTGGGTGATGTTAATTATAAGTCAATACAAAGAATGATAAATCTTGACTTATAACCCAAACTAAACATTAATAAAGGAAAATGCCAAGTGTGTGTTGAAGCAAAAATGGCAAAGGCACCATTTCCTTCAATACAAAGGAACACTAAACCTTTGGGTTTAATTCATACTGATGTGTGTGATCTAAAATTTGTGCAAACAAGAGGTGGTAAAAAGTACTTTATAACTTTTATCGACGATTGTACACGATACTGTTATGTTTATTTGCCAAGTAGCAAAGACAAGGCTCTTGATGCTTTCAAGGACTATAAAAATGAAGTTGAGAAACAACTTAGCAAACGAATTAAATTGATTCGTAGTGATAGAGGTGGCGAATATGACACACCGTTTAATGAATTCTGTTCAGAACATGGCATTGTTCATCAAACGACTGCACCATATTTACCTCAATCGAATGGTATTGCTGAACGCAAAGACCGTACTCTAAAAGAGATGATGAATGCTATGTTGATAAGTTCGGATTACCTCAACTTGTGGGAGGAAGCAATTCTCTCAGCCAACGTCATTTTAAATAGAATTCCATCAAAAAAGATGGATGAAACCCCATATGAGCTTTGGAAAGGCCATAAGCCAAGTTACAAATACTTGAAAGTGTGGGGGTGTCTGGCGAAGGTTGCAGTACCTAAACCAAGACAAGTAAGAATTGAGCCTAAAACAATTGATTGCATATTTATAGGATATGCACCTAACAATAGTGCATATCGATTCTTGGTGCACAAGTCGGACATTCCTGACATACATGAGACTGTTGTTATGGAATCAAGAAGTGCGGTGTTCTTTGAAGATGTGTTTCCAAAGAAAGACAAAAACAATGAATAAAGATGCACAAGTAAGCGATTGCGCGAGACGACCCCTCAAGAAATTAAGGAACCACGTCAAATCAAACAAGCAAGAATCCCCACGTCATTTGGACCAGATTTTTATACATATTCGGTAGAAGACGATCCAAGAATCTCCTCTGAGGCAATATCAACTCCACAATCTCCCTTCTAGAAAGAGGCAGTAAACAATGAAATAGAATTGATTCTTCAAAATCACACTTGGGAGCTGGTTGATCTTCCACCAGGAAGTAAACCATTCGGGTGCAAATGGATCTTTAAAAAAAATCTGAAAGAGGATGGGTCTATTGACAAGTACAAGACCCGGTTGGTAGCTAAAGGCTATCGACAAAAGGAAGGCTTTGACTTTTGTACCTACTCACCGGTAACTAGAATCGTGTCTATAAGGATTCTAGTTGATATTGCTGCATTCTATAATCTAGAAATCCACCAGATGGATGCAAAGACTACTTTCCTTGAGTTAGAAGAAGAAATCTATATGGAACAACCAGAAGGATTTGTAGTTCCAGGACAAGTGTCTAAAGTCTGTAGACTCTTTAAGTCCCTGTATGGACTTAAACAAGCGCCCAAACAGTGGCATTTGAAGTTTGATGAGGCAATGTTACTAAATAGCTTCAGAATCAACGAGTGTGACAAGTGTTATACATCAAGAACACACCAGACACCTATGTGATAGTATGTCTGTATGTAGACGACATATTCATCATGGGCAGTACTCGTAACATCATCTTGAATACCAAAAAGATGTTAACACAAAATTTTGATATGAAAGATATAGGGGTTGCTAATGTTAGTCTAGGAATTAAAATTTCTCGGATAACTGAAATCCTCCTTATATCACAAACTCATTACATCGAATCTGTTCTCAAACGATTCAATATGTTTGATAGAAAACCAATAAAGACCCCACTCGACTTAAGTATACACTTAGAAAGAACCGAGGTGAACCTGTTGCTCAATTAAGGTACTCACAGGTAATTGGAAGTCTGATGTACATAACAAACTGTAAAAGACCAGTCTTAGCCTGTTCAATAAACAAATTGAGCAGGTTTACGAGTAATCCAAGTGAAGATCATTGGAAAGCTCTAAATAGAGTAATGAGGTACCTGAAGTATACAATGAACCTTAGATTACACTATACAAGATATCCAGTAGTGTTGGAAGGATACTATGATGCAGATTGGATATCAGATAGCAAGGACTCTAAGTCCACCAGTGGATACCTATTCACTGTTGGTGGTGGTGATGTGGCATCGAAGTCCACAAAGCAAACATCCATAGCTCGTTCCACGATGGAAGCGGAGTTTATAGCACTCGAAAAAGCGGGGGAAGAAGCTAAATGGATTTGAAATTTCCTAGAAGATATTCCATGTTGGCCTTAGACAATCGCACCTATAAGCATACGCTATGATAGCCAATCGGCTATAGGACAAGCACAGAGTAGCATCTATAATGGTATGTCACGACATATACGTCGGAGACATAATTCCATTAAGCAATTGATCTCTAATGGCGTGATTTCCATTGATTACATAAAATCAAAGGAGAATCTTTAGGATCCGCTTACAAAAATCTTGCCTAGAGATCAGATGTCAAAATTGACAAACAGAATGAGACTGAAACCTACTACGTAAGAATCTTTGTAATGGTAACCCAACCTTGTTGACTGGAGTCCCAGAATCTTGGTTCAATGGGACAACTAAGTTATGAAGATTCAATTTAGCACTTACTCATTCCGGTACATAAAAGTGCTGTCTGCAGAGAATATTTAGGGTGAGCTAAAGCTCTTAATGATGTCCTATACCTTGATACATAAAGTGGAGTATGACAGAATGCTCGTGATAGGAATCACCTACGTAAGTGTGAAGTGGGGCCACTTCTATGAGAATTCTTTGAGGCAAGAATTTTCTAAATCACTTTTTGAAACCAGGTTGTTCATGGTCAAAACAAACACAACCATAAGAACCAAAAGGGTGTTAAAGGAAATGTTGTGTGAGTACTGTTGTCTAGGTTCATAGCAAAGGTTGACTAGTTCATGACATCAAGTCACTACTTAGCCGAGTGAATCCGATAGTACTTCGCTACGAAAGATTCAAACCCAGAAGCTACATCTTCTGATGCAACATTTCCTTGTCTGACTCTCGTTAGAGTCTGCATATGCACTTGCATTAATTTTCATTCATGTGGGGGATTGTTGGAAGGAATTATGGAAATGGGTTTGTCTAAAGTTGGTAAGCAACATACTTTGAGCTTAATTATGATTAGTGTCCGTTAATCAAAAACGAAAATAATTAATCTTAAATTTCTACGTAATGGGTAGATGATTTTTGTCTATTGAATCACTCAATTGCGATACCGGATGAATGAGAAATTAATACTCAAAGTAGGAGTTAAAAAGTGAAAATTTACAAAAACACCACATTGGTGAAATTGATGGAAAGTTCCCACCAAATATAGTACTAGGCACTTTCGATGTGTCTAAGGAAATCTGACCGCATGAAAGACGCAGATGGATGTCGTCCTGCTCTGCTCGGCTCAGCCATGCACTGCTCAGCTCTTCTCTGCTTGGCTCAAAGTTATAATTTTTGGATAAATTACTTTTTAAATTTTTCTAGAAAATAACTGATTTGATCCTACGGTTATGATTTAATCCTATGATGTAACGACCCATATTAATTTGAACAAGTCTTTGATCGTGGGAGGAGTACTGGAGGACATTGGCGCTGATCATGGGATGTGAGCTACTAGGGCATTGTGGTGGAACTGTTGCCATAGCCTCCAAGGCTTTCCCCTCTATAAATAGAGGTAGTGCTCTGCCTCTAAACATACAGAAAATGGAAAAAAACTGAAGTCTTCTTCTTCTTTCCTCCTGCTACATACAAGCCTTCTGCATACTACATACACATCTGTTGCATTATATCTGAGAAGGTAGGACATTCTTAAAGGTTCGTTGAGCTCAGCGCTGCAAAGCCGCTCGTCTGAACTGGTCTCCGTTGTATCCTAAGGGACGGTTGCTCCTCAGGTTGGCACACTGTACTGGAGCAATAACGTCTTAAGGACAGAGTCCTTGACTCACCTCAGATCTCTGTTCTACTGAGCTAAGAAGGTTATTGCCGAGGCTGAGCTCTGCTTTGTGCTGAGCTCAGCTGTCCGTGGGAAATGCAGCACTGTTGGTAAATATTGTTTCTCTGCTGAGCTCTGCTTTGTGCTAAGCTCCGCTGTTGCACTAAGAACATTCGTTGTTCTGAGGCTTTGTTTGCAGAGCTTTGCTTTGTGCTGAGCTCGGTAGTTCGGCTGAGGACATTCATTGTTCTGCAGCTCTGCCATGCTGAGCTCTGCTCAGCTAAAGGCCGAAAGCATAGAACTGTGGTTCTAAAATGTTGTTTAGTTCAGGTCGACAGGTCGGTTGACTATTTAGAACATAGACTCAGTTTCGCTGTCTGAACTGTCTCGGCAGATCCGCATAGCCTACCCTGAGCTCGGTAGGTCAGCCCTAACCTCGACTCAGTTTGGCCACTGCTGTACAGAAGTCAATTAGTCTGAATTATTTCCTACAAAATCTTATATATATCTATATATATATATATTGAATGAAAATTATTTATTAAAAGCCTCACTTATGGTGGAGGAAAACCATAGTACAATCATCATTGTATGAAAATAAATGAAATAGCGAGCTAATAATGTCGTATCTCTAGTCGTATATGATATGCCGCATTAAAACCTTGCCAAGTAAAATCACCCTTGTGGATAAAACCCTGGCGAAGGAAAAAGCATACATATTTATACGGCTGTCATGGATACCGAAGCTATATAAAATTGAATACATGATTGCGAATTCTGTATAAGTAAAAACCCTACTATTTCGTTGGAGATGGGGATCGCCTGATGCTGTTGAAGAACCTTGGCTTGATCTTGATAAATCCATTTTGACGTGTACCTCATGAGTGTGCAAGCAAGCAGTTATAACAATGGCAATAAGAAATGAAATGAGAGCATACGTAATAGTCAAACTCGTACCCAAGTCGCCCTGGCTCGGCTTGAGCCAAGGCGACGATATCTTCTTCTTGTCTCTGAGTAATATAGTGTTGCTGTACTGGCATGTGATGATAGAGCATGTGAATGTCCTCGTGAATGATATGTATATTGATGTCCATCATGACAAAACAAAAAGCGGTGTCAGGGAAAGAGATACATATGAACAGAATGTATGGATTGTGGTATGCATAATAGAATAGAAAATGAAACAAAAATGCACCAGCGTTGCCTATGTTCGAAAACACAGACAACGACATAGGTATATAGCGGATAGAATGTCCGACATATGTTAACGACGAAAGGCTGGAAGCTGAAGGTTCGGAGCAAAGCTCCATGAACTTCACATGGAAGCAATTGGTTGGAGACGTAAGACTGTAAACCTGCCATCCTGTATCCATGTCTTGCTAACCTGTGGGCTGCTGTATTAGCCTCTCGGGGACAGTATTGAAGGGTCGAATGGTTGAGACTGAAGAATTGTTTGGCACGTGCAATATCCATGGCTAATGCACCTGTTAAAGGTCGAGTTGATGCCATTAATATGGCCATCGTTTGGCAATCAGTATCCACTATAATGCTGTCATATTGCTGTGCGTAATAAATCAACGCATATGTCGTGGCTTGTATCTTCCCCCTTAGTGGACTTACCAAAGGTAATGCGAAGCAAATAGCCGATAGAAATTGGCCTTCAGCCGTTCTCAGAACTGCGGCCCCTGCTGCATATCATTGGCCAACTGTTGCATCAACATTTAATTTCAGTTTGCCTGATGGTGGAAGCTGCCAATGGACAATTGTGAATCTCTTTGTTTTGATTGGTGACGAGTAATGTTGTTGGACTAGGTGAGGTATAGTCGAAGCAAATTTTTTCTCATTCATTGCGGCACGCCATGTGTAGATTGCTCCTTTTATCTTTGTATGTATGTGGTCATAATTGAAATGATCTTCTCCAAATCTACAAGCTGCATATGATTTCCAAATTTCCCAAGTAACCAACGATGGCACAATCACTTTAAGTTGACCCAACATGGTGCGTGATGAGCAAGTCTTCCACCAGCGTAATAGGTGCGCTTTAATTGTGTGGGATTGTGGCATTGGACCCGAGAATGTGATTGCCATGTCCACCCATAGAGGCCGAATTTTTGAACAGTGTAGAAATACATGATCTTGGTGATCGTGCTGTTGGCGGCAAAAGATACATTGTGATGGCAGTGATGTGAGCCAGCGGCGAAGATTATTAACCATTAGTAGAGAATTGTTCCATAACCGCCACAGAAATATTTTTTGCCCCAGATGAGAAGATTTCCACCAAATATAACGTGATTCAACCATGGGCGGGCCTTGAGTTGTGATTAATGAATAGGCTGAGCGTATAGAAAATTGGACATGTTCATCCGGTACCCAGTGTAGCATACCTTGCGACCGTATAGTGTGCATCTCCATATATTCGTTGATTTTACATATTCGCTTCTATGTTGATGAGTCATAAATATGCGAATATATAGAAGGGCGTTGTCCGTACTTGGCTCTGCTTAATTCAGACCATAGTGTATTGGATTGGAAGTATTTCCACCAAAGTTGACAGTCATAAGATTTTTGCACATGCGTAAGATTTTGAATGCCAAGTCCGCCAAGTTCAACTCCACGACATACAGAAGAACAAGACTGCCAATTGTGCCATCCTTTCCAAAGGAAGACTTTCATTTTGTGATTTAAAGTGTTGATCACGCCTTTTGGAAGCTTGGAGTTGGCTATAAGATTAGTGCGAATCGTATTGAGCACGTATTTGATAAGTATAATGCGACCCGCCATTGAAAGTAATTTTGTTGACCATGCAGACAACTTAGCGTCGAAATGATTAATTAGAGGAGAGCAGTACCTGGCTTTATTAATTCCCTTATACAAATAGGACCCAAGATACTTAATGGGCAATGATGTGGAACGCATGCCCAAAGCTGCCAGTGTATTATGAACTGAAACTCCTTGTCCCACCACAAATTGACTTTTGTTATAGTTTACCAGTTGCCCTGAAGCCTTCTGGTATGTTTCCAAAAATTTTTGAAATCTGGCCAAATTACGCGCCGACCCGTTTAGAAAAATTAATAGGTCATCAGCGAATCCCAAATGCGAGATACATTGGACTCGGCCTGCCTTAAATCCCGAAATCGCTCTCGTCTGCATTAGATCTTTAAGACCTCTTGAGAAGCCTTCTGAGGATGAGATAAATAACAGCGGTGATAAACGATCACCCTGCTTGACGCCGCGTCCAAGTGAAAAGGAAGTCGTCAGACTGCCATTGATGAGGATGGAGCAGTTTGTTGCGCTCAAATTATTTATTAGAATTTGCACTAGGCGTGCATCCATTCCCGATTTCCGCAACAATAATTGTAAGTATTTCCAACTGACACGGTCAAATGCCTTGGTCATATCCAGTTTGATAATAACTTGGCCTCCTCTTGTGCGTTTATCAATAATATGGACCATTTCTTGTGCTAGTAATACTTAATCTATGATGCCTCGACCTTGCATGAATCTTGCTTGTTCCGAAGAGATTAGCTTTGGTAGGATCTTTGCGAGTCTGGATGCAAGCAATCTTGTAATTACCTTGGAGATAAAGTTGGTGAGATATATTGGGCGGTAGTCTGCAAAAGTTCGAGGGTTGCAGACTTTTGGTATAAGAATAATGGTGGTTGCGGCTGTAGGCTTTGGCATTCTAAAACCTAAGTAAAATTCTTGCACTGCTTTTTGAACATCATGCTTGATCACATGCCAAAATCTCCGATAAAAGGACCTTGGGTAGCCATCTGGCCCCGTTGCACTTGTGGGGCTGAGATCCCAAACAAATGCCTTCACCTCTTCTAACGATGGAATCCCTTGCAACATTTGTTATCCTCTGGAGTGATCAATGTTGGTATATACTGCAGAATTAAATTACAATCTGTTACTGTTTCTTCCGCAAATAGGTCCGAAAAATACCGAATGGCTTCAGCTGCAATATCATTCGGTTGAATACATTCAGTACCATCCGGCTTGAATATTCGACGAATGAACTGTTGGCATCTCTTATCCTTAAATGTCTGATGAAAAAATGAAGTGTTGGCGTCTCCTTCCCTCAACCACTTGACATTTGCTTTCTGTTTCTAGAAGAGAAAGGCGCGATTTTGAGAAATTTTTAGCTCCACAATTCTTTTATGATACAAAGAACGTGCTATGTCTGTTGGGTCCGCATCATACTGGACTTCCGCTGATTTCACCCCTGCTTCTGCTTGGGACACAGCGTCAAAAATATTGCCAAATATATCTCTATTCCACTGCTTTAAGTCTCTGCGCAGAAGAGTTAATTTTCTATGGAATCTCCACATGCCCCCAACTGTAGGATATGATTGCCATCTATGGGTGACAAAGTCATCGAAGTCTGCATGAGTTTCCTAAACATCTAGATAGCGAAATACTGATGGAGGTCTGGGCCCTTCTACGTCACATGACAATAATAATGGGGCATGATCAGATGTAGCTCTTGTTAGATGCTGAACATTCGTAATTGGAAATATATATATATTGGCAGAAGAAGTTTATATTTATTATGTATCCTCACTTATGGTGGAGGAATACCATAGTACAAGAAAGTATCATCATATGAAAAATGCCGATATAAAAATTTAATGATTGCCAATCGCCAATCATATATGATATGCTGCATTAAAACCTTGCCAAGGAAAACCACCCTTGTGCATAAAAACTTGGCGAAGGAAAAAGCGTACATATTTATATGATTGGACGAATGACGTGTTATTCTTATGTGCATTCTATTCTTGTCATAATCTCTGAATGTGATCCATAATGGTAGGGTAGCCAGTAGAGTAGTATAGAATCCAAAGCAAAACAAAGAAGATGATGAAGCAGTCCAACCGATGTATATATAATCCAACATCGCAAGGAAGATGGTGTCATATAACAACACATGCATGACTCTGATGAATTTGTCTGCCATCCTTGTAACAATATCAATAGATGAGGAATCCCGCCAAGGAACAACTTCTCTTGGACAACGTGTGAAATCATTCGTCATGTAACAAAAAGATGCATTAGTAAATATTATAGAAATTTGAGTGCTGTTAATTTCTATGAAATGACAAAGTGTGTGTGCTGGAGTGATACCCTTGTTGCCCGCATCCTTAGATACGGGAAGTCCACATATAAACATGCTATATAGCAAAAATGTAACGCAAAGAGAATAAGATATTACCCGCGCTGCCTATGTCAATTGTCGACACATGCAACCAAGATGTTGATCAGGCTGTAGTATCCTCATGTCAAAGACGTAGATAAGGGAGAGACACATCTGTAAGTACCGCACCTTTAACCATAGGAGGTAATGCATCTGTCGTTAGGAATTGGTGAAAATGGTGATATAATTGTCCATACTGTGCCAATACGTGTGCCACTATATTAGCCTGCCATGGTATGTGTGTCATCTTAACATCTCCAGACTCGAGTAGATCACAAATGAGGGATGGATGGTCTGTAAAATGAACATGATGTACAACCCCAAGAGAATCCACCTCCATATCCACATGTATATAGCGCTGTAAGAAATATAAGAGCGCAAGAATAGCCGTTTGAAGCTCTGCTTGGAATGGTGTCAAAATGGAAGATAAAACACAATAGCTTCCTTCAAATTACCGGCTGAGTCTCGTAAGATCGCTCCTCCGGAGGCAGAGAACGAACCGTGCGTTGCATCAACATTGATATTGAATCTCCCAAAGGGTGGCGTGCACCATCGAATAACTTGCAGACAATTCACTCGAAGTTTTGGTGTTAACCCATTAGCTAATAAAATAGGATCATTGATGGAATATTTGTTCCCATGTTGTTCACTACACCATATATAAATTTGCTGTCTGATTTGCTCCTGCAACTGCCGCGACGTCCAGCATTTGCCACCAAAGGTGACGGAGGTATAAGTCCGCCATATATTCCATACTATAATGCATGGGGAAACAATGCCTAATATGCCACGAAATGATTTCTCATGTGTTGAAGTCCACCAAAGAAATAGATATTGAATCAACATAATATTCTGGGGTTGGGGGCCATCCAGCAGTACCACATAGCGAGCCCAAATAGGATAGATATTCACACAATGTAAGAATAAATGATCTTGGGTAGCAGATGATGCACGACAAAGGGGCAACAAGTTGGCCTACCATTTAAAAATTTCTGGAGATTATCTTGGATTGGGAGTGCGTGATGATATAACTTCCATAGAAATACTTGTATGCTCGGTAGTTGCGAACGATGCCAAATGAATCGATGCGTAAAATGCTTAACTCCTGGGTTGCAGAGCATGTCATATACTGATCGTATCGTGAAAAGACCATGCGGTTCTAGCGTCCATGTTAAGAATGTATCGTACCAATCACGTGTGATGAACATATAGACTCAATGTCACGGATGCGCTTCCATGTTGTGGTATCTGTGATGCGAGGATAGAAGTCCTGTCAACCACCATATTTGGAGTTCATAAAATCTGCCCAAAGACTAATTTTCATGTGATATGACCACCACAAGAGACTGGAGTATGCCTTATATAAGATGTCTAAACGTCTCAGGCAGAGGCCTCCCTCACTTATGGCGGAGGAATACCATTATTACATGTAAAGTCAAAGCATAACATAATGAAACTACTAGAAGGCCAAAATACGAGTATCCCTCGTATTCGAGATAGTATGATATGATATTCAAACGGCATATGATATGCCTCATTAAAACCTTGGCAAGCAAAACCACCTATGTGGATAAAATCTTGCACGAAGGAAAAAAAGTACATGTTTACCCCATTTGAATTATATGTAACCAGTGCCGCACGCATGTGTTGGCCAATCGCTCGTAAAAGAGTGAATCAAGGAACCGCAAGTGTGGCCACAAGTATCCATGCAAAATCAAACAAAAAGCCAAGAAACATTAGTGTGAGGCAACCAGAGCAAAAAAACAGAGACAATTCCAGAAGCTGAAAGACATACCCCACCTGCCTGCTTCCCTTAGAATGCAGGTAGAATATATGGTGAATGGCCAATCCATATGGAAGACATTGAGATCATCAGTAACAATCATATGTGCCGAATGTGTCTAGTAGTAATGTCCAACGCAACGCAGCTTCAGACCAGATGAGGGAGTGTGAACCGTGTATAAAAACCTGTCTGATGTGTCTGCAAACCATGTTGTGCCAAATAATAAGCCGCCATGTTTGCCTCACGAAAGGTATGTTGAACAAGGACGTCTGCCTGAGTGATCAAAGACTGTAAGATCCGAAAGTGATAATGACTAGCAACGTTGGTTGAATGTCATAGCCCACGCACCAATGTAAGGCAATCAGTCTCCAAAAGAATGTGTCGATGAAATGGCATAAAATATAGCAGACCAAATAATGTTGTCTGTATCTCCGCCATAAGTGGTATACATCGCGGAAGTCTAAAAGATAATGCACCAACACACATTCCGGTACTATACCTAAGAATAGCACCCCTGCTGCAACCGATCTCCCAGCCGCAGCATCAGTATTTAACTTTAATCGACCAGTAGGAGGAACCAACCATCTTACATGCACTCTGTGGATGCAAAAGGGTGGTAGTATGCCTAAATGTTGCACTAAGCGAATGCTAGTTGCTAACTTTGTGTCATCAATCGTTTTGGCCCACATGTAGATATCAGAATTGATAATCTCCTGGATGGATTCTGTCGTATATGCTGCACCATCTCCATAGGTGATAGAGGCATAACATCGCCATGCATCAAAAGACCCAGGATGACAATTTTCAAAAGACCAGCAAGTGTGGTTGACGTACTTCGAAACCACCAAGATAGTAAGCAAGGCCATAAACTCCAAGCTGGGGAAGAACCTGCTAAATCCGCCGAGTAGAAAATCCATAGTGGCCGGATGCAAGGGCAGTGTAAAAAAAGGTTATCCACCGTTGCCGAATCCTGCTTACAAAAAGGGCATTGAGTGGGACATGCAATGACAAACCTAGCAATATAATCCTCCATAGGAAGTGCACAATGATAAATGTGCCAAAGTAAATTACGAATAACTGGTCAGTGTTGTCTCTGCCAAATGAACTGAGCTGAAAGCAGTACTGGATGAGAGACTCGGCATATATCACATGCGGAGCTCAATGTGAATGTCCCTAATGGTGTAGGGGTCCAAAGCAAACTGACGTCATCCTGCTGACTATGCAAAAGGCAGAACTCATGATACCTATAAATGAGTTTCCAAATGGGTGAATCTGGTAACCGCAGACAATAATCCCCCCGATGGCCGTATTTAGCATGCATATAATGACTCCAAAGAGAAGTATTCTGCTGATAATGCCACCAGATACAACAATGATATGCTTCCGGTAGTGCCCGAAGATCACGAAGACCTAACCCTCCATCTGAGCATGGTGTCCGAATGGTGGACCATGAGACCCAGTGTCGCTTCTGCCCCCAGTAAAAACGAGCCATCTTACGCTCTATAATTTTAATAACGGATTTTGGGAGACCACCTGCTGCCATAATATGCAATGGAAGAGAAGAAATGACATATCTCGATAAAACCAGTCTACTTGGCTATGAAAGAAGTTTGTTGTGCCATCCATTTAATCGCATGTCAATATGCTCCAGAAGCATCGTACAATATCGTGCTCTACTAATACCTTTGTGCAATGTTGAGCCCTGATAGCGGAAAGGCAACCCTGTTGAACGCATACATAAAATGTCTGCAAACTGTTGCTGGCGTAACAATGATGTGTTAGAGGAGGGAATAAAGCTGCTTCTATTATAGTTAATCTTTTGGCCCGCTGTCTCATATAAGGACAAAAACACCTTAAACTGTCGCAATGTATGAACATTACCCAGCAAAAATATCAACAAATCATCAGCATATGCAAGATGAGAGATTTGGAATGGTATGCGTCCGAGGCTGATAGGTTGGATTCTAATGGCCACCACTAATGTCCTTTTAGAAAACCTGTTTGTTCTGGCGATATCAACTTGGAGAGAAACATGTTCAGTCGCGTTGCTATTATGCGAGTACAAAACTTACTCAGAAAATTTGACAAACATATAGGTCTGAAATCACCAAAGGTACGTGGCGTCTGTACTTTCAGGTTCAGTGTGATAAATGCACTTGCCATAACCGAAGGTTGAGGAATGCCCAGAAAAAATTCATGCACTGCCAAAATCACATCCATATATGTAATATTCCAACATGAACGGAAAAATTACCTCTAAAGCCATCTGGCCGAGCTGCACTTTGAGGGTCTAACTGCCAGACAGCGTCCTTGATTTCATCCGCCTGCGGAAGACAAGTCAGTAGAGTATTATCCTCTTCTATCACCAACTATGAAATATACTATAAAATAGAATCATAACTACCTGTGGGTTCCTTTGCAAATAAGGCTCTATAAAATGAAACTTCTTCACTCCGAATGGCCACCGAGGTGTCGCATAACACATCAGATATAGTATATATTTGTTGTGTACGAAGTTGTGCCCGCCTACCCTTAACAAGTGAGTGAAAGTATCGGGAGTTAGCATCTTTATCTTGAAGCCATCGGACTCGAATTTTCTCCTTCCAAAACTGTAACTCATATGTAGTAGCCCTGATGAATTCTGCTTTGCCCTGATTATATGAACAACGATTATCCTCCATAGGAAACTGTTCCCAGGCAGTCTCAGCATGCCGAACCTGCTCTTCTACATATGCCATGCTATTAAAGATGTTCCCAAAAATATCTTTATCCATCGCTGTATATCATGCCTTAAACGAGACAATTTTTTATAAATGCATGCCTCCCGTAGTTGGATATTAGAACCAAGCTTCCTTGGCGTATGAATGAAAATCCAAATGAGATAGCCAGGGATCCAAAAATCAAAACTTCCACCGTCCAGTATCCCACAATTTATCACATGCAAAAAGTAAAAGAGTATGGTCTAAAGATATACGCAGTTAATGAGCCAGGGATAGCTTATCGAAAGCATCCTGAAAAAGGGAATTAATAAAGATCCAACCAAGCCTTCGCCGCACTTGGCCAAGTCTGCGACTATCTGTCCAAGTATACTGTGTACCATGAAATGGCAGGTCCATCAAAAAGCAATCCTCAATTCAATCATTAAAATCATGTAGAGATGATAACATAGGTTGAGAACACCCACGATGATCATCTAAGGTACGAAAAGTATTAAGGTCTCCACATACCAACCATGGAATTGCCAGTTGCTGTGAAAATCCCCTTAAAGCTTGCCAAAGCTGTCTCCGAAGCAGGATAGTATAATGTGCATAAACAACCAAGCAAGTGAAAGTTAAATTTAAGGGAGAATAATAAAACTGTGATGAAGGACTTGATCCGCATCTTGAACATCCACAAGACGAAAGATCTCTTGTCGTCAATAAAGCCAAATCTTACCAGATGAAGATGCATGCATTGTGAGAAACGAGATCCATCCCAGATCTAGTGAGATGGACGAAAGGATGCTTGGGTTCTATAAGTGCCAAAAAATTAAGTTTATGGAAATGAACTAGGTGATGCAAACGAGGAAATATTCTAGACCAATATTCATTGAGACAGTGTGACATCACTCCATGCGAAGAATGCGCTGCCTTACGAGTTAAAACAGTAGAATATGGCAAAGGGGGTAACTCCTTACGAGTTCTTTGTCGACGGAGTGAGACTACTGTGATAAAACCCTCATCTAGAGCCAGATCCATAAGCCTCGATATTAATATGTCTTCTGATTGCGATTCCAGCATTGATCGAATCCTTCTGACAATTCCATCAGAAACAGGTGGTAAATTTGGGGGGAGATACTATGGATGCAACTCAGTATCTGAGGAGTGACCAAACTCCCCCATGTCTTGAGCCTATTGTTGAGGTGGATATTCAGCGTCCAAACCCAAACGAGAGATGGCTTGTACATCACTTGGAGCCAGCAAAGGATCATCCAGAGGTATAGTATCCGATGGCCTAGATAATAGAATAACCGGATCATCTATGGTTCTGGATTTGGTGGCTGGCTGCTTCTTTGGCGTCCATCGAGTTGTCAGACGAGGAGGTGCAACTAGAGGAGGGGTGGACTTCTCACATGCACCTGTGGCATGTCAAAGTCGACGACAAGTAATACAAAATTGTTGCAAATCTTTATAGACTACTTGCTGTAAAATCATTTTTTGCTTTGCCTGCAAATATATTTTCTTAGGTAGATCCTGTGATACATCCACTTCCACACACCCACGAGCCACAGAAGGTTGCCGTCCATCCGAAGTCGCTATATCTAATTTGATCGGCGTCCCAATATGCCAAACTATCTCAAAAACTTCAGCCTTACTATGAAGATGTATAGGAAAGCCCGGAAAAGCAACCCATAATAAAACAATAGGTGCATCAGCAGAGGGATCAAAATCAACAATCCACTTAGTAACTCGCATGTGACAGCCCGAAATATTCCATGAGTGATGATAAAAACATGGCACACAATCAGATTCATGTCGAAAGTTTAACACAATATGAGTTTGATCAATCAATGTAATATGCAAATCATTATTGAAACCAATTTTTTCAAAAACCTCACGTATCACCTTCGATGGAGGGCGGCCATACCAAAATGTACCTACCAATGAGAACCGAAATGGAACCGCTAATGCATCTATTTCATCATCTGTAAAAGCAATCAGCGGAATAAATTTATAGCGAGATACCGTTTTTGGAGAGATTGCGATGGCGGCTGTGGTGGAGCTGCATACCACTGAGGCAAAATTCTTTGGAGGCATTGTCATTGTTAGTAGTCAATAATGTAGTATGGAGAGCACTGTGGTGATTGGTGTAGAACGCAAAGATGGAACACAGATATGATCTATGGAGGCAGCCGACGGGAAAATCAGTGAAAACATCGAAAACACTGTCAGAAATCAACAGTGCAGCCATGTTGCCGTCGCTAGTCACCAGAGCACCATCTTTTTTTCCTTCGGTGGGTGAAATGAAATCCAAGATTTTAAATTTGTAATTAAGAAATGCAGATTTAGAAAGAATGGTAAAACAGTTTGACATGGGTACAAACATGCTAGATGGCATCGTCTTTTCACAAAAGCATGATAAAACAAAGCTGGATTAAGATACGTTGAGAAAAACGAGACACAAAATAAATCAATCAAATTCATTCCATCTTCGTCTAAGGAAACACATGCATTCAAAACAAATGTGGCGCTTAAAAGAACACATGGATCACCTCCTACTCATCTCATCGTGCTTCTTCTTCATATCATACAAGGTGTAATTATATGCCATACAAATATGAAAAGAAACCTTTGATGCATACACGAAATTCATTCAACATAAATGCATCTAGATCACGCAGTATACACATGAATACACATGCATATCAAAAACGAAAACCATACCATGTGCATGATGAGATTCTCAGCCAAAGGCCAAACGGATTTGCACCGAACATCTATTACATTGCTTCTTCATCTCTTTTCTTACCTTTTGGAAGACCTAGGAAGGTCACCCAAGTTTGGGTACCAAAAGGTACATTTGCAAAGGGTTGAATCAATAACCCTTAGGAACGTACTACAAATGCATGATTTCTATATGCTATAAATTGCTATTTCTTTACATTCTTTACATCTGATTTTGATATTATTTAAAAAATAAAGGGGGATAGAGAGTGCATGATTTAAGGGGGAGAGGTAGCATGATTGCACAATTTAAGTGGGAGACAACGATACTATAAAATTCAAAATTCAAAATTCGAATTTGAGCCTAATTGGAGGGGGAGCAATTATATTTAAATCATGAGCTAATGTTATTTTGTAAATCATCAAAGGAGGGAGATTGTTGAGAAAAAGAGTTTGAGTAATTTACAAATGCATGATTTAAATAGTACGAGTTTACGAAATGCATGACAAAATTATTATGTGACACGTTTTTGTTATATATGTGCTTCATATGTTTATATATATTGTTTCCGTACTAACAAGCAATGAAGCATTAAAGCTTACATCATATGGCAAACATTTGTTGTCTTTGAACTATTTTTAGGTGCCACCATTAATGAACTAAACTAGTTCATCAAGTGAAGTACTTAAGTTAATGGACTAACTAGTTCATTAAGTGGTGTATGGCAACAAACTTGGACATAGAAAGTCTCCCTTCTACTCCTCTTCACATGCCATTTATATACAAATTATATATATTTATATTTTTGCTAAAAAGACACAATACACATATATTCAAACGTACTATGGACACGTTACATATATTACAAACGTATGTCAACATCACACCACTATATACACCTCGTATTTATGAGTATATTCAGGTGTTATATCATATGATATAATTCATGGTGATGACAAAATTATAACGACACTTTACAAGGTTGTAAATCGAAAATTGTCGTATCGGGTGACTACCGAAACTTCGCCAACGTGGCACATACTTGCTATATAAAGATGGCCAGCCCATATCGTTTAAAAATAGCAAAAATTTTTGGGGCTCACATGTTCAAATCATCCATGAAATCATTCCATGTTGGCACACACAAATCACTTGCAATTTAGGCCAAATTGTGGAGATATAAAATTCAAAGTTTTAAGGCACATGGGGCACCTCTTTAAGTCAGCCATTAGAGCTGAATATCTAATTAATTTTATGTATATTATGTGTGACATAATATATATAACATGTGCAGAAGGTTTGAATTTAATTGGGAAAAAATCGCGTAATCGACGAAAGTCGAAAACGAACATAACACATGGAGCGTTTTTGGTATGACTTGTAACATGTATCTCGACACTTTTTACACATTCAAGACATGATAAAGTGTTCTAGAAAATTCAAATTATGGCTGATTGCAATTTACCATATATGTGTAATTATTGTGTATTATTTGACAAAGCTTACTAAAGTTAAATTTCAGCACATGCCTTGCCATTCTACACGCCATTTGCAGCCTTGATGGAGTCTATGTGGAGCTTAGTTGGCATCTTTATTGATGGAGAAAATTCCACACAAGGTTAGTGACATAAAGGAGGGAGCTACACAATGTAACAATTCAAACATTTGGCAAATGTAACTCATGCTGAAAAATTCAGCATGTGACACAAATGCTTACCGATTTTTACCTCTTGATGATGACAAATTTGCTTCCTAAAATTTAAGGGATTAATTGTTGATTATTTGGAAACATTTCAAACTCTTTTTGGCACATGATTTTAATTTTATTCTTAGATATTACAGCCACTAAATGGTGACATGATTGGACCAATCATAGAGTGTCAAGTAAGCAAAGCCAAGTCTTTCATCCAATGATGTTGTGCCAAGTGAGCAGGATGGTGTAATATCTACACAAGGTAATCTTCCAAGGGCATTAAAGATAATTATGAAGGTGATGGAAGACCTAAATGGGGTGGCCATGAGGTGATTAAAAAGAAGAGAAAAGATCAAACAAAGCCAAGACAACTCTCATATCCTCTCAAGTGCAAAAGGGTCTTTTACTTTCTTCTTCTTCTTTTCTTTCTTCTTCTTCCTCTCTGAAGCCTATTTTTCATATATTCTAAATATTTTATAGGCTTTGAACATACCACGATACATGTTTCAATTGTTGTAAAAGGTTGATCAAGGTGTGATTAAACATTCATTTGTTCGGCGGTGGTGTCCGTGATCCTTTTGCTTGATTGTATTGTTTGTGAAAGGGTGGAGTTGGTGTGTAACTCCAGAAACCTTGTGATAAGGTGGTTTTTGTGTTTAGTAATAACCGAGGAAGGTGTCCTCGATGACTGGAGTAGGTTGATTTAACCGAACCAGTATAAAATCCTTTGTGTCTTTACTTTCAGCACTTTAATTTCAGTTTACAGCATTTTGCATCATTTTCATTGCAATGAAAAAAATAGCAAACGAATTTCAAAAATCACAAAAAATTTCAGAAACATATCCAGACGTCGTAGATTTCATTTGGCACAAGTTTCACATCATTTGGATAAGTATAAGTCGGTCAAACATTAATAGTTCTGAGACTAGTGCAATCTGATTGTCTTACTTGCAAAGGTTGAGAAAATCAACGTATTTGACATAATTACCAAAGGAATTTTGAAAAATTATTTCAACCGTTTAAATTACATATCATAAGGGTCATTCCATAAAATTTTCAGATCATTTAGAGTTGTAAATTAATAGGAATAAATTTTTCAATTTGAAGAACACTTTCTGGCATATTTACACAATCTCAGTTAAAACTGTTTTTCAAGGCTTTATACTTTTAATTTTGATCTGAAATGTTTATGACACATACACAACATATGAAAGTACTTTGTCACCAAATTTCACGATTTTTGGAGGTCTAGGACCTGGTCATTCAATCAATTCAAAAAAGGTTCTGAAAACAGAAACTGTTCTCAGAAGTGGGTAATTGGTAACCAAAATGTTTTAAAAATCAATTTTTCCACACCCACTATTCAACCCCCCCCCCTTCTAGTGGTTCTATACAAGTCCTACACCAGGTTCATTGGGACATTTCATTCGAGCAGATCGTTAAATGCATCAAACACATATTGCATTGAGTAATTCTTCATCTACATTGTACATAATTGTAATGTAGCTGCTTAGATTCATTGTATTATCATTAATCTATAGATTAGGTATCAGTTTTGGGGTTAATCAGGTGTGTAGAGCTCAGCATTGGTTTGTCAATATGGCCATTGCACCTGTCACATCAAAGGCTAACGGCTAGTTGGCTTATTCCTTGTATATATGCATTTATCCAGTCCATTCAATAAGATTGTGAATGAGAAGTGTTCTTCACTTTTTTCAAGTGAGATTCAAGTTGATTGTTGTGTGATATTTCTCTATAGTTATTTCTCTGAGTGTTTGTAACCCCGATATATACTACCAATGTCCTATTAAATCTCTATTCAAAATTTTAATTCTACCGAAATTTTATGGATGTCGCATTTTTATATTTTTCTATCATCTTATTTCTTTTTCTACCGACCCTGAAATACAGGTCGTAATATTCTCCCTTCCTTATAAAACGTTTCGTCCTTAAAACTTGGGGGTCATCTCGATGTTATAGTTAGGAATTCCAAATACCTAAATTCTATTGTCACCGCTTATTCGTATATCCTTCAACTTAATATATACTATTCCCTGATTTCTAACAAGTCTCCTGATACATCAACCGTACTGTGTTCCACTTTAAAACCGATACTGGAAATCCATTCTCGTATATTACTGATCTTATTCTATGATCCTAACCTTATTTCTTCGGGTACTATGCTAATTCAATATTCATTTACTTGTGATAAGATCCTTCCTTAGATTTCTATTAAAGTACACTTCATATTAACCGGCTTATGATATTCTACATCCTCATTCTTCTATGTGTTATGCTATCTTTCGTACTTTCTTATTTCAACTGATAACACTAACCCGGTTAAATCTTACCTAATATAATCCACTATTTAGTCATGATTACTCGATTTCAACTTAAGCCTGTTACTCTAGCCAATAAATTGAGCTTCCTTGGAATTCATCATTAATCCCTGATATGTAATAACTTATCATTCTCTTATCCTTCCTTATATTATCGTACACTTATCGCTATGAATTTATACCCCTACTGTGACTAATATTTTTGAACTTACGCCAAAAATTCTAAGTTCACTGTGTTAACCTTAACTGTAATTCTTTGCCCAATTTCTATCTTAAACCCTATTTGTAATAACCCTGATACATCGTTTCTTATAGTTCTACTACACATAATAATTTAGGCAAAATACAAAATTTCCATTGTAATAGTGTGCCCTAGGTATATGTGTAGCGCCCCGCACCCCAGCCTAGCCGGATACGGTGCGACCACCGTACTTCACTATAGCGAGTACCAGGTGTCAGTCCATAACATAACAAAGTCCAGAATAAAATATGTGGACTTTCATGCTTACACGTCAACAAATAAGCAAAACCGAGGCAGAATAAAAACTTCTAAAATAAAAATGTCTAAGCAACCATCATTAGTTTTACAACCCGATCATAAAGTACGGAAATCCAAAAATAATTGTTTCCATCACAAATTCATAAAAAGATCATCGATCGTAACCATCTCGTCAAGTCTCTTAAGTCGTCCACGTCTCGCGCTTCTACGGGTAAGGAATCCTAGGTTCATCTTCGATCCATTCAACTCTATTTCCTGCGGGTTTAGGAAGGAAAAATAAGGGGTTAAACTATAAATAATCGTGAATTAAATGGAAAGTACATCCAAGAACCGAACCCCAAAATTCGGTTTAGAAACATATCTGACCTTCCATCCAACACCCGTAAGTAATCAGCTCATAACTTATCAAGATTAAAACTTTATCAAAGTTCAGTACTCATAGAAGTTCATAACTGAAAACAGTTCATAATTTGTTAAGAGATCATCACTCAATAAAGATCATAACTTAAGAGCTAACAAGTCATAACATCTTAGTCTAAGTATCACGCACCCATATTCGATGACTCATTAAATGCAACATGCATGAGTATGTACGTGTGATGCATCATGATAAAAATAAAAATAAGTTCTTTCGTTCTTTCATTCAAAACATCATCGTCAAGAAAACAAGAGAGTGTTCAGATCTATTCTCCTGGATCTGAGGCGGTCACTTATTTCTCTTCGAATCTATTATTCTCGGATTCGGAGCGGTCACGTCATCAATCGTAATTACTAGGTCTATTCTCTCCAGGCCTGTACGCTCCATATCATCATAATCAGGTCTATTCTCTCCGGGCCTGAACGGTCAATACCATCAGATCAGTTAACCCCGGATCTGGAGCAGGTCTTACTTGCCAGAAAACACACGGTACCGGTGGGAAGCGTTCTTTTAAAAACAAAATCTTTTCTTTAAAAAACACTTTTTCATCATTCTTTCTCATTAAATCAGTTCCATAAATCATGTAAATGACGATGATGCAATGTATGACATGTACTATGAATCCATGACATGATGCGTTACATACATGCAAGTACAACCTCATTCTTTAGGCTGGAAAAATTTCCAGAATTATCGTACCGATCGTGCGGCCCTAAAACCTCACAGTTTTGGCCGGTTATCATGATTGTTCGTCACACATATGCATAAGGGTGTCTTATCTATTGTCCATATAAATTTCGTAATGTTGGGAGATGTGTAAGACACTCAATTTTTTGTAGTTACGAAACAGGGTACTACTGAATTTTAGCAGTACAGTGTCCTTTCTTTTACTTTTCCTTTAAGCCCATTAAGCTTTATTTAATTTGGGCCGAACCCGGAAATTTCTGTAGACATACCAATAATTAACGGTCACAGGCCCAAACTATACAAATAAGTCTATGCCCACCAAAACAAAGCCCCACAACAAGTTCTTCAATTCTGCCAAAAATTCAAGATTTGTAACACCAAATTAGCTTTGGTGATTACCCCTTAACATAATAATTCTAAGCTAAGTGGTTTACATGGAAACACTCTCATATGTCTTAAGTAATTATCATAAAAGTTTTACAGCATTATAATAACTTTAAAGGGGTCATTTATTCTTTTTCTCAGAACGGGTACATGCTGATTTCTGAAGTGACCAAATTTTACTACGAATTTTATTGTAACCAAACCGTAAGTCCTTTTTCGAAAATTCTAACTCACAAACTTAGTAAACACATAGGGCCAGTATCCTCAAAAAAATCAGCCCAATTGCGTATTCCTAAGGTCCATTTCCGGGTCAATGATTATGTCACATAAAATCTGTTCAGTCCAGTAATTTCCAGCTTGACCAGTTTTACTAAAAATTCCGTTAAAAATAATCCGTAACTCCTTTTAACGAAATTTCAACTCTCATATTTACTACACACATAGATCTAGTTTTACACAAAAAATATCTAAATTGAATACTTCTAAAGTCCCTTTTCAGGTCCTGCAATACGTCACAATAATCTGCCTTGTTCCAGTAAATTCCAAGTTTGTCACATTCCCTTACTAAAATGTCCCAACTTGAGTTGTTTGGCTTAAACACCTTATTAAACATCAAGTACACCCTTAGCATGTGGTTTTGCAGACTCTAACACAATATAAAAGTCACCTACCTATCACTTCAAAACGGTTTGAATGATACACATATTATTCCTTTGGCTTTGCCCAACATGTTCATACTAGAATCCATTCTTGGTATAATTGGCATATACGTACCCTACCCCCAAAACAGCCCATTTATACGCATGCAAAGTCAAAAATCATATCTCCATGATGAACATATTAAGCTTAACACATAAAACACACATCTTGTTCACATCGTTACTCCACAAATTACAAAATTATCACAAGAACCACTTTTATACTTCTTTTCTCCCAACCGTCCCCCATACATGTCAAAGAGGAGATCTTTGTCACATTCATCTTAGGTTCACATCATATTCATGCTTAAAAGGAGCAAAGAATCCATCTTTAAATAAAATCTCCAACATGCAAGCCACTTTAATCATGAATCCGAAAACTACATGCTTCAAGCCTAGTGTTTTATATCTAAGATTGAAACTTAGCAACATCTAGACATTCAAGCATATACTTTCACATACAAGCCATGAGTATTTATAGGATACTTGCCTTTTTCACACTTACACCTTTCCTTTGCTTGAAACGTGTATGAAATGGGTGAAGTCTTCCTCTTCTTCACATATGAACCCCACGGTTTTGTAGGGGAAAAAGAGAACAATGGTTAGTCAATGTTCTTAAGTGAAAGATGTAACTCAATAGAGGTTAAATGGACTCACCAAAGTGTAGCTTGAGAGGTGTTCAAACCTCTTAAGACTAGCACCTCTCAAAAGCTTGAAAATTTTGAACCTAGTGACCATGGAGGTCACGTTTTTTATGAGCAAGAAAAAAGGTAGAAAGATGAGCTTCATTCTATAAAGAATATAGAAATTCTCTCAGAGTTAAGGATATACTTACCTAAAACAATCTTGGTCTTGGATGAACTTCAACTTTCTTGGCTCCTCTTGGCCATGTGTTTTGAAGAGAAAATAGAGGGAAAGTTCTTTGTAAATTCTTAAGGGTTGAGTGGGAGGGTTTCCTTGGAGGGAGTTTCTTTTACTTGGCTAGGGTGTAGTCGTTGGGGTCAAGAGGGGTTAAGGGATTTCCATGGAATGGTTTAGTTAACCTTAGTTACTTTAGTTATTGTGTGATTAGAATGAAGTAACCATGGTAGGCTAAGGTGACTCTTGACTTCCTCCCTAGGTAGCAGGCGGTTGGAGCCCCCTTCTTGGGTTGTTCCATCATGCTTTAGTAGTCTTTTGAGGGTGTATAAGTAAAAGTTGTTAAGTAGTTGAGGAGGAGGTTAATGGTATGGTTGATCCCATAATTCCCTCCTTTTCCCTTGTAACTCACCGCTATAGTTAGTTACCCCAACCTTAAGTAACATCATACTATGACTACCATATGCATAAGCCACTTTACCATTGCTTTTGTAACATTTAAGATGGGTAGTTGAGACCCCCTTTTTAGTAAAAAGTGGTATTAAATCCTTCCTGAGACTTCTTTAGCCGAACCCTTTTGACGAAAAATAGAGAAAATCCATTGCTCTTTGATAACCTTTTGGATAATAACAAGTTAAGAATATATTAGAAGATTCCTTGTTAAATGAGGAGAGAGAAAAAGTCTCCTTGTCTAGGGAGCATCCGGCAGCCTCCTTATGAGAGGAGAGAAAAAGGTCCTTCATGTGCATGGACACAATCATAGCACTCCTTTAAATCCTAATCATAGTTCACTTTTTGGATTTGCATGAAGAGTCTTAAAACCATTATTGGCTCCATAAGGCCTCATGGTCGAAAATATAAGTGGTTGCACTTATACATACATAAGTTCAATTCCATTCATCTTATCCATGATCATAACTTGCCCATTCCTCCATCTTCGTTGCATACATACATGCGTGTTCAAAGTGTATCCTGAACCATTATCCTTTAAATACACCTTTCATGTAACTAAAATCCTTTAGGCCAATATCAAGGCATAGGCATGAATATATATATAAGCGAATCCCTCGGCTGGCGGCGTAGCTGCCACCGCCACAAGTTGCCTGCTTCCGATCACCGCCTTCCTCAACCCCTCCGTCTACCACCATGACTGACTCTGCAGCCGCCGTTGCGGCTTCACCCAAACGTTCCTTTGCGTCTCTCTTTACACCCGCAGCCCCACTCCAACCGAAACATGTTCAGCGCTACAAAGGCAGCCCCATGATCACTTTTTTAGAAGAAGAAATCAATTCTTTAGCAGCTGCTTTTCGTTATACATTGGTAGGCACATTCTGGTATGGCCGTCCGCCATTAGCTACCATACGTTCGGCCATTGATCGAATTGGCTTCGTTGGAGCGGTAAAGGTGGGACTTTTAGATCCCACGCATATCGTCCTTTATTTTGATCAAGAGCTTGACTACATCAGATGCTTTTCCAGAAGAGGATGGATTATATCAGGCAAACAGATGCGAATAACAAAATGGACGCCAGATTACGATCCAACAAAAGAAGTTCCAGTGGTTCCGATTTGGGTCATATTTCCAGGTTTACCTCTCCACATGCATCGCAAAGATTCGCTCTTTCAAATTGCGGCAATGCTAGGCACGACGCTTAAACTGGATGCGGCAACAGCCACGATAAATCGTCCGTCCCTGGCACGAGTCTGTGTTGAGTTGGACGTCTCCAAAGAATTGCCCCAAAGGATATTCATCCAGACACCATCTCGCGTCATCATGCAGAATGTTGAGTATGAAGATCTCCCGAAATACTGTTCCTCCTGCTACAAACTCGGACACGTTATTTCTGAATATGGCACTGAAAACCCTACACAGCCGCCCCTGCAGGAGAGTGCACCGACAGAAATTCTGCGTTCAAAGAAATCAACAAATACACACAGGCAACGCTGGACGCCCAAAAAGGTGGGAACTTCAACGGCTGATCAGATCATTGAATCTGATAATCACCATTCAACAGACATGCAACTATACCCATGCATAAATGAATTGCCTTCTTCCCCAGATATGATTGCTGTCAATCCTATATCCAATATCCAGGATATATCACGTTTGAAAAGTGTCGATGATTTAATTATAGGAGAAGTTCATAAGCCCACAACACTTGACTCCCATTCGGATGCAGAAGCAGACCCCTGCTCAGAAGCACAAGATCGAACAGCGATAGATCAATTAGCCGACTTAATTGAAGCAGCATATATTGATTCAAGAGCTACTGAAAATCCAGCGGCGGCAGACTTGATAACTCATGCTACCATTGATCCAGCAAATGTCAAAATAGATGAACGCGCATCCACCTCACGTCCAGATTCTCACTTGAGCCAGGGGCCTCGGCCCAAACGCGCTCAGCCGACCTCTCCCCGCTTGACCAGGTTACGTGCCGCTCACATCTCTAACTCTTTTGATCCTCTTTCCCAATGAAGTGCTTATTATGGAATGTTAGAGGAATTCGTAGTTCATTTCACAGATTACTCTCATTAATTCGTAAACATAATGTCCACTTGCTAGTTATCATCGAACCTAAACTTCGATCCAGTGCCTTACAATCATACCAGTTGCAATTTGGATTTTCTAATGCCATATCCGTGTGTAATGATCAAATGTGGTTTTTTGGAAGGATACATTTCTTGCAAGAGAAAGCAACGATTATGACAGTCAGCATCATTCCGTAAAATTCCAATGGCGTATTACAGGCCAATGCTTTTGGTTTACTGGGGTCTATGGGAAACATACACTACTACAACGGAGAATTTTATGGGATGAATTACGTTCATTTTTATTCATCACTTGATATCCCTTGGCTTATCGGAGGTGACTTTAATACATTTCGAACGCTGGATGAACATAAGGGCGGATCACAGCCATCTCTGCGTACATTGCAGGATTTCAATGATTTTATTCTGCATTGTCAATTACATGAAATACAATTTCAAGGCTCATCCTTTACATGGACAGATGGAAGAGGTTTAGGACGAGTGTGGCGTCGATTAGACCGACTCTTCAATTCAGATTCTCTTATAGATCTCTTTCCATACATGCAAGTCCAACATCTCTCGCGTGCCACCTCGGATCACTCTCCTTTGCTTCTAACATGTGGCTTGGATATCCCAAGAACTCCATCCCGGTTTAGATATCTTGATGTTTGGGCAACCCATGCTGATTTTGACGGTTTTGTGATACATAGATGGCAATCATACCCCACTGTAGGCGGCATGTGGGGCTTAAATCGCAAATTGTCTCTTTTAAGTAAAGATTTGTGTCAATGGAATAAAGATATATTTGGCAACATTTTTGATGCAGTCTCCCTCGCAGAAACTAAAGTTAAATGTGCAGAACGCGAGTATGATTCTAATCCAACGGATTCTACGCGATATGTATATCATCAACATATGGCTGAGTTGCAATTGGCTCAAAAACGCGCGTACCTCTATTGGAAACAAAAGGCAAACATTAAATGGTTGAAAGATGGGGATGCTAACACATCCTTCTTCCATCGTACAGTGAAGCGTAAGCGATGCCACTAGATGATACGTAAGATAACTAAACAGGATGGGACAATCTTAGAACAGCACAACGACATCCAAGCGGAGGCTGTTAGATATTTTTCTAATCTCTTTGCTGAGGAACCTATCTCAGACTGTGACTCAATTCTTCGTTACATCCCTTCATTAATAACGGCTGAAGATAACACCATGTTGACTGCCATTCCTTTGATGTATGAGGTTAAGGATTCGGTATGGGATCTCAGTCCGACCAGTGCAGCAGGTCCGGATGGGTATCCGGGCTCTTTTTACAGGCGGTTTTGGCCACATATCCAGAACGATGCTCACAAAGCCTTTCAAGAATTCTTCTTGGGTATCCGAATGCCTAAAGCAGTGGCAGCCGCATCCGTAATCTTGATACCCAAGTTTAGCAATCCCCAATCCTTCGCCGATTACAGGCCAATATGCCTCACAAATTTTCTTTCTAAAGCCATCACACGACTGATTGCAACCAGTCTGGGACGTATCTTGCCCAAGCTAATATCTCCTGAACAAGCGGGTTTTATGAAGGGATATAATATAACAGAGCAGATTCTATTAGCGCAGGAAATGGTTCATGTCCTCGACAAGCAAACACGGGGAGGCCAAGTTATTATCAAATTAGATATGGCAAAAGCTTTTGATAGAGTGAGTTGGACATATCTTCAGCGTATCATGCAATGCATGGGTATGGATGCTCGGATGGTTCGTATTATTATCAATAACTTCCGCAGCACGTAGAAAGTTTTGATTATGGGCAGCTTTATCTGAAAGTCAAGAGCTCAATCTACATATGGTGTTCTTCGGTTAATGGGAAGAAGTTTGCTCGCAACATGCCGCATCTTGTGGCACAACACTTCTCTCCTCCTTTGCGCATGAAATGCGCCACTATTGTACGTTGGACACTTCCACCCTCAGGTAAATTAAAATTAAATATGGATGCGGCTGTAGGTAAACACATGTCAGCGGGTGCGGCCATACTTAGGACGTGCCAAGGTTCCTTTCATTTGGCTCTTAGTTTTCCTTTGCCACTTTTGAGTCCCCTCCGAGCTGAAATTCATGCTTTGACAATTGCTCTTATGTACTACGCTCAGCATCATGACAGTCTTATAATTGAAACGGATTGTCAATCCTTACTTACCTTGTTAGCTAATCATGAACGCATCACCGGAGAGCTACGATTGGATATTGCCCGAGCATCACAATTTCTCATACTTAATAGCTCTACTCTTCAATATTGCCCAAGAGAAGCAAACATGGCACCACATAAGGTCGCAAGATATGGATATCATTCTCCCGGTCTCACTCGCTACTCTTCGGTCCAAGCCTTACCGTGTGAGGTACGAGGTGCATTGTATGTGGACCGTCATCTACCAACTCTTCGACTTTGATCATGCAAGCATACTTCTTTGGTTGTTGCCTGTGTTTTCGAACGCAGGCAACCACGGTGCGTGTTCCCTTAGTCTGTCTGATTCTTTAGCATGCCACATTTATGATTGATTTTACATTGTCTCGGTTCATTTTTGCTTTGGTGTCTATTTTTTCATGGTGGCACATTCGCATGTTGCCTACAAGGAGCTATCTGCGCACATCCCACCGACTGGATAAGGAATTTTGGATGGCTCTCATTTGCGTTTGGTCGTCTTGGTTATCTTGCCAAGACGACTTCGGTACGTTTTCTTCTTCATTTGGTTGGCTGCTGTCCTCATCCAATTTACTACTCCTAACGCCTTTTCTCCCTGTTGCTGAGGTACAACACATTACGCCTCCACAAGTTCCTAGCAAGCTCTCTCAGCCATTTCACAAGAGTATGTGCGGCCATGCAGTGCATCCAGGCTACATCGCCAACATCCTAGCCTTTTACATAGCATTTCACATTATTCCATTCATGTATTCCTGTACATATACGTTCTGCGCAATTCCCGGTCGAATAAATATGTACGCTTTTTCCTTCGTCAAGGTTTTATCCACAAGGGTGGTTTTGCTTGACAAGGTTTTAATGCGGCATATCATATTCGACTGGAGAAGCGCAATCATTCGATTTCTGTATTATGTTTTTGCATATACTGACTTTTTGTAATATGGTTTTCTCCGCCACAAGTGAGACATTAAATAAGATACTCTCTTCATAAATATATATATATATATATATATATATATATATTTATGACATGTATATATATATGTATCTATACGTATATATATGTCCAACATCATGCATGTAAATATGCACGTATGGATATATCATGTGAACAAACTCTTCATAAGATTAAAGTGGTTAGTCCCGAGGGTGACTATGGTTAGGGGTGAAGTCCTCTTAGTTCCCCCATTGAGAAGGACCCGGCGGTGGAGGGGTTTTTATCCCCAAAACACATTTATTCCTTAATCATTGCACCCCTTTTTTAGTTTTTAAGCTACTTTTTACAAAGTTTCTATGGTGGTTTAGAGGGATCACCATGGGTTACCCATGATTTAATCTCGGTGGTTAGGGTGTGTTTAGTAGCTCCTCCAAGATTGTTTAATGAAAAGGACTACTAAGTAGTTGAAGAAAATGGTAGCATTTGGTCCTTAATTCCTTAGCTCCATGCATCCCACGTTGCTAGTGGAACTTTTAATAAGTTACACATTCCTATAACGACATGGTTTTGTGACTACATTATGCATAACTATTTGCATTGTTGCTTTAATAAGCACTTACGGAGTATAGTCAAATCTTTTTAGCAAAAAGGTGGTCACCTTAACGCTTCCTTTACCCGGCGGCCTTAATGGGGAAAAGAAACACTTTTCCCCTTTTTACCCCTTTAAATCTGATTTAGTAAGGATCTAAATGCTTAATATAACTTCCTATGCTTGCTCTCACTGCTACAACAAGGGTTTATTGCTTGCGGTAAAAGGAACCCCACTTTAATGCCCCCAACCCTGTAGGCCGAATTTTGAGTAATCTTGGAAAAAATTTCAGTAACTCACTTGCTTCATAATTCATACTTTTGGGTAGTATGCTATTTTCTTTTAATATTGAAACAAACGTGAATAAGGCCATAAATATCTTCCTTTCAAATGCCGTTTCATTACATCACTTTATCCTAACCCTAGATACCGTACTAATTTAGGCGGGGTACAACAATATGTGAATTTACCCTTTATTCGGCTATCTCTTAATCTAAAATAATTCCTTATTACTAGTGCTAGGGTTATTTTTAAAATCGTTATTTATAATTTGTTGTCGTGACTTAATTTTTAAAATCATTTCCTATGGTTCAGATCAATACCTAAGTTCATGATCATATTATCAGAATTATTTCCGTAAGTTCATAAGGGACCTTTCCATTTTAGTGGTTTATCCATGTCCTTTAAGAGATAGTTTTATGGGTTAGCGTTCTAAGATAACCCTCTATTTGGTAATGGTAAGGTTCATTTCTACGTATGCCCGACACCGTGCTATTTAACTTAGTCTAAGAATGTCACTCTAGTCTAAAATCACTTCTTACTTCTACGATCATTTCTTAACTTCTAAGATCACTTCTTAAGTTCATGCCATTGTTTACTTTATGTGTGCATAGTGGATCTAGAGCCAAGGCTTTGATACCACCTGTAGCGCCTCGCATGAAACTAGGGTTTCGGTCTGGTGCATCCATCGGACACTACTATGAGAAGTACAAGGCATCGATATTGTACATGTACATGTCGACATGAATAATGAATCGATAAGAGGAAGCAACATAACACAAACAAAATACAATCGACATGCATTACTTTACATCATAATTCTATACAAATCATACTATACTAAATCCTGAAATCCTCTGAATACATGACAACCAAATGAATCACATCTTTAAAGAACATCTCTCGGCATACTTCGTCTATTATTAATTACCTGGACCCATCTTCAATAAACCTGTAAAATGATTCTTGTGCTCTCCAAAGTGATAAGGCAAGTATGAACGATAACGCTAATCGCTCAGCAAGTAATCCGACTAGATACGTCATGTGGATCGTGCATGTGGAGACGGGGTAAGAAAATAATAGTGCATAAGTAGGAACATAAAAACTTGCATCTTCAACTTTAATATATAAAGTGCATAACATAAAGGTAAATAAGTAACATGTAACTTATATATCTCTATCAAGTAAACATTCTATACTATCAAGCCTCTAGAAAACGCCTCTATCATGTATATCCACACTTAGATTCTCAATCCAAGACTAAGATGTCATCATACTTAGTCATATCATCTAGATGCATCAAATCCTATACAAGTCATTTAAATGTGATATTCCTACGGTGCAATACCTTCAAAACAATGTCATAAAAGTTTTTGTAACAATGAACGATAAATCAAAACCAATGTCATAAAACTGTCCATATACTATACAATAAAACATCATGTCCATATCTATTTTCTGTAATCTGTCGGTACATATCATTTCCATAAAACATCTAAAGCATGTCATGTCATATAATGGCTATAGCACTTATCATACGTAAGAATGATGCCGCACGACATACCGAATGATTCCCCTTATATACATCATGTACAAATATGAATCCCGATGAGTCCACATGGAATTACATCATATGTACATGGCATCTAATGGTGACATCAATAGTGTGGATATCCCTTGTCTTAGACAAGCTATTACATTCGACCAAACTGTAATTGTACTGTAACTATAGCTACAGGGTACTGTATACCCATGACACCAACCTCTCTTAGGTTCTAGTGTTATGCGACACTACGGTAATCGATAACATACTGTATGCCTCTTGAACACCACCAACATCGGTCGATATCAGGACGGCACTCCAAAACATATCATATCATATGAACATGTGTCAATGGAATCAATCGTCTCGTCGGTATAGTTCGTTACATATTAAACTTTTAAAACATTTTTGTGAGTTGTAAACATGTATGTAAATGCCTCCATTTCTAATTCACTCAGTATATATAAACACTCAATTATCCTTCTATCATCATGTACCTAAACCCAATATGTATGTACATAACCCATATCTTAAATCATGAAACTTCTAGTCTCTTTTCTTCCTTTCTTATTCTCGGCCCAAACAGCCCTATTTCGTGCCAATTTATTCAACCACATATTCTTAAAATATCCATCTTATACTTAGTCAAAAGGGCCAAAAATCCTAATGTAGCGCCCCGCACCCGGGCCTCGCCCGGATACGGTGCACCCGCCGTACTTCACTAAGGAGAGTACAAGGCGTCATGCATAACATGCGAAAATCCATAACATAAGTCGTGGACTCCCATGCTAACATTCAACATGATAGTAAAATTTAGGCAGAATTAAAACTTTTCAAATTAAACATGCATCACTAATTTACTAAGTTCCCAAAAGTAGTAGTCTCACAAAATAACATAACCGAAATCCAGAGAGTTCAAACATAGTCATAATACAAAATGTCTTGGCAGCACAAAAGTCCTTAAGCTTAGCTCCCTTCATATCTTCTCGCCTATGGATAAGGTACCCTCGGCTCGTCCTCGATCCATTCTATCTTGGCATTATCTGGCTTTGGGGAAAAATAAAGTGTGAGTGATAAAAATCACCCAGCAAGAATACAATAAACTACCATGAAATACGTAAAGAATCATAACATGAATGTATTGCCCCGAAAACCTCAAATAATTATAATTCATACCTGATCTTAAATCCTGAGCTTGCTTGACGTTCGGCTTAAGCATGTTTTTAGGTAATGCTATACCAATAATAACTTATAACCCTTAACTGTAACATGCAACATGTCCTCATGATCGTGAGTTATGCAAGATGCAATGCATGATGTCATGTCAGGTCAAAACATCATTTTCGTCCCATAAGGTAACATGTCGTAAAAACAGAGTATCAGATCAATTAACCCCGGATATGAGAGGCTCCAGAACATATCATCAGACCAATTAACCCCGGGTCTAGGACGGGTCCATAACAGATATCAGATCAATTAACCCCGGATCTGAACGGGTCCAGAACAGATATCAGATCAATTAACCCTGGATCTGAACGGGTCCAGAACATATCATCAGACCAATTAACCCTGGGTCTGGGACGGGTTAGTCGCATGCTTGGCCGGCAAAGGAATCATGAAGCTTTATTTAAAAAACATGGGACCGTAAAAACTTTTCATGCATAACGAAAAACTTAGTTGCTTATAAAACTTTCTTGCATAAGTAAAATCCATAAAACCAGTTTCATGATCATGCGTGATACATGTAGTGATATGCAATGCAAGTCATGACATGAATAATCGTATGCATTCCTTATAACATGTCAACAATGCATGGTTTCGGAACCAAATATTTCCAGGCTTTTACTTCATATTCATGGGGCGGTTAGGCTAACCAAATAGGTCCATTTCCATAATCTTTTGTTACAAATATGTTTGGTGGAATCTTAGATGCATGTCGTAAAAATTTCAGATTATTTCAATAACCATAAAGGGGTTCATTTAATTAATTTCCGAAATGGGTTATGTGCTGAAACTGAACTGACCTATTTTACTAAAAATTTATCTGTGGCAGATCCGTAACTTGTTTTTCAGAAATTCCAACTCTCACGAGTCATAAACATGTGGAACTAGTATCCTACCGAAATTTAGCCTATTTTCATATCTCTATGTCCCCTTTCTGAGTCCAGAAAGTCGTTACTAAACTTCAGGTTGGTTCCAGTGATTTCAGTTGAGTAGTTTGGCTAATTAATTCATTAAAAATAATCCAGAACTTGTTTTACCAAAATTCCAGTTGGTGTGTGCACTACACTCATAGGATTATTACCATGCAAAAAAATTAGCGGTATTAGTCATCTAGAAGGTCTCTTTTCAAGCCATTCAAAACGTTGCACCATTCTGTCATGTTCCAGAATTTACAGCCTGAGCAGTCTCACCAATTATTTTATTAAAAATTATCCTTAACTTATTTTACCAAAATTCCAACTCTCATCTCTGCTATACTCATGGGACTAGCTCTGTGCCAAAAACCAGATTTATTGAAGGTCCACAAGGTCCTCGTTTAATTCATTGAATCCAGTGATCAATTCTGCCCAGCTCCAGAATTTTCTACTGGAGCAGTTCTACTATATAATTTCTCAAAAATAATCCTTAGCTTATTTTAACAAAATTCCAACTCTCACTTGTGCTACACTCATAGGGCTAACTTTGTACTAAAAATTAGCTTCATTGAAGGTCTGTAAGGTCAGTTCTTAAACCGTTTAAAATGTCATTCCATTCTGCCCTATTCCAGTAGTTTGCTTGTTTGTCACCTATACAAGACAAAAGTCCATGTTCACCTACTATTCCATCCTTTAGGCCGAAACTTGTGTGGTGTCTTAACCTATTTTACAACATATTTTCAAGCATGTATTCACATTCAAGAGTCATCTTAGTTTAATCCTACAAACAACCTCATAAATCTCCTCTCTTTCACATGTATACTTTTCCTAGGACCTTTCGTGTTACATTCACAAGTTAATCTTGTCTAGAACTACTTAGGTGAACCTTATTTCACTCTAGATCAGCCTCATTTCATAATGCATATAGGAAAAGACTCCTTCTTTGAAGGAATAAATCACATGCAAGGCATTGTTCGTAGGGAATCACTAAGATATAGTCTTAAATTTAAGATATTCAACTAAATATCAAATCTTAAGGACCTCTAAGCATTCAAGTCACTAACTCTTTAAATAAATCATGAGAGATCATTGTATACTTGCCTCTTCAAGCTAAAGCTCTTGTCATTTCTTGGTTATGGAGTGAGTTGAGTTGAAATACTTCTCCTTCTTCACCTTGAACATACGGTTTTAAGGGAAATGGAAGGAAAAGATTAGTCTTTAGTCAATAGAGGAAATAGGATATGTTTGAGGGCTAGAGCATCTTACCAAAATGAGCATGGAATGGAGATGCAAGCACTCCAAGGTATTACCTCCTAAGAAAGTTGATGGCTTTCACCTATTTGGACCTTGATGTTTCTTCAGTCTTGAAAGTGAAGTTGAGCTCCTATTCTTCAAGATGAAGGGGCCGAAATATTTGTGGTGATGGGAGGAGGGAATTTTTTCTTTTGCTAAGTGTTGCTTGGCTTGCTTGATGGTAGGTTCTAGATGAAGTGTAGTGAGTTTAGTCTTGCAACATTTAAAAGTCTAGGGGGTAAGGGAGGCATGGCCGATTTTGGAGGGAGAAAATGGGGGTTAGGGCTTTCATGAGTGCTAATCAAGGTTAGGTTAGTAATAACCTTGGTTACTTTATTTCAACTATGTTTACTTTGGTGCTAACCCAAGTTACTTTATCAAATCATGGTTATCTTAACCTTGGTTTAAGGGAAAAAGTAACCATGGTAGGATTAAAAAAAACCTCCATGGTCTAGCCATTATGGGCGATTGGGTTGAGGTCTTTAATGACCTCAACCACACTTCCTCTTCCTTTAATGAGTTGTTTTATTCATTCTTTAAATGCTAACTTCTTGTCTTAATGGAGTAGTAGAATTTAAGTAATAATTTTAACTAATAAAATTGGCTAGAGAATTCTAGAATCTATTCCATGTCTAGGCCGAAATTTTGGGGCCTTTGGGCATTTTGGTATTTTCCATGTTTATCCTATCTCATACTTTTATAATTTGTGATATTACTTATTTCATCTAATTATGATTTTAATCTTGCTTGGTGAGGATCATTTACGATTGCCTCCTTATGAATTATAATTGTTTTAAGGGTTATCAAGGCCTCTTGGCCGAATTTCATAAGGTATCACAATACCTAGTGACATTCCCCCTACTTAATTATTCAGTGTCCAATTCAAAAGTGCTTACGTAAAGTAGTGCTACTTGACCTAAGTAACAAGCAATTAATAGAATCATCATTTTCATTACACCACTTAGTCACGGTTTCAAGTACATGGTTGTTAGGGTACAACACCTAATTTCCTATTCATTCCATATAATTTTATATTCATAAGAATATACATAAAATAACCATATTTTACATCATTCTTCATTTTGTGCATATTTATATCCATATACATGTACCAAGTTATTTATTCCATATCCAAGTACATACATAGGACGTATATATATATTTATACAAAATGGACCTTTGGTCAACTATGCAGATATATATACACATACACATTTTTAAATTTCCTTCATTTACCATACTTCTTTATTGTATATTTTCGAACTTAAGATCAAATCTTAATAAAATATACATATCTATGTTTATAGCATGTAACAAGGTTTATTTCCACCTTTTTGGTTATATGGACGAAATATATATAATTATATCCATAATTTCTTTTTCATATAGTACACTTCTTTTTTCCATATTTTCATCTTATTACCATTTCCTTTTCATGACATACATATTTATATTTGTTACATATCATAATATTTAGTTTTCTCCTGCTTTTACCATCTTGGGCGAATATTTGTATATATTGATACATGTTTCATAAATCCTTTTCTCTTTCCCCTCTTTTACTTATATCTTTGTTGGTTGTTTATTTCGACTATATGCATATTTGTTCCATCAACATGATGTCATGTAAAATCATCATAAAATACATAGACATACCAAATGATAAAACTTACGAAAATAAAGTAAATAGGCCATAAAACCCTATTTTTGGCCGAATGTGAGTGTATATATAAAAACATGTAGATCATCAAGAAACATATTAAAATCATCAAAAAAACACATAAGTATTGATCTTCATGGAAAACATATGAACACATGCATAAAATCTTCTCTTAGTACACTTTTCTAATATGTCAAATGCCTTCATTTCCTTTCTTTAACTATTATATATATCATATAAGAGTGTTCATTTCATTTCATTTATACATATAGTCCCTTTTTATAAGGTTGGCCATGTATACATATATACACGCACGTATCATCATATTTTCATCACTTATGAACATAGCATTTACATATTCTTGATACAAAAACATTGAACATATATTATGAATGATCCAACTTTATATGAACATATATACATAGATCTTTGAAAATCCAGGAAGTATCTAAGAAAAGTACTTGTCTTTATCATTTAACCTTAGTATGAAAGTAAAGATTCCTTCACTTGGCTTGAACAAAACCTTCTCCTTCTCACCTTAAGGGAGTCACGGTTTTGGACAGTAAAATAGAGACTTAGTGTGAAACAATGAAAATGGATAAATAGAAGAGATACGAACTTATCTTAGGTGATGTTCTTACCTTGCTACACCTTTCAAACCCTTAAAATCTGGAAATGAAGGTTTAATGGAGGTTGGAAGACTTTATTATCATCTCTTGAAGAGGAAAGAGAAGTGTTCTTGAAGATGTAACTTTACTAACTATGAAATGAGAAGAAGAAGAAGAAAGTTTTCCTTGGCTCTATTTTCTTGAAAACTTTTGGCCCACAGAGGAGAGGAAGGAGTTTGGAGAGCTTGTTCTTCATATAGAGAGAAGAAGAGTTATCTTCAATGAAAATGGAAGTGAAGAAGTGAAGAAGGAAAGAGAGAAAAGCTGTAGCGCCCCATCCAAAACTAGGGTTCTGGCTTGGTGCACCCGCCGTACTCTACTACAAGAAGTACAAGGCGTCCATACATAATGTGCATGTCAACACGAAACATGAATCGAAATAGCGAAAGCGACATAAAGATAAACATATGACATACAATAACATACATATCATCATAAATAGTACAACTCTAAAATATCCGATGTCTCAAATGGTACAAATACAAATACAGGAGAGATCTCAAAAGCTAAGTCCTGGCATACATCACTCTCAAGGATAGTCTACGTGTGGCTCGTCATCTATGGACCCAAGCTCAGTGACCCAAACCTCTACAAGTGTTAAAGGCAGGTGTGAGCGACAAAATGTAATTGCCCAACAAGTACTCCTACTAGATACGTCATGTGGATCATGCATGGGGAGATGGGTAACAAAGTAATAATAAGCATAATAATGATCATAGTAAAATGCATCTCCATTTACAAATAAGTGACATAACATAAGTATATTAAATAACATGCAACACATAAGAATTTAACATCATAACATAGGAATCATAAATCTTTTACCTAAGTCAATAACATCACGTACATATCTATACTTACATTCTAATCCATATCCTAAGCTAAGGTCATAGGCTTATAACAACTATACTTTCATGCATAATTCCTACTTCGATTCATTTAATGACATCATAAACTTAAGAATATTCTACACATTACCTAATGGTAACATGATTATGATGTGATGCATAAAACATGACTATATATATATATATAACACATCACCATTTAATTACCTCCATTTTAGGCCTTATGGCCGATTACCCACTCACACACACATATTCACTTAAATCTTATCTTTCTTCCACTTTACATACAAGTTGAGAGTTGAATTTATTCATATTAATCATGCTCATATTAGTTTCCATCGTCATACTTATTTTCAATATTATGACATAATGGAAACACATAAAGCATAAATGTAATGGAAACCACAAAAGTGAACTTTATGAGCTATAAACATCATTTACATACATATCTTGTAGATGGATGATGAAGCTCAAGTGGGGTACCAAAAATGGCCATATGGCCATGTACATGTTTATGTATATGTGATGATGATCATCAAAAACAACACTTGTAACCATGTATGTAAGTCATGCTTATGATGCATACATAAACATGATAAAAACATGATCATAAAACATGTAAAAAAACAAAACACGAAGGAAAATGCATACTGATGATCATCATAAAGAAATACATAAAAAATATACCAAGTTGCATTCTTTATACAATTTTCTTAACATTACAAATCTCTTCGATTTCTTCTTTATTCCTTCATATATCTTCTAAGAATACTCTTTTTATTTCATTTTTACCTAAAGTCGATGTTTTTTGTGTGTGAGGCCATGTGTATGTAGGTGGATACATACATACATACATATGTGTATATATATTGCATAGAAAGACAAATTTTATATATTCTTACGGTGAAAACTTGAACATACTGCATGGATGATCCATCTTTGATATAAACATAAATACTTAGCCTTTGCAAACCAATGAAGGATCCAGAAAGAGTACTTGTCGTTATCGCTTTTCCTTACACTAAAAGTGATGTTTTTCACTTGGTTCGGAAGAAAATACCTTCTTCTTTTTCCTTGTGGTACACGGTTTTGAAGCCAAAAGTGAGAGGGTTAGTGAATAAATTAAGAAGGTAGATGAATGGAAGAATTTAACTTAACCTACAATAAATTCTTACCTTGTTTTTTCCTTAGTTCTTGGCTCTAAACCCTTCTTGAAGTACAATTGGATGATGGAGGGTTTTTGGAACTAGGTGTTAGGGATGTTTGTATAGGATGAATTGAAGAAAACTCCTCTCTTTGCTTCCTTGGGTTTCTCGACCAAGATGGGGGAAGAGAGGGAGTTTGGAGCCTAATGTTTTTCTTAGGAGAGTGGGAAGAGGATATGGGTGAATGTAGAAAAGGTTTGGAATATGCAGCGGAAAAAATGAAAGGGGTTCTCCCTTTTTCTTGACTTTCGGCTGAGGATGAGGGGGAGGGAAGGAGGTAAAGATTTTTGTTGATAAAAGATGACTTTAGGAGGCTTAGGGTGACTTGAGGGTTATGATGTGCAATCATGAGTGGAAGAAAGAAAAAACTTTCTCCTTGGATGGGATGTATGGCCAGCCTATTGGGAATTCAGGAGGAAAAAGTTTTTGTCTTGTTTGCCATGTAGAATAAGTGAAAGAAAATGTGATGATTGGGATAAAAGTGAGTAGGGTTTTGTTCTGTAGTGGAATACAAAATAGAAGAAATCTTTTCTTCCCATTTGTATGTGAAATTTCGGCCATAGGAGGGTTTGGTGGATAGAATGGAAAAAAATATATTCATTTGGTTTTACACAATTTTCTTACACTTGGTATTATGTTGGGGTATTTTTCTAAACACACTTTCTTCTTCCTTTTACTCTACTTGGCCACCATATATATATATACATATATATACACATATTTATTTTTCTTTTTCTTCCATCCTTATTATTTGTTATCTCTTTTTTTATTTTCCATTTGTTTAAGTAGTTTAAATTATTGTCATGTCTTTTAGATTTGATTTAATTTAATCTACAACTTAAGTTGTTACGACAAAGTTATTTAAGTTTCATCGTACACTCAATAACATTCGTTATTGAATCCACTTGGGTTTCTGCATACCGAAGAATTTATAGTGTATGATGTCGAAATTAAATTTATGATATCGAAAACGTTACGATGTAACGGAAAAATTCGAGGTGTAACGTTCTCTCCCCTTGTAAAAAGTTTCATCCTTGAAACTTATGTACCTTATACGAAGAGATGTGGATATTTCTTCTACATCTACTGTTCTGGCTCCCAAGTCGCTTCTTGCTCGGTATGATTACTCCACTGGACCTTTACGAACGGAATCGACCTTCTTCTCATTGTTGTTCCTTATGGTCCACAATACGTAATGGTACCTCCTCTTAAATCGTCACTGGCTGCTGCTCAAGGATGTAGCTTGGATCATGTACATAGTGTTGCAACTGCGATACAAGGAATACATCATGTACCTATGACAACGTCGAGGGTAACACCAACCGATATGAAACTGCTCCATCTTGCTCCAATATCTCATGAGGACCAATAATCGAGGGTTCAACTTTCCCTTGATACCAAATCTAATGATGCCCTTTGTTGGAGAAACTCTTAAGTATACGTTCTCTCCGACATCAAACTCTATTGGTTGCCTTTTAGAATCTACCTAACTTTTACTTCGATCCTGAGCAACCTTCAATCGATCGCGTATCAACTTGACTTTATCCAAGGTCTTTTCCACTAACTTTGGATTCCTCTTTCTCCAACTCATCCCAGTAGATTGGCGATCGATGCTTACAACCATACAACGCCTGAAACAATGCCATGCCAATGGAACTATGGTAACTGTTATTATATGAGAACCTGATCAGCTTTACGGACTTATACCAGTTACCCTTAAAGTATAACGTGCATGCACACAACATCTCCTCTAAAGTTGTATGGTGCGTTCCGACTGCCCATCTATCTGCCGATGAAAAGCTAAGCTCATCCTAATCTCAGTGCCCATAGCTTGCTGATATGCTTTCAAGAATCTGGATGTGAAGTGCGGATCCTTATCGCAGATAATGCTCACTGCATCCTATGTAAACTCACGATATCATCCATATACATCTCTACCAACTTCTCTATTGAATCCTTAATCAATATAGGTAGAAAGTGTGCTGATTTAGTGAGCCTATCGATAATCGTCCAACTAGTGTCATATCTACTGCGGGTCTTAGGAAGTCCGATGACAAAATCCATCATGATATGCACCCACTTCCACTCGGGAATCTCAAACGGCTACATAAACCAGCTGGGTGCTAATGTTCCGCTTTAACCTGCTGACATACAAAGCATCGTCCAAAAAACTATGCAATCTGTCTCTTCATCCCGTTCCACCAATAATTCCTCTTAAGATCATGATACATCTTGGTAGCTTCGAGAAGAATTGATAATCTCAAGCTATGTGCCTTAGTCAAATCGCCTTCTTAAGCTCATCAACACTCGGTACGCACAATCTGCTGCGAAATCATGGACTGCCATCACTATGAATCTCAAAGTCCTTGCTCGATTCTTCTTTCAAATTTTTGGCAATCTTCGTCAACTCTGTACCAGTTTTTTGGGAATCTTTATCCAATCAATATGTATTAGTGTGATCATCAATGTAGCCAGAACATTTACAGTTTAATCAATCATGTCTAACTTGATCTCAGCGATCTCTCTCTCAAGTGGTGTCTGTTGGGCATGACTTGATTTTCTAATCAATGCAGCTACCACCTTATTCGCCTTACCCGGATGATAATGGATCGCGAGATCGTAGTCTTTCATCAATTTAAGCCATCTCTGCTGTCTCATGTTCAACTCCTTTTGGTGAAGAGATACTTTAACTCTTATGATCCATGTAATTGTATAGATAATGTCTCCAAATCTTAAACGCAAAGACAATTGCTGCTAACTCCAAGTCATACGTAGAGTAATTCTGCTCGTAGGGATCAATTGTCTTGGCGCGTATGCAATTATCCGCTCTTTTTGCATCAACCGCAACCTACACAAAAAGGGTTACCGCAAGTATATTTATAAGAAATTCATCATAGTTCAAGTTGCTTATTTGTTTAACTAGTCCATTCTTGGAGGCGTCACTATATACCACAAATCCTTCTCCAGAGACTGGTTGTGCTAGAACTGGTGCTGAAGTCAACCTCTTCTTCAGTTCAGTGAAGCTTTGCTTATAGTCAGAACTCCAATCAAATCTTGTCTTTTTCTGTGTCATTCGTGTCTGTGGAACTACGATTCGTGAGAATCCCTCGAAAAACTTTTTATATTAACTTACAAGTCCCAAGAAACCTCTTACCTCAGTCACATTCATCAGTCTCAACCATTCTGTGATAACCTCGATCTTCTTAGGGTCAACTGATATACCTTCTTCGAAACAACATGACCCCAGAATGCGATGTTGCGTAGCCAAAACTCACACTTGCTAAACTTGGCATATAGCTACTTCTCTCGCATTACATTTAGCCCTATCCTCAAATGCTCTGCATGGGTCTCCTCATCCGATGAATATATAAGTATATCGTCGATGAAGACAACCACAAACATGTACAACTGATCTCGGAACACAATAAGGCCTATCCAACCATGTCGGACAGCTGCTAAGGTTCATAGTGAACCTCTTAGACATAAAGGAGTGGCTTGCACCACTATCAAGTAATATGTTTGCTGGTATATCGTCCACTAATATAGCACCTGAGACAGTTTATAATCCATGTATTCAGTACTAGTAGGTATAGAAAATAACACATAATTTACGAAATTAAATATACTTGTCACTAAGTCAGAGGTTTCCTCAACTTTTGCATCAGATATAACGTGTACCCCAGCATTGGCCCGTGGGCCATCTCTCTGATGCAGTGAAATCTGCTATGGCCCTCTCCGCAGCTCAGGGAAATCTCAGATAATGTGGCCAGTCTTGCCACAATTGAATGAAGCTCCAGTCCTCAATATGAAGGGTCCAGTATGCTGCCTCTAATAGGTGGGACATCTCGGAATAGCGGTCGGCTGCTGTGGCCGCGTAGGCTGAGGCTCGCGTTGAGGATATTGTTGTTTCTGTGGCTGCACCTGACGCTGCAGCTGAGGTTGTGACTGTAGAGAAAAAAGGGTTTGAGTGAATTTCAAATACATGATTTAAATGTGCACAAAAACGAGCATAAGATAAAACGTGCATGATATAAACAAACGTGTGGATGATACATTGCTATTACTTGCCTTATCTAGCTTATATATAATGTTGCCGGACTAACGAGCCATGAAGCGTTAAAGCTTACATCATATGGAAAACATTTGTTGTGTTTATACTATTTTCAGGTGCCACCATTAATGAACTAAACTAGTTCATTAAGTGAAGTTCTTAGTTTATTAAACTAAGTAGTTTATTAAAGGAAGCCTCATTTGGAAAAGGCACAAAGACAACAAGGCTAAGGAAAGAAAGTTTTCTCCTCTTCTCCTCATTAATATATATAGACGCCTATATTTATATAATCATATATATTTTCTGATTTTTTGAAAAAGGCACATACACATGTATTCCAACGTACTACCGACACGTTATATACTTTACGTACGTACGTTAACATCACACCACTATAATTAACTCATACTTATGAGTATATTCAGGTCTTATATCATATGATATAAGATATGGTGCTGACAAATTAAATACGACACGAAAAAAGGTTCTAAACCAAAAATTGTCGTATCGGAGGAATACCGAAACTTCACCAACGTGTCACGTACTTGCCATAAATAGATGGCCAGCCCCTATACCTAAAAACTCATTATTATTTCCGTGGGTTACATGTAATATTCAGCCAAAAATACTTTCCATGTTGGCACACACAAATCACCCCATATTAAGGCCAAAATGTGAAGATTCCAAGTTTAATTTTGTCACATGTTAATGGTACCACTTTAGACCAGCCAAGTGCTGAGATTTAAAGTATATATTATATATATTATGTATAACACAATATATATAACATGTGCAAAAGTTGGAATTTAAATTAGAGAAAAATCGGGTAATCGATAAATATCGAAAATTCGGTTTTCTACGCACACAACACATGGAACGTTTTTGGTACATCATGTGACACGTATCTAGACACTTTTTACATATGTTATACATCTTAAAGTGTTCTAGAAAATTAAATTAAGGGCTGATTGGAATATAACATGTGTGTATTATTAAATGTGCACTATTTTACAAAGTTAGCAAAAATAATTTTCAGCATATGTATAGACATATCTAACGCACATTACAGACAAGATGGAGCTTATTTGGAGCCTTGTTGGCATATTGATTGGTCAAGGATCAATCACACAATGTTGGTGAATTAAAGAGAGAAGCTACAAATGGTAAGAATTCAAAATTTGTCTCTCTTATAGCACATGCTGAAAAATTTCAGCATGCTAAACATTGCTGGCCGATTTTTGCATGCTAATATGACATATTTTATCATCTCAAATTATGTGATTGAATGGGAGAAGAAATGGAAGTATTTTAAATATTTTTCAAAGCCAAAAACAGTGATATCTTCAATATCACACATGCTGAAATTTTTCAGCATGTGTAGTATGTACGATGGCCGAAAATGAGGCCAAGTGAGACACCAAATTTCATTTCCAACTTGATCAAGATAATTACCATCAATTGTTGATTTATTTTAATTAGAAAAATCAAAGAAAAATGGTAATATTTTGAACTTTATCTCCATGTGTCACATGCTAAAAATTCAGCATGGTAACACCACATTATGGGCGATTTCTTGGCTTAGCAAGGAAGAAAATTTTGTCTTGCAATTTATGTGATAATCTTGAGCTTTATGGAAATTATTTTGTGATGATTTTGGCACATGTTTTAGGTGTTATTCTCAGATTTTTTCAAGTCATCAATGATGACAACATCCAACCTATCATGAAGTGCTAAGGAAGCAAAGCTTAAGTGATTATCCAAAACAAATTAAAAGGAGAGAAAGAAGAGCAAAACAAGAACATGAACAAGAGTTGCAAGTTGAAAGATCAAAAGTGTACTAGCCTTCTTGTTCTACATTCTCCTTCTTTCTTTCTTCTTGTAAGCCTATTGTATTCATATCTTTCAATCTTGAATAGGCTTGATATAGACCACCACATATTCCATATCTTTGTAAAAGATTGATCAAGGTGTGATCAATCTTCATTCTTGCGAGGTGGTGGTGTTCGTGCGAATTGTATTGAACATACAAGGTTTGTAAAGGGTTGGAGTTGGTGTGTAACTCCGTCAACCCTATGGTAAGGTGTGTTGTGTGTGTGATTAGTGTGAACCAAGGAAGGTGTTCCTTGAAGACTGGAGTAGGTTGTTTATAACCGAACCAGTATAAAAATCTTGGTCCAATTTACTTTCAACATTACTTTTCAGTTACTGCACAGTTTACGCTTCTTGTTTGCATTCAAAAAAAATAGTAAACGATTTTCAAAACTCACGAAAATTTCTAGAAACATAGCCACACGTTCTAGGGTTAATTTTTCATAAGTTTCAACCCTTTTGGATAAGTATAAGTCGATCAAACATCAAAAGTTCTGAGACTAGTGCAGTCTGATTCTCGACTTGCAAAGGTTGAGACTTTGATTGCAATTGACCTACTTTCCAAAAGAATTTTATAAAACTGTTTCAACCCACTTAAATATAGTATATAAGGAGTTAGTGGTTAAAGTTTTAGAGCATTTGGACATTCACACAAATAGGAATAAAGTTTTCAAAACCGTCTACCGTTTCTGGTAGATTCGAGCAATCTGAGTATCAACGGTTTTTGAAGGGGTTAAAGGTTGAATTTTAATTTGAAATTTTTAGAGGACCCTCCTAACATCTGAGGCTATGTGCTCTAAAAATTTCATAATTTTTGGAGACCTATAACCTGGTTTTAAAAATGTTTTAAAACTGGTCCTGAAAACAGAATCTGTTTTAAGAAGTTGAGTTGTTTAGGTTTAAACAAGTTTTAAAAACCACACTTTCCGCACCACCTATTCAACCCCTCCTTCTAGTGGTGCCTTGCAGATCCTACAACTGGTATCAGAGCGCAGGAACACTCACTTCAAAGAATCCAACGATTCAGTGAGATGGCAACCACAACCGTGCAAGAAGGAATGTCAACTGTAAGGTCTCATTTTTTCGACGGTGAGTCTTTTATTCAATGGAAATTAAGAATGAAACTTTTTCTTATGGTTATTGATATTGATCTATGGTCCATCATAGAAGACGGTCCATTTGTTCCTACTAAGACGTCAATTGTTGATGGTGTCACACTAGAGGTTACAAAAACGAAACAAGAATACACTAGTGATGACAAAAAGAAGTTGAGTATGAATGCTAAAGCCATGCAACTACTATTAAACGGCCTAAGTAAAAGTGAGGCTAGTTACGTGTCTAATTGTTCTAGTGCTCAAGAGATGTGGCATATTCTTGAAATGAAACATGAAGGGACTAGCCAAGTAAAGGTGTCCAAAATTAATATGCTCATGTCCACACTTGAGTACTTTAAATTATTGCCAAATGAGTCGATTGTTGAAATGGATTTACGCTTGACTAACATTTACAATTCTCTTGGGTCTCTTGGCAACCTTCACCATGCAGGAAAAGGTACAAAAGGTCTTGCGAAGCCTTCTATCCGAGTGGGACCCTAAAGTAATGGCCATAGAAGAAAGCAAAGAGACCAAATCGATTAAAATGGAAGAACTAATCGGATCACTTAATGTATATGAAAACAAACTTGCTTTAAGACATTCTGAGTCCATTTCTAATAATGACAGGGCTATAGCATTTAAATCAAATGAATACATCGTAGATGATAGTGACATAGATTCCGATGATGAGGACTTAATCATGATGGCTAAAAGATTAAGAAAAATTTTGAGAAAATCGATTAAACATAAGTCTACCTCACCTAAGGATCATAAAAAAAAGGAAATAAAGTGCTATGAATGCGGAAAACTTGGACATCTATCATATTACTGCCCTAATAAAAAAAAGCAAACAAACAAATACCCTGACAAGGATCGAACAAGAATAGACTCGTCTCAGAACCTAAGCAAAGGAGCAGAGCCTTCAAAGCCTCTACTTGGAGTGACACATCCGACTCTGAGACTGATGATACGGAAGAACACAAGGCACAAGTATGATTTACATCTAAAACATCAAATGAGGTATCTTCCGACTCTGATTCTGATTCTGAATGTTCTTATGATGATTTATTTAGTCAATATTTAGAGCTGCATAAGTTTTCAAAGACTCTTGCAAAAGAAAAGAAGCGATTAATTGAAGACAAGAAATTGTTAGAATCTTCTAACAAAAATCTTGTGTCTCAATTAAACGATTCAAAAGAAGAGTCGTCATGCATTATAATTTCATTAAAATCTGAAATTTCATCATTGACATCCGAGAACACTGAATTGAAATCCGAGATTTCGAACCTGAAATCAAGGAATGCGGATGTGGAGAAAAAGGTGAAACAATTTGACACGAGATCTAATATGTTGCATCGCATGATCTTATCACAAAAGCATGACAATGACAAAAAGGAGTTCTTGGCCAAAGGCGTCCTACATATAATGCGTATAAAGGAGTTCTTGGCCAAAGGCCAGATACAGTTGCACCTAAAGTATATTATGTTGCGTTCTCATCACCTTTCTTACCTTTTGGAAGGCCTAGAAAAGTCACCCAAATTTGGGTACCAAAATGGATATTTTCAAAGGGTTGAATAAATAACCCTTACGAACGCACGTATATGAAATGCATGATTTTTTTTCTTCTTCATCTTTACAGGCATCTTTTGATTTGCTTTCCAAAATAAAGGGGAGAGAAAGCATGATTTAAGGGGGAGAAAGATACTAATTGCATAAATCAAGGGGGAGCGGATTCGAAATTTAAATTTCGAATTTTGAATTTATGCATAATTGAAGGGGGAGCGATAGGATTTAAATCATATGCATAAGTTATTTTGAAAATCATCAAAAGGGGGAGATTGTAGAGAAAAAGGGGTTTGAGTGATTTTCAAATACATGATTTAAATGTGCACAAAAACGAGCATAAGATAAAACGTGCATGATATAAACAAACGTGTGCATGATACATTGCTATTACTTGCCTTATCTAGCTTATATATAATGTTGTCGGACTAACGAGCCATGAAGCGTTAAAGCTTACATCATATGGCAAACATTTGTTGTGTTTATACTATTTTCAAGTGCCACCATTAATGAACTAAACTAGTTCATTAAGTGAAATACTTAGTTTATTAAACTAAGTAGTTCATTAAAGGAAGCCACATTTGGAAAAGGCACAAAGACAACAAGGCTAAGGAAGGAAAGTTTTCTCCTCCTCCCCTCATTAATATATATACACACCTATATATATATAATCATATATATTTTCAGATTTTTTGAAAAAGGCACATACACATGTATTCCAACGTACTACCGAGATGTTATATACTTTACGTACGCACGTTAACGTCACACCACTATACTTAACTCATATTTATGAGTATATTCAGGTCTTATATCATATGATATAAGATATGGTGTTGACAAATTAAATATGACACGATAAAAGGTTCTAAACCAAAAATTGTCGTATCGGGCGAATACCGAAACTTCGCCAACGTGTCACGTACTTGCCATAAATAGATGGCCTGTAGCACCCCGCACCCGGCCTCGTTCGGATACGGTGCACCCGTCGTACTTCACTAAGGAATTTACAAAGCGCCGTGCATAACATGCGAAAATCCATAACATAAGCCATGGACTCCCATGCTAACATTTAACATGATAGTAAAATTTAGGCAGAATTAAAAATTTTCAAATTAAACATGCATTACGAAATAACTAAGTTCCCACAGTAGTAGTCCCACAAAATAACATAACCGAAATCCAAAGAGTTTAAACATAGTCATAATACAAATCGTCTTGGCAGCACAAAAGTCCTTAAGCTTAGCTCCCTTCATACTCCTCACCTATGGATATGGTACTCTCGGCTCGTCCTCGATCTATTCTATCTTGGCATTTTCCGGATCTGGGGAAAAATAATGTGTGAGTGATAAAAATCACCCAGCAAGAATACAATAAACTACCATGAAATACGTAAAGAATCATAACATGAATGTATTACCCCAAAGACCTCAAATAATCATAATTCATACCTGATCTTGGATCCTGTACATACTTGACGTTCAGCTTAGGCGTGTTATTAGTGAACGCTATACCAATAATAACTTATAACCATTAACTGTAACATGCAGCATGTACTCATGATCGTGAATTATGCAAGATGCAATGCGTGATGTCATGTCATGTCAAAACATCGTTTTGGTCCCATATAGTAACATGTCGTAAAACAGAGTGTCAGATCAATTAACCCCAGATCTGAACGGGTCCAGAACATATCATCAGACCAATTAACCCCGGGTCTGAACGGGTCCAGAACAGATATCAGATCAATTAACCCCGGATCTGAACGGGTCAAGAACAGATATCAATTCAATTAACCCCGGATCTGAACGGGTCCAGAACAGATATCAGATTAATTAACCCCGGATCTGAACGGGTCCAGAACATATCATGTCATCAGACCAATTAATCTCGGGTCTGGAGTCGGGTTAGTCGCATGCTTGGCCGGCAAAGGAATCATGAAGCTTTCTTTAAAAACATGGGACCGTAAAAACTTTTCATGCATAACGAAAACATAGTCGCTTGTAAAACTTGCTTGCATCATAAAATCCATGAAAATCAGTTTCATGATCATGCATGATACATGCCGTGATATGAAATGCAAGTCGTGACGTGAATAATCGTATGCATTCCTTATAACATATCAACATACATGAATTTGGAAACTAAATATTTCCAGATTTTTACTTCATATTCATAGGGCGGTTAAACTAACCAATTATGTCCATTTCCATAATTCTTTTGTCACAAATACATTTGGTGGAATCTTAGATACATGTCATAAAAATTTCAGATTATTTCGATAACCGTAAAGGGGCTTATTTACTTACTTTCCGAACTGGGTTAGGTGCTGAAACTGAACTGACATATTTTACTAAAAATTCAATTGCGACACATCCGTGATTCGTTTTTCAGAAATTCCAGCTCGCACCAATCATAAACATGGGGAACCAGTATCCTGCCGAAATTTAGCCTATTTTCATATCTCTAAGTCTCCATTCTGAATCCAGAAAGTCGTTACTAAACTTTAGGTTGGTTCCTGGGATTTCAGTTGCGCAGTTTGACTAATTAATTCATATAACATAATCCAGAACTTGTTTTACCAAAATTCTAGCTGGCGTGTTTACTAAACTCATAGGATTATTACCATGCCAAGAATCAGCTTTATTGGTCATCTACAAGGTCTCTTTTCAAGCCAACCAAAAGAGGCTACAATTCTGCTCAGTTCCCGTTTTTCAAGTCTGACCAGTCTTACCAAATATTTTATTAAAAATTAACCATAACTTATTTTATCAAACTTCCAGTTGGCATCTCTACTACACTCATGGAGCTAGGTGTGTGCCAAAAATCAGATTTATTGAAGGTCCACAAAGTCCTCTTTTAATTTGTGGAAGTCAGTGGTCAAATCTGCCTAGCTCCAGAATTTGCTACTGGATCAGTTTTACCGCGTAATTTCTTAAAAATAATCCTTAGCTTATTTTAATGAAATTCTAACTTCCACTTGTGCTACATTCATAAGGCTAACTTTGTGCCAAAAATTAGCTTCATTGAAGGCCTGCAAGGTTAGTTGTCAGGTCGTTGAAAACGTCACTTCATTCAGTCCAGTTCCAGTGGTTTTGCCATTTGTTCTTCTATTCAAGTTAAATACCCACCATTCACCATATTCCCATGAAACATATTATTGGCTACCACTTACACCCTATTGTAACATAAATATCCAGATTGCATGTCTATTGTAAGGTCACATTTTTGTCAAACAAAACAATATGTAGATACTAACAAGTAAATGTCACTTATGTACCTACATGTGTTCCCCTTTAAAGACAACCGCACCTCCTCTTTTCTTTCCTTTAGGCCGAAACTTAGGGAATGCTTTTCATCACATTTTCAGCACATAATCAAGCATGCAATCATGTTCAAGACTCATCTTAAACTTATCTTACTAACAACTTCATAAAGCTCTTATCTTACACATGCATGTTTTTCCATAGATCTTCCAAGTTTCAAATGAGAATCATTCTTGCCTAGACTCACTTGGTTGCATCATAAATCATCTTAAAACAGCCTTGAATCTTAATGCATGAAATAAAAGATTCCATCTTTGAGAGAATAAGCCACATGCAATGCATTATCCTTAAGAAATCTCTAAGATGTAATCTCAAACTTAGGATATTCTACTAAAAATCAAACCTTAAGAACCTCTAGTCATTCAAGTCACTAACTCTTTAAGTAAATCATGAGAGATCATTGTATACTTGCCTTATGATCCTTGCTTTGAGCTTGTTCTTGTACTAGACTTGGAGTCGTCCATCTCCCAAACTCCATTGTAGACTTATCGATGTAGGTCCTAAAATTCATCCCACAAGGTCATTAACCAAACAGTCCCTTACCCATTAATTTAAGTGAAATTCAGTTATGAAAATAGTTCCTAGACCACCCTCAGCTCATAGCAAAGAAACAAATCTCCCCCCTAAAACTATGGCAAAAACCGTGGGGTGTGGAGGGAATTTCCCCCACCCATTTGCCTTTTAATCACCTCTCATCTTTGCTATACCCGTCCTTTGTCTTATTCCCTCAATTATTGGTCCTTTACTCACATTTTAACATACTTAGTATCATTCTTTAGTCATGCGTGGGTCAAGATTGAAGGCCTACAAATAGTTCCTAAGTTTCCAACATTCGAGAAAGCTTACAACAATTCCAGTGACACAATAAAGATGAGTCATCTTGTTCCCTTAGAACACATAAAATGGTGGGTCAGGGGTTTATAGAAACCTTCAATTTCAACTTATTTCATTTCATAGGAGGGACCATTAGCCTAGTTGCAAGAATTTCTTCCTAAATCCCTTTGCATGCTACCCGCAAAGCTCATTATAGTGAACCTTAGAAAAATTCCAGCATGGTATTTACTTCGTATAAACTTAGACAAGGCAAGATTAAAGTCCTAAACATCACTAAACCATCTCATTTATTATTCATCAAGGTCTCATGGAAGATAACAAGGAACACTTGCCTCTTTGCACAAAGGTGGAGTCTTCGATACTTGGTCCTCCATAGAGCTTAAAAATCATCGTCTTCTTCCTTGGTGGTGTTGTTTGATGATCTAAGCCTCTTAGAACTCCTTCAACCTTTTGAGTTTGAAGTTCTCCTACGGTGGTGCAGGACTCACGGTTTCATAGAGGAATTGGAGATGGTGTTTTGAAGTAGCTTGAATAAGTATCCTTGGGAACTCCTCTTAGTTGCCGAGACTTTGGTGTGGTGGTGAGCTTCTTATTTTCTTCAAAGGGAAGAGTACTGAGGTAGTGTCTAATTTAGGGAGGCTTGATTTGGTTGAGATGAAATGGAGGGTGATGGTGGTCTTGAAGATGGTAGGGACGGCTTGGAGGAGGACAAGGGAGAGATGAAATCCTTCCTGTTGTGACCGAAATTACAACAATGTTTGAAGAGAGAGTGTTCTTCATTTTGAATGTAAATGAGATGTAAAAAAAAAGGTACGTGGGTCTTGAGAAATGGAATATCTTGAAGGAGTGCCTCTCTTTTCTTGGGTTATGTTGGCCGGTCAAAGAGAGAGTTGGAGAGGGGTGATATTTTGTTTTCTTGTTAGCATAAGAAAGTGGAACAATGTTGAGGTAAAAATTTGTATTTCTTGGGGAGTCTCTTTGCCTTCACCGGTTCCATCTTGAGTGGGGAGAGAGTGGTTGAACTTTTTCTTGGTTGGGGTGGTCATAAGAGAAATGGGTTGCTTTTGTGAAAAGTACTAATGCATGTTGTAGTGTAAGCTTTTTGACATACTTTTTCCTTTCTTTCTTTTTCAAGATGAGAAAAAGGGAATCTTCCCCCTTCCCTATGTGTAATGGCCGAATTCCCATGACCCCTCTTTCTTTTTTTTTATTGTAACATATCTAAGAGGAGTAGACTATGTAGTTTTCTAGACCCTTCCTCATGGTGGTCGAATTTTCTTGGGGTTATGGGGGTTATTTTTGGTCTTTTCATTCATTGTTTATTCATACTTATATAAGTATAATATTACTTATAATATCTAATTTCTTGTACAGGTTGTGAGTCTTTCTTTTGGGAAGACCACTTGGGTTAGTCTTCTAAAAAAATTATTCTAAGGTTCATCAAGGCCTTATGGCCGAATTTACAAAGTCTTAGAGGGCTAAAGAGTCATTTTACGCACTCACGACGTCCATTTGTATAATTATATCGTATCTATCTTAGAGGAAGTTTAGGTAAAGAAATACTAATATAACTTACTAAAATGCACTTGGAGAAATTATTATTTCATTACGCCACATCATACGAGCTTCTAGTACAGTACGATTTTCATGGGGTACAACATAGCCAGCCCCTATACCTCAAAAATCATTATTATTTCCGTGGGTTACATGTAATATTCAGCCAAAAATACTTTCCATGTTGGCACACACAAATTACTCCACATTAAGGCCAAAATGTGAAGATTCCAAGTTTAATTTTGTCACATGTTAATGGTACCACTTTAGACCAGCCAAGTGCTGAGATTTAAAGTATATATTATATATATTATGTATAACATAATATATATAACATGTGCAAAAGTTGGAATTTAAATTAGAGAATAATCGGGTAATCGATAAATATCAAAAATTCGGTTTTCTACGCACACAACACATGGAACGTTTTTGGTACATCATGTGACACGTATCTAGACACTTTTTACATATGTTATACATCTTAAAGTGTTGTAGAAAATTAAATTAAGGGCTGATTGGAATATAACATGTGTGTATTATTAAATGTGCACTATTTTACAAAGTTAGCAAAAATAATTTTCAGCATATGTATAGACATATCTAACGCACATTACAGACAAGATGGAGCTTATTTGGAGCCTTGTTGGCATATTGATTGGTCAAGGATCAATCACACAATGTTGGTGAATTAAAGAGAGAAGCTACAAATGGTAAGAAGTCAAAATTTGTCTCTCTTATAACACATGCTGAAAAATTTCAGCATGCTAAACATTGCTGGCCGATTTTTGCATGCTAATATGACATATTTTATCATCTCAAATTATGTGATTGATTGGGAGAAGAAATGGAAGTATTTTAAATATTTTTCAAAGCCAAAAATAGTGATATCTTCAATATCACACATGCTGAAATGTTTCAGCATGTGTATTATGTACCATGGCCGAAAATGAGGCCAGGTGAGAGATCAAATTTCATTTCCAACTTGATCAAGATAATTAGCATCAATTGTTGATTTATTTTAATTAGAAAAATCAAAGAAAAATGGTAATATTTTGAACTTTGTCTCCATGTGTCACATGCTGAAAATTCAGCATGGTAACACCACATTATGGGCGATTTCTTGGCTTAGCAAGGAAGAAAATTTTGTCTTGCAATTTATGTGATAATCTTGAGCTTTATGTAAATTATTTTTTGATGATTTTGGCACATGTTTTAAGTGTTATTCTCAGATTTTTTCAAGTCATCAATGATGACAACATCCAACCTATCATGAAGTGCCAAGTAAGCAAAGCTTAAGTGATCATCAATGAGAAGGTGACAAGTAAGCAAGACCATGTCACAATGATGTCTTACATTCTCCCAAGGACTTAGAAGATAATTTTCAAAAGGGGGATAGCACTATAGGGGGGCGGCCAAAACAAATTAAAAAGAGAGAAAGAAGAGCAAAACAAGAACAAGAACAAGAGTTGCAAGTTGAAAGATCAAAAGTATTCTAGCCTTCTTCTTCTACATTCTCCTTCTTTCTTTCTTCTTGTAAGCCTATTGTATTCATATCTTTCAATCTTGAATAGGCTTGATATAGACCACCACATATTCCATATCTTTGTAAAAGATTGATCAAGGTGTGATCAATCTTCATTCTTGCGAGGTCGTGGTGTTCGTGCGAATTGTATTGAACATACAAGGTTTGTAAAGGGTTGGAGTTGGTGTGTAACTCCATCAATCCTGTGGTAAGGTGTGTTGTGTGTGTGATTAGTGTGAACCAAGGAAGGTGTTCCTTGAAGACTGGAGTAGGTTGTTTATAACCGAACCAGTATAAAAATCTTGGTGCAATTTACTTTCAGCATTTACTTTTAAGTTACTGCACAGTTTACCCTTCTTGTTCGCATTCGAAAAAAATAGTAAACGATTTTCAAAAATCACATTCTAGGGTTAATTTGGCACAAGTTTCAACCCTTTTGAATAAGTATAAGGCGATCAAACATCAAAAGTTCTGAGACTAGTGCAGTCTGATTCTCAGACTTGCAAAGGTTGAGACTTTGATTGCAATTGACCTACTTGCCAAAAGAATTTTGCAAAACTGTTTCAACCCACTTAAATATAGTATATAAGGAGTTAGTGGTTAAATTTTCAGAGCATTTTGACATTCACACAAATAGGAATAAATTTTTCAAAACCGTCTACCGTTTCTGGCATATTCGAGCAATCTGAGTATCAACGGTTTTTGAAGGGGTTAAAGGTTGAATTTTAATTTGAATTTTTTAGAGGACCCTCATAACATCTGAGGCTAAGTTCTCTCAAAATTTCATAATTTTTGGAGACCTATAAACTGGTTTTAAAAATGTTTTAAAACTAGTCCTGAAAACAGAATCTGTTTTCAGAAGTTGAGTTGTTTAGGTTTAAACAAGTTTTAAAAACCACACTTTCCGCACCACCGATTCAACCCCCCCTTCTAGTGGTGCCTTGCAGATCCTACAGTGACTATGATCTACACTAGGACTGCTGTGGTCCTCGAGCCTCGTCTTTCCTCACCGACTTGGTCCATCTACCAAACTGACCATCTCCAAACTCTTGGGGTCTCTTGCCCCGAGTATCTGCATCTCGTCGAATAATGTCTCGCTCCACCGGTAACAAGCATCTAACAACTCACTGAAGTCCCTCGGGTTAGCTTTCAGAATCAAGGTGCGAATGCGTGGATTCAGATCCCTCTCAAATTTGATCACTTAAGCTGCTCATATCCCATTAAAGCTGGAACATATCTCCCCAGTGTGGTAAACTGATTGGCATACTCTATCACTGTCATGCTGGACGCCTGCACCAAAGACTCAAACATTCAAATCTTCTGTAAAGTAACCAAGGGTGGGATGTAAAACTTACAGAACTCTGTCAGAAATTGCGCCCAAGTAAATAGTACGGTCAGATACTGTAGACTCATATTCCACCACTGATTGGCCTCACTAATTAGAAAGGTTCGTATCACTTGTCTTCATCTTGTTAGGTGCCTGAATCAGATCAAAGTTATTCTTTACCTCGTCTATCCATTTCTTGGCCATATCTTGATCTGATCCGCCCTCAAAATTTGGTACTCTCGCCTTCTTCAGCTCCATAATAGAAGCGAGTACCTTGCTGTGGTGGTGCCGATTGCGGCGGCAGTGGAGGTGCAACCTGATTCTTATGATCGTTATTACCAACGGCATGCCCAATCTGTACTAGGGCATGAAGTGTAGAGAAAAAGGGGTTTGAGTGATTTTCAAATACATGATTTAAATGTGCACAAAAACGAACATAGCATGATATATATACATGTATGCATCATACATTGCTATTACTTGCCTTATTTAGCTTATATATTATGTTGTCGTACTAACGAGCCATGAAGCATTAAAGCTTACATCATATGGAAAACATTTGTTGTGTTTACACTATTTTCAGGTGCCACCATTAATGAACTAAACTAGTTCATTAAGTTAAGTACTCAGTTTAATAAACTAAGTAGTTCATTAAAGGAAGCCACATTTGAAAAAGGCACAAAGGAAACAAGGCTAAGGAAGGAAAGTTTTCTCCTCCTCCCCATCTTTAATACACACGCAATATACATATATATTACACCTATTTTCAGATTTTTTTTAAAAGGCACATACACATGTATTCCAACGTACTACCGACACGTTATATATTTTACGTACGTACGATAACGTCACACCACTATACTTAACTCATATTTATGAGTATATTCAGGTCTTATATCATATGATATAAGATATGGTGATGACAAATCAAATACGACACGATAAAAGGTTCTAAACCGAAAATTGTCGTATCGGGCGAATACCGAAACTTCGCCAACGTGTCACGTACTTGCCATAAATAAATGGCCAGCCCCTATAATTCAAAATTCCATAAAAATTTCGTGGGTTACATGAAAAATTCAGCCAAAAATACTTTCCATGTTGGCACACACAAATCACCCCATATTAAGGCCAAAATGTGAAGATTCCAAGTTTAATTTTGTCACATGTTAATGGTACCATTTAGACCAGCCAAGTGCTGAGATTTAAAGTATATATTATATATATTATGTATAACATAATATATATAACATGGGCAAAATTTGGAATTTAAATTAGAGAAAAATCGGGTAATCGATAAATATCGAAAATTCGGTTTTCTACGCGCACAACACATGGAACGTTTTTGGTGCATCATGTGACACGTATCTAGACACTTTCTACATATGATATACATCTTAAAGTGTTCTAGAAAATTAAATTAAGGGCTGATTGGAATATAACATGTGTGTATTATTAAATGTACATTATTTTACAAAGTTAGCAAAAATAAATTTCAGCACATGCACATACACATTCCAACGTCACCTACAGCTGATTTGGAGCATATGTGGAGCTTTGTTGGAATCTTGATTGGTCAAGGATCAATCATAAAATGTTGGTGAATTGAAGAGAGAAGCTACAAATGGTAAGAATTCAAAATATATCTCTCTTATGTCACATGCTGAAAATTTCAGCATACTACACACAAGCTGGCCAAAATTTTGCTCTTCAATGTGACTTATTTTGCCATCTTTTATTATGTGATTGATTAGAATAAGAAATGGAAAGGTTTTGAATATTATTTAAATAAATAAATGGTGATATTTTGTATATCACACATGCCGAAAACCTTTCAGTGTCCAAGTTCATTTCTTAGTTGGTAGCAATACTTACCATAACTTGGTGATTCAATTTTTAAAGAAAAAATCAAGGTAAATTGGGTATTATCTTGAAAGAAAAGGAATGGTGCACATACTGAAAATTCAACATGGCAATGAGACTAGTTGGCCGATTTTTTCATTAAGATTGGAAGGATTTTTATCTTGCAATTTATGTGACATATCTTATGAGTTATGGAAGTTATTTTGTGATGATTTTTGGCACATTCTTAAGTGTATTCTCATATTTTTTTCCAACTCATCATGATGACAACGTTAAACCAATAAGGAGGTGCCAAGTAAGCGAAGACTAAATGATCATCCAATAAGAAGATGCCAAGTAAGCAAGACCTTGTCACAATGATGTCTTACACTCTCTCAAGGACTTAAAAGATAATTTTCAAGAGGGAGAGGCACTACACAAGGGACGGCCTGCACAAGTTAAAAGGAAAGAGAAGAGAGCAAAAAAAACAAGGCCAAGCATTGCAAATCAAAGTGATCAATCTTGAATAGGCTTGACATAGACCACCACTCAATATATATCTTTGTAAAAGGTTGATCAAGGTGTGATCAATCTTCATTCTTGCTAGATGGTGGTGTTCCTGCGAATTGTATTGAACATACAAGGTTTGTAAAGGGTTGGAGTTGGTGTGTAACTCCATCAACCCTGTGGTAAGATGTTTTTGAGTTGTGTGATTAGTGTGAACAAAGGAAGGTGTTCCTTGAAGACTGGAGTAGGTTTTTGATAACCAAACCAGTATAAAATTCTTGGTGTCATTTACTTACAGCACTGATTTTCTGTTTCAGCACGTTTACTGTTTTTAATCACGTCCGTAAAAATAGTAAACGAATTTCAAAAATCACAAAAATTTCAGAAAACATAGCCACACGTGTTAAGGTTCTTTTGGAGCAAGTTTCAACCCTTTTGGACAAGTATAAATCATTCAAACGTCCAAAGATCTGAGACTAGTGCAGTCTGATTTTCAGGCTTGCAAAGGTTGAGACTTTGAGTGTATTTGACTAACTTCCCAAAAGCATTTTTCAAAACTGTTTCAACCCATTTAGATATAACATATAAGGGGTTAGTGTTTAAATTTTCAGAGCATTTGGAGTTGTGCACAAATAGAAATTAATTTTTCAAATCAGTGTATTGTTTCTGGCAGATTTGCACAATCTGACCACCGACGAATTTTCAAGGGGTTAGAGATTGAATTTTAATCTGAAATTTTTAGGAGACATTCATAACATCTGAGTACAAGTTCTCTCCAAATTTCAGAATTTTTGAAGACCTGTAACCTGGTTTTAAAAACGTTTTAAACAGGTCCTGAAAACAGTTGCTGTTTTCAGAAGTTGAATTGGTTAGGTTTAAAGAAATTTTAAAAACCACACTTTCCGCACCACCTATTCAACCCTCCCCCTTCTAGTGGTGCCTTGCAGATCCTACAAGTGGTATCAGAGCAGGAATACTCACTACAAGGAATCCAACGATTCAGTGAGATGGCATCCACAAATCTCAAAACCGAACAAGAAGGTATGTCGAGCCAAAGGCCTCCACTTTTTGACGGTGAGTCTTTTATTCAGTGGAAACTTAGAATGAAACTTTTTCTTATGGCTATAGATATAGATCTTTGGTCAATCATTGAAGATGGTCCATATGTCCCATCTAAGTTATCCACTGTAGACGGAGTCACATTAGAAGTCGTTAAAACTAGACAAGATTATACAAGTGAAGATAAAAAGAAACTTAGTATGAATGCTAAGGCCATGCAGTTACTCTTAAATGGATTGAGTAAGAGTGAGTCCAGTTATGTGTCAAATTGTTCGAGTGCACAAGAAATGTGGAGGATTCTAGAAATGAAACACGAAGGCACGAGTCAAGTAAAAGAGTCACAAATTAACATGCTTATGTCCACACTTGAGTCTTTTAAATTATTGCCCAATGAGTCTATTGTAGATATGGATCTTCGCTTGACTAACATCTACAACTCTCTTGAGTCTCTTGGTAAGGCTTTTACTACGCAGGAAAAGGTGCAGAAAGTCCTACGAAGCCTTCCTTCTGAATGGGACCCTAAAGTGACTGCGATAGAAGAAAGCAAGGAAACTAAATCAATAAAGATGGAAGAACTAATCGGTTCACTTAAAGTTTATGAAAATAAACTCACCATTCGGAAAACGGAATCATCTAAACAAGGTAAAGCTATTGCTTTTAAATCAAATGAATACGTCTCCCCTCCCTCCGATCACGTAGATGATAGTGATTCCGAATCAGATAATGATGACCTAATTTTATTGGCTAAAGGACTAAGAAAATTTATGAGAAGGTCATTTAGAAATAAAAACAAGGGCACTGCAAATAAGAGAAATAAAAACAAGTCATATGATAAAGACATAAAATGTTATGAATGCGGCAAACTCGGACACTTATCATATGACTGCCCAAACAAAGAAAAATAAACTACTAAGTACCCTGACAAGGAGCGGAACAAAAATAGACTCGTCTCAAAACCCAAACAAAGGAAACGTGCTCTAAAGGCCTCCACCTGGAGTGATTCATCGAATTCTGAAACTGAGACCGAAGAGGTGACCGCTCAAGTATGCTTTGCTTCCAAAGCATCTAATGCGGTAACATCTGATTCTGACTCTGACTCTGAACCTTCTTATGATGATCTTTTTAGTCAGTATCTAGAATTGCATAAATTCACTAAGACTCTGCTAAAGAAAAAAACGATTAATTGAAGACAAGAAACTGTTAGAATCTTCTAACGAGAATCTTGTCGTTCAATTAAGCGATTCAAAGAAAGAGTCTTCATGCATCATCACTGCATTAAAAACCGAGATTTCATCATTAACCACTCAAAATAATGAAATGAAATCCGAGATTTAAAATTTGAAATCAAGGAATACCGATTTAGAGAAAATGATGAAACAATTTGATACAGGGTCCAACATGCTGCATCGCATCATATTATCATAAAAGCATGACAGTGACAAAACTGGACTGGGATACGTTGATACTAACGAAGTATCAACCAAACCAACCAAGTTTGTTGTGTCTAAGAAAGTAGACACCCCTAAGCTCAAGTGGCGTCTAAGATGACGCAAAAAGAGCCCCCTTCCTCACGCCCCACTTCTTCATATCATGTGAAATATAACGTTGTATCATATAGATATGAAAAGAGAAGAACAATGCATACACGAAATACATATCATCCACGCACTACGCACACACACACAAGGACATATCAAAAGCGTCCTTCATTCAATGAGTATAGAGGAGTCCTTGGGCAAAGGCCCAAAGTGCATGCACCACATGTCTATTATATTGCACCTTCATCTATATTCTTGCCATTGGATAGACCGAGAAAGATCACCCAAGTATGGGTACCGAAAGGTACCTTTACCAAAAGGTGATTAACTAACTCGAAAGGACCCAAAATTAAAAGGGTACCTAAATCACCTTTTCACATTGCAGGGAGACCACACTTCGGAAGACCAGAAACCTAGTTTTCAAAACATTTTAAAACTGGTCCTGAAAACAGAAACTGTTTTCAGAAGTTGGGTTTTCGGTTCAAACTAATTTTAAAAACCACATTTTCTGCACCCACTATTCAACCCCCCTTTGGCACATGTTTAAGTGAAATTCTCAGATTTTTCCAAGTCATCAATGATGACAACATTCATCCAATAAGAAGGTGCCAAGTAAGCGAAGACTAAATGATCATCCAATAAGAAGATGCCAAGTAAGCAAGACCTTGTCACAATGATGTCTTACACTCTCTCAAGGACTTAAAAGATAATTTTCAAGAGGAGAAGGACCTATAGGGGCGGCCAAGACTTGTTAAAAAGAAGGAAGAAGAGCAAAACAAAGACAAGAACAAGAGTTGCAAGTTCAAGGATCAAAAGTGTTCTAGCCTTCTCCTTCTACATTCTCTTTCTTTCTTCGTTCTTGAAAGCCTATTGTATTCATATTTTTCAATCTTGAATAGGCATGACATAGACCACCACTCATTATATATCTTTGTAAAAGATTGATCAAGGTGTGATCAATCTTCAATCTTGCAAGGTGGTGGTGTTCGTGCGAATTGTATTAAACATACAAGGTTTGTAAAGGGTTGGAGTTGGTGTGTAACTCCATCAACCCTGTGGTAAGGTGTTTTTGAGTTGTGTGATTAGTGTGAACCAAGGAAGGTTTTCCTTGAAGACTGGAGTAGGTTGTTGATAACCGAACCAGCATAAAATTCTTGGTGTCATTTACTTTCAGCACTGATTTTCTGTTTCAGCACTTTTACTGTTTTTAATCACGTCCGTAAAAATAGTAAACGAATTTCAAAAATAACGAAAATTTCAGAAAACATAGAAACACGTGTTAAGGTTCTTTTGGCGTAAGTTTCAACCCTTTTGGAGAAGTATAAGTCATTCAAACGTCCAAAGATCTGAGACTAGTGCAGTCTGATTTTCAGGCTTGCAAAGGTTGAGACTTTGAGTGTATTTGACTAACTTCCCAAAAGCATTTTTCAAAAATGTTTCAAACCATTTAAATATAACATATAAGGGGTTAGTTTTTAAATTTTCAGAGCATTTGGAGTTGTGCACAAATAGGAATTAATTTTTCAAATCAGTGTATCGTTTCTGGCAGATTTGCACAATCTGACCACCAACGAATTTTCAAGTGGTTAGAGATTGAATTTTAATCTGAAATTTTTAGGAGACATTCATAACATCTGAGTATAAGTTCTCTCCAAATTTCAGAACTTTTGAAGACCTCTAACCTTGTTTTAAAAACGTTTTAAAACAGGTCCTGAAAACAGAATCTGTTTTCAGAAGTTGAATTGGTTAGGTTTAAAGAAATTTTAAAAACCACACAGTGTCTAAATCAAGCGTAGGCAATGCCCGTACTAGGTTCTTTCGTTGACTTTTTTCTAGTGTGGAAATTCCAATGTGTCCTAAACGTCTATGCCATAAATTCACATTGGGTTCATTTGACATAAAACACTTAACTTTAGCGTCTACTACGTCATCCATAGATAGCGTAAAAATATTGCCTTCTCGTTTTCCTTTTAAAACGGTTTCTCCATTTTTATTTATTATGTTGCAGTAAGGGTGATTAAAACACACATTAAAACCATTGTCAACAAATTGAGAAATGCTAAGAAGATTGTAGGATAAGTTGCTTACCAAAAATACGTTGGAGATTTGGAGTGTGTTCGGATTACCAATCGTACCTTTTCCGATGATCTTGCCTTCGTTGTTGTCTCCAAAGGTCACAGATCCGCCTTTTGTGACCTTATATAAATTGGAGAACAATCTCGGGTCACCCGTCATGTGCCTCGAGCAACCATTGTCAAGAAACCACTTTATTGATGTATCTTTCGCTGTGTGGTCTCCCTCATTAGATGCTTTGGAGGCAAAGCATACTTGTGCGGTCTCCTCTTCGGTCTCAGTTTCAGAATCTGATGAATCACTCCAGGTGGAGGCCTTCAGAGCACGTCTTCTTTGTTTGGGTTCTGAGACGAGTCTATGTTTGTTCCGCTCCTTGTCAGGGTACTTAGTAGTTTGCTTTTCTTTATTTGGGCAGTCATATGATAAGTGTCCGAGTTTGCCACATTCATAACATTTAATGTCTTTATTGTTTGACTTGTTCTTATTTCTCTTAGTAGTAGTTATAGTGCCCCGGCCCGATACCGTCATCGGAACCAGTGCACCCGCCGTAGTCTATTATGAGAACTACAAAGCGTCAAAGTAGATCAAGTGTACATCATTCACGACGTAAGATAAATCAGCGGAAATGTCATCAAATTTAAAACTTTATCATGATTAATACAACCAGAAAGTACAGCGGAACTAAAAGGGTGTTCAGACAACTGTCTAACTTATCCTCCAGTACAGCATAATAAACATCGAGTTTTCCAACATAAAGAAAGTAAGCAACCATCTATCTACTTCTATGTCCATCATCCCAATGAACCCGCTCGCCATCGTCTTCGATAAATATCATTTCATATTCTGGCTCACCTGAAAGGCAATAGAGTAACTGTTCTTAGCGAAATTATCGCCAGCAAGTAACCCGTCTATACACCTTACGGGATCACACACGACGAGTCACCAGTGTATAAATCATTGCCCAAAATAAGGTGCTCGGGTTAGCAAGTAGCATCTTTATAAGGATTTCTTCAAGCAGATAAAGCACATAAAAGATACACGGATACGAGAATAAACATGTACTAAAACAACATATCATATAAACAAGTCATAAGCTAGCCACGTTTCTTGCATATCAAGTCTTATGCTTCGTGTATCATGATGCATGTACTTCTTTAAAATCACACACAACACCCATGCATATGTCTTCTTTCATAAACATGTCATGCGTGTCATTTCACAAACTTTTCATAATACTTCTTAACATATTCTTCGCGTAGCAGAACTTTATACCCTGTGGGTGATCAGTCCACAGCAAACAGAACTTTATACCCCGTGCTGAAAGGTCCACGGTCCCATAACATATAACTTTATACCCCGTGCTGAAAGGTTCACGGCCCCATTACATATATCATATATCCGTGCTGAAAGGTCCACGGCCCCATAAAATAACTTTATTTTCCGTGCTGATAGGTCCACGGCCCCATAAAATACTTTATACCCTGCTGTTGATTCACAGATCACGCTTTTATACCCTGCTTTCGCAGGCGTGACTTTTATACCCTGCGATCAACCAGTAGCCATCTTGTCTTTCGAAAACTTCAAACTTTTCTTGTAAACACATGTTCTTTCGCAAAGAAATTCTCAAATCAAATGCAAGTGCCCATGTCATGATGCAGAATGCTCATGTTACATCATATCAAACGTGTAAAAAAAGCACACACACTTTACATATCAATTACAAAGTCCTGAACCTCTATCACATCCTGCTCGTATCATTTCATGTCCCTTCGTATTACGAAATCATCTCGAGTTCACACTTAACCTTCCTCGTTCATACTTCCTCAAACACACCCTTTTCTTACCATTTTGTGCTCTTTCATATTGCTAACTCACTTTGGATTCATACCTAACTTTACTCATTCACACTTAATGTTTACAACTCTATCACACTTTCAAAACACTTTGTAAATTATGAGCAATGGAAGATAAAATAGGTATCTCACACACACATCTTACATATCAAGTATACGGTCTTGCACCTCAACCACTCCCTGTTTGTATCTTTCCAAGTCCGTTCGTCTCACTAATTCACTTGGGATTCAATCTTATTCTTACTTAGTCAATCTTACCATCTATTCCTCAATTACACCTCAAATACCCTTGCATTTTATGTTCAAAGGAAGTGTATGAAGTTACTACACATACATAGGGCGCCTAAAGGGTCAAAAAGACTTCCAATATACTTGGAACGCCACATGAGGCACCTAAAGTGACATAAAGCGCCTATACTAGGCGTTCGAAGTGTTCGGGGATGTGCCGTAGACATTGAATGCCTACATGAAGCGCCTAATGTGACATAGAGCGCCTAATGTAGGTGTTCGAAGTGTTCGGGGATGCTTCAGGACACATTGAACGCTACATTAGGCGCCTAATGTGACATAGAGCGCCTAATGTAGGTGTTCGAAGTGTTCTGACGGTTCTAAACTGCAGTTTTTCTGTACGGGAAAGCTTCAGGACACATTGAACGCTACATTAGGCGCCTAATGTGACTTGAAGCGCCTAATGTAGGTGTTCGAAGTGTTCTGACGGTTCTAAACTGCAGTTTTTCTGCAGTAACTTCCACCCAACACCTTTCTTCTTCAACCCCTTCATGTTCAACCCTTCAAGATCCATCTTAGCTCCTGGATTTATCATGCTTAACACCCAACTAACATGATTTGATTCTTAAACAAGCAAACTAGTATTCACCCTAATCCTTCTATCACCCACAACCTTCAATAATATCTTCAAACCTTCCAACCCAACAAATCTTACAACAAAGTCTACATTCATCCTTCCACTCCCTGCAAACACACTCAAAGCATCTAAGGTGTAACCACCAAACTTAAGAACTTACACAAGGACAATGAACACATCACGTATAACACTCTTGTGGGCATATTTAACAACAAAGATCACCACATAACTATTTTCAGATATTGGCCCAAAGAACATAACTTTACTCAACAACAACAACAATTGCACATATAAATAAGCATTTAGCATAGACAAGTCAAAACTACTAATGTGTGATCCAAGTTTTCTCTTTGTAAGAACATAGGGCCTAAAGTATCAAAATTTGCGTAAAGCGTATAGAAAGATTACTTGCCTTTGTTTCTAGTTAGCTTACGGATTTACTGCAGAATTTCGGTAGAGGTTGCACCTAGATTGACCTTCTTCCTTTCTTTTTCTTTCTTCTCTTCTTCTTCTTCCTCTCTTTCTCTTTTCTCTCTTTTCCCCTCTTCAGCCGTTTTTCCCCTTTCTCTTTGGTGTTTGGAACCGCCAATTGAAGTGTGTGTGGGGGAGTTATGCTCCCATGTGTAACTCCCCATTCATTTAAGTGGGTAGAGGGGTATTTTAGGTAGTTTACCCTAATTTCTTAATCCTCACCTTTAACCCCTTTATTTCCTTTTCCTATATTTTATTTTCACTCAGCTCCTAATCTATACCATTGAGTAAATCATGTCTAAGGTTGATCTTTAATTATTGAGAGTCGTGCTAAAAAGTCACGGGGTATGACATTCTACCCCCCTTACAAAAAGTTTCGTCCTCGAAACTTGCGTACCTTAGACAAAAAGTTGAGGGTACTTCTCCCCCATGTGTTCTTCGAGTTCCCAAGTGGCTTCACATTCCGTGTGGTTGCTCCACTGGACTTTCACATAAGGAATCACCCGCTTCCTCAACACTTGATCCTTTCGGTCTACAATTTTCACGGGTATCTCCTCGTATGTCACATCATCCTTAAGTTCTAAAGGTTGAGCTTCAAGTACATGACTTGGATCCGTCACGTACTTCCTTAGTTGTGACACGTGAAAGACATTGTGAACTTGCGCCAACACGGGAGGTAACGCTAACCTATATGCCAAGGCTCCCACTTTCTCCAGTATTTCATAGGGACCAATGAAGCGAGGGCTTAGCTTGCCTTTTACTCCAAACCGCATGACACCCTTTGTAGGCGATACTCTCAAGTAGACCTTTTCACCTACATCAAATTCCAATGGTCGTCGTTTGGAATCTGCCCAACTCTTGTTGCGATCCTGAGCCGCCTTGAGTCTTTCCCGGATGACTTTCACCTTCTCTAGCGTTTCTCCAATAGCTCAAGTCCCGTGATGGTCCTCACGCCCACTTCGTCCCAATAAAACGGAGACCTACATTTCCTTCCATACAAAGCTTCAAAAGAGCCACGTCACTTGCATGGTGGTGACTTCTATTATACGAGAACTCCATTAATTTAATCATTCCATCCCAACTTCCTTTGAAGTATAGGACACAAGTCCCTAACATATCTTCTAGGGTCTGAATAGTCCGCTCAGATTGTCTATTGGTTCGAAGATGATACACTGTACTTAACCTTAATTCTGTCCCCATGGCTCTCTAAAATATTGTCCAGTGCTTGGCAGTAAACCACTGGTCTCGGTTAGGCGTTATGCCCATGGAAACACCATGCAGGCTGACAAATGTTGACCATATCCAAATTTACCAACTTATCGAGAGATGCTTCCCTCGAGACAGGTAGAATCTGTGTAGACTTGGTCAACCGATCCACAATCACCAAAATCATGTTATATCCACTTATTGTTCTCGGTAGACCAGTCACAAAGTCCATTGTGACACATTCACATTTCTACTCTGGAATCTCCGACAGCATCGATAATCCACCAGGTCGTTGGTGTTTATCTCCACTTACTGACGCACCAGACATCCCTCAAATCTCCACAATATGCCTCTCCATCTTACATCACCAATAGTATTGTCATAGATCCCTGTACATTTTGGTGCTACTAGAATATATCGATAACCTTGAGATGTGAGCCCCTTGCAATATTTCTTTCCTTAGCTCATCTAAATCAGGCATACACACATTTTTTTCTAAACATAAGCGCCCATCCTCATTGGTCTGACATCCATCAACCTGACTATGCCTCAGTTTCCAAGCAATATCACCCACAGTCTTATTCTTCTTTTGAGCTTCTTTCACCTAATTCATCAAACTTGAGATGACGGTCTATAATGCAAAAACCTTAACCATAGAGTCAACCAAATTCAAGCCAAATTCTTCTATTTCTCTCTCAAGTGATGAGTGTCGCGCATGGTTAAATTCTCTGCTTAATACATCTACCACTTTGTTAACTTTTCTGGGATGGTAATTAATGGTCATGTCGTAGTCCTTTAGTTATTCCCACAATCTTCGCTGCCTCATGTTTAGCTATCCCGAAGCATGCACGATAACTCATTCGTGTTGTACCAAAACACAACCTACAAGTGAAGTATCAAACTAAACTTGATTTGGATGGAAAATCATAACCTATGTTACAGTTTACGTACCTAAGCCCTTTTTTTTAGCGCATCACTATAGGTCACAAACCCTTCAGTTCCAGAGGGTTGAGCCAATACTGGGGATGTGGTTAATCTCTTATTAAACTCCGTGAAGCTTTTCTCACATTCCGCCGTCCACTCAAGCTTGAACTTCATTTGAGTACGACGACTGAGAGGCATTGCTACTATCGAAAATCCCTCGACAAACCTCATGTAATTACCAGCTAGACCCAAGAAACTCCGCACATCGATGACATCCATGGTCTAGACCAATCGGTGGTAGCTTCAACTTTCTTTGATTCAACGGCAACGCCAAACCACTTCAAAGATTACATCTTCCATCTCATGATTCTTTCCTGACACTTGCTTCAATCGATAATAAGTGTTGTGTAAAATCATAATTTGTTCTTGGGTGCTTGGACATGGTACTAAGTTTCTAACTATTCTGGTGAACCATAAAGGCGCTTAACACATCCGTTTGCCATGAAAGAGTGGTTCACTCCGCTATTGCAAAGTACATTGGCCAATATCTTATTCACTAAAATTGTACCTCATACTCGTCGATAGCTTCTTAGTTATCCGCATCAGTCATAACATGGACGCGGTATTCGTTCTCGGCTGCTGAGTTGCCTCTTCCCGAGCATTCTTCCTCATCTCTGGAAATCTCTAATGAGACAACCCACCGGCCTGTGTTGGTAACATACTCTTGCCAACTTCCCACATTCCCATCATGACTCTTATTGCAATGCAGCAACTCCTATGGCCTTTCACCAACTCCACTCTCCTCTTTTGATCTCTAACCTTTGCCAGAGTATCCTGCATCGGCCATCTCCTGCCGCCACTCTACGGAAATCATTCTCGAGGTGAAAGCACGTGTCCATGATGTCCTCTTTGGTTCTCCTCCCAACACTTACAATTGCGGACTGGATTCTTGAGAACAAATCTCGCTCGAACTTCATCATCTCTAAGCAATTATCTTACATAATCGTAGGAGCGAATTAACCCAACGCATGGAAACAGTCGGCATACTCCGACACTGTCATCCGACCCTATTTCAGCCTGTCGGACGCCCTTATCTTGTCTAAGCTTGCTATCTCGGGCACGTAATACTGCAGAGAGGCATATCGCAGAATTGTGTCCCAGAGATCAATGGGGTCTGAAATTTAAATTATTATAGAAATTTAAATAATATACGCGCTCGCACACACCCAACCCAGATCATACTTATACTCTAGGAAATCATCACTTATACCTAAGGGTCAAACTTAAGGCAAAATCACATCTTAATTTGCTATAAGATCATGAACCTAAGTTTCCGAGATAGATCTGAAGCCTAGACTCTGATACCACCTATAGCGCCCCGGCCCGATACCGTCATCGGAACCAGTGCACCCGTCGTAGTCTACTATGAGAACTACGAAGCGTTAAAGTAGATCAAGTGTACATCATTCACGACGTAAGATAAATCAGCAGAAACGTCATCAAATTTAAAACTTTATCATCATTAATACAACCAGAAAGTACAGCGGAACTAAAAGGGTGTTCAGACAACTGTCTAACTTATCCTCCAGTACAGCATAATAAACATCGAGTTTTCCAACATAAAGAAAGTAAGCAACCATCTATCTAATTTCATGTCCATCATCCCAATGAACCCGCTCGCCATCGTCTTCGATAAATATCATTTCATATTCTGGCTCACCTGAAAGGGAATAGAGTAACTGTTCTGAGCGAAATTATCGCCAGCAAGTAACCCGTCTATACACCTTACGGGATCACACACGACGAGTCACCAGTGTATAAATCATTGCCCAAAATAAGGTGCTCGGTTTAGCAAGTAGCATCTTTATAAGGATTTCTTCAAGCAGATAAAGCACATAAAAGATACACGGATAAGAGAATAAACATGTACTAAAACAACATATCATATAAACAAGTCATAAGCCAGCCACGTTTCTTGCATATCAAGTCTTATGCTTCGTGTATCATGATGCATGTACTTCTTTAAAATCACACACAACACCCATGCATATGTCTTCTTTCATAAACATGTCATGCGTGTCATTTCACAAACTTTTCATAATACTTCTTATCATATTCTTCGCGTAGCAAAACTTTATACCCTGTGGGTGATCAGTCCACAGCAAACAGAACTTTATACCCCGTGCTGAAAGGTCCACGGCCCCATAACATATAACTTTATACCCCGTGCTGAAAGGTCCACGGCCCCATAAAATAACTTTATTTTCCTTGCTGATAGGTCCACGGCCCCATAAAATACTTTATACCGTGCTGTTGATTCACAGTGTAGGAATATGAGGGTTTGAGTGATTTCAAAATAAAGAAATTTGAATATATATATATATAAACGTTGGATATATATATATGTATATACATACACAAGTGTACATGTATGCATGATAACTTGCCTTATTTAGCTTATATATTATGTTGTCGAACTAACGAGCCATGAAGCTTTAAAGCTTACATCATATGGCGAACATTTGTTGAGTTTATACTATTTTCAGGTGCCACAATTAATGAACTAAAGTAGTTCATTAAGTGAAGTACTTAGTTTAATAAACTAAGTAGTTCATTAAAGGAAGATGCATTTGGAAAAGACATGAAGGCAACATGGCTATGGAAGGAAAGTTCTCTCCTCCTCCCCACATCAATCTCACACGCCATTTTTATATATATAAACTATATATTTTCAGATTTTTTTTAAAAGGCACATACACATGTATTCCAACGTACTACTAACACGTTATATATCTTACGTACGTACGTTTACGTCACACCACTATACTTAACTCATATTTATGAGTACATTCAGGTCTTATATCATATGATATGAGATATGGTGATGACAAATCAAATACGACACGATAAAAGGTTCTAAACCGAAATTTGTCGTATCGGGCGATACCGAAACTTCGCCAACGTGTCACGTACTTGCCATAAATAAATGGCCAGCCCATATACATCAAAATTTATCAAAAATTTCGTGCTATACACTGTATATTGAGACAAAAATACTTTCCATGTTGGCACACACAAATCACCCCACATTTAGGCCAAAATGTGAAGATTCCAATTTTATTTTTGTCACATGTTTATGGTACCACTTTAAATCAGCCAAGTGCTGAAAATTAAAGTATATATTATATATATTATGTATAACATAATATATATAGCATGTGCAAAAGTTGGAATTTAAATTAGAGAAAAATCGGGTAATCGATAAATATCGAAAATTCGGTTTTCTACGCACTTGACATGGAACGTTTTTCTTGAACATGATGTGGCACGTATCTAGACACTTTTTACATATAATATACATCTTAAAGTGTTCTAGAAAGTTAAATTAAGGGCTGATTGGAATATTACATGTGTGTAATATTAAATGTGCACTATTTTTCAAAGTTAGCAAAAATAAATTTCAGCACATGCACAAACATATTCAAACGTCACTACAGCTGATGTGGAGCACATGTGGAGCCTTGTTGGCATGTTGATTGGTCAAGAATCAATCATACAATGTTGATTAATCAAAGAGAGAAGCTACAAAAGGTAAGTTTTCAACATACACCTCTCTTATGTCACATGCTGAAAATTTCAGCATGTCACACTAGCTATGGCCGTTTTCTTCATCATGAAGGAAGATAAAATGTCAATCTTTTGTTAAGGAATAAATTAAATGAGATATGGAAATGTCTTGAATAGTTTATAGAATAAAGGAAGTGATATTTTTGAATATCACACATGCTGAAAAATTCAGCATGTGTGTAGTGGTTATGGCCGAAATATAGGCCTCATGGTTGTCAAGTTTTATTCTATACATGATGAGAATATTGTATACTTAATGTTAATTGAATTCTTAAATTAAAACAATGCAAAATAGGCAACATTTTGAAGAAAGAGTGGATGTTACACATGCTGAAATTTCAGCATGTGCAAGACATGTTGTGGCCGAATGGTATCTCTTTTTGGTGTCCAAATTCATTCTCAAACTTGTAGCAAGACTTGCCTTAAATATTGGTTGTATTTTTATGGAAGAAATTCAAAGAAAAATGGAAGAAATATTGATTTAATCTCACATGGTAAATGCTGAAAATTTCAGCATTTACAAGTTGATATGGCCGAATTTTGGTGAGTTGGAAAGAGAGATTTTTGTGTCTCAAACTTTATGACATATTGTGACTATTTTGGCATGATTTGATAATTGATTATTTGGCATATATTTAGTATTTTTTTCAGAATATCCATGTCATCAAATGATGACAACAATGAGCCAATCAAGAGGTGCCAAGTAAGCAATGACTAAATGATGGTCCAATGAAGTGATGCCAAGTAAGCAAAGTGTTGTCACTATGATGTCTCACACTCTCCAAGCAATTAAAAGGAAATTTTCAAGAGGGAGAAGAGACACAAGGGGGACGGCTGGACCACCTATAAGGGGAAGAGAAGAACAAACAAAAACAAGACCAAGAATCATATTCAAAAGTGATCAAAGTGCAAAAGCCTTCTTCTCCTACACTTTCTTTCTTTCTTCTCTTGTAATAAGCCTATTGTATTTGATTTCTTTCATCCTTGAATAGGCTTCATAGAAACCACCATTCATATATCTTTGTACAAGATTGATCAAGGTGTGATCAATCTTCATTCTAGCGAGGTGGTGGTGTTCGTGCAAATTGTATTCACGTACAAGGTTTGTAAAGGGTTGGAGTTGGTGTGTAACTCCATCAACCCTGTGGTAAGGTGTTTTTGAGTTGTGTGATTAGTGTGAACCAAGGAAAGTGTTCCTTGAAGACTGGAGTAGGTTGTTGATAACCGAACCAGTATAAAATTCTTGGTGTCATTTACTTTCAGCACTGATTTTCAGTTTCTGCACTGTTTACTCATATTGTTCACGTTTGTAAAAATAGTAAACGTTTTCCAAAAATTATAAAAATTTCCAGAAACATACATAAACGTTCTAGGGTTAATTTGGCACAAGTTTCAACCCTTTTGGACAAGTATAAGTCATTCAAACATCAATAGTTCTGAGACTAGTGCAGTCTGATTTTCAGACTTGCAAAGGTTGAGACTTTGGGTGTATTTGACCTACTTCCCAAAAGAATTTTCAAAAACTGTTTCAACCCATTTAAATATAGTGTGTGAAGAGTTATTGGTCAAATTTTCAAATCATTTGGACATCCACACAAATAGGAATTAATTTTTCAAAACCATCTACCGGTTCTGGCAGATTTGCACAATCTGAGTGCCAACGGTTTTTTAAGGGGTTAAAGGTTGAATTTTGATTTGAAATTTTTAGGGGACCCTCACAACATCTGAGGCTAAGTTCTCTCAAAATTTCATAATTTTTGGAGACCTCTAACCTGGTTTTAAAAACGTTTTAAAACAGGTCCTGAAAACAGAATCTGTTTTCAGAACTTGAATTGATCAAGTTTAAAGAAATTTTAAAAAGCACACTTTCCGCACCATCTATTCAACCCCCCCCCCCCTTTTCTAGTGGTGCCTTGCAGATCCTACAAGTGGTATCAGAGCGCAGGAATACTCACTACAAGGAATCCAACGATTCAGTGAGATGGCATCCACAAATCTCAAAACCGAACAAGAAGGTATGTCAAGCCAAAGGCCTCCACTCTTTGACGGTGAGTCTTTTATTCAATGGAAACTTAGGATGAAATTATTTCTTATGGCTATAGACATAGACCTTTGGTCAATAATCGAAGATGGTCCATATGTCCCGTCTAAACTGTCCACTGTAGATGGAGTCACACTAGAAGTGATTAAAACGAGACAAGACTATACTAGTGAAGACAAAAAGAAACTGAGTATGAATGCTAAGTCCATGCAGTTACTCTTAAATGGTTTAAGTAAGAGTGAGTCTAGTTATGTGTCTAATTGTTCGAGTGCACAAGAAATGTGGAGAATCTTAGAGATGAAACACGAAGGCACGAGTCAAGTAAAAGAGTCTAAAATCAATATGCTTATGTCTACGCTTGAGTCTTTCAAGTTGTTGCCTAATGAGTCAATTGTTGATATGGATCTTCGTTTGACTAACATCTATAACTCTCTTGAGTCTCTTGGTAAGGCTTTTACAACGCAGGAAAAAGTACAGAAAGTCCTACGGAGCCTCCCTTCAGAATGGGATCCTAAAGTGACTGCCATAGAAGAGAGCAAGGAGACTAAGTCAATAAAAATGGAAGAACTCATTGGTTCACTAAAAGTGTATGAAAACAAACTCATTATTCGGAAATCGGAATCAACCAAACAAGGTAAGACAATTGCTTTTAAATCAAATGAATACGTCTCCCCTCCCTCCGATCACGTAGAAGATAGTGATTCCGAATCGGATAATGATGACTTAATTCTATTGGCTAAAGGACTAAGAAGATTCATGAGAAAATCATTTAGAAATAAAAACAAAGGCACTACATCTAAAAGAAATAAAAACAAGTCAAATGATAAGGACATTAAATGTTATGAATGCGGCAAACTTGGACACTTATCATATGACTGCCCGAACAAAGAAAAGCAAACTAATAAGTACCCTGACAAGGAGCGGAACAAAAATAGACCCGTCTCAGATCCTAAACAAAGGAAACGTGCACTAAAGGCCTCCACATGGAGTGATTCATCAGACTCTGAATCTGAGACCGAAGAGGAGACCGCTCAAGTTTGCTTCGCTTCAAAGACGTCTAATGAGGTATCATCTGACTCTGACTCTGACTCTGAACCTTCTTACGATGATCTATTTAGTCAATATCTTGAGTTACATAAATTTACTAAGACTCTCGCAAAAGAAAAGAAACGTTTAATTGAAGACAAGAAACTGTTAGAATCTTCTAACGAGAATCTTGTCGCTCAATTAAGCGATTCAAAGAAAGAGTCTTCATGTGTCATCACTGCATTAAAAACCGAGATCTCATCATTAACGTCTCAAAATAATGAAATGAAATCCGAGATTTCAAATTTGAAATCAAGGAATATAGACTTAGAGAAAATGATGAAACAATTCGATACAGGGTCAAACATGCTGCATCGCATCATATTATCACAAAAGCATGACAGTGACAAAACTGGATTGGGGTACGTTGATACTGACGAAGTATCAACCAAACCAACCAAGTTTGTTGTGTCTAAAAAGGTAGACACCCCTAAGCATCAAGTGGCGTCTAAGATGACGCAAAAAGCGCCCCCTTCCACACGCCCCACTCCCTCATATCGTGTGAAATATAATGTTGTACCATATAGATATGAGAATAAGAGATCAATGCATACACGGAATGCATATCATCCACGCACCACGCACACACACACAAGGACATATCACAAACGTCCTTCATACAATGAGTATAGAGGAGTCCTTGGGCAAAGACCCAAAGTACATGCACCACATGTATACTATGTCGCACCTTCATCTACTTTCTTGCCATTTGATAGACCGAGAAGGATCACCCAAGTATGAGTACCGAAAGGTACCTTTACTAAAAGGTGATTAACTAACTCGAAAGGACCCAAAATTAAAAGGGTACCTAAATCACCTTTTTACATTGCAGGGAGACCACTCATCAAAAGAAACATCAATAAAGTGGTTCCTTGACAGTGGTTGCTCGAGGCACATGACAGGTGACCCGAGCCTCTTCTCCAAATTAAAGAAGGTCACAAAAGGCGGATCCGTGACCTTTGGAGACAACAATGAAGGCAAGATCATCGGTAAAGGTACGATTGGAAATCCGAATACACTCCAAATCTCCAACGTGTTTTTGGTAAGCAACTTAACTTACAATCTTCTTAGTATTTCTTAATTTGTTGACAATGGTTTCAATGTGTGTTTTACTCACCCTTATTGTAATATAATAGATAAAAATGGAGAAACCGTTTTAAAAGGAAAACGTGAAGGAAATATATTCACACTATCTATGGATGATGTAGTAGATGTCAAAGTTAAATGTTTTATGTCAAATGAACCCAATGTGAACTTATGGCATAGACGTTTAGGACACATAGGTATTTCTACACTAGAAAAATTGCAACGAAAGAACCTAGTACGGGGATTGCCTAAGCTTGATTTAGACAACTTTCAATTGTGTGAATCTTGCATAAAAGGCAAACAAACACGTGAGTCACTTAAGCCTAAAAATGAGATAAGCACGACTAGAATACTAGAACTATTGCATATCGATTTGTTTGGTCCTAGTCGCACTACAAGCCTTGGTGGGCGTCACTATGCATGCGTAATTGTTGATGACTTTTCTCGCTATACTTGGACTTTATTCCTTGCACATAAGGATGATAGCGCCGTAGAAATCGCTAAATTAATTAAACAACTTGAAAATCAATACGGCATAAAAGTGAAAAGAATAAGGAGCGATAGAGGCGGTGAGTTTAAAAATAAAGAGATGATTTCATTTTGTGAAGAAAAAGGAATTAAACATGAATTTTCGCCACCTAGAACTCCACAATTAAATGGAGTAGTAGAAAGAAAGAATCGCACACTACAAGAAATCGCTAGAACCATGCTTTGCGAAAATAAATTGCCTAGATTTCTGTGGGCGGAAGCCGTAAATTGTGCATGCTATATTGTAAATCGCCTATCTATAAGAAAGAAAATAAACAAGACGCCTTACGAAATTTTGAATGATCGTATGCCTAAGATAGATTATTTTCGTGTGTTTGGATGCAAATGCTTTGTATTGAATACAAAAGATAACTTAGATAAATTTGAATCCAAATCGATTGAGTGCATTTTTATTGGGTATTCCATAAATTCAAAAGCATATAGATGTTATGATCCTATCACTAGACAAATCATAGAATCTATTCATGTTAAATTTAATGAATTTGGAGAAATTGATAAAGAAAAGGAATATGATGATGATTTTGAATTAAGACCCGTTTTAGATGAAGAAAATGATTCTTTTGATATGCATAAGATGAATGAAACACTAGAAATGCATGATCATATAGAAATGCATGATAACTTAGAAAATAATCAACCAAGATGGCATAGAGATCACCCACATGATCTCATCATAGGCGACATCACTCACGGTGTGCGACCACGTAGAAGAATCACTTCGGATGAAATAAATGAATTTCATGCTATGATTTCTGAAATTGAGCCTAAAAATGTGCATGATGCTTTGAGTGATTCATCTTGGATTGATGCCATGCATGACGAACTTAATCAATTCGTTAGAAATAATGTATGGGATTTAGTGCCACGACCACAAGATAAGACAATAATAGGCACAAAGTGGGTGTTTAGGAACAAAATGAATGAAGAAGGAAAAGTCGTTAGAAATAAAGCAAGACTCGTAGCTCAAGGATATAATCAAGAAGAAGGAATAGACTACGATGAAACATTTGCACCCGTAGCACGTTTAGAAGCTATACGACTTTTACTTGCTATTGCTTGCATGAAAGATTTTAAATTGTATCAAATGGACGTCAAAAGTGCTTTTCTAAACGGATTTATATAAGAAGAAGTATACGTGAAGCAACCACCCGGTTTTGAAGATTTGAAACATCCTGATCACGTGTACAAATTAAAGAAGGCACTATATGGACTAAAGCAAGCGCCTAGAGCATGGTATGATCGTTTTGCTACTTTTCTTTTAGAAAATAATTTTAAACGTGGTACTATAGATAGTACACTATTTTTGAAACAAGAAAAATCCGATCTACTTATTATTCAAATTTACGTAGATGATATTATTTTTGGTTCTACCTCACATAAACTCGTTAAGGATTTTGAAAATTGTATGAAAGCTGAATTTGAAATGTCTATGGTTGGTGAACTTAATTATTTTCTTGGCTTGCAGATTAAGCAAACGAGTAAAGGAATTCATATAAGCCAAGCTAAGTACGTAAACGACATGATCAAGAAATTCAATTTTGAAAATTTGAAATCATCCCCCACGCCTATGAGTGTCACTACTAAATTAGACAAAGATGAACATGGTAAAGATGTTGATAATGGATTATATAGATCCATGATAGGGTCTTTACTATATTTAACTGCTAGTAGGCCAGACATCATGTTTAGCGTATGCATGTGTGCTCGTTTTCAAAGTCAACCTAAGGTGTCACACTTAAATGCGGTAAAAAGAATATTCCGTTATATTAAGCACACGCCCACCTTAGGTATTTGGTACGATAAGGATTCTACATTCGACTTACATGCTTACACTGATGCAGATTATGGTGGCTGCAAAATAGATAGAAAAAGCACGAGCGGAACTTGCCAATTTATAGGAAATTCCCTTATTTCGTGGTTTTCCAAAAAGCAAGCAAGTGTTGCTTTGTCCACTACTGAGGCTGAATATATGGCTCTTAGCCTTTGTTGCACACAGTTGTTGTGGATAAAACAACAACTTTCGGACTTTGGAATTACCGTAGATAAAATTCCTATATATTGTGATAGTATGAGTGCAATAAATTTGTCTAAGAACCCCGTATTACACTCTAAGGCTAAGCACATAGAAGTTCGCTATCATTTTCTTCGTGATCACGTTAACAATGGTAATATTGTCATAGATCACGTACGCACAGAATCACAAGTAGCGGATATATTTACTAAGGCCTTAAATCAAGCCACATTTGAATCTCTCCGTTCTAAATTAGGCATGCTTCCTGTTGATGTGATTTAATGCGATATCATTTGATTTACTTTCCTTTTTGACAGGAATCTTTTGATTAACTTTCCAAAATAAAGGGGGAGAGAGAAGCATGATTTAAGGGGGAGAGAGAGAGATTTAAGGGAGAGAGATCACTGATTGATCCTAATTGCATGAATCAAGGGGGAGCCGGATTTGAAATTCGAAATTCAAATTTCGAATCTGTGCATAATTCAAGGGGGAGAGATAACACTTAAATCATGTACACTAGTTATTTTGAAAATCATCAAAAGGGGGAGATTGTAGGAATATGAGGGTTTGAGTGATTTCAAAATAAAGAAATTTGAGTATATATATATATATAAACGTTGGATATATATATATGTATATACATACACAAGTGTACATGTATGCATGATAACTTGCCTTATTTAGCTTATATATTATGTTGTCGAACTAACGAGCCATGAAGCTTTAAAGCTTACATCATATGGCGAACATTTGTTGAGTTTATACTATTTTCAGGTGCCACAATTAATGAACTAAAGTAGTTCATTAAGTGAAGTACTTAGTTTAATAAACTAAGTAGTTCATTAAAGGAAGATGCATTTGGAAAAGACATGAAGGCAACATGGCTATGGAAGGAAAGTTCTCTCCTCCTCCCCACATCAATCTCACACGCCATTTTTATATATATAAACTATATATTTTCAGATTTTTTTTAAAAGGCACATACACATGTATTCCAACGTACTACTAACACGTTATATATCTTACGTACGTACGTTTACGTCACACCACTATACTTAACTCATATTTATGAGTACATTCAGGTCTTATATCATATGATATGAGATATGGTGATGACAAATCAAATACGACACGATAAAAGGTTCTAAACCGAAATTTGTCGTATCGGGCGATACCGAAACTTCGCCAACGTGTCACGTACTTGCCATAAATAAATGGCCAGCCCATATACATCAAAATTTATCAAAAATTTCGTGCTATACACTGTATATTGAGACAAAAATACTTTCCATGTTGGCACACACAAATCACCCCACATTTAGGCCAAAATGTGAAGATTCCAATTTTATTTTTGTCACATGTTTATGGTACCACTTTAAATCAGCCAAGTGCTGAAAATTAAAGTATATATTATATATATTATGTATAACATAATATATATAGCATGTGCAAAAGTTGGAATTTAAATTAGAGAAAAATCGGGTAATCGATAAATATCGAAAATTCGGTTTTCTACGCACTTGACATGGAACGTTTTTCTTGAACATGATGTGGCACGTATCTAGACACTTTTTACATATAATATACATCTTAAAGTGTTCTAGAAAGTTAGATTAAGGGCTGATTGGAATATTACATGTGTGTAATATTAAATGTGCACTATTTTTCAAAGTTAGCAAAAATAAATTTCAGCACATGCACAAACATATTCAAACGTCACTACAGCTGATGTGGAGCACATGTAGAGCCTTGTTGGCATGTTGATTGGTCAAGAATCAATCATACAATGTTGATTAATCAAAAAGAGAAGCTACAAAAGGTAAGTTTTCAACATACACCTCTCTTATGTCACATGCTGAAAATTTCAGCATGTCACACTAGCTATGGCCGTTTTCTTCATCATGAAGGAAGATAAAATGTCAATCTTTTGTTAAGGAATAAATTAAATGAGATATGGAAATGTTTTGAATAGTTTATAGAATAAAGGAAGTGATATTTTTGAATATCACACATGCTGAAAAATTCAGCATGTGTGTAGTGGTTATGGCCGAAATATAGGCCTCATGGTTGTCAAGTTTTATTCTATACATGATGAGAATATTGTATACTTAATGTTGATTGAATTCTTAAATTAAAACAATGCAAAATAGGCAACATTTTGAAGAAAGAGTGGATGTTACACATGCTGAAATTTCAGCATGTGCAAGACATGTTGTGGCCGAATGGTATCTCTTTTTGGTGTCCAAATTCATTCTCAAACTTGTAGCAAGACTTGCCTTAAATATTGGTTGTATTTTTATGGAATAAATTCAAAGAAAAATGGAAGAAATATTGATTTAATCTCACATGGTAAATGCTGAAAATTTCAGCATTTACAAGTTGATATGGCCGAATTTTGGTGAGTTGGAAAGAGAGATTTTTGTGTCTCAAACTTTATGACATATTGTGACTATTTTGGCATGATTTGATAATTGATTATTTGGCATATATTTAGTGTTTTTTTCAGAATATCCATGTCATCAAATGATGACAACAATGAGCCAATCAAGAGGTGCCAAGTAAGCAATGACTAAATGATGGTCCAATGAAGTGATGCCAAGTAAGCAAAGTGTTGTCACTATGATGTCTCACACTCTCCAAGCAATTAAAAGGAAATTTTCAAGAGGGAGAAGAGACACAAGGGGGACGGCTGGACCTTCTATAAGGGGAAGAGAAGAACAAACAAAAACAAGACCAAGAATCATATTCAAAAGTGATCAAAGTGCAAAAGCCTTCTTCTCCTACACTTTCTTTCTTTCTTCTCTTGTAATAAGCCTATTGTATTTGATTTCTTTCATCCTTGAATAGGCTTCATAGAAACCACCATTCATATATCTTTGTACAAGATTGATCAAGGTGTGATCAATCTTCATTCTAGCGAGGTGGTGGTGTTCGTGCAAATTGTATTCACGTACAAGGTTTGTAAAGGGTTGGAGTTGGTGTGTAACTCCATCAACCCTGTGGTAAGGTGTTTTTGAGTTGTGTGATTAGTGTGAACCAAGGAAGGTGTTCCTTGAAGACTGGAGTAGGTTGTTGATAACCGAACCAGTATAAAATTCTTGGTGTCATTTACTTTCAGCACTGATTTTCAGTTTCTGCACTGTTTACTCATATTGTTCACGTTTGTAAAAATAGTAAACGTTTTCCAAAAATTATAAAAATTTCCAGAAACATACATAAACGTTCTAGGGTTAATTTGGCACAAGTTTCAACCCTTTTGGACAAGTATAAGTCATTCAAACATCAACAGTTCTGAGACTAGTGCAGTCTGATTTTCAGACTTGCAAAGGTTGAGACTTTGGGTGTATTTCACCTACTTCCCAAACGAATTTTCAAAAACTGTTTCAACCCATTTAAATATAGTGTGTGAAGAGTTATTGGTCAAATTTTCAAATCATTTGGACATCCACACAAATAGGAATTAATTTTTCAAAACCATCTACCGGTTCTGGCAGATTTGCACAATCTGAGTGCCAACGGTTTTTGAAGGGGTTAAAGGTTGAATTTTGATTTGAAATTTTTAGGGGACCCTCACAACATCTGAGGCTAAGTTCTCTCAAAATTTCATAATTTTTGGAGACCTCTAACCTGGTTTTAAAAACGTTTTAAAACAGGTCCTGAAAACAGAATCTGTTTTCAGAACCTGAATTGATCAAG
>AP025042.1:13301258-13376808 GCA_036186865.1 Eustoma russellianum
GAATTGATCAAGTTTAAAGAAATTTTAAAAAGCACACTTTCCGCACCATCTATTCAACCCCCCCCCTTTCTAGTGGTGCCTTGCAGATCCTACACACAGATCACGCTTTTATACCCTGTTTTCTCAGGCGTGACTTTTATACCCTGTGATCAACCAGCAGCCATCTTGTCTTTCGAAAACTTCAAACTTTTCTTGTAAACACATGTTCTTTCGCAAAGCAATTCTGAAATCAAATGCAAGTGCCCATGTCATGATGCAGAATGCTCATGTTACATCATATCAAACGTGTAAACATGCACACACACTTTACATATCAAGTACAAAGTCCTGAACCTCTATCACATCCTGCTCGTATCATATCATGTCCCTTCGTATTACGAAATCATCTCGAGTTCACACTTAACCTTGCTCGTTCATACTTCCTCAAACACACCCTTTTCTTACCATTTTGTGCTCTTTCATATTGCTAACTCACTTTGGATTCATAGCTAACTTTACTCATTCACACTTAATGTTTACAACTCTATCACACTTTCAAAACACTTTGTAAATTATGAGCAATGGAAGATAATATAGGTATCTCACACACACATCTTACATATCAAGTATACGGTCTTGCACCTCAACCACTCCCTGTTTGTATCTTTTCAAGTCTGTTCATCTCACTAATTCACTTGGGATTCAATCTTATTCTTACTTAGTCAATCTTACCATCTATTCCTCAATTACACCTCAAATACCCTTGCATTTTATGTTCAAAGGAAGTGTATAAAGTTACTACACATACATAGGGCGCCTAAAGGGTCAAAAAGACTTCCAGTATACTTGGAACACCACATGAGGCGCCTAAAGTGACATAAAGCGTCTATACTAGGCGTACGAAGTGTTCGGGGATGTGCCGTAGACATTGAACGCCTACATGAAGCGCCTAATGTGACATAGAGCGCCTAATGTAGGTGTTGTAAGTGTTCGGGGATGCTTCAGGACACATTGAACGCTACATTAGGCGCCTAATGTGACATAGAGCGCCTAATGTAGGTGTTCGAAGTGTTCTGACGGTTCTAAACTGCAGTTTTTCTGTATGGAAAAGCTTCAGGACACATTGAACGCTACATTAGGCGCCCAATGTAGGTGTTCGAAGTGTTCTTACGGTTCTAAACTGCAGTTTTTCTGCAGTAACTTCCACCCAACACCTTTCTTCTTCAACCCCTTCATGTTCAACCCTTCAAGATCCATCTTAGCTCCTGGATTTTCATGCTTAACACTCAACTAACATGATTTGATTCTTAAACAAGTAAACTAGTATTCACCCTAATCCTTCTATCACCCACAACCTTCAATAGATATCTTCAAACCTTCCAACCCAACAAATCTTACAACAAAGTCTACATTCATCCTTCCACTCCCTGCAAACACACTCAAAGCATCTAAGGTGTAACCACCAAACTTAAGAACTTACACAAGGACAATGAACACATCACGTATAACACTCTTGTGGGCATATTTAACAACAAAGATCAACACATAACTATTTTCAGATATTGGCCCAAAGAACATAACTTTACTCAACAACAACAACAATTGCACATATAAATAAGCATTTAGCATAGACAAGTCAAAACTACTAATGTGTGATCCAAGTTTTCTCTTTGTAAGAACATAGGGCCTAAAGTATCAAAATTTGCGTAAAGTGTATAGAAAGATTACTTGCCTTTGTTTCTAGTTAGCTTATGGATTTACTGCAGAATTTCGGTAAAGGTTACACCTAGATTGACCTTCTTCCTTCCTTTTTCTTTCTTCTCTTCTTCTTCTTCCTCTCTTTCTCTTTTCTCTCTTTTCCCCTCTTCAGCCGTTTTCCCCTTTCTCTTTGGTGTTTGGAACCGCCAATTGAAGTGTGTGTGGGGGAGTTATGCTCCCATGTGTAACTCCCCATTCATTTAAGTGGGTTGAGGGGTATTTTAGGTAGTTTACTTTAATTTCTTAATCCTCACCTTTAACCCCTTTATTTCCTTTTCCTATATTTTATTTTCACTCAGCTCCTAATCTATATACCATTGAGTAAATCGTGTCTAAGGTTGACCTTTAATTATTGAGAGTCGTGCTAAAAAGTCACGGAGTATGACAGTAGTGCCCTTATTTTTGTTTCTAAATGACCTCATAAATTTTCTCAATCCTTTAGCCAATAGAATTAGGTCATCATTATCCGATTCGGAATCACTATCCTCTACGTGATCGGAGGGGGAGACGTATTCATACAAAGAGATATCATGTGCCATATAGATATGAGAAGAAACAAGTGATGCATACGCGACACTCATATCACAAAAATGCATCTAGATCATGTCCCGTGCGTGCAAACCGAAATGCTTATCAAAAACAGAAACCATACTACATGCATGATGGGATTCTTGGCCAAAGGCCAAACGCATTTGTCCCTAACAAATATTATGTTGCCTTCTCATCACCTTTCTCACATTTTGGAAGACCTAGAAAGGTCACCCAAATTTGGGTACCAAAAGGGACATTTTCAAAGGGTTAAATCAATGACCCTTACGAACGCACGTAGATGAAATGCATGATTTTTTTTTGGGCATCTTTTTATTTGCTTTCCAAAATAAAGGGGGAGAGAAAGCATGATTTAAGGGGGAGAGAGATACTAATTGCATAAATTAAGGGGGAGCGACTCGGAGTTTAAAATTCAAGTTTTGATTTTATGCATGATTGAAGGGGGAGCGATAGGATTTAAATCATGAGTATAGGTTATTTTGAAAATCATCAAAAGGGGAGATTGTAGAGAAAAAGGGGTTTGAGTGATTTTCAAATACATGATTTAAATGTGCACAAAAACGAACATAGCATGATATATATACATGTATGCATCATACATTGCTATTACTTGCCTTATTTAGCTTATATATTATGTTGTCGTACTAACAAGCCATAAAGCATTAAAGCTTACATCATATGGCAAACATTTGTTGTGTTTACACTATTTTCAGGTGCCACCATTAATGAACTAAACTAGTTCATCAAGTGAAGTACTCAGTTTAATAAACTAAGTAGTTCATTAAAGGAAGCCACATTTGGAAAAGGCACAAAGGCAACAAGGCTAAGGAAGGAAAGTTTTCTCCTCCTCCCCATATTTAATACACACGTAATATACATATATATTACACCTATTTTCAGATTTTTTTTTAAAAGGCACATACACATGTATTCCAACGTACTACCGACACGTTATATATTTTACGTACGTATGATAACGTCACACCACTATACTTAACTCATATTTATGAGTATATTCAGGTCTTATATCATATGATATAAGATATGGTGATAACAAATCAAATACGACACGATAAAAGGTTCTAAACCGAAAATTGTCGTATCGGGCGAATACCGAAACTTCGCCAACGTGTCACGTACTTAACATAAATAAATGGCCAGCCCCTATACTTCAAAATTCCATAAAAATTTCGTAGTTTACATGAAAAATTCAGCCAAAAATACTTTCCATGTTGGCACACACAAATCACCTCACATTAAGGCCAAAATGTGAAGATTCCAAGTTTAATTTTGTCACATGTTAATGGTACCATTTAGACCAGCCAAGTGCTGAGATTTAAAGTATATATTACATATATTATGTATAACATGATATATATAACATGGGCAAAAGTTGGAATTTAAATTAGAGAAAAATCGGGTAATCGATAAATATCGAAAATTCGGTTTTCTACGCACACAACACATGGAACGTTTTTGGTGCATCATGTGACACGTATCTAGACACTTTTTACATATGATATACATCTTAAAGTGTTCTAGAAAATTAAATTAAGGGCTGATTGGAATATAACATGTGTGTATTATTAAATGTGCATTATTTTACAAAGTTAGCAAAAATAAATTTCAGCACATGCACATACACATTCCAACGTCACCTACAGCTGATTTGGAGCATATGTGGAGCTTTTTTGGAATCTTGATTGGTCAAGGATCAATCATACAATGTTGGTGAATTGAAGAGAGAAGCTACAAATGGTAAGAATTCAAAATATATCTCTCTTATGTCACATGCTGAAAATTTCAGCATACTACACACAAGCTGACCGAAATTTTGCTCTTCAATGTGACATATTTTGTCATCTTTTATTATGTGATTAATTAGAAGAAGAAATGGAAAGGTTTTGAATATTATTTAAATAAATAAATGGTGATATTTTGTATATCACACATGCTGAAAACCTTTCAGCATGTGTACAACTTTGTGGCCGAATTTGAGAGCCAAAATGTGTCCAAGTTCATTTCTTAGTTGGTAGCAATACTTACCACAACTTGGTGATTCAATTTTTAAAGAAAAAATCAAGGTAAATTGGGTATTATCTTGAAAGAAAAGGAATGGTGCACATGCTGAAAATTCAGCATGGCAATGAGACTAGTTGGCCGATTTTTTCATTAAGATTGGAAGGATTTTTATCTTGCAATTTATGTGACATATCTTATGAGTTATGGAAGTTATTTTGTGATGATTTTTGGCACATGCTTAAGTGTATTCTCAGATTTTTTTCCAAGTCATCATGATGACAACGTTAAACCAATAAGGAGGTGCCAAGTAAGCGAAGACTAAATGATCATCCAATAAGAAGATGTCAAGTAAGCAAGACCTTGTCACAATGATGTCTTACACTCTCTCAAGGACTTAAAAGATAATTTTCAAGAGGGGGAGGCACTACACAAGGGACGGCCTGCACAAGTTAAAAGGAAAGAGAAGAGAGCAAACAAAACAAGGCCAAGCATTGCAAATCAAAGTGATCAAAAAGCCTAGTTCTTCTTCTTCTACATCCTCTTTCTTTCTCTCTTCTTGTAAGCCTATTGTATTCATATCTTTCAATCTTGAATAGGCTTGACATAGACCACCACTCAATATATATCTTTGTAAAAGGTTGATCAAGGTGTGATCAATCTTCATTCTTGCTAGATGGTGGTGTTCCTGCGAATTGTATTGAACATACAAGGTTTGTAAAGGGTTGGAGTTGGTGTGTAACTCCATCAACCCTGTGGTAAGGTGTTTTTGAGTTGTGTGATTAGTGTGAACCAAGGAAGGTGTTCCTTGAAGACTGGAGTAGGTTGTTGATAACCGAACCAGTATAAAATTCTTGGTGTCATTTACTTTCAGCACTGATTTTCTGTTTCAGCACTTTTACTGTTTTTAATCACGTCCGTAAAAATAGTAAATGAATTTCAAAAATCACGAAAATTTCAGAAAACATAGCCACACGTGTTAAGGTTCTTTTGGCGCAAGTTTCAACCTTTTGGACAAGTATAAGTCATTCAAACGTCCAAAGATCTGAGACTAGTGCAGTCTGATTTTCAGGCTTGCAAAGGTTGAGACTTTGAGTGTATTTGACTAACTTCCGAAAAGACTTTTTCAAAACTGTTTCAACCCATTTAAATATAACATATAAGGGGTTAGTGTTTAAATTTTCAGAGCATTTGGAGTTGTGCACAAATAGAAATTAATTTTTCAAATCAGTGTATCGTTTCTGGCAGATTTGCACAATCTGACCACCAACAAATTTTCAAGGGGTTATAGATTGAATTTTAATCTAAAATTTTTATGAGACATTCATAACATCTGAGTATAAGTTCTCTCCAAATTTCAGAAATTTTGAAGACCTCTAACCTGGTTTTAAAAACATTTTAATACAGGTCCTGAAAACAGAATCTGTTTTCAGAAGTTGAATTGGTTAGGTTTAAAGAAATTTTAAAAACCACACTTTTCGCACCACCTATTCAACCCCCCCTTCTAGTGGTGCCTTGCAAATCTTACATGAAGTACAACCTAATTAAAATTGCATGATACTGCTGTAGCTGAAGCAGATAATTGGCTCAGCATATGGTGGTATCGGTGCAGCAAATGGTGGTACCGGCTCTGCCGACAGAGGTTCCTGCGGTGGTGGAGGAGGAGGTAACTGTGTCGGTCTGTCAGCATGAGGTCTCCCTTTCAGACGTTAACACGTCCTATTGGAAGCATTTATTATCAATATAACATTTAAACGACATAAATTAAGTTTATTTCAAGTGATTCGTTTAGGTTCTTAAATTAGGGTTTTGAAATGAACACTTCATAAATTACGTAAAGCTAAAATTTTTTATCCAGTTATCCCTAAACCGTTCTAGTGATCCTAGGCTAAGGCTGTCGCTCTCGGACTAAGATCATAACTTAAGTTCTACGATCGTAACTTATATTCTAAGTTGTTTAGTTTACTGTTTCTGCTGTGGATCTTGAGTCTTGGCTCTGATACCACTTGTAGCGCACGCCCGAAACTAGGGTTCACGCCCAGTGCATCCGCCATACTCTACTACAAGAAGTACAGGGCATCGATATATACATGTGCATGTCGACATGAAACATGAATCAAAATAGCAGAAGTGACGCAAAGATAAACATGCGACATGGAATGTCGTACATATCATCATAAACATTACAAACTCTGAAATATCCGATGTCTCAAATGATACAAATACAAATACAGCAGCAGTCTCAAAAACTAAGTCCTGGCGTACATCATCTCTCAAGTATAGTCTACGTGAGGCTCGTCATCTATGTACCCAAGCTTGGTGACCCTGTCCTCTATAAGTGTTAAAGGCAAGCGTGAGCGATAAAATGTAATCGTCCAGCAAGTAGTCCTACTAGATCGTCATGTGGATCGTGCATGGGGAGAAGGGTAACAAAGTAATAATAAGTATAATAATGAACATAATAAAATGCGTCTCCATTTACAAACAAGTGACATAACATAAGTATAATAAATAACATGCAACACATAAGAATTTAACATCATAACATAGGAATCATGAATCTTTTGCCTAAGTCCATAACATCACATACATATCTATACTTACATTCTAATCCATATCCTAAGCTCAGGTCATAGGCGTATAACAACTACACTTTCATGCATAATTCCTACTTCGTTCATTTAATGACATCATAGATTTAAGGATATTCTAAACATAACCTAAGGGTAACATGATTATGATGTGATGCATAAAACATGACTTTTCATATGACTTTTCCATAAACTTCCATAACATGTCATTTTCATAACACGAAGACATAACATTTTTCATAAGTGGCTATATCACTTTTCATAAGAATAATAACGCACGACATACCGAATGATTCCCCCTATATATTACATATACGACATAAAACATAAGTACATGTCCTAACAGTGATACGTTATGACAGAGATCTCGTGTCCTGGACCTAGTGTTACACTCGGTCATAACGTAAACATTTGCCCCTGACACCTGCCACTCTGCTCCCGATGTCAGGCTGGCGCACCATAGCATAACATCGACATAAACATAATATAACATGTGTCGTTCGAATCATTCATCTCGTGTTTATTATTTGTTACGGTATGAACTATTAAAACATGTGATGAGATAAAAATGATTTCTAAACTTTTGTTTCATGAAAACGCTAATTTTTGGCCATGAGGGTATTTTGTTCATTTTACGCCTTAATTATCGACATCCATTACTTCACTACATCCTACTTGTCATAACTTAAAGAAAATACTACTTTTACCCCCCCCCCCCCCCCCCCCCCGCAAAAGGTACCCCTCGGTTTTGTTCCTCAAAATAGCCCCTTTTTGTGTATTTTCACCCAACACCACTTATTAATTTGTATTTCCATATACATTACATATTTCAACACTTCATCATTTCTAGCACTTATTTCCTAACTTCTTTGACATGCCACATAAAAATACATAACTCGCATCATAATTTACATTTTATTTTATATTATACATATAAGTATACATAATTATGAAGTAAAGTTATAAAGAGTCACACCTGCCGAATAGAATCCATGTCTGGATAATGCATGCGCTGCGGTATTTGCCTCCCATGGGCAGCAATGCAACAACAAAGCATTTATGCTCAGGAACTGTATGGTGCGTTTCAAGTCTACAGCCAATGAACCTGTGTATCGATCCGGAGTAGAAAGATGGTTAAGCAACAATCGACAATCTGTCTCAATTATTAGTTGTTCATGATCCCTGACGTAATAGATTAGAGCACACTGAAGAGCCATAAGTTCAGCCAGCAATGGCAATTTAGCTAGTAAGGAGAAACAAATCACGGAGACAAATTTCCCCTGATGGTTTCGTAACACAGTGCCTTTTGCAGCAGTAATGAGACCCACTGCTGCATCAACATTTAATTATAACTTGCTTGTTTGCAGCAATTCCCAATGAACAACTCTATGCCTTCGCATTCTTAATGGAGGAGAGAAGTTCCGTGCGGCCAGATGAGGGATATGTTGAGAGTATTTGCAACCCTGTGTTGTCGCACACCAAGTATATATATGATCACGGATACGCTCGAACAGCCTCCTATATGAGAAGCAGCTATCCCCAAATCTGATACTCGTATATTCTTTCCAAATGACCCATGTTACAAATGAGAGTACTATGTCTCTCAATTGACCGAGCATGGTATGCTTTGGAGAAATTCGCCACCAGCGAAAAAAATAAGCTTGAATAGTGAGCTGCCAGGCATCGGACCAGAGAATAAGATCGATATCTCTTGCCATAAAGGCTGTATCACTAGACAACGTATGAAAGATGGATATCTCTTGCCATAAAGGCTGTATCACTGGACAACGTATGAAAATATGATCTTGTCTATCATAATGTATCTGGAAAATCACACATTGCATTGGAAAGATGGTTTGCCAAGTGTGAAGGTTGTCAGCCAAAGGCAACGATCACATCCAGAGTTTCCATATGAAAATGCTGCACCCCAAAGAGTTGCCTGCCACCAAATATATCGGGAGCAATCCAATATTGTCGAAATAGATACTAGCAGGCTATAAACTGACTTTAATGTGAATTGCCCAGAAGAATCACCTGCCCAATGTAGTCCATCCGTAGAATATTGTACACGAGGAGACATATAATCATGTATCCGACAAATACAATTCCAAGTAGCTGAATCGTAAATGTTTGCATATACCGTACTTCGTTGACCATACTTAGCCCGACTGTAGACCGCCCACAATGATTGTTATTGATGATATTTCCACCACAAAAGACAACCGTATGCCTTCTGAACTAGCATAAGGTTCCGAATGCCTAAACCACCATATGTTGTGGGCCGACAGATATTGTCCAAGGATTGCCATTGATGGCAGCCATGCCACAAGAAATGTGACATTTTTCTGTTCAAAGTAGCAATAACACTCTTTGGTAATCGCGAACTAGCTATAATATGAAGTGGCATAGAACATAGAACATGGCGATTCAAAGTCAGACGAATAGCCATGGGTAGGAGTTTTGAAGACCAAAGATTCAGTTTAGCATCAAAATTAGCAATTAATGAAACACAATCATCCGCACGATTGATACCCTTATAGAGAAAAGAGATAAGATGCTTGATTGGTAAGGTAGTCAAACGCATACCCAACTCATGGGAAACACGTGTCCCCGAAATACCCGCACCCACCACTACCTGCCTTTTATGGAGATTCACCAGTTGTCCAAATGCTTGCTGATACGAATCCAAAAAATGTCGAAAAAGGTCTTAAATTACAAATAGATCCATTTTAAAAAATAACAAGATCAACTGCAAAAACCAGATGCGATACCTGAGGGACGCGTCCTGCCTGAAAGCCGCATAAATCTCTAGCCTCCATAAGTGCCTTAAGTCCTCGTGAAAATCCTTCAAAAGCGAGAACGAAAAGGAGAGGAGATAACGGGTCACCTTATTTAACTCCACGTGAAACCGAAAAGAAGCCCGCCAGTTTGCTATTAATTAAGACCGAAGATCGTGTGGTGGACATGTTATTCAAAAGAATGCGCACGAGACATGGGTGAAAGCCCATTTTCATCAAAAGCTTCTGAAGACAGGACCAATATACCCTATCAAACGTCTTTGCCATGTCTAACTTGATAATAACATGTCCACCTCAAACTGGTCGATCTAGTACATGCACCATTTCCTGAGCCAACAGAATCTGCTATGTAATATCCTGACCCTTCATAAAACCCGCCTGCTCTGGGGATATTAACCACGGCAGTACGAACGACAATCGTGTGGCAAACAATTGTGTAATTACCTTGGATAGAAAGTTAGTCAGAAAAATCGGCCAAAAGTCAAAAAACGTGTGTGGATTGGCCACCTTAGGAATCAGAGTAATAAGCATCGCAGTACCTGGCTCGGAGGATGAATACCTAAGAAAAACTCTTGCACTACTTTATATACATCCATATGAATTACCTTCCAGAAATAACAACAAAAAGATCCAGAAAAGCCATCAGGACCAGACGCACTAGTCGGACTAAGATCTCATTTGCCTATTTTACCTCCTGCAAGGTCGGCAAGGATAATAGATGACTATTATCCTCATCTGGTACTAGGGTGGGAATATATTGTATGGTGGACTCGTGCCGAGAAGTTGTGACATCCGTAAATAGAGTCTAATAATAATGGATCATTTCTAGTTCAATATCTTGGAGGTTATCGCACTCTACGCCATCCTCACGGATTATCCGACGTATAGCTTGTTTTCGGCGCCTCTCCTTAACCGTTTGATGGAAAAACGAGTATTTGTGTCTCCTTCGCAAAACCATTTGACATTTGCCTTTTGTTTCCAAAACAATAGTGCACGAGACTATGCAATGCGTAATGTAGCCATAGTCTGATGATACTTCATCCGTGTGTTATCCGATGGATTAGAATCAAAAGCTCTTTCACAACCTGTGACCTCAGCCTCAGCAACAACTATTGCATCAAAGACATTACCAAAGACCTCTTTATTCCATATTTGTAAATGATACTTGAGTTGTTTCAATTTAGAATAGAATCCCCATATTCCTCCCACTGTCGGAAATGATTGCCAATGATGACTAACAAAACTTTGAAAATTGGGATGGGTTGTCCAAACATCCAAATATCTGAAGGAAGCAGATGTGGTAGAAGTGTATGCAATACATTCTATATAGATAGGAGCATGATCTGAAGTAGCGCAATTTAGATGCTCACACTGAACGCCTAAAAATAAGTCAAGGAAATCCGATGAACACAGAAATCGATCAAAGTGTCGCCAAACTATGCCTAACCCTCGAGCCATCACACCAAGTGTAGGGAGATCCTTGAAAAGTAAGCGACTGAAGGGAGCAGGCTGAGATAAAATCATTGAAATCCTGTAATGATCGAAGTGATGGAGAAGACCGACCTTTATGTTCATTAAGCGTCAAGAAATTATTAAAATCTCCTCCAACAAGCAATGAATGTCTAATGTGTCCTGAAATGAAGAAAGGCCAGCCTATAAAGGACGACGTGTAGTAATAGAATGAAGACTATATACAAATGTACACAAAAAGAGTCCCCTGTGAGTAACCAACAAAACCGCGTGGAATTATTCTAGATGCCGGGCCGTTCTCCTTCCAGCCAAAAGAAAGAATCTCGCCAAAATATCCAAATGTTATCGCTACTAACAGACACAGCTTGAGAGAAACCAAGTTTTAGACAATATGAAACCAATGATGTGGCCCTAGCCTTAGGTTCAATAACAACAAGAATATGTAATTGGTACCGTCGAACTAAAGATAATAATCGATCAACAGAAGTTCGAATACCTCTGACATTCCAAATCATAACCTTCATTGTGTCGATAATATATCAAATGAGTTTGAGAGGGCTGCCCGAGATCATGTAAATGGCAGAGAAAGTGGCTCGTTGTGTCTATGCTGACGCCTCAATAGTTTTGGTGGAATCCGAAATTGCCTATCATCACCTGAGGCTATTGGCGTTGTTTGATGGGGCTGGGATTCACCCATATGGGTCTGTTGCATCTCCTCCAGAACTACCTCTTGGACCATAAAGCATCTTCTGAAGATGTGGCAGACAACTGAGCACTAGAAGGAATAATTTCTACCTCACTATCCGAAATGGAGGACGAATTAGGATTAGCAGGCAAATCAGTGAAAATACTGTCACCGATTCCTTGCAATCTGGAAATATCTTGAGGATACGGAGATAGTAGCAATATGAGTCATGTCAAGAGATAAAATTATCGAAGGTTGTGCCTTTAAAGTAGGAGGGAGGGGATTGTTTTCCGTCATGTCCATGTGCATGGGCAGGTTTTTCTTAGGGGTCTAACGCTTTGATGGCTCATTTGACAACTGTGGTACCCGCTTACCTTCTTTAGGATAAACACGCTCTGGTTCTTGGGAATCGATCTTCTCGCAATTAGAAGACTTATGTCCTAATCGAAAGCAAGAAGAGCAATACGACGAAAGATCTTCATAAATAACAGGCTGAGAGATAGTGCGATTAGATACTTGTATAAAAACTCACGTAGGCAAATCCTCGGAAATATCAACTTCAACACATAAACACGCCACCGATGGCCTGAGAACCTCTGCTGTAGCCGCATCTAATTTCATTGGGGTTTCAAGCATACGACCTATCTGAAACAAGGCATCCTGCTGATGAAAATGTATTGGCAATCGTGGCAATGCAACCCATATCGGAACAATCAGAACATCAACTTTAGGATCATAATCAAGGGTCCATTTGGTAACCCTCATATATTTACCTGCAATGGTCCGGCTTTGTCGTGCAAAACATCGGAGATAATCTGAAACCTGGTCGAAGTGCAACAAAATGTGCGTAGAATCAAGAAGCCCCATACGTACCATGCTTGTGAAACCAATGCAATCAATACTTGCTTGGATGGTGGACATCGGAGGTCGTCCATACCAAAACGTTCCAACCAATGTGAATCGATAAGGAGGCGCAAGAGAGATGATCTCATCTTCTGAGAATTAGATCATGGGGCTCCCTTTATACCGTTGGATGGCTTTGGGGCAATAAAAGGTTCGGTTGATCTAGAGAACAGTGATGCAAAAGACTTCCCTAAAGTCGATCGCGTAGGGGGACTACGGTGTCAGCCGTTTGGCCGCAGATGATGCCATTTGTGGACGATACAATCACCGATGAATGTAGACAGAGAAGAAGGAGAATATGAGAGTAGAGGAGAGGGAATTAAGCAACGGCGGCTCTAGGCTGTCGGCCCCCGCTGGTCACTATAGTTGGAGAGCATATCGGGTTTTCCAAGCACACGACATATATCAAACTATTTTTCATTCTATTATACATATATGTATACACAACATGTAATAAAAATTTTTAAACCCTAAAAATTATCCTAGGACTATGTGTATGTGTACGTACATTCATATATATATGTTTTATCACATATCACCATTTAATTACCTCCATTTTAGGCCTTATGGCGGATTACCCACTCACACACAGATATACACTTAAATCTTATGTTTCTTCCATTTGACATACAAGTTGAGAGTTGAATTTATTTATATTAACCATGCTCATATTAGTTTCCATTATCATACTTATTTTCAATATTATGACTTAATGGAAACACATAAAACATAAACATAATGGAAACCATAAAAGTGAACTTTATGAGCTATAAACATCCTTTACATACACATTTTGAAGATGGATGATGAAACTCAAGTGGAGTGCCAAAAATGGCCATATGGCCGTGTGCATATGTGTATGTAAATGTGAGGATGATCATCAAAAACAACTCTTGTAACCATGTATGTAAGTCATGATTATGATGCATATGTGAACATGCTAAAAACATGATCTTAAAACATGTAAAAAACCAACATACCAAAGAAAATGTATACTTGATAATCATCATAAAGAAATAAATAAACAAATACACCAAGTTGGATTATTTACACACTTTTGTTAACATTACTTATCTCTTCACTTTCTTCTTTATTTTCCTCATATATCTTCTAAGAATACTGTTTTTATTTCATTTTTACCTAAAGTCTATGTTTTGTGTGTGGGGTCGTGTGTATGTAGGTGGATATATTTTCTTGCAAAGAAATAATTTGTTAAAATGTCTCACTTATGGCGGAGGAATACCATAGTACAATGTCACTTCATCAAAGGTAAAATGCCAGTGTAAAGTAGTAATTATTGACAAACACCAGTCGTATATGATATGCTACATTAAAACCTTACCAAGTAAAACCACCTTTGTGGAAAAACCTTGGTGAAGGAAAAAGCGTACATTTTATAGGACTGGTAAAGGATATATTGAAAAAAGAGTTAGTAGCAGAGGCGCTTGTAATCTGGAGCCAGGTAGCAGTCGAGAGTGAGAAAGCAGGTATTTATGACGCCCGAAAGATAATTTATCAGAGTAGTTTCAGTTTTCCATTGAGCATACAGAGATATTGAAATGCAGGGCCAAGGCGGGGGTGCACTCCGGCAATTAGACCTCCAATGCCATATATTCCACCACACAAACATGCAAAAAATACAGAACGGCTGGGTCATTATCAATTTAAAGTGGTAACATGCAAAAGATCCACATTGAGACAAGTAAATACCCATGTTTCCTGCATACAAGGATACAAGCAACAAGATTTGGAAGAAAGCCATAATATATAGTAGCAAAGCAGTCCCAAAGAAAGAAAGTGTAGTTACCCGGGTTGTCTGTGTCATACAAGAACACAGGCAACGATCCAAGCAATGTCGCCATAGTGAATCAGGAGACTCAAGTTTGTAAATATGCAGTGGTGCCATCAGTAAGTAGAGCTGCTTTAATGTAGGTAGGCAAAGAAGCATATGTACTAAATATGTTAAGCCCGGAAATAGCTGACCATAACGAGCAAGCAGATGTGCCACTATATTCCCTTGACGTGGGATAGAGGTAATATTTCCATTATCTAGCTGCAGAAAACTAGTCAAGCGATCACGGGGGTGAGTGCAAACCTAATCCACAATTGCTATTGAGTCAAGCTCCAAATCAATATAATGATAACGCTGCAAAAAATATATCATCGCTAATGTAGCCGCCTGAAGCTCAGCACAGAAAGGTGTAGCTACCGGAAGATAAAAAACCACAGCTCCACAGAACACTCCTGCTGAGTCGCGTATTACAGCACCACCCGCTGCCAAAAGTGAGCCATGGGCTGCATCCACATTTAACTTTAAACATCCAGGGGCCGTGCTAGCCATCGCACCACCCGAGGTCTACGCAATCGGATTTTCGATGAAAGGCCGTGTGACAAAATGGACACCATCTTTTGATCCAAAGTGTGACATTCCCATTGTTCCCGTCTGGGTATCCATCTATGGACTTCCATTATTTCTTCACAACAAAGCTGTGTTTTAGGATATTGCTCGAATGTTTGGTGAACCTTTACGAATGGATTCTACAACGTCACAAGGTATTCGTCCTTCTGTTCTTCGGCTATGTGTAGATATTGATTCCAAGGCATTGCCTAGCCGTTTACATGTACTTGGCGGAGAGCATTATTTTTATCTAACTGTTTACTACGAGGATGTGCAACAATATTGTTGTGATTGTAGTGTTTTGGGACATGACTTGAAATCCTGCCTTAAAGGACACATTCAACTGCCGCCAGTAGAGAAATCTTCATATGCCATTCGCCTCCTCCTAAGCCTCAGAAAACCGGATGGACACCTAAAAAGGATGCTGGCGGTGATAAGCGCATCAATCTACCTGCTACTGCCCATATAACTATCTTGGAACGGGATGATGACCATCATTCAATATCAAATAAGCCGCGTATCCCCAGATCCCCTCAATCCTTTCTGGAAGCTGACCACGATAAATTATTTGTACCGCCTACCCAAAATTTATCCCTTCTAGGCAAATCACATGACATCCCAAACGCCACAGTTGATGGGCCATTAGTTGCTAATGTGTCTGATTCAGAAATTGGTCCAGTGGCTCGTTAGGACAACTATGACGCTATGATTATGAGCCCAAAGTCGGATGATGAGCTTCTCAATTATATTCAGCGAGATATTGTGGTATTCCTTCGGACACTGGAAAAACGAAATGTAGGCAGCATCAGATCATCTTTCGCATCGTCTCTTGTAAGCTGCAGATTCCATGATAGACTTACAAGAACCGGTGCCACATATACATCATCGCAGATCACGACGTACAAAGGCCAAAATTGTGAAAAATGCAATGCAATTCAGTTCTGCAATTGATATTGCAGTCAATAAGCAGGAACAAGAATACAAATCATAAGCGAATGTATAAAGTGAGAAATACGAGGGAGAAGCCTCTGCGATCAAAGACGAAAAACCAGAGAGGAAATTGGAAGAACTGAATTTTGATTAACTCCAACTGAGAAAAAACTGTTGGTTACACCGAGTTATATCAGCAAGAAAAACGAAGAAGATGAAATAACCGTTCTATGCGAAATTACAAATATGTCCCTACGGTTAAATCTGGTAATGTACAAATCACAGGGTCAAAACCGTCATTTCACCATATTTAAAAAGTTTGGCACTTGGCCTCTTCTTCCTCCCGCACCTCCTGCACCATTGCGCACCAGCTCTCTTCCACACCTCCAGATTCTTCCATTCTGCACTCCCATAACCGTTCTCTATGTTACCAACCATTGATTGAGCTTCTTATCTCACGGCTGTCATTCGTTTCTACTTGGATCATCAACTGCCTCATCATGATCCACGCCATTCTTAACCGAGCCAATCACCTCTCTTTCTTCAACACCCCCCTCAAGCACAGCTTGGTATAAACGTTGAATGATCCAGACAGCTCCAACAATTTTTCCAGTCTCCTTCTATCCAAAGGCTTAGTAAACATGTCGGCTAATTGTAACTCAGTATGCACAGGCATCAACTTGATCACCCCATCAGTCACCTTGTCTCTCACCACATGACAGTCAATTTCAATGTGTTTTGTCCTCTCATGGAATACAGGATTCTCCGCTATGTACATAGCACTTTTGCTATCACAAAACAACTCTACTGGTCTCCTTTCTTCTATCCTCAGATCTCTAGTCAAATAGATCAACCACTGTAATTCACACACTGCCAGGGCCATTGCTCTGTATTCACCTTCCGCAGAAGATCTGGATACAGTAGATTGTTTCTTTGCTCTCCAAGAAATCAAAGCTCCTCCCAAGAAAATGCAATACCCAGTAACTGATCGTCTGGTCTCTTAGCATCCTGCCCAGTCAGAATCAACAAATCCTTTCAGCACTAAGTCTCCTGAGCCAGGAAATAAGAGTCCTTGCCCAACTGTGCCTTTGAGATACCTAAGTAGCCTATGTCCCGCCTTCAAATGATTTACTGTCGGGCAATCCAAAAACTGACTTAATTGTTGTACTGTGAATGAGATATCTGGTCTGGTGATCGTGAGATATATCAATTTGCCAATCAACTGCCTATAATGCGTCACATCCTCCAGCAAATCAGAGTCATTATGCACCAATTTCACATGAGTCTCCATGGGGGAGATAGCTGGTTTGGACTCAAGAAACTTCATTTCCTTCAGCAATTCCACAGTGTACTTCCTCTGGTTAATGTAAATTCCCTTCTGAGATCTAGCTACCTCAATTCCCAAAAAACTTCAGTTCTCCCAAGTCCTTGATCCGAAATTTCAATTGTAAAGCATGCTTAATTTTTTGAATAGCACCTATATCCTCACTGGCAACAATCACATCGTCCACATAAACCAATACTACCAGCAATGACCCTCCATTTGATTTGGTGAACAGCGTGTAGTCATGTTTGGACTGCTCAAACCCCTGACTTAACAAGAAAGCAGTCAACTTTGCGTTCCATTCCCTACTCGCCTGCTTCAGCCCGTAAAGAGACTTTTGTAACCTGCATACAAGGTTTGGCTGGTGCAGTTTTATTCCTTGTGGTGGTGACATATAGATTTCTTCATGAAGGTCCCCGTGTAAAAATGCGTTATTTACATCCAGTTGGTGGAGATGCCAACCAAGCCTTGCTACCATGGCTAAAACCATTCTCACAGTGGCCATCTTCGCTACTGGTGAAAAAGTGTCTTGATAATCTACACCATACTGTTGCGTGTACCCCTTTGCCACCAATCTAGCCTTATATCTCTCAATGGATCCATCAGCTTTATGTTTTATTTTGTAAACCCATTTACAACCAATGGGTTTCTTTCCCTCAGGTAATGGCACCAGACACCACGTATCATTCGCTTCAAGTGCTTCTAGTTCGTTTTTCATGGCTTCTTGCCACTCAGGGACTCTAGATGCTTCTGCAAATGAGTTAGGTTCTGTATATGCATCAACACTTAAAACATATGTTCTGTGTTTTGGTGTCAACTGATCCATGGTGAAGTATTTGTCTAATAAATGAGGAGAGGAAATTTGGTGGTGAGGAGTATAGACATGATTGCAGTGATACTGTTGTAGATATGGTGGTGGCCTTCGGATGCGCTTAGGAAGATGAGCCTCAACTGACTTTGGAATGTGTATGGGAATTTCAATGCCAGTTATAGGAACAGGCATGAGAGTTTGGCTTGGTGAAGACTCAGAATTAGACTCAGATGAGGGAGTTTGGCTTGGTGAAGACTCAGAATTGGACTCAGATGAGGGAGTTTGGTTTGGTGAAGATTCAGGGTTGGACTCAGATGAGGGAGTCTGGATTGGGAGATTAACTTGAGCTTGTTTCCCATGTGGCTGAATTGAGTGTGGTGGAAGATTATGTGAGTGTGGTTGGACTGTCTGAATTGAGTGTGGTGGAAGATTATGTGTGTGGTTGGTCTGTCTGAAGTGAGTGCGGTTGTAGATTATGTAAGCACTGCCCCCCCAGACGGACAACCAGATGATATGGCCGTGTCTTGGCTGAAGGGAAAGGTATGTTCAAGAAATTGAACATCCCTTGAGATGAAGATTTCTGATGATTTTAGGTCCTGGATGATGTAACCTTTGGTTGTGTGAGAGATGCCTAAGAAAACACATCTCCTTGATCTGGAACTAAACTTGTCTTTGGACGGGGATGTATCAACAGCATATGCTAGGCATCCGAGTACTTTGAGATTTGAATAGTTTGGAAGCCTTTTATAAAGAAGTTCATAAGGACTGTGATGGTGCAGTAATGGAGATGGTAGGAGATTTATGAGATATGAGGCATGTTCTACACAGAAACCCTAGCATTTAATGGGCAGGTTGGCTTGGAATCTGAGAGCTCTGGCTATGGTTAAGAGATGTTGATGTTTCCTTTCTACAATGCCATTCTGCTGTGGTGTATATACACAGCTGGTTTGGTGTTGTATGCCTCTATCAGCATAATACGAAGTCATTTTGAACTCAAGCCCGTTGTCAGTTCTGATGGTTTTAACAGAAGTATTGAAATGTACATACACATAATTGCAGAAACTTTGAATGATAGCTCTAACTTCAGATTTCGTTTTTAGCAGATACACCCAACAATATCTCGAATGATCATCCACTATAGTAAGAAAGTATTTTTGTTGATACAAGGTGGGGTGCCTATATGGCCCCCAGATATCCATATGAACCAGATCAAAGGGAGAATGAGATATAGAGGTAGAAGTAGGAAATGGTAATCTTTTTTGTTTAGCCAATGGACAGATGTTACATGTATCAGTATCATCATGCGCTGCAACTTGAGGATCTATTTTGTGTATGTCTTGTAATCTGGAATTGGGCGGATGTCCAAGTCTTGAATGCCACAATTTTGAGCTTGTGACAGACGCAGTGAATGTTTGAAAAACAAAGGCATGAAGATTTGTGTCTTGGGATCCAAAGAGATAGTAAAGACCATGTGTGAATCTAGCTGAACCAATCATCTTCCCGGTTATATGTTCCTGGATAACACATGTATTGGAGTCGAATGACACATCAATTGCACCAGATTCAGTCAACTTACTCAATGACATCAAGTTAAAGGCAAAGGAGGGAACATGTAGCACATTTTTCAGAACAAGGAGAGGACTGACTCTAACCGAGCCAACATGTGTAACCAACGCAAAATTTTTATTTGGCAATTTTACAGTCATGGAACTAACAGAGTGATATGAATCAAAGACAGATAGAGAACAGCTGATATGGTCAGTGGCACCAGAATCCAGAATCCACATGTTTAAGTGTTTATGCAATACATTACCTTTCCCTTTTTCAGAAGCCTCAGAGCACTGAGCAGACATCACAGCGTGCTGGCCCCCACCAATGTCTCTTTCTCCTTGATTGCTCCTCATCTTCTCCTTATGGTCCTGCAACAAATTCATCAATTGCATATATTGTTCAGGTGTAAACATAGGAATAGCCTGTGAGACTGAGTTAACTCCCTGCTCATTGCCATTATCAATGGCTTGACCTCCGTCATACTCAGTATTATCATACCCACCAAACTCCTGTTCAGCCATCACATCAACATCAACACAATTGGCCTCACTTCTTGGTTTATAGCCCGGGGGTAACCATACTTTTTATCGCATCTATCAACAGTGTGTCCAATCATGTTGCAATGTGTACACACTGGTGCCTTGGAATTCCCTTGAACAGACCTTGAGAAATCCTTCCTAAAACCTCTACCCGCAGGCCTTTGCCATCCTTGGCCTGAACCTGCAAATCCCCCAGACCTAGGCAAAAAACTTCCAGCTCTGTTGACTCCATTGACATTCATAACCGTCGTTGGATTATTACTAACTTGGTTCTGCATTCCTGAATAGTTCAGTTTCCTTTCTAGTTTAACAGCCATTGCAAATGTAGTTTTAAGATCAGGCAATGGAATAGACAACAGAACCTGTGACTTCACAGGCTCAAACTCTTCATTAAGTCCTTTAATGAATTTAATCACATAATCTTCTTGAATAAATTTGTTAATCTGATTAGACACATTGCAAGTACATCTATTACATACGCAACTTGGAATGGATCTAAGCACCATTAATTATTCCCACAACACCTTCAATTTCGTGTAGTAATCAGTTACGGAGCACTCACCTTGCTTAGTTGCGTAAAACTGCTCCTGTAAATCTGACAATCTAAACGCATCAGCGTTCCCATACCTGTGCTTTAGATCATTCCATATGTCAATTGCATTGTCAAACCACATGACACTTTGACCTATAGATGGTATCACCGAATTCACAATCCATGAGGCCACCATGTTATTAGCTTTACTCCAAGCTGCATACCTTCGATTTGCTTCGTCTGGTTTAATCACGGCACCAGTTACAAATCCAGTTTTGTTCTTCGACTCCAACGCTCTTCTAAACGTTCTACTCCAGCCATGGTAATTATTGCCATCAAGCAAAGGCTGCACCAAGACGAGTGACGGACTGTCACTCGGATGTATATACAAGGGATCCTCTGCAGGATCCACACCAGTAGCATGAAAATTTGATGAGGAGCTAGGGGAATTCACACTCGAAGCCATGAATGAACCAAAATTCATCAATTATAATCACGGAACTCGCTCTGATACCATGTAAAAAATGCAATGCAATTCAGTTCTGCAATTGATATTGCAGTCAATAAGCAGGAACAAGAATACAAATCATAAGCGAATGTATAAAGTGAGAAATACGAGGGAGAAGCCTCTACGATCGAAGACGAAAAACCAGAGAGGAAATTGGAAGAACTGAATTTTGATTAACTCCAACTGAGAAAAAACTGTTGGTTACACCGAGTTATATCAGCAGGAAAAACGAAGAAGATGAAATAACCGTTCTATGCGAAATTACAAATATGTCCCTACGGTTAAATCTGGTAATGTACAAATCACAGGGTCAAAACTGTCATTTCACCCTATTTAAAAAGTTTGGCACTTGGCCTCTTCTTCCTCCCGCACCTCCTGCACCATTGCGCACCAGCTCTCTTCCACACCTCCAGATTCTTCCATTCTGCACTCCCATAACCGTTCTCTATGTTACCAACCATTGATTGAGCTTCTTATCTCACGGCTATCATTCATTTCTACTTGGATCATCAACTGCCTCATCATGATCCACGCCATTCTTAACCGAGCCAATCACCTCTCTTTCTTCAACAAAAATGCTGTTACCTCCCCCCTCTGCATGGGTGAAGCGTTCTGCTTCTCAGTCTTCTTCAAGCTTTTCCTCTTTGCCCTCACAATGACTTGTATGATTTGGAATGTTGGTGGTTTGCATACTCCTTTGTACGGTTGAAACACCTTATCAAGAGTCACAAGCTTACGCTCTTAGTTTTCATTGAGCCAAAGATATCGACAGCTCAGTTAACGAGGTACCAGTTTTGTTTTTCTTTTCCCCTTCTATTTCAACCTATCGTGACAAAATATGGGTATTTTGGCAACATTCATCATTTCAATTGTTAGATATCTTTCATGGTGAAAAGGCCTCTCATCTTAGATATTTTTTTGCCTTCGACACATCAGTTTCTTTCTTGTAGGTGGATATATATATATATATATATATATATATATATATAATTTTATATATATTTTGGTTAAGGATGGGCGGTTCTGTCTGGATTTTATTTATGTAAAATACCCTCACTTATGGCAGAAGAATACCGTGGTTACATAAATGTGCCCTAGTTACGGAAGACACTCCCAAAAGAAAAATAGCTATACAGGAGTCTATAAATAACCGATAAAGAAACGAATACATGAATAAATAAATCATATGAATTTGAATCGCAATTGACGCAGACAATCATGTGAAGGCTGTCCAGAAGGGGTTTGAGATCCGCAGTGATAGGCTCCCCATGCAGCACAAAGAAAAATGATTAAACCAGGAGAAAAGTATTAAATATGAAGGCCAAGATGATAAGGAGGTAGTGCACATACCCACGTCGTCTTAGCTAAAGGGACCAAGGCAAACAACAAATGTAATGTGCCAACCTAAATGGGAGAAGACTGATTGGCGTGCAGCTATGTAAACGTGGCTCCGCGGTTCCGACACAAGCAAAGGCAAAGATTAGCATTTGTAATAAAAGAGTATATACAATGCAGATAATAAAGAAGTAAGCGCGTACTCGTGTTGGTCATAGCCGTGTAGACCAGGGGCAACAAAGTCCAGACAGAGCTAACCCATATGGGAGACAGTGCATGATGGTAGCAATCATGGAGGTCGAGGTCCATTATGAATATCATGGCCAGAATGCCGGAAGGTCGGTAACGCCACATCCGCGATGATGAAACCTCAGAGAGATGAAGGTAAAGAAGCGAATGAATCATATGAGGTAAAGGTTTGAGTGGAGAGAGCATGTTGTGCTAGTAAATGAGCGGGCACATTTGTTTCTCTGGCCGTGTGTACAAAAGATAAAGACCTCGAGAGCAGTAGAGTGCATAGTCTGTCTAAATCAGGGACAAGCAAGGATGAGGAGGAAGCAATAAGAGAAAGCAATTCAGCACAATCAACCTCCAAGATAACATCCACATAACGTGGGAGGTAATAGATGAGGGCAAGCAGGGCAGCTTCAGCTTCAACCCGCAAAGGCATGTCCAAGCGCAATAGAAAAGATATCCCATGAATAAAAGTACCAGCAGAGTTGCGGAGGAGACCTCCGCCACTCTATTGTGCCCTACCAACCGCTACATCTGTATTAAGTTTCAGGTGTCCAGGCGGTGGGGATGACCAGCGTATTATCCTTGGCCGATGAGCCCGTAGTGGTGGAGAAAGGCGGTCTGTGAATAATTATGGTATCGCAGCAGCAATTCTGGTATCAGACATAGATGATGCCCAAGTATATAGATCCATGTGAATAGAACGAGAAAGCAGGCAAGGAGACCAAGAGTGATCATCAAATGTAATTGAAGCATACACTTTCCAAATATTCCAAAGTAATACTCCAGGAAAACTGTTTGCATTGCTCCCAAAAAAGTTGGTGGAGCCGAAAACCATATATGCACCAAATATTTTCCACACACACATATATATACATATATATATATATATATATATATATATGTATATATATATATATGTATATGTATATATGTATATATATATATTGTGTATAATAATGACGGCGCGCTCCTCTCTGGTGATCTTCCGGCGGTGATAGCCACCGCTGGCCGCTGCTGCCGGAGACTCCTCTCCATCATCACTCCGATATCATCTCCGCTACGCAAGTATTCTTTTCTGATCCCCCTTCTGTCATTTGATCCGATACAGCCCCTGCGCAGGCTTTCTATTTCGCGCACCTCATGTCAGCGGCGCCGACTTTTGTGGCGGTAGTTACCGGCGCCGCCCGTTCCACCTCCGACAACATCCACATTACCCCAAAAACGGTTGCTCGTCATAAAGGCCTTCCATTGGTTTCTTTTCTCGATGATGAAATTGACGCCTTGGCTGAGCCCTACAGGTATTCTTTGGTTGGCACTTTTTGGTATGGCAGGCCCCCAATAAAAGTTATTCGTGAAGTGTTTGAAAAAATCGGTTTCCATCAAGATTTACGTATTACGCTGCTTGATAAATCACATATACTTCTCACTTTTGGTAATGAAGCGGATTATTTGCGTTGCTTTTATTGCCGATCATGGCAGATCTCTGGTTGTCATATGCGGATTACAAAATGGACTGTCGATTTTGATCCCAGTGCTGATGTTCCTATTGTGCCTATTTGGGTTGCTTTACCGTCTTTACCAATACATCTTCATCATAGGGCGGCATTGTTTGAGGTGGTCAAGCCGATAGGTATGCCATTAAAGTTAGATGTCGCCACTTCGGGTGGTCTACGCCCATCCGTGGCTCGTGTATGTGTAGAGGTTGATGTCTCCCAGGAATTACCTCAAAAATTTTACCTGCAGGCAAAAGGCCGAATGATACTACAATCCATAGTATATGAGGATCTCCCTCTTTTTTGCACTTCTTGACGTCGTTTAGGCCATGCAGCATCTGCATGTTCATCGATAGTCAATGGTCAGGCTCCTCCCACACAACCTCTGCCGCCTCCACCACCCCCGCCAAAATTGAATCTTCCTCCTCGTCAGCGATGGACCCCAATCAAAAAGAGTGTGACGTCATCAGGTGTGCCTAAGTCTCCTGCTCCGGCGATAAATAATGACGCCCCTACACCGATGGACCCGCAAGCCTTGCCCACGGCCATGCAGTCTGACACTGCCATTCCGCCTATGACTTCCCAGCACCATCATGTTACTGTGGTCCATAATGAAGAAGAATTCTGTGATGCAGCCGATCATCACCTCCCCTGTTGAGCCCCCACATGCTGACATAGGTCACTCTTCGGATACTGATTTGCCGATAGAAGGAACAATAGAGGAGGTTTTGGATGTTACGGAAGACATTGCCCGTAAAATGCAATCTATGCCGCCTTCGCCGGATGAAGATGTTCTGATATCGCGCTTAACAGAGGTTCAGTCGGCGACGGATTTTATACCCGTAGTCCCAAAACGTAAGCGCCGCCCCCGTAAGGACCTTCCACCTCTCCCACCTTCTACGATCTTAACTCGGAGTGCATCTCACGTTGTTCAGGGAAGTTCCTCTCTTACTCAATGAATATCTTAGTTTGGAATATTCGGGGAATGCGTGCCTCTTTGCCTAGATTAAAACATTTAATTACAGAACATCGGTTGCATTTGCTAGCTTTATTAGAGCCTAAACATGCACCTTCAAGCATTTGTCGATTCATATTGCAGCTTGGTTTTACGCACTCTTATGCTTCTGATTCACAACGCATTTGGTTTTTTTGGCGTGAGGCTGAGTTTCAATTATTTGCTACTCAGGATCAGGGTCAAGTGGTGCATTTTACACTTCAGTCTCTCTCGTTACAATGGAAATTTGTGTTTTCGGTGGTTTATGCCAGCACGACGCCTATTCAGCGCCGTCCTCTTTGGCAAGCCTTGGGTGATTTTGCTTGTTCGTGTACTTTACCTTGGCTTGTGGGTGGTGATTTTAACACATTTCGTGCTTTAGAAGATCATCGTGGTCGCTCGACTCCATCCTTATCCTCCTTACAGGATTTTAATGATTGTCTTGAACAGTGCTCGCTTATGGACCCTCCTCACCAGGGATCTAGATTTACTTGGGCAGATGGTATAGGTCTGGGTCGCATATGTCGCCGATTAGATTGGTTATTTGTTAATTCATCATTTCAAAATAGTTTTACGACTCTCCAGTTGTCCCATCTACCAAGAGTTGCCTCTGATCACATGCCACTATTGTTTTTATGTCGCTGCCAGGGCGTACCTTCTCGGTGCCAATTCAGGTTTTTGGACCCATGGCTACATCACCCAGACTTCCATCATTATATGCAGCAGGCATGGAGATCTTATCTGACTACGGGTGGTATGTATGGTTTCTATAACAAGCTATGCTCTTTCAAAAAAGATATCCAACGGTGGAATATTGACATCTTTGGCAATATTTTTCAAAACCTTAAGTATGCGGAGACCCAATTAAATCTGGCTGAAGCAGCCTTAGATGCTCAACCTACAGAGGAAACTCGAGCCAACTATCATAAGACTAAGGCTGAATGTCTGCAAGCCTCTGCAGCAGAATTGCGCTTCTGGAAGCAAAAGGCTAGAGTAAAATGGCTTCAAGAAGGGGATGCTAATACTCAGTATTTTCACTCTATTGTTAAGGGGAAGCGGACGCAATTACGTATTCAGCAAATAAAGGATGCTGAGGGCCACCTGCTAACGGAACCCTCAGACATCATGACAGCGGCGGTTTCTTTTTACAAAGATTTGTTTGCACCACATCCAACACAAAATCATGCGGCCATTTTATCATACATTCCTCGGCTGGTCACGGACGAGGACAATACGCGGTTGTCCATGCTTCCTACTGCATCAGAAATTAAAGAGGCGGTATGGCACCTGGATCCTCACAGTGCTGCTGGCCCAGATGGTTTTCATGGTATGTTTTATCGTTCCTGTTGGTCGGTCATACATTCTGATGTGGAAAAAGCTGTGCAGGAATTCTTCTTAGGTATTCTGCAGCCTGCCATTATGGCGAGTGCAGTTATTACTTTGATACCCAAAACATCCTCACCACCGTCTTTCAGTGATTTCCGCCCAATCTGTTTGACGAATTTTCTCAGTAAGGTATGTACCCGGATTATCGCAACGCGTTTGGGACTACTTCTTCCTAAGTCGATTTCTCCGGAACAAACAGGTTTTCTTCCAGGGTATGATATCTCCACACAAGTTTTATTGGCCCGAGAAATGGTTCACCTGTTGGATAATGGCACTTCACATTTATGCTTAAAATTGGATATGATGAAAGCTTTTGATCGAGTCAGTTGGGATTATTTGGAGAGATTATTGTTGACCTTTGGTTTCTCAGGATTTTTCACTAGGCTAATTCTTAATCATCTCCGAGCTACCACATTATCAGTTTTGATCAATGGTGTACCATCTCCATCTTTTCGTCCATCTCGAGGGGTAAAACAGGGGGATCCTTTATCTCCTTTGCTTTTCATTCTGTCCTCTGAGGGATTCAGCCGTGGTTTATCGACTTTAGTAGCAGCAGGCAATATTCAATCATTCAGCCTTGATCGTATTCCATTTGCCATTTCTCATTTGGCGTATGCCGATGATCTCCTTGTTTTCCTGCAAGGTACACAGCGCAATATCTGTCGATTTAAAAAGTTTTTAACAGACTATGAAATGGCTTCTGGACAAAAGGTTAACTTCCACAAGAGTAGTATGATTCCATCGGCTCGACTACCTATGCGTCGTGTTTGTGATTTACAGGAGATTCTGGGGATGAGGCTTTCGTCACTTCCTTTCCGTTATTTGGGATCTTATCTGCATAAGGGTATTAACCGCTCTCGCTATTATGCTACTCTGTTATAACATTTTGATGATAAATTACAAGGGTGGCATTCCAGACTTTTATCTTCTGCTGGCCGTTTAGTTTTATTACGTTCTGTTATCTCTGCGCTCCCTTTACATGTCATGGCAGCGGGAGGTCTGTCAAAGTCAGTCATTAAGATGATACAAAGGAAAATGGCGACTTTTTATTGGGGAAATCACCATCATTGGGTCACATGGTCCACTATTACATTGCCTATAGAGGAGGGTGGATTGGGGCTGCGCGATCTTCATTCCTTGCAGCAGGCATATCATTGCAGAATCTGGTGGCAATATCATAAGCAAGATACGCTATGGAGTCGGTATATGCACGCTAAATATGGACGTTGGGGGGATTTTCGGCCACGCCTGCCAGATTCCCCAGTTTGGAAGCTTATTTGTCGCATTAATCATATTTGTGTATCACATACAGCTGGGGCTAATACTTCCCTCGTTTGGCAGCCCTCGACATCAGGGAAATTTGTGCTTAAATCTGCATACAATATATGTCGCTCATCTCGACCCACATTGATTTCAGCAAAGTTCATTTGGTTCAAACACCATTCACCATCCATCAGATTATTCCTATGGCGTTTATTCCATGCGGCTTTACCATTTGAAGACTATATGGGTTCTTATTTGACAGCACGTCCCACGCAGTGTCCATTTTGCAAGCGGCATTCTTCCTCTGTTGATCATATATTTCTCTATTGTTCGACAATTCAGCCTGTGTGGATGTTCTTTGCCTCGGAATTGCAGGGTGTACCTCCAACTACGCTATCGCTGAGACAATACTTATTAGCTTGGTGGTACAGGTCATCCACTTCTTCTCTACATGGGGTGCTTAAGATTGTGGTCCCGGCCATTATAGCTTATAATATATGGCGTTCCTATGCCAATCTGGTATATGGGGATCAGGCCTCCTTTTCTATATCTGCATTTCGGAACACTATCCACTTTGATCTTCATATGTGGGGTTATACGATTCAAGGTACTAAATTGGCAGCAGGTCCATTTACGCCGTTATCATGGCTTCCAATACCCCGCCCTCCACGTCTTCAAGTGATTAAATGGCTTACTCCACCATCAGGCCGATTTAAACTCAATGTTGATGCAGCGGTTGGACGATTCAATGCGGCAGGAGGTGCAATTCTGCGTGACTCTAGTGGCGTATGTGTGCGTGCCATCGCATTCCGCCTCCCATCCTGTACACCGTTGCAGGCTGAAATCCAGACAGCACTGTTTGGCTTGCTATATTTCCTACCATTATATAGATCCCTGATTATGGAAACTGATTGTGCACAACTGCTGCAACGTCTACGGCAACATCAATCTGTGTTCGGAAACTTCCATCTTAAATTACTACAGTTGTTGATCACACGTCATCACTTGGAAACTAAACACGTGTTCAGGGAGGCAAATATGCCAGCGCATTACTTGGCTCAGTATGCAATGATGTCGCCATGCACTTCATTCTTCACATCTTCTAGCCTCCCATCAATGGTCCGGGCAGCAGTCTCTTTGGACCTCACGTCAGTCACTGTGCGTAGACAGTCAACATAACGTCTTCCAAATGGATTGGCACACTCAATTTTTATCTGCCTGTACTCATTGGAGTACAGGCAGGCCGGGTATGTTGGCTGCTCTTTTTCAAATAATTATCATAGACATTCTCCATGCTTACACATATATTGTTTTTCCATGTACACATAATCTCTTTGATGAGGATACTCGATCTGTTTTGGTACATGCTGCGGTTAGTAAGCTCATGGACGTTTGCATTGATTGGAGAAGGTGTACTGTTGCTGCCTGTGCTTTTCCTAGTGCAGGCAGCCTTGGTGGGTTCAATATTCTATCGATTTACTTTATTGGGCTGGTTCTACTAGACCTGTGTGATATATATTTTGATTTGGCTGCTGCATGTATATTTGTGTCACGACAATCTCTCATGCATGCGGTTCTCGGGAGCCTTCATATTGCTGGATATTCATCTTGCGCAACTGACTATGCATGGATGGGCACGCATTTGGGGCATGAGCTTTGGCGTTGGCTTACTATGTATGTCTTCCACCAGGATTGGCGAATTCTGACACATCCTGCCTGTTTCCTCAGGGATGCAGGCAGGCTCGGTATGTCGGCTTATCTATCGGCCTGTATTTTATATTTTCCACTGTGTTATAACTACCGCTTGGTGTTTTCTATTTCATGTCTTGGATTATGTCTGGCGCTGCCAAATGTTGGTTATTCCTTCTTGGAGAACTTAACACTCACTGACGAGCCTAAGCCTTGGTTTGATATGACGGGACTACTGGAGGTGACACTGATGCATCGTAATTTCAGCTTTACCCGACAACGGCATCAATTTCACGGATATCAACATTTGTACTTATATTTACATTCTATGCATTTCAATGATAGTCATATAAATATGTACGCTTTTTCCTTCGCTAGGGTTTTATCCACAAGGGTGGTTTTTCCTAGCAAGGTTTTAATGCGGCATATCGTATATGACTGGAGATATGCACTTCTTAGTTCGTTATTTCATTTGTTCACTTACTCTGAACTGATGTAATATGGTTTTCCTCCACCATAAGTGAGGCTTTATTTTAATCAAATAAATTTTCATAAAAAAAGTATATATATATATATATTACATAGAAACATAAGTTTTATATATTCTTATGGTGAAAACTTGAACATACTACATGGATGATCCAGCTTTGATATAAACATAAATACTTAGCCTTTGAAAACCCATGAAGGATCTAGAAATATTACTTGCCTTTTATCACTTTTTCTTACACAAAAAGTGATGTTTCTTCACTTAGTTTTGAAGAATGCCTTCTTCTCCTTCCTTTTGGTACACGGTTTTGAAGCCAAAAGTGAGGGGGTTAGTGAGCAACTTAAGAAGGTAGATGAATGGAAAAATTTAAGTTAAAATACAACAAATTCTTACCTTGTTCTTCCTTAGTTCTTAGCTATACACCCTTCTTGAAGTACACTTGGATGATGGAGGGTTTTTGAAACTACGTGTTGGGGACGTTTGTAGAAGATGAAATGAAGAAAAGTCCTCTCTTTGCTTCCTTGGGTTTCTCGGCCAAGATGGGGGAAGGGAGAGAGTTTAGAGCCTTATGTTTTTCTTAGGAGAGAGCGAAGAGAATATGGATGAATGTAGAAAAGGTTTGGAGTGTGAAGTGGAAAAAATGAAAAGGGTTCTCCCTTTTTTTAACTTTAGGCGAGGGTGAGGGGGAGTGAAGGAGGGAAAGATTTTTCTTGATAAAATATGGCTTTAGGTGGCTTAGGGTGGCGTGAGGGTTATGATGTGTAATCATGAGTGGAAGAAAGAAAAAAGCTTTCCCCTCGGATGGGATTCATATCCGGCCTATTGGGAATTAGGGAGGGAAAAGTTTTTGTTTTGTTTATCATCTAGGATAAGTGAGAGAAAGTGTGATGATTAGGATAAAAGTGTGTAGGGTTTTTATATGTAATGGAAAACAAAATGGAAGAAATCTTTTCTTCCCACTTGTATGGGAAATTTTTGCCATAGGAGGGTTTTGGTGGATAGAATGAGACAAAATACCATCATAGGTCTCTACCCAATTTTCTATACTTGGCATTTTGGGGTATTTTCCTAACTACACTTTCTTCTTCCTTTTCCTCTACTGGTTAGTCAATCATACACAGATGTGCTCATTGCAGTGCAGGAATTCTTCCTTGGAGTGCCACAACCTGCGATCATGGCCGGAGCTTTAATAACCCTTTTACCGAAAGTATACTCACCTCATACTTTTACCAACTACAAGCCCATATGTTTGACCAATTTTATTAGTAAGGTATGTACTCGTATAATCGCAACACGCTTGAGTACATTGCTTCCTAAATTGATCTTGCCTGAACAAACTGGATTCTTGAAAGGATATGACATTTCTTCCCAAGTCTCGTTAGCCAGGGAACTCATACATATGTTAGACAAGGGCGGAAATCAACTGTGTTGAAATTGGACATGATGAAGGCATTTGATCGAGTCAGTTGGGAATATTTGGAATTGTTGAAATTTGGCTTCTCCAGTTTTTTATAAGGATAATACTGAATCATTTGTGCAGCACACGATTCTCTATCCTGATTAATGGCAATCCATCTGCCTATTTTTGGCCTTATCGTGGAGTGATGCAAGGTGATCCACTCTCCCCATTACTATTCATATTATCATCAGAAGGTTTTAGTCAAGGCATAAAATCTTTGGTTGCAGCAAATTCATTACAACCTTTTCGAATTGGACGTATGCCCTTTCATGCTACACATCTTGCATATGCAAACGATTTACTTATCTTTCGAATTGTACGACGCTGATAAAACATATAGACACACACCTACATGGATGGCATAACAAATTACTATCACATGCAGGCAGACTGGCCTTACTACGGTATGTCATTTCTTCCCTTCCATTACACATTATGGCAGCAGGAGGCCTGCCAAAATCAGTGATTAAGATTATTGAATAGAAAATGTCTCAGTTTTATTGGGGCCATCGGCGCCACTAAGTTTCATGGGCTAAAATTCGGATACCTTGTTTGGAGGGAGGTTTGGGTATATGAGATCTTCGAGTCTTACAACTAGCATTTTTTGTCGAATCTGGTGGTATTATCAGCAGAATCACACCCTTTGGAGTAAGTTTATGCACGCTAAATATGGGAATCGAGGAGATTATCGCCCTTGATTACCAGACTCTCCTATATGGAAATTAATATGTCGGACTCATAATCTTTGTGAGCAATATTCTGAATATGATGGCAAACCATATACTATGGAAACCCACTCAATTGGGAGAGTTTACTTTGGGCTCAGCATTTGACTTATGATGTGATACGCGTCCAACAACATTATCAGCTCAATATATTTGGCACAAGCGTCATCGTCTAATTATTTCTAATTTTCTATGGCGTCTTTATCATCACGCTCTTCCATTGGAGGATTATATTGGACAATATACAATCTCTCGCCCCACCATATGTCCCTTTGTAAGCTGGCATCAGCAGAGGTGGATCACATTTTCCTGCATTGTTCATTTATTCGGCCTCTCTGGACATTTTATTATGCAATGTTGGCTGGTCCAACTCGGACGGCTCAGGATTTATGGTCCTATTTGTTATCTTGGTTTTTTTGCAGCTCCTCATCCACACTTGCTGGAGTTTTGTGCATAGTCATTCTAGGTATTATCATTTACAAAACACGCCTCACTCATATATGGGGATACAGTCTCTTGCACGCCGGCCTCTCTCAGGGAAGTTATTCGATCCGACATTTATTTGTGGGCTAAGACAATAGATTACACAAAACTTGCTTCGGGCTACTAGGTTGTTCAGCCTTGGGTATTCTCCTGCCTCTTCATGTCAGACGGATACAAGTAGTTCGCTAGATTGTTCCACTTACAGGTAGATTAAAGTTGAATACAGATGCTGTAGTGGGAAGATCATTTGCTGCTGGTGGAGCAATATTACGCGATCACACGGGTGCATGTGTGCGTGCGTTTGTCTTTTCGCTTGCCGCCATCCAATCCACTTCTGGCAAAGATACAGACGGCAGTTTTTGCACTACTATATTTCTTGCCCTTACAATGGGAAATTATTTTAGAAACAGATTGCAAACAGTTGACTCATGCATTAATCCAACCACCACATATTCTGGCTCAGTTTCATATTCGCATGCTTCACAATTTGTCTTCACACAGCGGAATCCAAATACAGCACATATTTTGGGAGGCCAACATGGCGGCACACTATTTCGCACAGTATGGATTACATACACCTACGACGACTTATTTTACTTCTTCCACTCTTCCATCTTTGGGTCGTAGCTGCATTACACTGGATGTCACTACTGGGCATCTCCGACAGGGGTACTTCAATGCTCTCATCTCCAATAGTCTTCCATAGGGATTGGCTTTTCATCTTCTGCCCTGCCTGCATTCTGTGGGATGCAGGCAGACTGGGTATGATATTTTTTCATCGATCTTGCACGATATTAGACTTTCATTGGTATGCGATACTTAATATGCTTCTGTTTGGATTTGCATGTCGATCTCTGGACACTCCGATGACTGTTCGTACTACCTTCACCCGACCGTTCGCGCATGACAAGCACATTCAAGACTCAATAATTGTTTCAAAAGGTGTAAATATGTACTCTTTTTCCTTCGTGCAGGATTTTATCCACAAGGGTGGTTTTGCCTGCCAATGTTTTAATGAGGCATATCATCACCTTTTGAACATTACTACTTTTGTCGACATCGATGTACTTATATGTTCCGACCTTTATCAGCATTCATTCTGCTATGTCATGACTTTCTTTGTAAGAATGGTATTCCTCCGCCATAAGTGAGGGCATATTAATAAAATATGGAGTCTGATGCTCCTTTTATAAAAATATATATATATTAATTTTTCTTTTTCTTCCATCCTAATTATTTGTTATGTCTTGTTTTTATTAAACATTTGTTTAAGTACTGGAAATTATTGTATCATGCGTTTTAGTTTTGATTTAATTTAATCTACAACTTAAGTTGTTGCGATAAAGTTATTTAAGTTTCATCGTATGTTCGATAATGTTCGTTATCGAATTCGCTAGGGTTTTGACATACCAAAGAATTTAGAAAGCATAGACCGACGAAATTAAATTTACGATATCAAAAATGTTACGGTGTGACGGAGTAAGGGGGACGGTTTGGGTGTAAAGAAATAGAGAAGAAGACAATTATGGAGATTTGGAAGAAGTTGAAGAGGATTTGATAGAAGAAAGTGAGGGTGGTTGGTTGTCTTGACAAAGGAGAGAATGGTGGAGTGTTGGAAGACAATTTCTTCTTCCTTTTGTCTTGTGTTGGCTGAATTTGAGGAGAGTGGGAGGGGAGTATTTGGTGTTTTTTGAATGTATCAGAAAAGGTATAAGAATTGTGTAAGAGGGTGTAAGATTTTGGTTAGAAGAAAATGATGTATAATTAGTTGAAGAAGACAAAAATATTTTCTTCTTTTCTTGCCTAATGCACGCCCACTTGATAGTGGGAATGGTAGAATAGGAAAAAAATTTTATCACTTGGTTTTTAAATAATTTCAGACACTTGGTATTTTGTTATTTATCTAACCACAATTTCCTTCTTCCTTATCTTCCCTTAAATGGCACCATATATATACATATAATATTTATATACTCATTTTGTTTTCTTCTTTTCCAAGTTATGTCATTATGTCCAACTTTCTTTTTCTTAAAGCAGTCCAATTTCTTGTGTTATGTCTTTTGTTGAATTTTAGTTGATGTCTACCAACTTAAGCTGTTATCGACAATTTATCTAAATACTCATATGTTCAAAAATGTTCGCTACTTAATCTTGTCGTATATCGATATATCGGTTACCTTATCGTTTGGTCATTGTTGCAAAGAAAGAGGATCCGGATGCCTGAAGACTGACTGAGGGAGGTTCTTAATCAGTGCACTAGGTTCAGTGGGACATTTCGTCGAGCAAATTGTTAAATGAGTTGAACACCAATTGCGTTGAGCAATTCTGCATCTACATTGTACATAATTGTAACGTGCTGCTTAGTTTCATCGTATTATCATTAATCTATAGACTAGGTATCAGTTTTGGGGTTAATCAGGTGTGTCGAGCTCAGCATTGGTTTGTAAATATGGTCGTTGCTCCTGTCACATCAAAGGCTAATGGCTAGTTGGCTTATTCCTTGTATATATGCATTCATCCGGTGCATTCAATAAGCTAGTGAATGAGAAGTGTTCTTCACTCACTTCAAGTGAGATTCAAGTGATTGTTGTGTGATATTTCTCTATATGGTATCAGAACCATTGAGCTAATCGTGTACAATTGTTGTTTTTGAGCTGTCATCTTCTTTTCAAAGTTCTACTGTTTTTTGAATTATGTCTTAAGAAATCTTCTTGATATCATTAAATAAATGATCTATCCCATTGTTCTTCAATTGTGATAAGTTATGGAGTCAGTTGGAAGTGAAGCACCCTATGTACCAGGACCTTCTGCTACTTTTGCACCTACTGGTTCATCTGGCACCAGTCAATCCTCTAGCTTTGTTGATTCAACTCAAGTTACAATCACTAATCATAAGTTGAATGGTAGCAACTAGCTTGCTTCGTCTATAGAAGTAAAAATGCTTATTACACGTAAAGGCAAGGAAGACTATCTCAAAGCTGATTCCATCATTCCAAAGGAGAATGACCCCAGCTTCAGGCTGTGGAATGCTGAGAATGCCATGATCATGTCTTGGTTTATTGGATCAATGACCACAGATGTAAGTAATAATTTCATTCTTTATGACTTTGCCTCTGAGATCTGGAAGGCAGCCCAAGAAATATACTCTAAGGTGGATAACATTTCTGAGTTTTATGAATTTGATGTCATTTTCAAGCAAGGAGATTCACATGTCAATGCATACTTTGGCCAACTAAAATAGATATGGCAGAAAATTGATGTGCATGACACACATAAATGGCCCTCTCAAGAAGCTGACAAAATGTACAAGTCCATCATAGAGACCAGAAGAACTTTCAGGTTTCTGGTAGGCCTCAACAAGGAATTTGATGCTGTCAGGGACAGGATTCTTGGAACAAGACCTCTTCCCTCTATCAACAGTGTATTTTTTGAGATTAGGCAGGAGGAGAGTAGAATTAGATTAATGGTAAGTTCTTCCTCCAACACAAAGGGAGCAGCTATGGCTGCTAGTTCTAAGCAACCTCCACAGCTTCCTGTTGAGGCTGTTGCTACTGTTGCAGGTAGTACTTCACCGAGCCAAAATGCTCAAAGAAGAGGTCCTGATCCTAACAAATTCTACAAATTTTGTAAGAAGTATGGGCACCTGGAGGAAAGGTTCTATGACAAACATGGTAGGCCTCCTGTGGGTTGGAGAAATTCTGAGTCATATACCTGGAAGCCTCAGTCATCCCCAGCCGGGAATTTGAGACGGCATAAACCCAACGACAGTTACAGTGGAGGGTATTCCAGCCATTGTGCCACAGGATCTATTCCCAAGGTTCCTAACTAGAGCCAACTTGATGCTATTCTGCAGTTCATGAAACAGCACCAAGCTCAGTCAAGACCACTTGACATTAACCAGGAAGCAGTTCAGGCCACCATGGCCACATATGGTAACAATTCTAAGCCTTTATATAGTTGGATTATTGATTCTAGCGCCACACACCATATGACCTGGTGCAGAGACCACCTTACTGATTTCACATTGTTTCACACACCCACCAGTGTTAAAAATGCTAATGGTGCTTGCAGTAAGGGGAACCTATCAACCACTCCTGAATTATGCCTGAGAGATATATTGTTTATTCTAGAACTGAGCTTTAATTTAATCTCTATTGGCAAGATTACTGAGGATAATCATTGTGATATTAAATTCTCATCATCTAAGTGTTGTTTTCAGGAGAGCTCTGTAGGACCTGTATAGCACCACTAGAAGGGGGGTTGAATAGTAGGTGCGGAAAATTTGGTTTTGAAAATATTTTGACCCAAAAACCCAACTTCTAAAAACTCCTGATTTAAAACATTTGAAAGACCTGGTTACAGACCTTTAAAAATTCTGAAATTTAGAGAGATTCTACTCTCAGATGTTTTGAGTAACTCTTAAAAATTTCAGATTAAAACAACCTATAACCCTTTGAAAATATGTTTGTGGTCAGATTACGCGAATCTTCCAGAAACCGTACTCTGATTTAAAAAAATTATTCCGATTAATTCGTAACTCCAAATGGTCTGAAAATTTAATGACGAACCCCTTAAGCTATTTTTTTAATGGGTTGAAACAGTTTTGAAAAATTTCTTTGGGAAGTATGTCAAAAACATTGATGTTCTCAACCTTTGCAAGTCTGAAAATCAGATTGCACTGGTCTCAGAAATCTTAACGTTTGATTGACTTATACTTGTCTAAATGGGTTGAAACTTGCGCCAAATGAAACTTAAGAGGTGTAGCTATGTTTCCGCAAAGTTTTATAATTTTTGAAAGTCGTTTACTATTTGTTTCGATTGCAACAAAATCAACGCAGAAACTGAAAATTGAAAGTAAAGTGCTGAAAGTAATGACACCAAGGATTTTATACTGGTTTGGTTAAATCAACCTACTCCAGTCTTTGAGGACACCTTCCTCGGTTATCACAAAACACAAAATAACACCTTACAACAAGCGTTTCTGGAGTTACACACCAACTCCACCCTTATACAAACGTTACAAGCAATTACACCAATCACGAATACCACCACCGAACGGATGAAGGTCTGATCACACCTTGATCAACCTTTTACAATTATTGAAACGTGTATGGTTGTCTAATCAAAGCATATTCAATATATTTAATATAAGAAGAATAAGCTTGAGATAAAAAGAAGAAGAAAGAAATGTAGAAGAAGAGAATAGAGAGTCTTTTTGCAGTTTGGAAATTATGAGAGTTGTCTTGTCTTGGTTTGCTCTCTTCTCTTCTTTTTATTCAAGATTGGCGGCCCCCTAGGGTTTTTCTTCACCTTGAGAATTCTCTTTTATGTCCTTGGAAGAATGCCTTGTGTAGATGTGACACCATCTTCCTTACTTGGCACAACTTGATTGGATGTGGGTTTGCTTACTTGGCACTTCATGATTGGTCCAACCTTGTCACCATTTATTAGCTTTAAAAATCTGAGATTAACGTGTAAAAAATGCGACAAATAAGATTTAAAACATTTCCAAATAATCAACAATTAATCCCTACAAATTTGGAAGCAAAATTGTCACCATTCAAGACCAAAAAATTGGCTAGTTCTAGATTGTCACATGCTGAATTTTCAGCATGTGTTGTATTCTCAAAGTTTTGAAATGTTACCTTGTGTAGCTCCCTCCTTTATGTCACTAACCTTGTGTGGCTTATTCTCCACCAATTGATATGCCAACTAAGCTCCACATAAGCTCCACCAAGGCTACGAATGGCGTGTATGATGTCTTGAGCATGTGCTGAATTTTACTTTTGTAAACTTTGTCAAATATTGCACAATAATTATACACATATGGTATATTCCAATCTGCCCTAATTTGAGTATTCTAGTACACTTTAATATGTCTTTAATATGTAAAAATGTCTAGATACATGTTACATGTCATGCCAAAAGCGTTCCATGCGTTGTGTTCGTAGAAAAACGAATTTTTGACTTTTGTCGATTACGCGATTTTTCTCCGATTAAATTCAAAATTTTTGCACATGTTATATATGTTATGTAACACATAATATACATAAAATAAATTGAATATTCAGCTCTAATGGCTGATTAATGTAGGCGCCCCATGTGCTTAAAAATTGAATTTGGAATCTCCACAATTTGGCCTTAATTGAGGATGATTTGTGTGTGCCAACATCGAATGATTTTATGGCTGAATATACCATGTAACCCAAAAAATTTCTGGCTATTTTTGAAGTGTAGGGGATGGCCATCTATATATGGAAAGTACGTGACACGTTGGCGAAGTTTCGGTAGTCACCCGATACGACAATTTTCGGTTTATAACCTTGTAACGTGTCGTAATAATTTTGTCATCACCATGACTTATATCATATGATATAAGACCTGAATATACTCATAAATATGAGGTAAGTATAATAGTGTGACGTTGACGTACGTTCGTAATATATGTAACGTGTCGGTAGTACGTCGGAATATATGTGTCTTGTGCCTTTTTATAAAAAATCTGAATATAAGTATAATATATATATATATATATAGACACACACACACAACGTGTGAATGAGGTGCAGAGGAGACTTTCCATGTTTCAATTTGTTTGCAACATGCATTTTCCAAATATATCTCCATTTAATGAACTAGTTAGTTCATTTAACTAAGTACTTTACTTAATGAACTAATTTAGTTCATTACTGGTGTCAGCTGAAAATAGTTTAAACACAACAAATGTTTGCCATTTGATGTAAGCTTTAAAGCTTCATGGCTTGTTAGTACGGCAACATTATATATAAAGTATATAAGGAAAGTTTATCATAAAAACGTGTTAAGTAATAAAATTGTCATGCATTTTTTAAACTCGTTGTATTTAAATCATGTATTCGTAAATCACTCAAACTCTTTTTCTCAACAATCTCTCCCTTTTGATGATTTACAAAATAACACTATTTCATGATTTAAATTTAACCGCTCCCACTCTAATTGTGCACAAATTTGAATTTTGAATTGTCTCCCCCTTGATTTGTGCAATCATACTCTCTTACCTCCTTAAATCACTCTCACTCCCCCTTAAATCATGCATTCTCTCTGCCTATATTTTGCAAATAAAATCAAAAGTGCATGTAAAGATGGAAGGAAATAGCAAGCTACAGCAAATCAGCAGAAATCATGCCTAATTTAGAGCATAGATTTTCGTACGTGGCTTGATTTAGTTCTTTGGTGAATATTTTGGCTACTTGTGCTTCAGTGCATACATGTTCTATAACAATATCACCATTATTTACGTGATCATGAAGAAAGTGATATCGTACTTCTATGTGTTTTGCCTTAGAGTATAGTACAGGGTTCTTTGATACAATTTATAGCACTCATACTATCACAATAAATGAGAATGCGATTTACCGTGAGTCCAAAATCAGAAAGTTACTGTCTTAACCATAGAAGTTGTGTGCAACAAAGAGTAAGTGCCATGTATTCAGTTTCTGTAGTAGATAATGTCACACTCGCTTGCTTTTCGAAAACCAAGAAATTAATGAATTTCAAATAAATTGACAAGTGCCACTTGTGCTTTTTCTATCTATTTTGCATCCACCATAATCTGCATCGGTATAAGCATGCAAGTCAAATTCACAATTCTTATCATACCAAATTCTTAAAGTGGGGTGTGCTTAATGTATTGAAATATTCTTTTTACAGCATTATAGTGAGACACTTTAGGTTGGCTTTGAAAACATGCACACATACATACACTAAACATGATATCAGGTCTACTTGCGGTAAGATAAAGCAAAGAACCCATTATAGACCTACATAAAACATTATCAAAGTCTTTTCTATTATCATCTTTATCTAGTTTAGTGGTGACACTCATAGGGGTGGGGGATGGTTTCAAGTTCTCAAAATTGAACTTTCTAATCATGTCATTCACATATTTGACTTGACTTATGTGGATACCTTTATCAGTTTGTTTAATTTGCATGCTAAGAAAGTAATTCAATTCACCAACCATAGACATTTCAAACTCGGATTTCATGCAAATTTCAAATTCCTCAACAAGTTTATGAGATGTAGATCCGAAAGTGATGTCATCAACATAAATTTGAATAATTAGTAAATCTGATTTATCATGTTTAAAGAATAAGGTGCTACCTATGGTGCCTCTTCTAAATCCATTTTCTAAAATAAAAGTAGCTAAACGATCATATCAAGCCCTAGGTGCTTGCTTTAAACCATATAGTGCATTCTTTAATTTGTACACGTGATCAGGGTATTTCAAATCTTCAAAACCAGGTGGTTGCTTCACATATACTTCTTCTTGTATAAAGCCATTTAAAAATGCACTTTTTATGTCCATTTGATAAAGTTGAAAACCTTTCATGCAAGCAATAGCAAGGAATAGTTGTATGGCTTCTAAACGTGCTACGGATGCAAATGTTTCGTCGTAGTCTATTCCTTCTTCTTGATTATCTCCTTGTGCTACAAGTCTTGCCTTGTTTCTAACAACTTTACTTTCTTCATTCATTTTATTTATAAAGACGAACTTTGTGCCTATTATTGTCTTATCTTGTAGTCGTGGCACTAAATCCCATACATCATTTCTTACGAAGTGATTTAATTCATCATGCATAACATCAATCTAAGAAGAATCATTCAATGCATCAAAGACATTCTTAGGTTCAATTTCGGATATCATAGCATGTTATTTCATCCGAAGTTATTCTTCTATATGGTCGGATACCTTGAGTTATATCGCCTATGATAAGGTCATGTGGGTGATTCCTATGCCATCTCGGTTGATTATTCTCTAAGTTCTCATGCATTTCCAGTGTATTTAATTCATCATGTACGTCATCATCTAACACGCGCTTTTGTTCAAATCATCATCATATTCTTTATCTTTTTCAAACTCACCAAATTCATTAAACTTCACATGAATAGATTCTAGAATTTTTCTAGTAATAGGATCATGACATCTACATGCTTTAAAATTCATAGAATATCCAACAAAGATGCATTCAATTGATTTAGATTCAAATTTATCTAGATTTCTTTTGTATTCAAAACAAAGCATTTACAATCAAACACACGAAAGTAATCAATTTTAGGCATGCCATCATTTACTATTTCATAAGGAGTTTTATTTATTTTCTTTCTAATCGACAAACGATTAACTATATAGCATGCACAATTTACGGCTTCCGTCCACAGAAAACTAGGCAACTTATTTTCACACAACATGGTTCTAGCGGTTTCTTGTAGTGTCTTATTCTTTCTTTCTACTACTCCATTTAATTGTGGTGTCCTAGGTGGCAAAAACTCGTGTTTAATATCTTTTTCTTTGCAAAACGCAATCATGTCCTTATTTTTAAACTCGCGGCCTTTATCGCTTCTAATCTTTTTTACATTCAAACCGTATTCATTTTCAAGTTGTTTTATTAGTTTAGCAATCTCAATGGCACTATCATCTTTATTTGCAACAAATAAAGTCCATGTATAGCGAGAAAAATCGTCAATGATTACACATGCATAGTGGCATCCACCAAGACTCCTAGTAAGACTAGGTTCAAACAAATCAATGTGTAATAATTCTAAAACTCTAGACGTGCTAATTTCATTTTTAGATTTAAGTGACTCGCGTGTTTGTTTGCCTTTAATGCAAGATTCACACAACTGAAAGTTGTCGAAATCAAGTTTAGGCAATCCTCGTATTAGATTCTTTTGTTGAAGTTTTTCAAGCGTTGAGATGCCAATGTGTCCTAATCGCCTATGCCACAGATTTACGTTAGGTTTATTCGACATAAAACATTTAACTTTAGCGTCTAACATGCCATCCATAGAAAGTGTAAAAATATTTCCTATGGATGAGTGAAACACACATCAAAACCGTTGTCAATAAACTGTGAGATGCTAACCAGATTATAGGATAGATTACTTACCAAGAAAACGTTGGGGATTTGAAGAGTGCTTGGGCTTTTGATTGTACCTTTTCCGATGATTCTTCCTTCATTATTGTCTCAAAATATCACTGATCCACCTTTTGTAACCTTCTTCAACTTTCAGAACAAGCTCGGGTCACCCATCATGTGCCTCGAGCAACCACTTTCAAGGAACCACTTGATTGATGTACCTTTAGTTGTATGCGTAGGATCTACAAGGCACCACTAGAAGGGGGGTCGAATAGTTGGTGCGGAAAATGTGCTTTTTAAAATAGTTTTAAACCAAGAACTCAACTTCAGAAAACAGTTTCTGTTTTCAGGACCAGTTTTACAACATTTAGAAAATTAGGTTTCAGGTCTTCAAAAATTCTAAAATTTGGAGAGAACTTAGCCTCAGATGTTCTGAGTATCTCCTAAAAATTTAAGATTAAAATTCAACCTCTAACCCCTTGAAAAATTGTTGGTGGTCAGATTGCGCAAATCTGCAGAACTGGTAGTCTGTTTTGAAAAATTAATTCCTATTTGTCCTTAACTCCAAATGCTCTGAAAATTTAATGACTAACCCCTTATTAGTTGTATTTAAACAGGTTGAAACAGTTTTGAAAAATTCTTCTGTGAAGTTAGTCAAATACGATCAAAGTCTCAACCTTTGCAAGCCTAAAAATCAGACTGCACTAGTCTCAGAATTGTGGACGTTTGAATGACTTATACTTGTCCAAAAGGGTTGAAACTTGCGCCAAAAGAACCTTAAGATGTGAGGCTATGGCTATGGAACGTTTTGTGATTTTTGAAATTCTTTTACTGTTTTTACCAACGTGATTAAAAACGATAAACAGTGCTAAAACTGAAAGTAAGTGCTGAAAGTAAATAACACCAAGAATTTTATACTGGTTCGGTTATAAACAACCTACTCTAGTCTTCGAGGACACCTTCATCGGTTAGCACTAATCACACAACACAAAGAACATCTTACCACAGGGTTAATGGAGTTACACACCAACTCCAACCCTTTACAAACCTAGTATGAGAATACAATTGTCACGAACACCACCACCTTGCAAGTGCAAGATTGATCAAACCTTGATCAATCTTTCACAATGATAAAGAGTATAGGGTGGTATGTAAGAAGCCTATTCAAGACGTATGAATATGAATACAATAGGCTTTTAGAGATAAGAAAGAAAGAAAATGTAGAAGAAGAGATAGAAGACTCTTTTTGCACTTTTGAACTTGTGAGGCTTGTCTTGCTTTTGTTTGCTCTTCTTATCTCCCTTTTAATCAACATTGGCCGCCCCCTATGTCACTCTTTCCTCTCTTGAAAATTATCTTCTATGTCCTTTGAAGAGTGTATTGCATCATTGTGACATGTCTTTGCTTACTTGGCATCTCCTCATTGGATGATCATTAAACTCTTGCTCACTTGGCACTCATTGATTGGTTGAAGGTTGTCATCATTTGATGACTAGATAAATCTGAAATTACACCTCAAAAAGCATGTGCCAATTAGCCATAAACTTGTTGCCATAAGTCACAAGATTATCCCACAAAATTAGCTAGACAAATTATCACAATATCCATGCTAAATTTCAGCCATATCACCTCTTGCACATGGTGAAATTTCAGCATGTGTAACATTTGCATTTCATTCAAAATATTGCCAAGTTTACTTTGATTTAATCCAAGAAATCAATCACAATTTAGTGCAAGACATTCTTATCATTTTTAGAATAAAAATTGGTCACCAATAAGGCCTAGAAATCGGCCATATACATTCCAGACATGCTGAAATTTTCAGCGTGTGTGATATTCAAAGATATCACCATTTTAATTCCATATTATATTCAAAATACGTTCATACTATCTCCCAATTAATTCACTTAATTCAGGAAGTAAAATATGGCTCATTAACCTTCAAAATTCGGTCAGCATATACCTACACATGCTGAATTTTCAGCATGTGTCACAAATGTGACAACGTTTGGGATGTTACCTTGTATAGCTCCTTTTTTTTTGTCACCAACATTGTATGCTTCATTCTTGGCCAATCAAGATGCCAACAAAGCTCCACATATGCTCCAACATGGCTGGTACAGGCGCGTGAAATGAAGATAGTACATGTGCTGAATTTTATTTTTGCAAACTTGATAAAATAGTGCACATTTAATTATACACACATGGTATATTCCAATCAGCCCTTAATTGATTTTTCTGGAAAACTTTGAGATGTATTAAATATGTAAAAAGTGTCTAGATACATGTTATACGCCATTCCAAAAAATGTTCCATGTGTCGTGTACGTAGAAAACTAAATTTTCGACGTTTATCGATTACCCGATTTTTCTCTAATTAAATTCCAACTTTTTGCACATGTTATATATATTATGTTACACATAATATACATAAATTAAAATTTAATATTCAGTTCATAAGGATGATTAAAGTGGCGCCTAAACCATGTGTCAAAATTGAAATTGGAATCTCCACAATTTGGCCTTAATGTGGGGTGATTTGTGTGTGCCAACATGGAATGATTTTATGGCTTCACATACCATGTAAGACATGAAATTTGTGGCCATTTTTGAAGTGTAGGGACTGACCACCTATATGTGGCAAGTACGTGACATGTTGGCGAAGTTTCGATATTCGCCCGATACGACAATTTTCGGTTTAGAACCTTTTAACGTGTCGTAATAAATTTGTCATCACCATGACTTATATCATATGATATAAGACCTGGATATACTCATAAATATGAGTTAAGTATAGTGGTGTGACGTTAACATACGTACGTAAAATGTATAACTTGTCGGTAGTATGTTGGAATATATGTGTATGTGCCTTTTTAAAGAAATCTGAATATCTATAAAAATATATATATAAAAACGTGTGGAGAGGGGGTGAAGAAGACTTTCCATTCTTCAACCTGTTGCCTTTGTGCCTTTTCCAAATATAGCTTCCTTTAATGAACTACTTAGTTTATTTAACTAAGTACTTCACTTAACGAACTAGTTTAGTTCATTAATGATGGCACCTGAAAATAGTTCAAACACAAAGAATGTTTGCCATTTGATGTAAGCTTTAAAGCTTCATGGCTCGTTAGTACGACAACATTATATATGAACTATGTAAGGCAAGTTTTATGCAACGTGTCATGTCATAAAATATGTCATGCATTTCTTTGTAACACGTAATTTAAATCATGAATTTTGAAATCACTCAAACCCCTTTTTCTCTACAGTATGGGTTCCCTGCAATGTACAACAACGATTTAGGTACCCTTTTATTTTGGGTCCTTACGAGTTAGTTCTTCACCTCTTTGTAAAAGTGTCTTTCGGTACCCATACTTGGGTGACCTTTCTCGGTCTAACAAATGGTGAGAATATATATGAATAAGCAATATAGTAGACACGAGGTGAGAATACATTTGGCCTTTGGCCGAGAATTCCCTTATGAATATTGTATAGTTGTTGTTTTTGATATGTTCTCATGTTGGTGTGCATGGAGTGTGATCTAGATGTAAATGAATGCCGTGTATGAATTAATGGTTTCTTTTCATATTTGTACGGTACATAATTATATCTCGTATGATATGAAGATGAAGCAAGATGAGATGTCATAGAGGGGATCTAAGCGTCTTCTTAGGCGCCACATATGTCCTAGTTGCATCTATTTTCTTAGACGGAATGAACTTGGTTGATCTGTTTAATGTCTCATTTTTTTCAACGTATCCTAATCCGGTTTTGTCACTATCATGCTTTTGTGAAGAAATGATGCGATCTAGCATGTTTGTACATGTGTCAAACTGTTTCATCATTTTTTCTAGATCTATATTCCTTGATTTCAAGTTTGAAATCTCGGATTTTATTTCATGGTTTTGTGTTATTAATGATGTGACCTCTGATTTTAATGCGTTAATTATGCTGGACGACTTTTCTTTTGAATCGTTTAATTGAGCAACAAGGCTTGTGTTAGACGATTCTATTAACTTCTTGTCTTCAATTAACCGGTTCTTTTCTTTTGCTAGAGTCTTTGTGAATTTATGCAATGTTAAATATTGACTAAATAATCATCATATGAAGGTTCAGAATCAGAGTCAGAATCAGAAGATACCTCGTTTGATGCTTTAGATACAAAGCATACTTGTGCTGTCTCTTCTTCGGTGTCAGTCTCAGAGTCGGATGTGTCACTCCAAGTGGAGGCCTTGAGAGCTCTTCTCCTTTGTTTAGGTTCTGAGACGAGTCTAGTTTTGGTCCGATCCTTATCAAGGTGTTTGTTCGTTTGTTTGTCCTTGTTAGGGCAGTCATATGACAAGTGTCTAAGTTTCCCGCATTCATAGCACTTTACGTCCTTGTCATTAATTTTATTTTTATTTCCTTTAGTCGAAGAAGCTTTAGGTTTGTTTTCAAATGACTTTCTCATAAATTTTCTCAAACCTTTAGCCAATAGTATTAGATCATCATTATCTGATTCGGTATCACTATCATCTACGTGATCAGAAGAAGTAGAGACTTATTCATTTGATTTCAAAGTAATATTCTTACCTTGTTTTGACGTTGATTCCGATTTACATAATGACAGTTCGTTTTCGTATACATTTAGTGATCCGATTAGTTCCTCCATTTTTATTGATTTCGTTTCTTTAGTCTCCTTAATTGCCGTGAGTTTAGGATCCTATTCGGATGGGAGCCATCTTAATACCTTTTGGACCTTTCCCTGTATAGAGAAAGCTTTGCCAAGAGACTCAAGAGAATTATAGATGTTAGTCAATCGTAAATCCATATCAACAATAGACTCATTTGGCATTAATTTGAAAGACTCAAGTGTGGGCATAAGCATATTATTCTTAGATTCCTTTACTTGGCTAGTCCCTTCATGTTTCATCTCAAGAATTCTCCACATCCCTTGGGCACTAGAGCAATTAGATATGTAACTAGATTCACTTTTGCTTAGCCCGTTTAAAATTAATTGCATGGCTCTAGAATTCATACTTAATCTCTTTTTGTCGTCACTAGTGTATTCTTGTTTTGGTTTTATAACTTCTATTGTGACACCATCAACAGTAGATAACTTAGATGGAATGAATGGACCGTCTTCTATAATAGACCACAAATCAATATCAATAGCCATAAGAAAAAGTTTCATTCTAAGTTTCCATTGGATAAAGGACTCACTATCAAAAAGTGGAGATATTTGACTCAACATACCTTCTTGCTCGGTTTTGAAGCTAGTGGTTGTCATCTCACTAAAATCGTTGGATCTCCTTGTTGTGATTGCGCCTGCACTCTGATACCACTTGTAGGACCTGTATAGCACCACTACAAGGGGGTTGAATAGTAGGTGTAGAAAATTTGGTTTTTAAAATATTTTGACCCAAAAATTCAACTTTTGAAAACAGTTTCTGTTTTCAGATCCTGATTTGAAACGTTTTAAAGACCTAGTTACAGACCTTCAAAAATTCTGAAATTTGGAGAGATTCTACTCTCTGATGTTCTGAGTATCTCCTAAAAATGTCTGATTAAAATTCAACCTCTAACCCTTTGAAAATACGTTTTTGGTCAGATTGTACGTATCCGCCAGAAACAGTCCTTCGATTTAAAAAATTTATTCTGATTAATTCGTAACTTCAAATAGTCTGAAAATTTAATGACAAACCCCTTAAGATATTTATTTTAATGGGTTAAAACAGTTTTAAAAAATTCCTTTAGGAAGTATGTCAAATACATTTATGTTCTCAACCTTTACAAGTCTGAAAATCAGATTGCACAAGTCTCAGAACTCTTAATGTTCGATTGACTTATACTTGTCCAAATTGGTTGAAACTTGCGACAAATGAAACTTAAGAGGTGTGTCTATGTTTCTGCAAAGTGTTATAATTTTTGAATGTTTTTCACTATGTTTTTTGATTGCAACGAAATCAATGCAGAAACTGAAAACTGAAAGTAAAGTGCTAAAAGTAACGACACCAAGGATTTGACAAATAAGGTTTGAAACATTTCCAAATAATCAACAATTAATCCCTACAAATTCGAAAGCAAATTTGTCACCATTCAAGACCAAAAAAGCGGCCAGCTTAAGATTGTCACATGCTGAATTTTCAGCATGTGTTGTATTCTCAAAGTTTTGAGATGTTACCTTGTGTTGATCCCTCCTTTATATCACTAAACTTGTGTGGCTTATTCTCCTTTAAACCACTTTGTATCTTATGATCAGTTATCCAAACATATGAAATCATTTGTTTCCACTCTGGATAGCATTTAGGTACCAAAGTCCATTCAAGAAGCTTTATCTGATCCTAAGTGGAAGCAAGCTGTCTATGAAAAATGACTGCCTTATTGAAAAATCAAACTTGGGAGCTGATCCCTACAGTTGGGGTCATTAGACCTGTGGGATGCAAGTGGATATTTACTATGAAGTACAACTCTGATGGCTCTATTAACAGGTACAAGGTCAGACTAGTGGTAAGGGGCGTTACTCAGACACATGGCATTGACTATGAAGTAACATTTGCTCTAGTTGCCAAACTCAATACATTTGGATTCTATTTACTATTGTTGTAAATCTTGATTGGCCACTATATCAATTAGATATTAAAAATGCATTTTTAAATGGTGATCTTGAGGAGAAGTTCACATGAAGATTCCTACAGGATTCATCACAAGAGAAAATAGTGATATGGTATGTAGGTTAAAGAAATCATTATATGGTTTAAAGCAATCACCTAGGTCCTGGTTTAAGAGGTTTAATGCTGTTGCGTCCAAACTTGGCTTCACTCAAGCACACAATGATCACATGTTATTTGTCTAATATGCTGAGGATCACATGTGCACTGTAATATTAGTGTATGTTGATGATAGTATCTTAACTGGGAACAACCATCATGACATTGGTGAAACCAAGGGGCATCTGTCTAAGGCCTTTGAGGTTAAGGATCTTGGATAGTTGAGGTATTTTCTTGGAATGGATGTTGCCGGGACCTCAGGAGGTATCTGTATCTCCCACAGGAAATATGTACTTGAACTTCTGCAGGAAACAAACACGTCTGGATGTAAACCTGCCAGCACACCTGTTGAGGCAGGTCACAAGCCAATTGAGGACTATACTAACAGGAACATGTATCAGAGGCTTATAGGAAGCTTATTTATCTTTCACATACCAGACCTGTCATTTGTTATGGGGTAAGTTTTATTAGCCAATTTATGTATAATCCTACTACTGAGCACTATAATTATGCTCTCAGGATACTCAGGTACCTAAAGACTGTTGGACCGTGCACGTGCAGTAAACACCACTAGAGAGGGTGAATATTGGTTAGCGAAAATTACACTACTACTCTTTAACAAAATCCCCTTTGAAAACAGAATCTGAGACCATCTCAGATTCAGAACCCGCTTTTTGAAAAATTCAAAAATCAGTGTACACAACTCCAAAAATTATGAAACTCTCCAGAACTTAGATTCACTGTCTTGACAAGATTCTGTACAAACATTAGACAAAAATAAGATCATTGGCCCCTTCAAACAAATAAAAAGATTCAGATAATCAATCTAGACAGAATTGAACAGAATGTTGCTGAAATTGGAAAACATGTTTCTCTTTGAATACTAAACTAAAAAGGTTCTTTTTTATGTCAAAACACTCCTTAGGATGTCTAGTTTATGTTTCCAAAAGTCCCTGACCTTAAAACAATTCTTGATTAATACAAAATTCAGGTTTTCTCAAAACTGGTCATATTGCAGCGAGATTGGAGCAGTTATCTTACATTGACTGAAAGACTAACTTTTCCATACTCAAATCAAGTGATTCTTATTGCAAATGAAAGCTATATGTCTGAAGTATAGCTGCACCAAAAATTGTGAATTTTGAAAGTGTTAAGCTATTTTCTCAAAACCTAAGAATTGGTGTGAAATCTGCAATAAAAACGGGCAGAAAACCGAAAATTGTAAAGAAGACAAGAACACCAAGGATTTATCTTGGTTCTGTTAATGTGACCTACTTCAGTTCGAGGAAACACCTTTTCTTGGATTTTAGTATGGTATGAACCAAATCACAACAAAAACCAAGCTAGATCCTTGGGTTAAATACCAACCCTATTCAAGACTTGGATGACCACCTCTATGCAACTCTTGGTTGCAACACCTCTATCAACTATTGATGTAGCCCTATAAATTTAGCTAATCAATCTTACAAATGAGACACAAGAGGCTTGTAGCTCTACAACAAATATACAAAGAACACCTTGGCTACTCAAAGAATGAATCAATAATAAAGAGAAGAAGATAGAAAGACAATTCAAATATTGCTTTCAAGTGTGTATTCTTCTTCTTCGCCTTTGCCTCCTATTGATAGTGTGAAATGGCTCTTGAAGATAAGAAGTCTTATGTGTCACCATCTTCATCATTAAGTCTTAAGTATCTTCACATCATTGGTTGCCTACATAAACACCTTGTACACTTGGAAAAAGAAACAACATAATTGGTCCACCTTGGACACTCATTTGGCCGAAATTCCACCTTGGAATGTCTTGAAAATAATGAAGATAATATAGTAGGATAAGATGGCATAACTTCTCCACTATCTCCTCAACTTTCTGCCATAAGAATAGGCACGTGAGAAGCTTCAAAAGTTTTAAAAAAATCAGCTCCTGAACAAGTCAAATAGCAGTTGCTTTTGAATTTAAAATTTCCAAGTTGGCAATATTGCCAACTAGCTTCTTTTTGGTTGGTCGACTTCTCACCAAGTCATAAAATGAGTACACCATCATATCCACTTGTATATACATTTTTTTGAGGCTGTATATATGTATATCAACTCAGGTTTTTGAAGAAGAAATCAACAAATAATAGTTGACAAGATTATGTAAACATATAACACCAAAATTCCCATTTTTTCTTCTTGTATGTTGTGATCAATTTCACATATTTAACACCTTTAAATTCTCTTCAAAATGATGGTTAATATCCTCCAAGAACATATAGAAGAAGGTCTTTGAGAAAAAAATAGAATGTGACATCACAACTCGTCACATATCCCACTACTGTCGATAATATCATCAATTGAGAGAAATAATAGAAAACAACCAAATAATTTTCAAAACAATTATAAATAAACTCCAAAATGAAGATAATAATATACTTAAGAGATTCTTTGATTAAAAATACCAAAACTGCCCTTAGGGGTAAAATGACCAAAATACCCCTGGTGAGAGAAAACTCCTGAAATGACCCGGATGGTCAGAAATAGATATAATAACATCTTTAACCTGATAAATAAGATGAGAATAAGTCCTTGAAATATTTTTACCATGTCATGTTCTTACAAAACTCAAAATACCAATTTTGCCCTTTTTGGTAAGAAGTAGAAACTTCCAAGGCACATTAGTCGCAAGACATTTATAATCATCAAAAACTCATAATATCAACATAATGAACATATACAAATCATGTAAAAATGAAAACAATCATTTTATCACTTTTTAGAAAAATATTTCTAAAAACCCTAGACATCGATCGATCGAAGTACCTCTACTTCAGAGATCGATGTCTCACAGTGAGTTTTGTTTTTGATTCTATGAGACGTGGATCAATCCATGTGAGGGGCTGACTTGCGTCGATCGATCCACGTGAGAGATCGATGTCTCATAGTAAGTTTTTGGTTCTATTCTGTCCAACATCGATTGATCCACATTAGGGGATGATGTACATCGATCTATCCATGTATCTCTGTCTGAGAGATCGACGTCATTTTTCTTTTTTCAACTTTTAATCATTTATAACACTATATGTAACATTTTTAATTATTCACCACTTAAAATCATGACCTTGAAAATTATCCAAACATATTTCTCAACATTCTCCCCCTTTTGGATTATTTTCAAAATAACTTAAAAGGATTTTAATGTCACAACTCTTTAACAATTACACATCTACCAATTTTATACTAATTGAATTATTTTGAAAACCTCGCCAATTACCAATTGTTTCACCAATTCTATACCAATTGTTTTCAAACTCCTAAATCTCATGTTGTTAACATTAGTGCTCATGTGCTCCCCCTCAACTTATACTCTCTCCCTTAAATCATTTGTTCCCCCTCCACTTATACTCTCCCCCTTAACCTATGCTCAAAACTTATACCAGTTGAAACTTAACAAATTATTCAACTAAAATCCAACTAAAATCATGCCTCTTGTTCTACCCCCCCCCCCCTTTTATTTTGCAAATCATGCAAAAGATACAAATATGCAATTGTATCGTAAGTCATCATACCTAACTTGGCTCGTAAATTTTCAAAAGTGGCTTGATTAAGAGGTTTAGTAAAGATGTCAGCTATTTGATGATCAGTTCTTATATGATCTATGGTTATGTCCCGATTTTGAACATGATCTCAAAGGAAATGGTATCTTACTTCAATGTTTTGGCCTTAGAATGTAGTACCAGATTTCGAGAAAAATTGATCACACTTGTGCTACCGCAGAAAATTTGAATCTTATTCATTGTAATGCCAAAATCACTAAGCTGTTGTTTAAGCCAAAGTATTTGGGTAGTTCATAAGCTTAAGGCTATATACTCAGCTTCAGTGGTAGAGAGTGCTACACCAGCTTGTTTCTTAGAAAACCAACAGATCAAGTTGGTTCCTATGAATTGACATATACCGCTAGCAGATTTTCTATCTAATTTGAAACCACCATAAGCAGCATCACTATAAGCATACAGTTCCAACTTAGCGTTTCTATCATACCAAAGTCCTAAGTGAGGTGTGTGTTTAAGATGTCTAAATATCTTTTTCACTGCATTGTAATGTGATACTTTAGGACAAGATTGAAACCTAGCACACACACACACACACTAAACATGATATCAGGTCTTGACGCGGTTAAGTATAATAGTGATCCAATCATAGACCTATATACTGTGTCATCAAAAGGTTTACCATTTTCATCTTTGTCTAGTTTGGTGCTAACACTCATGGGAGTAGGGGTTGGTTTCAACTCTTCAAAGACAAACTTCTTAATCATATCATTATCATACTTAAGTTGGCTAATGTGGATTCCTTGAGAGGTTTGTTTGATTTGTAGTCATAAGAAATAATTTAACTCTCCTACAATTGACATTTCAAATTCAGACTTCATACACTCTTTGAAGTATTTTACTAAGGTAGGATTAGTTCAACCAAAGATAATATCGTCTACATATATTTGAACTATTAATAAGTCATTATCTTTTCTTCTTAGGAATAATGTGTTGTCTATGGTCCTCTTTTGATAATTATTTGCAATAAGAAAGTTTGCAAATCTATCATACCAAGTTCTTGGAGCTTGTTTAAACCATATAGAGCTTTCTTAAGCTTGTATACATGGTTAGGATTCTTTGATTCTTCGAATCCAGGGAGCTGTTTGACAAACACCTCTTCTTGGATGCATCCATTCATGAACGCACTCTTGACATACATTTGGAAGAGTTTAATATTGCTTAGACTTACAGTCGCAAGTAATAATCTAATTGCTTCTATTCGTGCAACTGGTGCAAATGTGTCTTCATAATCTATTCCTTCTTGTTGATTATAACCTTGTGTGACTAGCCTAGCCTTATTTCTTGTAATATTTCCTTGTTCAATCATTTTATTCCTAAACACCCATTTTGTACCTATTATATATTTATTTTCGGGTTTAGGTACTAAGTCCCACACGTTATTCCTGGTGAATTGGTTCAATTCCTCATGCATGGCATCTATCCATGATATATCACCTAATGCTTCTTTAACATTCTTAGGTTCTAAGTGTGAGATTAAGCTATGTCCTTCAGCTTGACTTATGTTTCTACGTGTTCTAACCCCAACATTTGGATCCCCAATGATTAATTATTTAGGGTTTATGTTTATCTTTTATAAGCCACATATTCCTAGGTTGACTAGATTCACCCTCATCTTGTTCAAATGTTTCATTACTGATAATGTACATTATCGTATACAATTAGATCATCTTGCAAGTTACTTGTATTATCTTCCAATTGTAACATTTTTCATTTATTTCATCTAAGGGTTCATACATGTCTTACTCAGGGGGAGTTGGTTCTAGATGATCAAGTACATGCCCAAGTAATACATCATCATCATCAAGCATATTTTCAACATTATTTTCTTGTTTATGTTGAGTTTTATCACTAACTTCAAAGCATGCACTTTCATTGAATTTCACATGTATAGATTCAATTATTTTTCTGGACGCAGGATTGTAACACCTATATGCTCTTGAATTAGTTGAATAACCAACAAATATACATTCAATAGACTTTTGTTCAAATTTATCTAGATTATCCTTAGTGTTCAACACAAAACTCTTACACCCAAAAACTTTAAGATAATCTACCTTAGGTTGTCTATTGTTTAGCAATTCGTAAGGTGTTTTATTTAATTTCTTTCTAATAGAAAGTCTATTTATAATATAATAAACACAACAAACAGCTTCAACCTATAAATATTTAGGTACTTTGTTTTCACACAACATTGTCCTAGCAATTTCTTGAATTGTTCTATATTTACATTCTACAACTCCATTGAGTTGTGGCATTCTAGATGGTGAGAATTCATGTTTTATTCCGTGTAGTTCACAAAACTTGATTACATTTTTCTTTTTAAACTCTCCACCTCTATCACTCCTAATTCTTTTAACATTTTCTTCATATTGATTTTCAAGTTGCTTAATAAGACTTTCGATTGCCAATGGAGCATCGTCTTTGTGTGTTAAAAACAATGTCCATGTGTATCGTGAGTAATTGTCTACTATGATACACACATAGTAGTATCCACCTAGACTCCCTATCCTACTTGGACCAAATAAGTCTAAGTGAAGCAATTCTAGTACATGACTAGTACTTACTTCATGTTTTGGTTGTAATGTTTCTTTAATATGTTTTCCTTAAATACACATTTCACACAGTTGAAAATTATCTAACTTAGGCATGCCTCTAATTAAGTTTTTCTTAGATAACTTTTCAATAATTGAAATTCCTATACGCCTAGTCGTCTATGCCATAAATTTACATCTAAGTCATGTGATATTAAACACTTAACCTTAGCATCTATCATGTTATTTAGTGATAGTGTATAAATGTTACCATCCCTATTTCCTTTTAATACAATTTCTCCTTTTTCATTTGTTATATCACAAGAATCAGGGAGAAAAGAAACATAATAACCGGAATCTATAAGTTGCAAATTGCTTAATAAATTATAAGAAAGATTTCTTACTAACAACACATTTCATATTTGAAATGTGTTAGGGTTCCCAATTGGTCCGTTTCCAACATCTTTTCCTTTGTTGTTGTCACCGAATGTCACATTTCCTCCAATCTTGATGTGTTCCAACTTGGTGAATAGTTTGGGGTTGCCCGTCATATGCCTTGAACATCCACTATCTAATTCTTTGATTTTGCCTCCTTTTTGCATTCCTTGTAATTTTCCTACAATGAAGACAAAGTTTCAGGTACCTTTTACTTGGGTCATTGAATGTTAGGGGCACCACCCTTGTTTATATACCCTTTGGGTATCTAAACTTGGATGTACCTTCTAGGCACATTTCTGACATTATTATAAGTTGAATAATACAAAGGAGTTTCATGTACTTGTCCATTCCATTTAAAAGATGATGCATGATTACACATGTTGTACCTTGGTTTATGAGTACTGTGTTGTGGCCAATTTTTATAGCTAAAGTAAGGCATATGATTTTGTTTCTTATATGATGCTATGTATGTGTGTTCATATGCATTTCTATAAGCCTTATATGAATGTTCTCTATATTTAGGTTTATCATAAGTTGGATGCATTTGATTTTGTCTAGATACATTTGTATATAAGCATAATTTCTAGGCGGTTTGGATGCAAATCTTTGCCTAGTTTCTTTTAGGGGTGAATGTTGCATTTTTACCTTGGTATAAGCAAAAGAAGGTGTAGAAGAAGATGTAGCAGGCAAAGTTGATTATTGTTGTACCATATGGCAACTTAGACTTAGATGATACAAAGTTAGTCTTTTTGCCTAACTTGTCATTTTCTTCTATATACCCTTAGCCCTTTTTATCCTTTCCATATTTTTGTGATGATATAAGTGCGTCAAGCATGTTCATGCCATATTTAAATTGTCCTAACATTTTTTCTAAGTTTAGTTTAGACGATTCAAATTGTACTATCTAATTTTCACAACTTTCTAACGTAGATTTCAACATACTATTTTCAGTTTTTAATACATGTTCATTTTCCTATATGATTCAATCTTAATCTCTAAAGAATCAAGAGGTCCCAATCTACACGCTAGTCCGTACACTTGTGTAAATAGTCTACAATCGAGGTAGGTTCATTTTCCCCCTCCAATTGCTATAAATTCAAGCATGCTCTGGTGGTATGTTATGTGCTTTTGTTGTTTTAATTGTTGAAATTCATAACATGTGGTTCGGTCTGTGAAAAGCATGAGTTTTGATGACTGTGAATACGTTTGATGGATGTGGGATGCGTGTATATTGTTTGCGTGTGTCTGATTTGATTTTAGGGAAAAATTTGATAAAATTTGATAATCAAAATGGTAAAACTCTTGCAAATTAGAGACTTTTCATTTTGTTTTGGCCTTAGAATAGGTTCCCTTAGACTGGAAATAGGTGAAAATATAGATCGGGGTCGAAAAATGGTCGCCAGAGACCGCCGGTGCGCCACACGCACCGCCAGAAGCGGCCGCTTAAAAAAAGTAAAATACTGAAAAAGGGCCGAAGGCCCTGAATTCTGGACAGGGATAGCCTTAACGGGCCGGCACTAGTAGCAGTTCTGGCCCAAACTTGTGATATATATATTAAAAAAAGGCTGGCAGCTTAGTGGACCGGGCCGAATGGCCAACGGACCGGACCAGCTGGTGCCGGCCCAATTGGCGAAATAGTAAAAAAAGAAATTAATTAAACAAATCTGGCGCAGGCCAGCCATTGCGGACTGGGCCTGCGCAAGTGGAGCGGACCGAGCTGGCTGGTAGAAAAGAGGCCAGCCCAATAGAAATACAATTAATAAATAAAATTCTGAGTTTCTGAATTTTGTTATAAATGGTTTTTATTAATTTAAACTAGAAATAATTAAAGAAAAAATATAAATAAATATCAGAAAATTCCAAATAAATTCCAGAAATTATAAAATGCTGAAATTAAATTATTTCCATTAAATTTTGGTAATTGTGATAATTTATTTAATTTAAATAATTAGGTAATAAATGGAAATAAATTAGGCGAAAATGAGGAAAAATATAGAAATAAATATATACAAGCCATGGAAAAATAGGTTTAACGTCAAACAACATTAAATCATTACTCGGATAATAAATGAATCTAGATTTGAGTGCCAGAGGATGGTGAGGATCGGCCAGGGGCCTCAGGCGATTGTGTTTTTGCATTCATGGCACGTGCATTGCATTGATGGTGGGTCGTGACGTATGGGTCACGGGCGCTCAGGATGGTGTACGATGGTGGGGCCACGACACTCAGGATGGTGTGCGGTGGCGCAGCCACGCACACTCAGTATGGTGACTGTGGGGTGTACGATCTGCAGCCACTCAGTAGGACCTGGGTTCATGCATTGCACGGCGGAGATATCGGCATTCTGTGTGACATGTCTTTGTTGCGTGTGACATGCATAGTAGGACATGCATCACGATGTTGCGCATTCTTTATCTGGAGTGAATTACTTTCCACAGTCTTTCATATGCTTATGTGATATCATGATTTATGTGTTATGTGTTATATCATTATAGTATGCTAGTCTTGTACGAGTTGGAGGCAGGTGTCTACTGAGTGATTTCCCAGTCACTCACCCCTACTTCCCCCCACCAGGTGAGTACGAGGAAGGGTGTGACTGTATCTTTGCTGAGGACGGGGCTGATACGGTGGAGTGGGCAGACTGATGGTCGCGTCTAGGAATAAGAAGACCCTGCGACTGTTTGTCTTTATTTTCTTGAGATCTCACCAGACATCACCTTGTTTAGATTTTCAGACTTACGTTATTGTCAGGATTAGGTTCATTATTGTATTGAGGAATTTTCTTTGTCAAGAAAACTTTATGTTTTTGTATTTCGTTTCCGCGCGAAAAATTTCTATGTCTCTTCGGAAATGTTGGGAAGTGATTCGACGCTTTGTATTCTCCTCAGTGAGATACGGCGGGCGCACTGTTCCTGATGCTAGGGTTCGGGAGCGGGGCGCTCCAGGTGGTATTAGAGCCGAGGCTTCAGATCCGCCTCGAGAACGCAGGACTAACTAGATCATATAGACGTAAGCTATGATCTCTTCCTAGAAATGACAAATATACCCCTAATAAATGAAATATACTTAAGTTATGATCGGGTTATGAGAGGTGTGTGTCGTTGGTGAGCTTTCTCTATTTAATTACCGTTGTACCCCTGAACTTTCGTGTGGGCCATATAAAATTATGAAATTTTGAGAGAACTTAGCCTCAGATGTTGTGAAGGTCCTCTAAAAATTTCAAATCAAAATTCAACCTTTAACCCCTTCAAAAACCGTTGGCACTCAGATTGTGCAATTCTGCCAGAAACGGTAGATGGTTTTGAAAAATTAATTCCTATTTGTGTGAATGTCCAAATGATCTGAAATTTTGACCAATAACTCTTCACACACTATATTTAAATGGGTTGAAACAGTTTTTGAAAATTCTTTTGGAAAGTAGGTCAAATACACCCAAAGTCTCAACCTTTGCAAGTCTGAAAATCAGACTGCACTAGTCTCAGTACTTTTGATGTTTGGATGACTTATACTTGTCCAAAAGGGTTGAAACTTGTGCCAAATTAACCTTTGAACGTTTAGGTATGTTTCTGGAAATTTTTATAATTTTTAGAAAACGTTTACTATTTTTACCAACGTGAATAATATAAGTAAACTGCGCAGAAACTGAAACGTAAATGCAGAAAGTAAAGTGCACCGAGATTTTTATACTGGTTCGGTTATAAACAACCTACTCCAGTCTTCAAGGAACACCTTCCTTGGTTCACACTAGTCACACACACACCACACCTTACCACAGGGTTGATAGAGTTACACCTTAACTCCAACCCTTTACAAACCTTGTATTGCTAGTACAATTAGCACGAACACCACCACCTCGTAAGAATGAAGATTGATCACACCTTGATCAATCTTGTACAAAGATGTATGAATGGTGGTTTCTATGAAGCCTATTCAAAGATGAAAGATATGAAATACAATAGGCTTTTTACAAGGAGAATAAAGAAAGAAAGTGTAGGAGAAGAAAGCTTTTGCACTTTGATCACTTTTGATTGCCAATCTTTGTCTTACTTTTGTTTGTTCTTCTTCACCTTCCCTTATAGGTCCAGCCGTCCACTATAGCATCTTCCCCCTCTTGAAACTTTCCTTTTAATTGCTTGAGAGAGTGTGAGACATCATAGTGACAACATTTTGCTTACTTGGCATCACTCCATTGGACCATCATTTAGTCATTGCTTACTTGGCATCTTTTGATTGGCTCAATGTTGTCATCATTTGATGACATGGATATTCTGAAAAAAAACATTAAATATATGCCAAATAATCAATTATCAAATCATGCCAAAATAGTCACAATATGTCATAAAGTTTGAGACACAAAAATCTCTCTTTCCAACTCACCAAAATTCGGCCAGCACAAGGATTTCAATGCTGAAATTTTCAGCATTAACCACATGAAATAAATCTGAATTTCTTCCATTTTTCTTTGAATTTCTTCCATAAAAATACATCCATTATTTAAGGCAAGTCTTGCTACAAGATTGAGAATGAACTTGGACACCAAAGGGAGACTTCATTCGGCCATAAACATGTCTTGCACATGCTGAAATTTCAGCATGTGTAACATCCACCTTTTCTTCAAAATGTTGCCTATTTTGCATTGTTTTAATTTAAGAATTCAATCAACATTAAGTATACAATATTCTCATCATGTATAGAATAAAATTTGACAACCATGTGGCCTATATTTCGGCCATATACACTACACACATGCTGAATTTTTCAGCATGTGTGATATTCAAAGATATCACTTCCTTTATTCCATAAAGTATTCAAAACATTTCCATAACTCATTTGATTTATTCCTTAATGCAAAATTAACAAAATATATTCCTTAAGGTTGAAGAAAACGTCCACAACTAGTGTGACATGCTGAAATTTTCAGCATGTGACATAAGAGAGGTATATGTTGAAAACTTACCTTTTGTAGCTTCTCTCTTTGATTCATCAACATTGTATGATTGATTCTTGACCAATCAACATGCCAACAAGGCTCCATATGTGCTCCACATCAGCTGTAGGTGACGTTTAATGTGTATGTGCATGTGCTGAAATTTATTTTTGCTAACTTTGAAAAATAATGCACATTTAATAATATACACATGTAATATTCCAATCAGCCCTTAATTTAATTTTCTAGAACACTTTAAGATTTATATTATATGTAAAAAGTGTCTAGATACGTGCCACATCATGTTCAAGAAAAACGTTCCATGTCAAGTGCGTAGAAAACCGAATTTTCGATATTTATCGATTACCCGATTTTTCTCTAATTTAAATTCCAACTTTTGCACATGCTATATATATTATGTTATACATAATATATATAATATATACTTTAATTTTCAGCACTTGGCTGATTTAAAGTGGTACCATAAACATGTGACAAAAATAAAATTGGAATCTTCACATTTTGGCCTAAATGTGGGATGATTTGTGTGTGCCAACATGGAAAGTATTTTTGTCTCAATGTACAGTGTATAGCACGAAATTTTTGATAAATTTTGATGTATATGGGCTGGCCATTTATTTATGGCAAGTACGTGACACGTTGGCGAAGTTTCGGTATCGCCCGATACGACAAATTTCGGTTTAGAACCTTTTATCGTGTCGTATTTAATTTGTCATCACCATATCTTATATCATATGATATAAGATCTGAATATACTCATAAATATGAGTTAAGTATAGTGGTGTGACGTAAACGTACGTTCGTAAGATATATAACGTGTCGATAGTACGTTGGAATAAATGTGTATGTGCCTTTTTAAAAAAAATCTGAAAATATATATATATTATGTATATATGGCGTGTGAAATGATGTGGGGAGGAGGAGAAGACTTTCCTTCCATAGCCATGTTGCCTTTAAGCCTTTTCCAAATGCATCTTCCTTTAATGAACTACTTAGTTTATTAAACTAAGTACTTCACTTAATGAACTATTTTAGTTCATTAATTGTGGCACCTGAAAATAGTATAAACTCAACACATGTTCGCCATATGATGTAAGCTTTAAAGCTTCATGGCTCGTTAGTACGGCAACATAATATATGAGGTAAATAAGGCAAGTTATCATGCATACATGTACACTTGTGTATATATATATATATACTCAACGTTTATATATATATATACATATTCAAATTTCTTATTTTAAAATCACTCAAACCCTCATATTTCTACAATCTCCCCCTTTTGATGATTTTCAAAATAACAAGTGTACATGATTTAAGTGTTATCTCTCCCCCTTGAATTATGCACAGATTTGAAATTTGAATTTCGAATTTCAAATCCGGCTCCCCCTTGATTCATGCAATTAGGATCAATCAGTGATCTCTCTCCCTTAAATCTCTCTCTCTCCCCCTTAAATCATGCTTCTCTCTCCCCCTTTATTTTGGAAAGTTAATCAAAAGATTCCTGTCAAAAAGGAAAGTAAATCAAATAATATCGCATTAAATCACATCAATAGGAAGCATGCCTAATTTAGAACGGAGAGATTCAAATGTGGCTTGATTTAAGGCCTTTGTAAATATATCCGCTACTTGTGATTCTGTGCGTACGTGATCTATGACAATATTACCATTGTTAACGTGATCACGAAGAAAATGATAGCGAACTTCTATATGCTTAGCCTTAGAGTGTAATACGGGGTTCTTAGACAAATTTATTGCACTCATACTATCACAATATATAGGAATTTTATCTACGGTAATTCCAAAGTCCGAAAGTTGTTGTTTTATCCACAACAACTGTGTGCAACAAAGGCTAAGAGCCATATACTCAGCCTCAGTAGTAGACAAAGCAACACTTGCTTGCTTTTTGGAAAACCATGAAATAAGGGAATTTCCTATAAATTGGCAAGTTCCGCTCGTGCTTTTTCTATCTATTTTGCAGCCACCATAATCTGCATCAGTGTAAGCATGTAAGTCAAATGTAGAATCCTTATCGTACCAAATACCTAAGGTGGGCGTGTGCTTAATATAGCGAAATATTCTTTTTACTGCATTTAAGTGTGACACCTTAGGTTGACTTTGAAAACGAGCGCACATGCATACGCTAAACATGATGTCAGGCCTACTAGCAGTTAAATATAGTAAAGAACCTATCATAGATCTATATAATCCATTATCAACATCTTTACCATGTTCATCTTTGTCTAATTTAGTAGTGACACTCATAGGCGTGGGGGATGGTTTCAAATTTTCAAAATTGAATTTCTTGATCATGTCGTTTACGTACTTAGCTTGGCTTATATGAATTCCTTTACTCGTTTGCTTAATCTGCAAGCCAAGAAATGGTTAAGTTCACCAACCATAGACATTTCAAATTCAGCTTTCATACAATTTTCAAAATCCTTAACGAGTCTATGTGAGGTGGAACCAAAAATAATATCATCTACGTAAATTTGAATAATAAGTAAATCTGATTTTTCTTGTTTCAAAAATAGTGTACTGTCTATAGTACCACGTTTAAATTTATTTTCTAAAAGAAAGGTAGCAAAACGATCATACCATGCTCTAGGCGCTTGCTTTAGTCCATATAGTGCCTTCTTTAATTTGTACACGTGATCAGGATGTTTCAAATCTTCAAAACCAGGTGGTTGCTTCACGTATACTTCTTCTTGTATAAATCCGTTTAGAAAAGCACTTTTGACGTCCATTTGATACAATTTAAAATCTTTCATGCAAGCAATAGCAAGTAAAAGTCGTATAGCTTCTAAACGTGCTACGGGTGCAAATGTTTCATCGTAGTCTATTCCTTCTTCTTGATTATATCCTTGAGCTACGAGTCTTGCTTTATTTCTAACGACTTTTCCTTCTTCATTCATTTTGTTCCTAAACACCCACTTTGTGCCTATTATTGTCTTATCTTGTGGTCGTGGCACTAAATCCCATACATCATTTCTAACGAAATGATTAAGTTCGTCATGCATAGCATCAATCCAAGATGAATCACTCAAAGCATCATGCACATTCTTAGGCTCAATTTCAGAAATCATAGCATGAAATTCATTTATTTCATCCGAAGTGATTCTTCTACGTGGTCGCACACCGTGAGTGATGTCGCCTATGATGAGATCATGTGGGTGATCTCTATGCCATCTTGGTTGATTATTTTCTAAGTTATCATGCATTTCTATATGATCATGCATTTCTAGTGTTTCATTCATCTCATGCATATCAAAAGAATCATTTTCTTCATCTAAAGCAGGTTTCAATTCAAAATCATCATCATATTCCTTTTCTTTATCAATTTCTCCAAATTCATTGAATTTAACATGAATAGATTCTATGATTTGTCTAGTGAGAGGATCATAACATCTATATGCTTTTGAATTTATGGAATACCCAATAAAAATGCACTCAATCGATTTGGATTCAAATTTATCTAAGTTATCTTTTGTATTCAATACAAAGCATTTGCATCCAAACACACGAAAATAATCTATCTTAGGCATACGATCATTCAAAATTTCGTAAGGCGTCTTGTTTATTTTCTTTCTTATAGATAGGCGATTTACAATATAGCATGCACAATTTACGGCTTCCGCCCACAGAAATCTAGGCAATTTATTTTCGCAAAGCATGGTTCTAGCGATTTCTTGTAGTGTGCGATTCTTTCTTTCTACTACTCCATTTAATTGTGGAGTTCTAGGTGGCGAAAACTCATGTTAATTCCTTTTTCTTCACAAAATGAAATCATCTCTTTATTTTTAAACTCACCGTCTCTATCGCTTCTTATTCTTTTCACATTTACGCCGTATTGATTTTCAAGTTGTTTAATTAATTAGCGATTTCTACGGCGCTATCATCCTTATGTGCAAGAAATAAAGTCTAAGTATAGCGAGAAAAGTCGTCAACAATTACGCATGCATAGTGACGCCCACCAAGGCTTGTAGTGCGACTAGGACCAAACAAATCGATATGCAATAGTTCTAGTATTCTAGTCGTGCTTATCTCATTTTTAGGCTTGAGTGACTCACGTGTTTGTTTGCCTTTTATGCAAGATTCACACAACTGAAAGTTGTCTAAATCAAGCTTAGGCAATCCCCGTACTAGGTTCTTTCGTTGCAATTTTTCTAGTGTAGAAATACCTATGTGTCCTAAACGTCTATGCCACAAGTTCACATTGGGTTCATTTGACATAAAACATTTAACTTTGGCATCTACTACATCATCCATAGATAGTGTGAATATATTTCCTTCACGTTTTCCTTTTAAAACGGTTTCTCCATTTTTATCTATTATATTACAATAAGGGTGAGTAAAGCACACATTGAAACCATTGTCAACAAATTGAGAAATACTAAGAAGATTGTAAGATAAGTTGCTTACCAAAAACACGTTGGAGATTTGGAGTGTGTTCGGATTTCCAATCGTACCTTTACCAATGATCTTGCCTTCATTGTTGTCTCCAAAGGTCACGGATCCGCCTTTTGTGACCTTCTTTAATTTGGAGAATAGGCTCGGGTCACCCGTCATGTGCCTCGAGCAACCACTGTCAAGGAACCACTTATTGATGTGTCTTTTGATGAGTGGTCTCCCTGCAATGTAAAAAGGTGATTTAGGTACCCTTTTAATTTTGGGTCCTTTCGAGTTAGTTAATCACCTTTTGGTAAAGGTACCTTTCGGTACCCATACTTGGGTGATCCTTCTCGGTCTATCAAATGGCAAGAATGTAGATGAAGGTGCAATATAGTATACATGTGGTGCATGTACTTTGGGTCTTTGCCCAAGTACTCCTCTATACTCATTATATGAAGGACGTTTGTGATATGTCCTTGTGTGCGTGTGCGTAGTGCGTGGATGATATGTATTCCGTGTATGCATTGATCTCTTCTTCTCATATCTATATGGTACAACATTATATTTCACATGATATGAGGGAGTCGGGCGTGTGGAAGGGGGCGCTTTTTGCGTCATCTTAGACGCCACTTGATGCTTAGGGGTGTCTACCTTTTTAGACACAACAAACTTGGTTGGTTTGGTTGATACTTCGTTAGTATCAACGTACCCCAATCCAGTTTTGTCACTGTCATGCTTTTGTGATAATATGATGCGATGCAGCATGTTTGACCCTGTATCGAATTGTTTCATTATTTTCTCTAAATCTGTATTCCTTGATTTCAAATTTGAAATCTCGGATTTCATTTCACTATTTTGAGAAGTTAATGATGAGATCTCGGTTTTTAATGCAGTGATGACACATGAAGACTCTTTCTTTGAATCGCTTAATTGAGCGACAAGATTCTCGTTAGAAGATTCTAACAGTTTCTTGTCTTCAATTAAACGTTTCTTTTCTTTTGCGAGAGTCTTAGTAAATTTATGTAACTCAAGATATTGACTAAATAGATCATCGTAAGAAGGTTCAGAGTCAGAGTCAGAGTCAGATGATACCTCATTAGACGCCTTTGAAGCGAAGCAAACTTGAGCGGTCTCCTCTTCGGTCTCAGATTCAGAGTCTGATGAGTCACTCCATGTGGAGGCCTTTAGTGCACGTTTCCTTTGTTTAGGATCTGAGACGGGTCTATTTTTGTTCTGCTCCTTGTCAGGGTACTTATTAGTTTGCTTTTCTTTGGTTGGGCAGTCATATGATAAGTGTCCGAGTTTGCCGCATTCATAACATTTAATGTCCTTATCATTTGACTTGTTTTTATTTCTTTTAGATGTAGTGCCCTTGTTTTTATTTCTAAATGATTTTCTCATGAATCTTCTTAGTCCTTTAGCCAATAGAATTAAGTCATCATTATCCGATTCGGAATCACTTTCTTCTACGTGATCGGAGGGAGGGGAGACGTATTCATTTGATTTGAAAGCAATTTTCTTTACCTTGTTTGGTTGATTCCGATTTCCGAATAATGAGTTTGTTTTCATACACTTTTAGTGAACCAATGAGTTCTTCCATTTTTATTGACTTAGTCTCCTTGCTTTCTTCTATGGCAGTCACTTTAGGATCCCATTCTGAAGGGAGGCTCCGTAGGACTTTCTGTACTTTTTCCTGCGTTGTAAAAGCCCTTACCAAGAGACTCAAGAGAGTTATAGATGTTAGTCAAACGAAGATCCATATCAACAATTGACTCATTTGGCAACAACTTGAAAGACTCAAGAGTAGACATAAGCATATTAATTTTTAGACTCTTTTACTTGACTCGTGGCTTCGTGTTTCATTTCTAAGATTCTCCACATTTCTTGTGCACTCGAACAATTGGACACATAACTAGATTCACTCTTACTTAAACCATTTAAGAGTAACTGCATGGCCTTAGCATTCATACTCAGTTTCTTTTTGTCTTCACTAGTATAGTCTTGTCTCGTTTTAATCACTTCTAGTGTGACTCCATCTACAGTGGACAATTTAGACGGGACATATGGACCATCTTCAATTATTGACCAAAGGTCTATGTCTATAGCCATAAGAAATAATTTCATCCTAAGTTTCCATTGAATAAAAGACTCACCGTCAAAGAGTGGAGGCCTTTGGCTTGACATACCTTCTTGTTCGGTTTTGAGATTTGTGGATGCCATCTCACTGAATCGTTGGATTCCTTGTAGCGAGTAAACCTGGCTCTGATACCACTTGTAGGATCTGCAAGGCACCACTAGAAGGGGGGGTTGAATAGGTGGTGCGGAAAATATGGTTTTTAAAATTTCTTTAACCCTAACCAATTCAAGTTCTGAAACAGATTCTGTTTTCAGTAGCAGTTTTAAAACGATTTAAAAACTAGGTTAGAGGTCTCCAAAAATTATGAAATTTTGAGAGAACTTAGCCTCAGATGTTGTGAAGGTCCCCTAAAAATTTCAAATCAAAATTCAACCTTTAACCCCTTCAAAAACCGTTGGCACTCAGATTGTGCAATTCTGCCAGAAACGGTAGATGGTTTTGAAAAATTAATTCCTATTTGTGTGAATGTCTAAATGATCTGAAATTTTGACCAATAACTCTTCACACACTATATTTAAATGGGTTGAAACAGTTTTTTGAAAATTCTTTTGGGAAGTAGGTCAAATACACCCAAAGTCTCAACCTTTGCAAGTCTGAAAATCAGACTGCACTAGTCTCAGTACTTTTGATGTTTGGATGACTTATACTTGTCCAAAAGGGTTGAAACTTGTGCCAAATTAACCTTTGAACGTTTAGGTATGTTCTGGAAATTTTTATAATTTTTAGAAAACGTTTACTATTTTTACCAACGTGAATAATATAAGTAAACTGGCGCAGGAAACTGAAACGTAAATGCAGAAAGTAAAGTGCACCGAGATTTTTATACTGGTTCGGTTATAACAACCTACTCCAGTCTTCAAGGAACACCTTCCTTGGTTCACACTAGTCACACACCACCACACCTTACCACAGGGTTGATAGAGTTACACCTTAACTCCAACCCTTTACAAACCTTGTATTGCTAGTACAATTAGCACGAACACCACCACCTCGTAAGAATGAAGATTGATCACACCTTGATCAATCTTGTACAAAGATGTATGAATGGTGGTTTCTATGAAGCCTATTCAAAGATGAAAGATATGAAATACAATAGGCTTTTTACAAGGAGAAGAAAGAAAGAAAGTGTAGGAGAAGAAAGCTTTTGCACTTTGATCACTTTTGATTGCCAATCTTTGTCTTACTTTTGTTTGTTCTTCTTCACCTTCCCTTATAGGTCCAAGCCGTCCACTATAGCATCTTCCCCCTCTTGAAACTTTCCTTTTAATTGCTTGAGAGAGTGTGAGACATCATAGTGACAACATTTTGCTACTTGGCATCACTCCATTGGACCCATCATTTAGTCATTGCTTACTTGGCATCTTTGATTGGCTCAATGTTGTCATCATTTGATGACATGGATATTCTGAAAAAAACACTAAATATATGCCAAATAATCAATTATCAATCATGCCAAAATAGTCACAATATGTCATAAAGTTTGAGACACAAAAATCTCTCTTTCCAACTCACCAAATTCGGCCAGCACAAGGATTTCAATGCTGAAATTTTCAGCATTAACCACATGAAATAAATCTGAATTTCTTCCATTTTTCTTTGAATTTCTTCCATAAAAATACATCCATTATTTAAGGCAAGTCTTGCTACAAGATTGAGAATGAACTTGGACACCAAAGGGAGACTTCATTCGGCCATAAACATGTCTTGCACATGCTGAAATTTCAGCATGTGTAACATCCACCTTTTCTTCAAAATGTTGCCTATTTTGCATTGTTTTAATTTAAGAATTCAATCAACATTAAGTATACAATATTCTCATCATGTATAGAATAAAATTTGACAACCATGTGGCCTATATTTCGGCCATATACACTACACACATGCTGAATTTTTCAGCATGTGTGATATTCAAAGATATCACTTCCTTTATTCCATAAAGTATTCAAAACATTTCCATAACTCATTTGATTTATTCCTTAATGCAAAATTAACAAAATATATTCCTTAGGTTGAAGAAAACGTCCACAACTAGTGTGACATGCTGAAATTTTCAGCATGTGACATAAGAGAGGTATATGTTGAAAACTTACCTTTTGTAGCTTCTCTCTTTGATTCATCAACATTGTATGATTGATTCTTGACCAATCAACATGCCAACAAGGCTCCATATGTGCTCCACATCAGCTGTAGGTGACGTTTAATGTGTATGTGCATGTGCTGAAATTTATTTTTGCTAACTTTGAAAAATAATGCACATTTAATAATATACACATGTAATATTCCAATCAGCCCTTAATTTAATTTTCTAGAACACTTTAAGATTTATATTATATGTAAAAAGTGTCTAGATATGTGCCACATCATGTTCAAGAAAAACGTTCCATGTCAAGTGCGTAGAAAACCGAATTTTCGATATTATCGATTACCCGATTTTTCTCTAATTTAAATTCCAACTTTTGCACATGCTATATATATTATGTATACATAATATATATAATATATACTTTAATTTTCAGCACTTGGCTGATTTAAAGTGGTACCATAAACATGTGACAAAAATAAATTGGAATCTTCACATTTTGGCCTAAATGTGGGATGATTGTGTGTGCCAACATGGGAAAGTATTTTTGTCTCAATGTACAGTGTATAGCACGAAATTTTTGATAAATTTTGATGTATATGGGCTGGCCATTTATTTATGGCAAGTACGTGACACGTTGGCGAAGTTTCGGTATCGCCCGATACGACCAATTTCGGTTTTAGAACCTTTTATCGTGTCGTATTTAATTGTCATCACCATATCTTATATCATATGATATAAGATCTGAATATACTCATAAATATGAGTTAAGTATAGTGGTTGTGTGACGTAAACGTACGTTCGTAAGATACTATAACGTGTCGATAGTACGTTGGAATAAATGTGTATGTGCCTTTTTAAAAAAAATCTGAAAATATATATATATTATGTATATATGGCGTGTGAAATGATGTGGGAGGAGGAGAAGACTTTCCTTCCATAGCCATGTTGCCTTTTTAAGCCTTTTCCAAATGCATCTTCCTTTAATGAACTACTTAGTTTATTAAACTAAGTACTTCACTTAATGAACTATTTTAGTTCATTAATTGTGGCACCTGAAAATAGTATAAACTCAACACATGTTCGCCATATGATGTAAGCTTTTAAAGCTTCATGGCTCGTTAGTACGGCAACATAATATATGAGGTAAATAAGGCAAGTTATCATGCATACATGTACACTTGTGTATATATATATATATATACTCAACGTTTATATATATATATACATATTCAAATTTCTTATTTTAAAATCACTCAAACCCTCATATTTCTACAAGAAGGACCTTTCACCGGAGGAGGTGGAGATATGCGTCATAGCCGCTAATAATCAGGGGACCGCCAGTGACGAAGTAAGTACAACCGAGGAGGCGTGACATGGCCACCGCCACCACATGTGCTCATATAGATACCACACTCGGGTCTGGGTAGAAGAAATATGCAAGTATGAATGCGACGATCAGGACGTTTGTACAAGAGAGGACGCTGAGCAGAGGCCTATCACAATAGAATCAGGAGGAGCAGTATTAAAAGGAAAGAAAGGGTCACTCAGATCCACATGATGACTGATGCAGACGTCAAGAAGGCTGGCAATGTCATACCAAGAATCAACCGCCAGTGACCAGGTATCAATGACTCATCATCAGCAGAGAGAATGTCAGTTAAAGATAAATGAACAGAGTTGCCGGCGAAAGCGAGACCTTCTTAAGTCATGTAAGTTCAGAATAAGACCTTAATGGATCCGAAAAGATTAAGGATATCGCTGAGTAGCACTGACCGACCAAGCGTGAGTGAAACTAAGGAGTTCTCTTGGTTTGGCCCAGCTGCTATATGGAATGTTTAAGGATTTTCGCCAATACCGGTGTCCCTGAGCAGACGAAAGCATAAAAGGCAAAGTTCGAGTGGACTGTTGATATCAACAAATATATCAACAAAGCTTCGTCGAGCCGAAAAAAAAGATAATAATAGAAATTTAAACTCAAGACCGTAATACACAAGGTTGCTAACTAACTATAAATACACGCACTGATTAGCAAAATATACTTTTAACGGACATCTTTCCACATATCAAACTCGTACTAGAACGTTAAATACGAAATTCAACATAACTACGCAAAGAAACATAGCACAGTACAAAAACAAAGGAAGATATCACATAACATAATGATATATGAATATACAGCAACGTAAGTCAACAAAATATATACATATATGTATACACATATTTACACTTATACCTAAATAGGTGCACACCCACATATACATATACATATAAAGCGACCAATATGAAGATACAAAGCAATAGAGAAAAGCTCACGATATATATAGGATACGATAACAACAGGAGTAGTGAAAAAAAAGAATAATAATAATACGATAAGTCAAAAAAAATTTTATATTGCTAAACGACTACTATAAAATAACAATGATAATAATAACAACCAACTTAGGAACCTGTAAGTGTTATGCGGTTAAGGCACTTCATGGGTTGCGAACCCATAGAGTAATACATAATTATATATATATATATACATACATATATATATACATACATATATATATATATATATAAACACTCAATCTCATGCAATAATAAAGAAGCATATGGCTACTCACAATTTGTTACAACATTAAATGATATAATGTAAAAAAAAGGTCGATCAAAGAAGACACACAAATAGATACACAGAACAAAAGTACCTACACGATGCTACGTACACATGCACATCTATACACACAACTAATTCAATGACCCCACAACATAACTAATATAACAAAACAGTAATAAATATCATAATATATAACGACAACAGACAACACAATGACAAAGAATATAATAACAAATACCTTGCATACAAGACGTGGATTACAAAAAATAGGCATATAATTACAAGTGTTAAAACAAATTAACAACATATACTAAAGCATACTAATTATGAATTAGGAACAACATAGTATTGCATGACAACATAGTGACAGATTAAAGGGTAGATAATAAAAAAAACACAAAAGAAAAAGAGAAATTTTTCTTAATTATCTTACTTGAGCACTCAAATAAATTATATATATCTACATTACAGTTAAAAAAAACTACGCATTTATGAATTTCCTTCGGCATAATATATATATAACGATATTTATACAACAATAAGACAAGCTAGTACAAAAAAATATAGAGTACATGTAACGAATATTGTTAACGACTAACACAAGTACAAAAAGAAAGATCACGATAAACGAAGACTAAAATGAACGCGCACGACCTGTGTACCCCTTAAAACTCAACTATTATACAACATAAATGTAATACACGTGACAAACTATGGATAACAGTGGTGAACTCACGAGCTACATATGATACCTAAGTTATGCATGCGTCAAATAAGGACACACAACGTATGATATGTCTATACCAAGCATGTTCTACAACTTAATCATTAAAATGACAACACATATTAATCTCGTGTACGTTGATATAATGGGTGGAGCTACGTTGGGATACTGCATTTCATCTCGAACCCTATGGGCAGTCGGAGAAGACGATTCAGACTCTCGAGGACATGTTGAGGGCTTATGCACTGGACTTCAAAGGAAACCGGGATGGTATGATCAAGTTGATCAAGTCTGCCTACGACAACATCTATTATAATGTTATCGGCGTGATACCATTTGAGGCACTCTATGGGTGCGAGTGTAGGTCCCTTGTCTATCGGAATGGAGAAGGTGAGCATGCTATCACCGAAACAGGGTTGATTTAGCAGACCAAAGAGAAGGTGAAGTTGAGCCGCGATAGGCTCAAGGTTGTTCAAGACAGAAGCAAAAGTTGGGCGGATTCGAAGAGGCATCCCTGGGTTTTACTGTCGGAAAGGAGGTTTACGTGATGGTACCGCCTACAAGGGGAGTTGCACATTTGGTCTGAAGGAAAACTAAAGTCACGGTACATTGGGGCCTTATGAGATACTCGAAGGGATCGGTTCGTTAGCTTACCGTTTGGTGATACCTCCGCCACTGGTCCAAGTGCACAATGTATTCTATGTTTCTCAGCTAAGGAGGTACGCCCAGACGTGGGTTATGTATTAGACACACCACCTTTAAGAACTAGATTGGATACGTCATATGAAGAGATTCTTGATCGAATCATAGACCGCGAAGATCAGGAGCTGGAGGATTAGATGCGAAAGCACTACCTCTACCTCTCCGTATAAGGTACGTCAAGTTTCGAGGACGAAACTTCTTGTAAGGTGGGTAGGATGTTACACCCCAAAATTTTGAACTAATCGATACACGTTAATTTAAGTGGCCACTGGGTGTAACGACTCTTCAAAAATAAATTCACTATAGCACATTATTCATGTTCAAATAATTCGTAGTTATGTATATGGATAAAGTTGTTACTAAAATATAAGGTAATAATAAAGGATAAGTAACAAAGAACTAGTAACTTAAACAGATATAAATGTTATAAGAGAGAAGTTGTGGGGGATAAAAGGGTTTTAAAAAAAGAAAAACTAAATAAATAACAATTATATCAAAAAGGTGGGAGGATAAGGATAAAAGAATTAATTTTAAAAAAAAGGAATCAGGTCAAGGTTTAAGGGGGGAATAACCGTTTCCCCACCATAACGTTTGCACGCAAATCAAGGTAAGGGGGTAACGCAAAGGAGAGGCACAGCTGAAGAGAGAGAAGGGAGGGAGAAAAGAGAAGGAAGAAGGAAGAGAGAAGAAGAAGAGAAGGAAAAGGAAGAAACCGGGTGTCCCAATCTACGCGCTAGTCTGTACACTTGTGTAAATAGTCTACAATCGAGGTAGGTTCCTTTTTCCCCTCCAATTGGTATAAATTCAAGAATGCTCTGGTGGTATGTTATGTGCTTTTGTTGTTTTAATTGTTGAAATTCATAACATGTGGTTCGATCTGTGAAAAGCATGAGTTTTGATGACTGTGAATACGTTTGATGGCTGTGAGATGCGTGTATATTGTTTGCGTGTGTCTGATTTGATTTTAGGAAAAAATTTGATAAAATTTCATAATCAAAATGGTAAAACTCTTGTAGATTAGAGACTTTTCATTTTGTTTGGCCTTAGAATAGGTTCCCTTAGACTGGAAATAGGTGAAAATATAGATCGGGGTCTAAAAATGGTCGCCGGAGACCGGCCTCTGTTATCCCAGGCGCTGGGAAATTACGTTAATTAAAAAAAAGTAAAATACTGAAAAATGGCCGAAGGCCCTGAATTCTGGACAGGGATAGCCTTAACGGGCCGGCACTGGTAGCTGTTCTGGCCCAAACTTGTGATATATATATATATATTAAAAAAAGGCTAGCAGCTAAGTTGACCGGGCCAAATGGCCAACGGACCGGACCAGCTAGTGCCGGCCCAATTGGTGAAATAGTAAAAAAAATTAATTAAACAAATCTGGCGCAGGCCAGCCATTGCGGACCGGGCCTGCATAAGTGGAGCGGACCGAGCTGGCTAGTAGGAAGAGGCCAGCCCAATAGAAATACAATTAATATATAAAATTCTGAGTTTCTGAATTTTGTTATAAATGGTTTTAATTAATTTAAAATAGAAATAATTAAAGGAAAAATATAAATAAATATCAAAAAATTCCAAATAAATTCCAAAAATTATAAAATGCTGAAATTAAATTATTTTCATTAAATTTTGGTAATTTTGATAATTTATTTAATTTAAATAATTAGGTAATAAATGAAAATAAATTAGGGAAAAATGAGGAAAAATATAGAAAATGAATAATAAATATACACAAGCCATGGAAAAATAGGTTTAACGTCAAACAACATTATATTATTACTCGGATAATAAATGAACCTAGATTTGAGTGCCGGAGGATGGTGATGATGGGCCAGGGGCCTCAGGCGATTGTGT
>AP025042.1:13376818-13506035 GCA_036186865.1 Eustoma russellianum
TAACAACACGTTACAAGGTTGTAAACCAAAAATTGTCGTATCGGATGACTACCGAAACTTCGCCAACGTGTCACATACTTGCCATATAAAGATGGTCAGCCCATATAGTTTAAAAATAGCCAAAAATTTCGGGGCTCACATGTTCAAATCATACATGAAATCATTCCATGTTGGCACACACAAATCACCCACGATTTAGGCCAAATTGTGGAGATATCGAATTCAAAGTTTTAAGGCACATGGGGCACCTCTTTAAGTCAGCTATTAGAGCTGAATATCTAATTTACTTTATAGCGCCCCGCACCCCGCCCAGCCGGATATGGTGCGCCCGCCGTACTTCAATACGGAGAGTACCAGGCGTCAGTCCATAACATAACAAAGTCCAGAATAAAATATGTGGACTTTCATGCTTACACGTCAATAAGTAAGCAAAACTGAGGCAGAATAAAAACTTTTAAAATAAAAACGTCTAAGCAACCATCATTAGTTTACAACCCGATCCTAAAGTACGGAATCCCAAAAGTAATTGTTTCCATCACAAATTCATAAAAGCTCATCGATCATAACCATCTCGTCAAGTCTCTTGAGTCGTCCACCTCTCACGCTTCTACGGGTAAGGAACCCTAGGTTCATCTTCGATCCATTCAACTCTATTTCCTGCGGATTTCTGGGAGAAAAAATAAAGGGTGAGTGATCACGTCAAGTAACTATAAATAATCGTGAATTAAATGAAAGAACATACAAGAACCGAACCCCCAAAAATTCAGTTTAGAAACATACCTGACCTTCCATCCGACACCCGTAAGTAATCAGCTCATAACTTATCAAAGATTAATACTTATCAAAATTCATAACTTACAAAGGTTCATAATCGATAACAGTTCATAACTTATTAAAAGATCATCACTCAATAAAGATCATAAATTAGGAACTAACAAGTCATAACATCTTACTCTAAGTATCACGTACCCATATTCGATGACTCATTAAATGCAATATGCATGAGTATGTACGTGTGATGCATCATGATAAAATGAAATAAGTTCTTTCGTTCTTTCATTCAAACATCATCGTCAAGAAAACAAGAGAGTATTCAGATCTATTCTCCCGGATCTGAGGCGGTCACTTATTTCTCTTCAAATCTATTATTCTCGGATTTGGAGCGGTCACGTCATCAATCATAATTACCAGGTCTATCTCTCCAGACCTGTACGGTCGATATCATCATAATCAGGTCTATTCTCTCGGGCCTGAACGGTCAATACCATCAGATCAGGTTAACCCCGGATCTGGAGCGGGTTCCTACTGGCCAGGAACACACGGTACCGGTGGAAGCTTTCTTTTAAAAACAGAATCTTTTCTTAAAAACGCTTTTTCATCATTCTTTCTCATAAATCAGTTCTATAAATCATGTAAATGACGATGATGCAATGCATGACATGTACCATGAAATCCATGACATGATGCGTTACATACATGCAAATACAAACTCATCTTTATGCTGGAAATTTTCCAGAATTATCGTACCAATCGCGCGGCCTCAAACCTCACAGTTTTGGCCAATTATCATGATTTTTCGTTACACATATGCATAAGGGTGTCTTATCTATTCTCCATATAAATTTCGTAACATTATGAGACGTTGTAAGACCCTTAACTTATTTAATTACGAACAGGGTACTGCTGAAATTCAGCAGTGCAATGTCCTTTCTTTTACTTTTCCTTTGAGACATTAAGCTTCATTTAATTTGGGCCAACCCTAGAAAATGCTGTAGACATACCAATAATTAATGGTCACAGGCCCAAACTATACAAATAAGTCTATGTCCCCCAAAGCAAAGCCCCACAACAATTTCTTCAAATCTACCATAAATTCCAGATTTGTAACACCAACCTAACTTTGGTGATTACCCCTTAAATAATCATCCTAAGCTAAGTAGTTATATGAAAACACTCACATGTCTTAAGTAATTATCATAAAAGTTTCGCAGCATTATAATAACTTTGGAGGGGTCATTTATTCTTTTTCCCAAAACGGGTACATGCTGAATTCTGGAATGACCAATTTCACTACGAATTTTATTGTGACCAATCCGTAAGTCCTTTTTCAAAAATTCTGACTCACAGACTTAGCAAACACATAGGACTAGCATCTTGCCAAAAATCAGCCAATTTCATATTTCTAAGGTCCATTTCTGGGTCAATCATTATGTCAATAAAATCTGTTCAGTCCAGTAATTTCCAGCTTGACCAGTTTACTAAAAATTCCGTTAAAATAAATCGTAACTCCTTTTAACGAAGTTCCAAATCTCATATTTCTACACACATAGGGCTAGTGTTACGCTAAAAATTAGCTTAATTGAATACTTCTAAGGTTCCTTTTTAGGTCCTACAAAAACGTCATAATAATCTGCCCTGTTCCAGTAAATTCCAATTTTGTCACATTTCCTTACTAAATGTCCCAACTTGAGTTGTTTGGCTTCAATACCTTATTAAACATCAAATACACCCTTTAGCATACGGTTTTGCAGATTCTAACATACTCCAAAGTCATCTACACATCACTTCAACAGTTTGAATGATATACATATCATTCCTTTGGTATTGCACATTATGTTCATACTAGAATCCATTCTTGGTATAATTGGTGTATACGTACCCTACCCCAAAACAGCCCGTCTATACACATGCAAGGGCAAAAATCATATCTCCATGATGAACATATTAAGCTTAACACATAAAGCACACATCTTGTTCACACCTTTACCCCACAAGTTACAATTTATTACAAGAACTACATTTATTTCCCCCACTTTCATCCAACCTTCCCCCCATACATGTCCAATAAGAGATCTTTCTCACCTTCACCTTAGGGTTACATTATATTCATACATAAAAAGAGCAAAGAATCCATCTTTAGTTAAAATCTCAAACATGCAAGCCACCTTACACATGAATCTGAAAACTACATGCTTCAAGCCTAGTGTTTTATATCTAAGATTAAAACTTAGCAACATCTAGACATTCAAGCATATACTTTCACATAAAAGCCATAAGTATTTATAGGATACTTGCCTTTCTCACACTCACACCTTTCCTTAGCTTGAAATGTGTATGAAATGGGTGAAGCCTTCCTCCTCTTCACATATAAACCCCACAGTTTTGTCGGGGAAAAAGAGAACAATTGTTAATCAATGTTCTTAAGTGGAAGATGCAACTAAATAGAGGTTTAAATGGACTCACCAAAATGGAGCTTGAGTAGTGTTCAAACCTCTTAAGACTAGCACCTCTCAAAAGCTTGAAAATTTTGAACCTAGTGACCATGGAGGTCACGTTTTTTATGAGCAAGAAAAAGGGCAACATGAGCTTCAATCTATGTAAAATATTGAAATCCCCTTAAGAGTTGAGGATTTACTTACCTAGACCAACTTGATCTTGGATGAATCCTAAGTCTCTTTGCTCAAACTTGGCCGTGTGTTTTTGGGAAGTAGAAGAGAGAAAACTTTCTTGCTCTTTGTGGTTCTTTGAGGGTTGGAAGTAAGAGAATGTTCTAGGGTTCTCTTGGAGGGAATTTTCCTTATTAGGCTAAGGTGTTAGCCGTTTGGGGGGGTCAAGAGGGGTAAGGATTTCCATGGCATGGTTAAGTTAGTTAACCTTAGTTACTTTAATTAATTAGGGTTACTTTATGACTAACTTGAGTTTACTTTACCCAATCATAGTTACTTTTAGGCTAACTTAGGTACTTTAACCTTGGGTGATATAAAGTAACCATGGTAGAATTTAAAAATTCTCCTTGGTTAGCCATATAGGGCAATCCGGCGGTATGGCATTAATTTTCCATTAGCATGCTTAATTCTCTTTCCAAGTGGGTTTACTGAGAAGCTATGCAGGTAATTACCCCCTTTTTAATTAAATAGTTTCCCCTTTTTCTTGATTAAAAATGAACTTAGGGAAGTCTTTAGTTCTTTTGGGCTAAGGGCAATTTGTGAGAGTTGGGGAGAAAATTGCCTCACTACTTAAACTCCTTAATTTCCATTTGGGCTTATTTTAAGAAGGCCCTTAAAATTAGCTTTCTTTGAAAAAAAACATTCTAAGGCCCTCTTTAAGCCTTGGACCGAAATCTCCTAGGCCCTTGGGGTAAATTGGTCACTTCACATAATTCATGATTCATGCTCGAATTCCTACACAATATTTTTCTTCATCACAAATCTAATTAGAGAAGTAATTATAAAAATTAAATAAATATGCTTGAAGATGAAACTTTTCATAACTTCACCTAGACGAATCTCAAGTACAATGTGATTTCCTCGTCAGGTACAACATCATCCCCCCCTTATTACAAGTTTCGTCCTCGAAACTTAAGAGCGCTAATCAAAAGATGTGGGTACAATTTCTTCATGTTCTCTTCATTCACCCAAGTAGCTTTCCTCAACCGAGTGATGCTTCCATTGCACCTTAACCATGGGTATGGATCGTCTCCTTAATGTCCATTTCCTTACGATCATCTATCCTTTTCGGTTCTTCCACGTATGTCGTGTCGGCTTCAATTTTCAAAGGCTGTTCCTCTATAATATGGCTAGGCTCGTGCACATACCGACGAAGCTGAGATACGGGAAAACACATCGTGTAGTTGAGATAGTGATGGCGATAGTGCTAGTTGATAAGCGACTTCTCCAACTCTTTAAGAATCTCATAGGGTCCAATACACCTTGGGCTTAACTTTCCTTTAATACCGAATCTTTTAACTCCTTTGGATGGCGATACCTTCAAAAATACCTTTTCCCCATTTTGAAATTCCAATGGTCGCCAGTTCTCATCTGCCCAAACCTTGCTTCTATCTTGGGCTTCTTGCAATCTTTGTTTGATAATCATTAGTTTCTCTCGCGTTTGTTCTATTAGGTCAGGTCCTGTGAAAATATTTTCTCTGATTTCGTCCCAATACAATGGAGAGCGGCACTTTCTCCCATATAGTGCTTCATACGGGGCCATCCCAATGGATCGATGATAACTATTGGTATAACAGAATTCCACTAGTTTGAGACTATTGTTCCAACTTCCCCCAAAGTCGAGTATACAAGCCCGCAGCATGTCTTCCAGCGTTGGATGGTCCTTTCCGATTGACCATCCGTTTGGGGGTGAAATGCAGATCTCATTCGTATTTCAGTGCCCATCGCTTTTTGAAAAGCTGTCCAAAATCATGATGTAAAGCGAGGGTCGTGGTCACAAACAATGCTTAGGGGTACTCCATGAAGACTCACAATTTGATCAACATACATTGTAGCCAACTTCTCCATAGGAGCCTTGATTGTCATAGCCATGAAATGAGCGGATTTGGTGAGACGATCAACAACCACCCAAATGGTATCATGCCCATTCTTCGTTCTTGGTAGGTCTGTTACAAAATCCGTAGTAATGTGGCCCCACTTCCACTCGGGAACTTCGAGAGGTTGTAGTAACCCAGCGGGTCACTGATGTTCCGCTTTTACCTTCTGGCAAACAAGGCATTTCTCTACGAACTTCACAATTTGTCTTTTCATGCCAGGCCACCAGAATCTTTGTTTCAAGTCTTGGTACATCTTATTGGATCCATGGTGAATAGACAATCGAGAGTTGTGGGCTTCACGAAGAACTTCATTCTTTACATCTTCATCATTGGGTACACACAGTCTCTCTCGAAACCATAAGCTGTCATCATTTCTGACCTTAAACTCCTCAGATGGTTTCGTTCTCAACCTGTCCTTTATTTTCCTTAAAGTTTCATCCTTTTCTTGACCCTCCTTAATCTTGTCTATCAGCGAAGGAACCAATACCAACTTTGCGAGCATGCCTCAATAGAATCAACCTCCTCAAGATCAAATTCTTCCATGTCACGCTGCAGAGGTGGTTGGCACGGATGGCTTGTCTTTCTACTCAACGCGTCGGCTACCTTATTGGCTTTTTCCGGATGATACTGAATAGAAAGGTCGTAGTCCTTCATCAACTCTAGCCATCTGCGTTGATGCATGTTCAATTCTTTTTAGGTGAAGAGGCACTTGAAGCTCTTATGATCTGTGAAAATTTTACACCTCTCACCATACAAATAGTGTCTCCATATTTTTAGGGCAAAAACTACGGCTGCTAATTCAAGATCATGTACCGGGTAATTTTGTTCAAATGGTTTTAGCTGTCGGGATGCATACGTAATCACTCGATCTTTCTGCATCAGTACACATCCAAGTCCATTCTTAGAGGCATCACTATACACCACAAAATTTTCACCAAGAATGGGTTGTGCTAAAATTGGGGCAGAGGTTAGTTTCTCTTTTAAGTCAGTAAAACTCTTTTCACAATCTGAGGTCCATTCAGACTTGGTCTTTTTCTGTGTCAAGCGGATAAGAGGCATAGCAATTCGAGAAAATCCTTCAACAAACTTACAATAGTAGCCGGCGAGACTGAGAAAACTTCGCACCTCTGTGACGTTGGTCGGCCTTGGCTACTCTGTGATTGCCTTGATTTTCTTGGGATCTACGGATATACCATCCTCAGATATCACATGTCCCAGAAATGCAACACTGTGTAGCCAGAATTCGTATTTACTAAATTTAGCGTACAATTGTTTTCTCCGTAGAATGTCAAGGACGATCCTTAAATGGTTTACGTGGGTCTCTTCATCAGGTGAGTAGATCAAAATATCGTCGATGAAGACTACAACAAACTTGTCTAGTTATTCTTGAAATACTCGATTCATTAGATCCATAAACGCCGCGGGGGCGTTGGTCAGTCTGAATGGCATTACAAGAAATTTTGTAATGTCCATAACGGGTTCTGAATGCAGTTTTCGGGACATCCTCAGCTTTGATCTTCAATTGGAAATATCCTGAGCGAAGATCAATCTTACTGAAAATCCGTGCCCCCTGCATCATGATATTATTAGGTAGGGTTTATAATAGACTTGTCACTAAAATAAAGTTTTGGATCACTTACCCGAAGCTGATCGAACAGATCGTCGATTCTAGGCAATGGGTACTTGTTCTTTATAGTGATCTTGTTGAGTTTTCGATAATCTATACATAACCGCATACTTCCGTCCTTTTCTTGACAAACAGTACGGGGGCACCCCAAGGCGAAACACTTGGGCGAATAAGTTTCTTCTCTAGAAATTCGTGTAACTGTTCCTTCAACTCTTTTAGTTCTGCAGGTGCCATTCGATAGGGGGCCTTTGATATTGGCTCAGCTCCTAGAACTAGGTTAATTACAAAAGATATCTCTCGGTCTAGAGGAAGGCCTGGCAATTCTTCCAGAAAAACATCTGGGTATTCTCGGACCACTGGGACTTGAGAAAGGTCGGAGGGTGCTTGGTCGACATTTATTGCATAAACAAGAAACCCTTCGTGTCCTTTCTTCAATGCCTTACTAGCGCGAATCATATTTACATAAACGTTCTTGGGGCACTTCATTAACTTTGATCCTCCTTGAAAGGTTACTTCCTTACGTGTGGGGTCCTTAAAAGTAACATGTTTTTCAGTACAATCGATGTTGGAAAAATTCTTGGAGAGCCAATCCATCCCAAGAATCACATCGAAGTCTGTCATAGGTATGGGAATTAGGTCAGCATCAAATCGGTGATCATCGAACTCAAGTTTGCAGTTTCTGAAAATGTGGTGAGACATAAGCACCTGATCCTTAGCTGCTTGAATCCTATAGGGTGTATCACTATAGGTTGGGTTGTGCTCAATATTCTTTGCGAATTTCTTTGATATAAAGGAATGGCTAGCACCACTATCAAATAGTACATTGGCAGGTACTGAGCATACTAAAATAGCTTCTGAATCGTGCAAGATTTACTATGAAACACTAGGGCAACAGTATCTGTAAAAATTTAAGCATTGCATAAATTTTAGAATATACCTGCCACTACATCGTTGGCCTCTTCAGCAGCTGCGTCAGTCATGGCGTGAACTCTCGCATTAGTACGCTGACATTGGTTCTTAGGAGGTTGCTGTTGTTAGGCTCCTATTTCTGGGCAATCCTTGACCATGTGTCCTGTCTTTCCACATCCAAAGAAGGTAGTTCCTTTATCCGGACAGTCTTTGAGGATGTGGCCTGCCTTGCCGCATCCGAAACACTTTCCTGCCTGGTAATAGCATTCCCCAACATGACGCTTATTGCAGTGAGGACAATTTTGAATATCAGACTACTGGTCTTGATTCTTTGACTGGTTCTTTTGGGAACGGCTTTGAAATCGATTCTTCCCTTGGCGTCCTAGGCACTTTGAGCTTTGCTTTGTAGCTTTACGGGACCCTCCATTCCCGGATGTTTCCCTTCCTCGTTTCTGTCCGATCTCATCGCGGCGAATGATATCTCTCTCTATTCTGTAACAAGCGTCCAAAAGTGCACCAAAATTTGTCGGGTTCGCATTGACCAACCAGGTCCTGATTCTAGGGTTTAACCCTCTTTCAAACTTCAACATTTTAGTTTCAATTTGGGCCAACCCTAGAAAATGCTGTAGACATACCAATAATTAATGGTCACAGGCCCAAACTATACAAATAAGTCTATGCCCCCCAAATCAAATCCCCGCAACAATTTCTTCAACTCTACCATAAATTCCAGATTTGTAACACCAACCTAACTTTGGTGATTACCCCTTAAAATAATCATCCTAAGCTAACTAGTTTACATGAAAACAATCACATATGTCTTAAGTAATTATCATAAAATTTTCGCAGCATTATAATAACTTTAGAGGGGTCATTTGTTCTTTTTCCCAAAACGGGTACATGCTGAATTCTGGAATGACCAATTTCACTGCAAATTTTATTGTGACCAATCCGTAAGTTCTTTTTCGAAAATTCCAACTCAAAAACTTAGCAAACACATAGAAATAGCATCTTACCAAAAATTAGCCCAATTTCGTATTTCTAAGGTCCATTTCTGGGTCAATCACTATGTCACATAAAATCTGTTTAGTCCAGTAATTTCCAGCTTGACCAGTTCTACTAAAAATTCTGTTAAAAATAAACCGTAACTCCTTTTAACAAAGTTCCAACTCTCATATTTACTACACACATAGGTCTAGCGTTATGCCAAAAATTAGCTTAATTGTATACTTCTAAAGTCCCTTTTCAGGTCCTACAAAACGTCACAATAATCTTCCCTGTTCCAGTAAATTCTAATTTTGTCACATTTCCTTACTAAAATGTCCCAACTTGAGTTGTTTGGCTTCAATACCTTATTAAACATCAAATACACCTTTAGCATACGGTTTTTCAGATTCTAACATACTCCAAAAGTTATCTACACATCACTTCAAAACAGTTTGAATGATATACATATCATTCCTTTGGTATTGCACATTATGTTCATACTAGAATCCATTCTTGGTATAATTGGTGTATACGTACCCTACATCCAAAACAGCCCGTCTATACACATGCAAGGGCAAAAATCATATCTCCATGATGAACATATTAAGCTTAACATATAAATGATACGACACCGGACAGCCCAAATCAAAGGAGCGGACGGTTCAATGAAGACAAATGCGGAATGGATCGTTTCCTCTAACTCCAAGAACTGATTCAAGCCCAACTATGGAAAAGAACATCCAATGACACCCCTTGAACTGTAGCTAGTCGGTTTTGGCTCAGATTACGCCAAAACCTCTTCCTCCTTGGCTTTCCAACACATCTAAAACCTCCACTGAGACCCTAAGATGCTGTATTCCAAAAGATGAAGTTGATACAATTAAGTAACCGGTTGAATTACTTAAAGGAATTCTTTCACCTCAGGCAGAATTAAAGGTAGAACAAGAACCAAAAGGTTCTGTTTAATGAGCACACGGCTCAAAGAAAGAACAAAACGTTCTGTTTGAAATTTGATAAAAAAAGGGTTCGAATTACAAGTTTTGCCTACTGATATTTATACATACTAAATATACAATCGGTCCAACGGTTATGAAAGCAATTTTTGGTCCAATTAAAAGAAAACATTTGATGCGCATGATGTTTTTTTTCCCAAATGTACTTTGCGGCCTTCAAACTGGTTTGTCCTTCAGCATGCATTCCTCCTTTGTTTTCATTGGAGGATATGTGGTGCTGTAAGCTTTCTCTGGTTTGTATTTTGCGTGAATGAGTTCTGAAAGTAATCCCATTTGATTGGAACTCAATTTTTGCACTTATGAATCTTCAGTATTGGGTCTCATTGATGTCGAAATCTAATTGGGGAAACTCGCAGCATTTACATGGCTAGTTTCTATAAGTTGCATCCGCAATTCAGAAGCAGGTGACAAAGCTGGTTGCTACATCGAACGATCGGTGTAGGTGGGTGATCAGATGATCCGACAGAATTCGGACTACGATCGATCGGTCAACCTCATTTGACCTGTGAACAATTCAAAGAAAGGCACCAAGCAACATATGAAATGTACACAACATATATGACATGTCCTAAGGGTTAGTTAAGACAATAAGACATATAAACTAGCACTAGTGTGTGCGGAGTGATGAGTGATATGCCATGTCTTATAGAACTAACATGTGACAATAAATGATACATGAAAATATGTTGCGTTGACCCCATTGTGGGCTCATCATTCCCTCCCTCTTGAAAATGATTCGTCCTCGAATCTCAACATGAATAACACAAGGGATAGGGTTTCAGGATGTACACGTATGCTCAAATCCACCAGAATCAAATATGAACATGATAAAGCAGAATGGTGAAAGTGAAATACCTTCATGCACCCTTATTTTTTTAGAAAAGAATAAGGTGTGTACACGCTTTCTAAAGTGTTTAGGATGTATTATCAAAATGATAAAAAAGATTTTAGAACACATACATCCTAACAGATAAAAGAACATCCAATATGCATATTGCAATGTGTTTACAATAATCTTACAAGGGATAGGTACACATGCAATATCTAGACTAGATGTAATAGATGGAATGACAACAAGAATGTATTCAGCATGATGTGTAATGCCAGATGTTCCAGAAATAAGATTATCATCTAAACTGAATATGTCATACAATTCATCAACTAGATCATTCAAAGACTTATGTTCATTTGCAGTTGAATGTGTATCAATGTAAACATCATCAAGTTCTACGTTAAGTAGACTATCTAGTTCAGCTAACATCAAATCATATGAATCTAGTTCAACAATGTCATTCTCAACAGGTTATAGTAACATCATTGTCAACAATATTAAGTTCAGGATGTAAATCAATCTGTAACCCATAAACAAGCATCTCAGCAAAATGCAGATCATGCACAGGGATTTCATTTATATGCATGACACAGTTAAAATCATTTTCAGACAAAGTGTTATCAATTGTAAAATCAACTAATGGCATGTTGGTAACACTTTGGAAATCACCACAATTAGAATCAAGTGAAGGATCTTCTTCAGACAGTACACAAGGTTGAACATGCAATTCAGATAAAGAAGTTTCAGTTTCAAGCATGTTGGGACTAATTTCATACAAACCATCATTCACAGAAATGTCAGATTGCAAGTCTTTGTTCTTTTCAGATTCTATCATTACTTGCACCATGTCTCTAAGTTGAAGCAATGCATTTTCAATATTATCCATAGTCTGACTCAAATTGCTTAACTTAACTGGATTTCATTTGTCATTTTCAGAATCATAAGAGTTCAGTTCATGCCCATAGTTTTGATTAACTTGGCATGGGATTAGGTTTGATTGAACAATCTTTGCCTTTTTATACATGTCATTAAGTGATGAGAATTTTTCATTTAACATGCAATCGGCAATTTCTTTATCTAGACCAGCAAAGAACCTAATCATGCTTAATTCCTCATGTTCATCAACATAAGCATAGTACAAATCATCAAGCATTTCATTGTAATATGCACTAACATCTTTATTGCACTGAGGAAGAGTTTGATATCTAGGAGTTTTACATTCCCAATATCCAACCCATAAACCATTCGTACGACCAAAGGAGTTCATACGTCTTTCCAGTTCATCATAGTCACTCCTATGACATTCAACTCCCCAAATGGTTTTCAGAATCATGTTTAATCAAAACAATCAACCAAGATGGTAAAACAATGAGATAAATAAGTCAGAATACAAGCAAGTAAGATCAAACTATAACTTTGACAAAACGTAAATTTCTACTTTAAATTGACAATTGAATAAACAACAATCTTGGACTATGTAAGATTCAAAGAAAGATAGAAGTCAAGTGATGTTTATGGCTGAATCAAAGAAAGCTAAGGGTTTGTACAGAACAATCCTTTAACTTACTTTAAACTTTAATGCACATTCAATTGTAAATAAAGTGAAAGACAGTACATACACACAAGTGTTCAATAAGGGTTTGTTCTAGGAACCTTTTACAACAGTCAACACTTTTGGTGTAGGTATTGGCTTTTGGTTTTGCACAATTCACTTTTGTGAATTTTTTTTGGATATGGCTATATCTCACTTCTTGTGCAAATCACTCATACGTCTTGTCTCTTGCTTTTTTGACGTTAAAATTGACTTTTCTCTCAGTTTTTTCACAAACAAGCCTGATGATTTTTTTTTGGTTTGGCTTTGTCTGTTTTGTGAGTCTACTGCTCACTTGCCTTTATGAGACATTGCTCACGGCTTCTTTTTCTTTGGTTTTACTTGCACAAGTTTTGGTGTGGCTTTTGTGAAACGTTCTTTGAACAACACGGAAGAACACTAATGATATGAAAAATGTTTCACAAATTTAACAACCAAATATAGATGAAAGTTCAATGCAAGTTAAGAAGTGTAAAGACAACAAGATGATAACATGGTCGGCAATTTAACAGTGTAGGGATAAATATAGACAAAGTGATCCTAAGTAAGAACTTAAGTCCAATAAAGTCTTTAAACAATTGAATCAATCCCAAGTAAAGATAAACATAAAGCCAATGTTAAAATTTGAAATCAAATCTTGTTTCTTACAAATTTACTTCACTTTTAACAAATCTCAAGTCAATAATGTTTCAATTAAAAGATTCAATCAAGTTTGTACCAAACAATGACTTAAGGTGTAACGGGGGTGGTGAAATCAAATTCAACAAGTTTAAACAAATAGCATTCAAAGATTTCAAATGAGCTTTAAAAACTTGTTCTAAACACACGGTTTTGGCAATTTTCTGTTTTTGATGCAAATGATCTAACTAAGCTTAAGATAGCTAAATGCAACTTAGTTGTATCTAAATGCAATTATAAGGGCTGATTACTCTAACAACTAATGGAAATCAGTTTTGATGCAAACTAGCTAACTTGTTTTGTTTTGTTTTTAAGTTATCTATTCTACTTGTTTTGGTTTTTGTTTGTATGATGCAATCAGTTTCTAAACTAGGTGTTACTAGATGCAAGTCTTTATATTCTACTTAACAAACGTATATCAACTAGAAACTAGGCAGTAAACTTGCTTAACTAAAACTTCTTTTTTTGTTCTTAATTTTCGGATTCTCTTGGACTAAACTAAACAATCAACTAAACCTTTAAACTATGTTGTAAACTAGTCTAACTAAGCTAAATAAGGCAGCAACTAAAACGTTTAAACAGTTTGCACACAACTACTAAAAACAGAATTTAACAACTTGATTACAACTAACTATCAACTAATCTATTTTTGTGTTCAATGTTTTCTGTCTTAAGAATTCAACTAAACTACCATTTAAACTTCTAGATTAGGACCTAATGAACAATATCTAGGCTAGATTGAACAAGTACAAGCTGGTTACACACGGTTCTAAACTTGAGCTACACAAAGGGATTCTATCACACTTAAGTCTAGTCTATGATCTTTTGTGGTGTTTCGGTTTTGCTACTAAAAACTAAGTTACCAAACTATTGTAAACTATCTAATAAACACTTTAAAACATGAACTAACTATCTAAATAAACAGAATCTAATTGAACAACAAAACAGTCTATTAAACGGTTTTGGGCAGCATCAATCATATGCAAGTTTAAACAATGTAAACATGAATAGAAGACTACCAAAGCTCTGATACCAAATGATACGACACCGGACAGCCCAAATCAAAGGAACGGACGGTTCAATGAAGACAAATGCGGAATGGATCGTTTCCTCTAACTCCAAGAACTGATTCAAGCCCAACTATGGCAAAGAACATCCAATGACACCCCTTGAACTGTAGCTAGTCACTTTTGGCTCAGATTACGCCAAAACCTCTTCCTCCTTGGCTTTCCAACACATCTAAAACCTCCACTGAGACCCTAAGATGCTGTATTCCAAAGATGAAGTTGATACAATTAAGTAACCGGTTGAATTACTTAAAGGAATTCTTTCACCTCAGGCAAAATTAAAGGTAGAACAAGAACCAAAAGGTTCTGTTTAATGAGCACACGGCTCAAAGAAAGAACAAAACGTTCTGTTTGAAATTTGATAAAAAAAAGGTTCGAATCACAAGTTTTGCCTACTGATATTTATACATACTAAATATACAATCGGTCCAATGGTTATGAAAGTAATTTTTGGTCCAATTAAAAGAAAACATTTGATGCGCATGATGTTTTTTTTTCCCAAATGTACTTTGCGGCCTTCAAATTGGTTTGTCCTTCAGCATGCGTTCCTCCTTTGTTTTCATTGGAGGATATGTGGTGCTGTAAGCTTTCTCTGGTTTGTATTTTGCGTGAATGAGTTTTGAAAGTAATCCCATTTGATTGGAACTCAATTTGTGCAGTTATGAATCTTCAGTATTGGGTCTCATTGATGTCGAAATCTAATTGGGGAAACTCGCAGCATTTACATGGCTAGTTTCTATAAGTTGCATCCGCAATTCAGAAGCAGGTGACAAAGCTGGTTGCTACATCGAACGATCGAAGTAGGTGGGTGATCAGATGATCCGACAGAATTCGGACTACGATCGATCGTTCAACCTCATTTGAGCTGTGAACAATTCAAAGAAAGGCACCAAGCAACATATGCAATGTACACAACATATATGACATGTCCTAAGGTATAGTTAAGACAATAAGACATCTAAACTAGCACTAGTGTGTGCGGAGTGATGAGTGATATGCCATGTCTTACAGAACTAACATGTGACAATAAATGATACATGAAAATATGTTGCGTTGACCCCATTGTGGGCTCATCAATAAAGCACACATCTTGTTCACACCTTTACCCCACAAGTTACAATTTATTACAAGAACTACATTTATTTCCCCCACTTTCATCCAACCGTCCCCCATACATGTCAAAGAAGAGATCTTTGTCACCTTCACCTTAGGGTTACATTATATTCATACATAAAAAGAGCAAAGAATCCATCTTTAGCTAAAATCTCAAACATGCAAGCCATCTTAAACATGAATCCCAAAACTACATGCTTCAAGCTTAGTGTTTTATATCTAAGATTAAAACTTAGCAACATCTAGACATTCAAGCATATACTTTCACATACAAGCCATGAGTATTTATAGGATACTTGCCTTTCTCACACTCACACCTTTCCTTAGCTTGAAATGTGTATGAAATGGGTGAAGCCTTCCTCCTCTTCACATATGAACCCCACAATTTTGTAGGGGAAAAAGAGAACAATGGTTAGTCAATGTTCTTAAGTGGAAGATGCAACTAAATAGAGGTTAAATGGACTCACCAAAATGGAGCTTGAGTAGTGTTCAAACCTCTAAAGACTAGCACCTCTCAAAAGCTTGAAAATTTTGAACCTAGTGACCATGGAGGTCATGGTTTTTATGAGCAAGAAAAAGGGCAACATGAGCTTCAATCTATGTAAAATATAGAAATCCCCTTAAGAGTTGAGGATTTACTTACCTAGACCAACTTGATCTTGGATGAATCCTAAGTCTTCTTTGCTCAACCTTGGCTGTGTGTTTTGGGAAGAAGAAGAGAGAAAACTTGCTTGCTCTTTGTGGTTCTTTGAGGGTTGGAAGTAAGAGAATGTTCTAGGGTTCTCTTGGAGGGAATTTTCCTTATTAGGCTAAGGTGTTAGCCGTTTGGGGGGGGTCAAGAGGGGTTAAGGATTTCCATGGCATGGTTAAGTTAGTTAACCTTAGTTACTTTAATTAATTAGGGTTACTTTGTGACTAACTTGAGTTACTTTACCCAATTATAGTTACTTTTAGGCTAACTTAGGTTACTTTAACCTTGGGTTGATATAAAGTAACCATGGTAGAATTTAAAAATTCTGTTTGGTTAGCCATATAGGGCAATCCGGCGGTATGGCATTAATTGGCCATTAGCATGCTTAATTCACTTTCCAAGTGGGTTTAATGAGAAGCCTTACTGATTTTGACCTCTTGATGATGACAAATTTGCTTCCTAAAATTGAAGTGATTAATTGTTGATTATTTGGCAACACTTTAAACTCTTTTTGGCACATGTTTTTAATTTTATTCTCAGATATTACAGCCACTAATGGTGACAAGACTGGACCAATCATAGAGTGCCAATTAAGCAAAGCCAGGTCATTCATCCAATCATGTTGTGCCAAGTGAGCAAGATGGTGTAATATCTACACAATGTAATCTTACAAGGGCATTAAAAGAATTCTCAAGGTGATGGAAGACCTAAAGGGGGCGGCCATGAGGTGATTAAAAAGAAGATTAGAGAGCAAACAAAGCTAAGACAACTCTCATATTCTGTCAAGTGCAAAAGGGTCTTCTACTTTCTTCTTCTTCTTTTTTTTCTTTCTTCTTCTTTCTCTCATTGTTCATATATTCAAATATTGTATAGGCTTTGAACATACCACCATACACGTTTCAATTGTTGTAAAAGGTTGATCAAAGTATGATCAAACCTTCATTCGTTTGGTGGTGGTGTTCGTGATCCGTTTTCTTGATTGTATTGTTTGTGAAAGAGTGGAGTTGGTGTTTAACTCCAGAAACCTTGTGTTAAGGTGTTTCTTGTGTTTATTCATAACCGAGGAAGGTGTCCTCGAAGACTGGAGTAGTTTGATTTAACCGAACCAGTATAAAATCCTTGGTGTCTTTACTTTCAGTTTCCAGCATTTTGCTTATTTCATTGCAATGACAAAAATAGCAAACGATACTCAAAAATCACAAACTTTTTTGGAAATATATCCAGACGTCCTAGCTTTCATTTGGCACAAGTTTCACCTCATTTGGATAAGTATATGTCAGTCAAGCGTTAATATTTCTGAGACTAGTGCAATCTGATTTTCAGATTTGCAAAGGTTGATAACATCAACGTATTTGACATACTTTTCAAAGGAATTTTGAAAACCTGTTTCAACCCTTTAAAGTACATATCCTAAGGGTCATTCTATAAAAGTTTCAGATCATTTGGAGTTGTAAATTAATAGGAATAAATTTTTCGTTTTGAAGAACACTTTCTGACAGATTTACACAATCTCAGTTAAAACGGTTTTTCAAGGATTTATACTTTGAATTTTGATCTGAAATTTTTATGACACATACACAACATCTGAAAGTAATTTATCACCAAATTTCAGGATTTTTGGAGGTCTAGGACCTGGTCATTCAATTAATCCAAAACAGGATCTGAAAACAAAAACTGTTCTCAGAAGTGCGTAATCGGTAACAAAAAGTTTTAAAAATAATTTTTTCACACCCACTATTCAACTCCCCTTCTAGTGGTTCTATACAAGTCCTACACTAGGTTCATTGGGACATTTCATCGAGCAGATTGTTAAATGCAATCGAACACATATTGCACTGAGTAATTCTTCATCTACATTGTACATAATTGTAACGTAGCTGCTTAGATTCATTGTATTATCATTAATCTGTAGATTAGGTATCAGTTTTGGGATTAATCACGTGTGTAGAGCTCAGCGTGGTTTGTAAATATGGCCATTGCACCTGTCACATCAAAGGCTAACGACTAGTTTGCCTTATTCCTTGTATATATGCAATCATACAGTCCATTCAATAAGATTGTGAATGAGAAGTGTTCTTCACTTTTTTCAATTGAGATTCAAGTTGATTGTTGTGTGATATTTCTCTATAGTTATTTCTCTGAGTGTTTGTAACCCCGATATATACTACCAATGTCCTATTAAATCACTATTCAAAATTTTAATTCTACCGAAATTTTATCGACGTCGCATTTTTATATTTTTCTATCATCTTATTTCTTTTTCTACCGACCCTGAAATATGGGTCGTAATATTCTCCCTTCCTTATAAAACGTTTCGTCCTTAAAAACTTGGGGGTCATCTCAATGTTATAGTTAGGAATTCCAAATACCTAAATTCTATTGTCACCGCTTATTCGTATATCCTTCAACTTAATATATACTATCCTCTGATTTCTAATTAGTCTCCTAATACATCAACCGTACTGTGTTCCACTTTAAAACCGATACTTGAAATCCATTCTCGTATATTATTGATCTTATTCTATGATTCTACCCTTATTTCTTCGGGTACTTTGCTAATTCAATATTCATTTACTTGTGATAAGATCCTTCCTTAGATTTCTATTAAAGTACACTTCATATTACCCGCTTATGATATTCTACATCCTCATTCTTTTGCGCGTTATGCTATCTTCCGTACTTACTTATTTCAACTGCTAACTCTAACCCGGTTAAATCTTACCTAATATAAACCACTATTTAGTCATGCTAACTCAATTTCAAGTTAAGCCTGTTACTCTAGCCAATAAATCGATCTTCCTTGGAATTCATTATTAATCCCCGATATGTAATAACTTATCATTTTCTTATCCTTACTTATATTATGTACACTTATCGCTATGAATTTATACCCCTATTGTGACTAATATTTTGAGCTTACGCCGAAAATTTTAAGTTCACTGTGTTAACCTGAACTGTAATTCTTTGCCCAATTTCTAACTAAAACCCTATTTGTTATAACCCTGATACATCGTTTCTTATAGTTCTACTGCACATAATAATTTAGGCAAAATACAAAATTTCCATTGTAATAGTGTACCCTAGGTATATGTGAATTTACCCTTTATTCGGCTATCTCTTAATCTAAATAATTCCTTATTACTAGTGTTAGGGTTATTTTTAAATCGTATTTATAATTTGTTGTAGTGATTTAATTTTTAAAATCATTTCCTATGGTTGAGATGAATAACTAAGTTCATGATCATATTATCGGAATTATTTCCGTAAGTTCATAAGGGACCTTTCCATTTTAGCGGTTTATCCATGTCCTTTAAGAGATAGTTTTATGGGTTAGGGTTCTAAGATAACCCTCTATTTGGTAATGGTAAGGTTCATTTTGACGTATGCCCAACACCGTTCTATTTAGCTTAGTCTAAGGTTCTCACTCTCGTCTAAAATCATTTCTTACTTCTACGATCATTTCTTAACTTCTAAGATCACTTCTTAAGTTCATGTCGTTGTTTACTTTATGCGTGCATAGTGGATCTAGAGCCAAGGCTTTGATACCACCTGTAGCGCCCCCGCATGAAACTAGGATTTCGGTCCGGTGCATCCATCGGACTCTGCTACGAGAAGTACAAGGCATCGATATTATACATGTACATGTTGACATGAATAATGAATCGATAAGAGGAAGCAACATAACATAAACAAAATACAATCGACATGCATTACTTTATATCATAATTCTATACAAATCATACTATACTAAACCCTGAAATCCTCTGAATACATGATAATCAAATGAATCACATCTTTAAAGAACATCTCTCGGCATACTTCGTCGCTATTAGTAATCACCTAGACCCATCTTCAATAAACCTGTAAAATGATTCTTGTTCTCTCCAAAGTGATAAGGCAAGTATGAGCGGTAACGCTAATCGCTCAGCAAGTAGTCCGACTAGATAGGTCATGTGGATCATGCATGCGGAGATCGGGTAAGAAAATAATATTGCATAAGTAGGGAACATAAAAACTTGCATCTTCAACTTTAATATATAAAGTGCATAACATAAAGGTAAATAAATAACATGTAACTTATATATCTCTATCAAGTAAACATTCTATACTATCAAGCCTCTAGAAAACGTCACTATCATGTATATCCACACTTAGATTCTCAATCCAAGTCTAAGATGTCATCATACTTAGTCATATCATCTAGATGCATCAAATCCATATACGAGTCATGTAAATGCGATATTCCTACGGTACGATACCTTTAAAACAATGTCATAAAATTTTTGGTTACAATGAACGATAAATCAAAACCAATGTCATAAAATGTCCATGTACTATACGATAAAACATCATGTCCATATCTATTTTCTGTAATCTGTCTGTACATATCGTTTCTATAAAACATCTAAAGCATGTCATGTCATATAATGGCTATAGCACTTATCATACGTAAGAATGATAACGCACGACATACCGAATGATTCCCCTTATATACATCATGTACAAATATGAATCCCGATGAGTCCACATAGTGTTACATCATATGTACATGGAATCTAATGGTGACATCGATAGGGCGGATATCCCTTGTCTTAGACAAGCTGTTACACTCGGCCAAACTGTAACTGTACTATAACTATAGCTGTAGGGTACTGTATGCCCATGACACCAACCTCTCCTAGGTTCTAGTGTTATGCGGTGCTCTGATAATCGATAACATACTGTATGCCTCCTGAACACCACCAACATCGGTCGGTATCAGGACGGCCTCCAAAACATATCATATCATATGAACATGCGTCAATGGAATCAATCGTCTCGTCGGTATAGTTCGTTACATATTAAACTTTTAAAACATTTTTGTGAGATGTAAACATGTATGCAAATGCCTCCATTTCTAATCCACTCAGTATATATAAACATTCAATTATCCTTCTGTCATCATGTACCTAAACTCAATATGTATGTACATAACCCATATCTTAAATCATGAAACTTCCACTCTCTTTTCTTCCTTTCTTATTCTCAGCCCAAACAGCCCTATTTTTTACCAATTTATTCAACCACATATTCTTAAAATATCCATCTTATACTTAGTCAAAAGGGCCAAAAACCCTAATTTCCTATTCATTCCATATAATTTTATATTCATAAGAATATACATAAAATAACCATATATTACATCATTCTTCATTTTGTGCATATTTATATCCATATACATGTACCAAGTTATTATTCTATATCCGTACATACATAGGACGTATATATATATATATATATATATTTTGAAAACCAAATTTTATTAGAATAAGCCCTCACTTTTGGCGGAGGAAAACCTTATTACAATAAAGGAAGATGGTAAGAATAACAATATGCGATTATCAACATCCATATAATATATGATATGCCGCATTAAAACCTTGTCAAGTAAAACCACCTTTGTGGATAAAACCTTGACGAAGGAAAAAGCATACATATTTATATATATGGAGTGTTGATATACACCATCGAAGAAACGAAAAACATAGTAATCCTGCGGGTTGCACCAATGCACTAGAATGAGTATCGTGCCAAGTATCTTCGTTCGGAGATGATCCGTTGCTTTAGTAGCTCTCATGTAAGTGGGCGGTAGATCCGTGTCGAGCCAAAATTGCAGCCATGCAGAAAAGAAAATAGTTGCTGAGTAAAACATGGATAGTGTATGGAATGGATTGCTGGAAAAGAAAACAGATGAAGATCATAATATATGTATTTATACAAAATGGACCTTTGGTCGATTATGCATATATATACACACATACATTTTTATATTTCCTTCATTTACCATACTTCTTTATTGTATATTTACGAACTTATGATCAAATCTTAATAAAATATACATATCTATGTTTATAGCATGAAACAAGGTTTATTTCCACCTTTTGGTTATATGTCCAAAATATATATAATTATATATCTATAATTTCTTTTTCATATAGTACATTTCTTTATTCCATATTTTCATCTTATTACCATTTCCTTTCATGACATACATATTTATATTTGTAACATGTCATAATATTTAGTTTTTCTCCTGCTTTTACCGTCTTGGGCAAATATTTGTATATATTGATACATGTTTCATAAATCCTTTTCTTTTTCCCCTCTTTTACTTATATCTTTGTTGGTTGTTTATTTCAACTATATGCATATTTGTTGCATCAACATGATGTCATGTAAAATCATCATAAAATACATAGACATACCAAATGATAAAACTTATGAAAATAAAGTAAATAGGCCATAAAACCCTATTTTTGGCCGAATGTGTGTGTATATATATAAACATGTAGATCATCAAGAAACATATTAAAATCATCAAAAAAAAACACATAAGTGATTATCTTCATGGAAAAACATATGAACACATGCATAAAATCTTCTCTTAGTACACTTTTCCTAATATGTCAAACGTCTTCATTTCCTTTCGTTAACTATTATATATATCATATAAGAGTGTTCATTTCATTTTATTTATACATATAGTCCCTTTTTATAAGGTTGGCCATGTATACATATATACACACACGTATCATCATATTTTCATCACTTATGAACATAGCATTTACATATTCTTGATACAAAAACATTGAACATATATTATGAATGATCCAACTTTATATGAACATATATACATAGATCTTGAAAATCCATGAAGTATCTAAGAAAAGTACTTGTCTTTATCACTTAACCTTAGTATAAAAGTGAAGATTCCTTCACTTGGCTTGAAGAAAACCTTCTCCTTCTCACCTTAAAGGAGTCACGGTTTAGGACAGTAAAATAGAGACTTAGTGTGAAACCATGAAAATGGATAAATGGAAGAAATACGAACTTATTTTAGGTGATGTTCTTACCTTGCTACACCTTTCAAACCCTTAAAATCTGGCAATAAAGGTTTAATGGAGGTTGGAAGACATTATTTTCTTCTCTTGAAAAGGAAAGAGAAGTGTTCTTGAACATGTAAGTTTACTAACCATGAAATTAGAAGAAGAAGAAGAAAGTTTTCCTTGGATATATTTTCATGAATACTTTTGGCCCATGGAGGAGAGGAAAGAGTTTGGAGAGTTTGTTATTCATTTAAAGAGAAAAAGAGTTGTCTTGAATGAAAATGGATGTGAAGAAGTCAAGAAGGAAAGAGAGAAAATCTTCTCTCTTCATCCAAGCATGGGGACGGTTTAGGTGTAAAAAAATGGAGAAGAAGACAATTATGGAGAGTTGGAAGAAGTTAGAGAGAATTTGATGGAAGAAAGTGAGGGTGGTTGGTTGTCTTGACAAAGGAGAGAAAGGTGGAGTGTTGGAAGACAATTTCTTCTTCCTTTTGTCTTGTGTTGGCGAATTTGAGGAGAGTGAGAGGGGAGTAGCTGGCGTTTTCTTGAATTATGAGAAAAGGTGTAAGAATTATGTAAGAGGGTATAAGATTTTGGGTAGAAGAAAATGATGTATAAATGGTAGAAGAAGACAAAAATCTTGTCTTCTTTTCTTGCCTAATGCACGCCCACTTGGTAGTGGGAGTGGTAGAATAGGACAAAATTTTTATCACTTGGTTTCTACATAATTTTGTACACTTGGTATTTTGTAGGGGTATTTATCTAATCACAATTTCCTTCTTCCTTTTTTTCCCTTAAATGGCGCAATATATATGCATATAATATATATATATATATTCATTTCTTTTTTTCTTCTTTTCCAAGTTATGTTATTATGTCCTACTTCCTTTTTCTTAAAGCGTTCTAACTTCTTATGTTATGCATTTTATTGAATTTTAGTTGATGTCTACCGACTTAAGTTTCTATCAAGTAATTTATCTAAATCCTATCCTATGTTCGAAAATGTTCATTACTTAATTTCGTCGTTTATTGATATATCGGTTACCTTATCGTTTGGTTATTTTTCTGAGTGTTTCTAACCATTATATATGCTACCTATGTCCTATTAAATCACTATTCAAAATTTTAATTTTATGAAATTTTATTGACGTTGCATTTTTATTTTCTTTTCTATTATCTTATTCTTTTTCTACCGACCCAAAAATGCGGGTCGTAACACCTTTTCTTAACAACTATTCTACTTGTCTTCGGATTTCTTTCATTTCCTCAGGATTGGCTCTATAGGCAGGTCGATTAGGTAGAACGGCTATGAGTACAAAGTCTATTTGATGTTCTATGCCTCGTATTGAGGGTAATTATGCGGATTCTTCCTCGAGAAATATGCTTTAGTATTCCTCAATCAAATCTCCTACTTTGATAGGCAACGTGCTAGGTAAATCATCCTTAGAAAACAAAATCTCCTTAAAGAGAAGGATATACATGGTTTGGTGGTTTGTGAGGCATGGGTTACTTCACCTTGTTTGGCAAAGAAGGCACACGTTTTCTTTGGTTCTACTTTGGCTGCTTCATTTCCTTTTGTGGTTCTCCAGGTTTATTTCTATTCTCATGCATTCTTTATTAATCTTCATGTACTTTGTGAGAGGGTAAAGCATGCAGTTTAAATAACTTTCCATAAAACTTAAAAGAATATTTGTTAAAGTAACCATCATAAGTAACTTTATTATCATATTTTCATGGTCTACCTAACAAAATATGGCTAGCATACATGTTGAGAAATATGTTTGGATAATTTTAAAGTCATGATTTTAAGTGATGAGTATTTAAAAATGTCACACATGGTGTTATATGTGATTAAAAGTTGAATAAGTTGAACAAGTTGACATCGATCTCTCAGGTTGTTGCACATCGATCGATCTATGTACATAGATCTCTCACATCGATCGATCTATGTAAGGCAGAAAAGTTTAAGACCTTTCTGTGAGACATCGATCTCTAAATCTAAGACATATCGATCGATCAATGTACATCAAACTCTCACTTCGATCGATCGATGTAGGTCAGAGACAAAACCTGAACCTTTATGTGAGACATCGATCTATGAAGCTGAGGTACTTCGATCGATCGATGTCTAGAGTTTTTAGAAATAATTTTCTAAAATGTGATAAAATGGTTGTTTTCATTTGTATACGATTTATACATGCTCATTATGTGTTTATTATGTGTTTTGGTGATTATTATTGTCTTGTGACTAACGTGCCTTGGAAGTTTCTACAACTTACCAAAAAGGGCAAAATTGGTATTTTAAGTTTTGAAGGAAAATCGTATGGTGAAAAATATTTCAAGTGCATATTATTATCTTGGTTATCATGACAAAGGTGGTATTGTGATTATTTTTGACCATCGGGGGCATTTGTGGAGTTTTCTCACACTAGGGGCATTTTGGTCATTTTACCCCCGAAGACAGTTTCGGTATTTTTACTCAAGGAATCTCTAAGTATCTTATTATATTCATTCTGGAGTTCATTTAGTATATTCTTGAAGATTATTTGGTGGTTTTCTATGTTATTCTCTCATTTGATGATTTTATCGACGGTAGCGGGATATGTGACGGTATTCGATGTCACGTTCTATTTTCTCTTGAAGACTCTTATATATATGTTATTGGAGGTTCTTAATCATCATCTTTCAGAGATTACAAGGTGTCCTTGGTGCAAGATTCATCACAATATGTCAAGGAGAAATGGGAATTTTGATATTATATGTTGACATAACCTTGTCAACTATTATTTGTTGATTTCTCCTCAAAAATCTGAGTTGGTATACATATACACAGCCTCCAAAACGTGATTATATAGGTGGAGATGATGTTTTTCTCATTTTATGAGTTAGAGACAAGAAGACAAACCAAAAGCAAGCTAGTTGGCAAAAGTTGCCAACTTGAAATTTCAAATTTGAATGTAATGGAGACAAGATTGTTGGAGATGATTATGGAGGTGTTTTAATTCAAAATTCTCAGCCATCACATGGTCTAAAAGTTAGAGGGAATATGCCATCAATTCACTCTATAAATAGAAGCAAGGTGAAGAAGAGAAGACACACACTTGAAAGCAAAATTGAAGATTGTTGTCTTGCTATTCTCTTCTCATATTTTCGTTCATACTTTGTGTAGCTAAGGTGTTCCAATTTTCTTTGTTGTCCAGCTACACTATACACACCTTCTTGAGTTTGATTTGTATGATTGATTAGCCAAATTTATAAGGCTACATCAATAGGTGGTAGAGGTGTTGTAACCAAGAGTTGCATAGAAGTGATTATCCAAGTCTTGAATAGGGTTGGTGTATAACCCAAGGATCAAGCTTGGCTCTTGTTGTAAGGTGTTCATTTGATAGTGAAATCCAAGGAAAGGTGTTCCTTGGGACTGGAGTAGGTCACATTGACAGAACCAGGATAAATTCTCGGTGTTCTTCTCTTGTTTCTTTATTTCTATTTTCTGCCCGTTTTTGACTGCAGTTTTCACAAAACTTCTCACAATTTGAAAAAATAGCTAAACATTTTCCAAATTCGTGATTTTTGGTGGAGTGATACTTCAGACTGTTAGCTTTCATTTGCAACAAGAATCACTTGATTTGAGCAAGGGAAAGTTAGTCTTTCAGTCTTTGCAAGATAACTGCTCCAATCTGGCTGCAATCTGACCAGTTTTGAGAAAACTTAAATTCTGTATTTTTCAAGAGTTGGTTAAGGTCAGGGCCTTTTGGAAACTTCATCTACACATCCTAAGGAGTGTTTTGATATAAAGATAAACCTTTTTGGTTGAGTATTCAAAGAAAAATACGTTTTGCAAAATCAGCAACATTCTGTCCAATTCTGTCCAGATTGACCATCTGAATCTTTTTAATTGTTTGAAGGGTCAAACGATCTTATTTTTGTCTTATTGTTGGATAGAGTCTTGTTAACTCATTGAAGTTAAATTCTGAAAAGTTTCATAATTTTTCGAGTTGTGTACAATTATTTGTGAATTTTTGAAAAACGGGTTCTGAATCTGAGGTGGTTTCAGATTCTGTTTCAAAGGGGATTTTAACAAAGGGTTGTAGTATAATTTCCGCTAACCACTATTCACCCCCCTCTAGTGGTGTTTATTGCAGGTGCACGGTCCAACATTTGGTATCCGAGCCAGACCAACACCACTAAAAAGAAGCAAGATTCAACACCATACGAACAATATAAGGCCAAGAAGCAACGATTCATTATATACTGCTTGTCTCAAATCCAAGGTACATACTATGGCTATTGTTTCTCACAAAGGTGAGTTGGAAGGTATGTCTATACAACGTCCTCCTCTTTTTGATGGCAATAATTTTGTTCATTGGAAACTAAGAATGAGGCTATTCTTAATGGCTATAGACATCGATTTATGGTCTATAGTTGAAGATGGGCCGTACATTCCAACGAAAGTTACACAAGTTAGTGAAGTAACTCAAGAGGTTGAAAAATATAAAAGTGAATGGTCATCAGATGATAAAAAGAAAATTTCCATGAATGCTAAAGCTATGCAATTACTTTTGAATGGACTTACAACTTCTGAAGCAGGATATGTGTCAAATTGCACAAGCGCACACGACATGTGGAAATCACTTGTATTAAAGCATGAGAAACTAGTGGTGTTAAAGAGTCAAAAATAAACATGCTTATGACTGAGTTAGATACTTTCAAAATGTTGTCAAACGAATCCATAACATCTATAGATTTGAGGATTACTAATATTTTCAATGCCCTTGAAGCTTTAGGAAAGTCATTTTCGAATAGTGAAAAGGTTCAAAAGGTGTTACGAAGCCTCCCTGCTGAATGGGATCCAAAGGTGACTGCAATCGAGGAGACAAAGTCAATCACTAAGATGGATGAATTGATCGGGTCTCTTAAAGTTTACGAGGTTAAATTAAACCAACGAAAGTCTGAATCGTCTAAGTCAATAGCTTTCAAAACAACCGAAACACATGCTAGTAACGATGATAGTAATAGTGATACTGAATTAGACGATGAGTTGATATTGATAGCTAGAAAACTAAGAAAATTTTTCAAACGTCCAAATAGGAATAGACAACGTAATTCTTCTTCTTCTTCTTCTAAACCTAGGAAGAATAACATAAACAAATGGAATAATAAAGAATTAAAGGGTTATGAATGCGGTCAAAAAGGACATATTTCATACGACTGTCTCACGAAGAAAAATAATAATAACAACAACAATAATAAACAAGCCAAGGACAAGGAGGTGCAAACGACAAAGACAAAGGAGTCTAAGGCAAGAAAAGGGAAACGAGCAATGAAGGTGAGCACATGGAGCGACTCATCCAACTCATAATCCGAAAATGAGGAAGCTCAAGTCTGCTTCGTATCCAACGAGGTATGTTCTTCTTCTGATAGTGATTCTGATAGTGACATGACACTTGATGAAATGTATGAAGAATTCCTAAGAATGCATGCTCACTGTAAGAAGCTCTCTAAAGAAAAGAAGAAACTAGAAGAAAATGACAAGTTGAAGACGTCCAACTTGGAATTTTCCGATCAACTAGAATCTCTTAAACAAGAGTCTACTAATACTCTTGATTCTTTAGAGAATAAAATTGAATCATATAGGAAAGATAAACATAAGATAAAAATGGAAAATAAGATGTTAAAATCTAAGATAGAAAGTTGTGAACATGAAATAACATAACTTAAGTCGTCTAAACTTAACTGAGAAAAAATGTTAGAACAATTTAAATCGGGTGCAAATATGTTAGGTACAGTTATCTCATCACAAAAGTATGGTAATGATAAAATCGGCTTAGGCTATAAAGAAGAAAATGAAAAAGTAAATAAAAAGACTAAGTTTGTTTCATCTAGTACAAAGTTACCATATAATACAACAAAATCAATTTTGCCTGCTTCTACACCTTCGTCTACTTATATCAAGGCAAAAATGCAACATACACCCATAAAAGCACACACGCATAAACATACATCTAGGCCAAACTTTGCATCTAGACAACATATAAATTATGCTTATATGTATACAAATGCAACTAGACCGAATAAAATGCATACAACTTATTATGAACCTAAGTATAGGCAACACTCTTATAAGTCTTATAGAAATGCCTACAAACACACTTATATAGCGCCATATAAGAAACAAATTCACATGCCTTATACCCATCATAAATCTCGGCCATCCTATAATGATTATCAACTATGGCACAACATGTATAACAATGAATCTTCACTTATGTGGAATAATCATGTATATGCTAATTCTTCTTATTTTCTAAATTATAACAATGCTAAAAATGTGCCTAGAAGGTATATTCAATTTTGGATACCTAAGGGATATCTAAACAAGAATAGTGCCCCTAACATTCAAGGACCCACATAAAGGGTACCTAAACTTTGTCTCCATTGTAGGATAAACGCAAGGAATGCAAGAAGGAGGCAAAGTCAAAGAATCTAAAAACCAAATGGTTTTTAGATAGTGGATGTTCAAAGCATATGACGGGGAACCCCAAACTATTCATCGAATTGGAACACATCAAGGATGGAGGAAAAGTAACATTCGGTGACAACAACAAAGGACAAGTTGTTGGAAAAGGAACAATTGGGGACCCTAACACATTTCAAATACGAAATGTGTTATTAGTAAGCAATCTATCTTATAATTTACTTAGTATTTCTCAACTTATAGATTGTGGTTATAATGTCTCCTTTCTTCCCAATTCTTGTGATATAATAAATGAAAAAGGAGAAACGGTTTTAAAAGGAAATAGAGATGGAAATATTTATACTCTTACCTTAGATAACATGTTAGATGCTATGGTTAAGTGTCTAATATCACATGACTTAGATGTAAATTTATGGCATAGAAGATTAGGCCATATAGGAATTTCAACTATTAAGAAATTGTCTAAGAAGAATTTAATTAGAGGAATGCCTAAGTTAGACTTAGATAATTTTCAAATGTGTGAAACATGTATTAAGGGAAAACACATTAAAGAAACCTTAAAATCGAAACATGAAGTGAGTACTAGTCATGTACTAGAATTGCTTCACTTAGACTTATTTGGTCCAAGTAGGACAAGAAGTCTATGTGGACACTACTATGTGTGTGTCATAGTAGATGATTACTCACGCTACACATGGACGTTGTTCTTAACACACAAAGACGATGCTCCATTAGCAATCGAAACCCTTATTAAGCAACTTGAAAACATTTATGAAGAAAATGTTAAAAGAATTAGAAGCGATAGAGGTGGAGAATTTAAAAACAAAGACGTAATCAAATTTTGCGAACTATATGGAATCAAACATGAATTCTCACCACCTAGAACACCACAACTCAATGGAGTTGTTGAACGTAAAAATAGAACGATTCAAGAAGTTGCTAGGACAATGCTGTGTGAAAATAAATTACCTAAATATTTATGGGCTGAAGCTGTTAGTTGTGCATGCTATATTATAAATAGGCTCACTATTAGAAAGAAATTAAATAAAACGCCTTATGAATTGCTAAACAATAGACAACCTAAGATAGATTATCTTAAAGTATTTGGATGTAAATGTTTTGTGCTAAACACTAAGGATAATCTAGATAAATTTGAATAAAAGTCTATTGAATGCAAATTTGTTGGGTATTCAACTAACTCAAGAGCATATAGGTGTTATAATCCTGCATCTAGAAAAATAATTGAATCCATACATGTGAAATTCAATGAAAATGCATGTTTTGAAGTTAGTGATAAACATCAACATAAACAAGAAACAAATGTTGAAAATATGTTTGATGATGATGTATTACTTGAGCCTGTACTTGATCATCTAGAACCAACTCCCCCTGAACAAGACAAACATGAACCCTTAGATGAAATAAATCAAGAGACTCTGCAATTAGAAGATACAACTAATGATCAAATTACATATGATAATGTTCACAGTAATGAAATATTTGAACAAGATGAGGGTGAACTTAATCAATCTAGAAATTGGTGGCACCCTAGAGAACTAATCATTGGGGATCCAAATGTTGGGGTTAAAACACGTAGAAATATAAATCAACTTGAAGGACATAGCTTAATCTCACAATTAGAACCTAAGAACGTAAAGGAAGCCTTAGGTGACATATCATGGATAGATGCTATGCATGAGGAATTAAATCAATTCACAAGGAACAATGTGTGGGACTTAGTACCTAAACCTGAAGACAAGTCTATCATAGGAACTAAATGGGTTTTTAGGAATAAAATGGATGAACAAGGAAATATTACAAGGAATAAGGCTAGACTAGTCGCACAAGGTTATAATCAACAAGAAGGAATATATTATGAAGAAACATTTGCACCCATTGCACGACTAGAAGCAATTAGATTGTTACTTGCGATTGCAAGTATAAGCAAAATTAAGCTCTTCCAAATGGATGTCAAGAGTGCATTCTTAAATGGATACATCCAAGAAGAAGTGTTTGTCAAACAACCTCCTGGATTCGAAGATTCGAAGAATCCGAACCATATTTACAAGCTTAAGAAAGCTCTATATGGTTTAAAACAAGCTCCAAGAGCTTGGTATGATAGATTTGCAAACTTTCTTATTGCAAATAATTATCAAAGTGGGACCATCGACAACACATTATTCCTAAGAAGAAAAGGTAATGATTCGTTAAAAGTTCAAATATACGTAGATGATATAATCTTTGGTTCAACCAACCCTACTTTAGTAAAAGACTTCGAAGAATGTATGAAGTCAAAGTTTGAAATGTCAATGGTAGGAGAGTTGAATTATTTCTTAGGACTTCAAATCAAACAAACCCCTCAAGGAATTCACATTAGCCAACTTAAGTATGTCAATGATATGATTAAGAAGTTTGGCTTTGAAGAGTTGAAACCTATAACTATGCCTATGAGTGTTAGTACCAAACTTGATAAGGATGAAAATGGTAAACCTTTTGATGACACACTTTATAGGTCTATGATTGGCTCATTGTTATACTTAACTGCATCAAGACCTGATATTATGTTTAGTGTGTGTATGTGTGCTAGGTTTCAATCTTGTCCTAAGGTATCACATTACAATGCAGTGAAAAAGATCTTTAGATATCTTAAGCATACACCTCACTTAGGACTGTGGTATGATAGAAACGCTAAGTTGGAATTACACACATATAGTGATGCTGATTATGGTGGTTGTAAGTTAGATAGAAAATCCACTAGCGGTACATGTCAATTCATAGGAACTAATTTGATCTCTTGGTTTTCTCAAAAGCAAGCTAGTGTAGCTCTTTCTACCACTGAAGCCGAGTATATCGCTTTGAGTTTATGTACTACCCAAATACTTTGGCTTAAACAGCAACTTAGTGATTTTGGCATTAAAATGAATAAGATTCCAATTTTCTGCGATAGCACAAGTGCAATCAATCTTTTTCGGAATCCGGTGCTTCATTCTAAGGCCAAACACATTGAGGTGCGATACCACTTTCTTCGCGATCATGTTCAAAATGAGGATATAGTGATAAACCATATAAGAACTGATCACCAAATCGCTGACATCTTCACCAAACCCCTTAATCAAGCCACTTTTGAAAACTTACAAGCCAAATTAGGCATGATGACTTACGATCCCATTGCATAGTTCTATCTTTTGCATGATTTGCAAAATAAAAGGGGAGATAGAATAAGAACATGATTTTAGTTGGTAAGTCATGTTTTAGGTTGTAAGTCATGATTAATCATATGCTAAGAGATAGAATAAGTCATGTTTTAGTTGGTAAGTCATGATGAATCATATGTTAAGTTTTTTATTGGTATAAATTTTGGAGCATAGGTTAAGAGGGAGAGTATGAGTTGAGGGGGAGCATCATACTATTTAAACGTTGAAAACATTTGGTTAAACTTTTGGTTAAACATTTGGTTATAAGTTGTGACATTAAAATCATGTTAGGTTATTTTGAAAATCATCCAAAAGAGGGAGAATGTTGAGAAATATGTTTGGATAATTTTAAAGTCATGATTTTAAGTGATGAGTATTTAAAAATGTCACACATGGTGTTATATGTGATTAAAAGTTGAATAAGTTGAACAAGTTGACATCGATCTCTCAGGTTGTTGCACATCGATCGATCTATGTACAGATCTCTCACATCGATCGATCTATGTAAGGCAGAAAAGTTTAAGACCTTTCTGTGAGACATCGATCTCTAAATCTAAGACATATCGATCGATCAATGTACATCGAACTCTCACTTCGATCGATGTAGGTCAGAGACAAAACCTGAACCTTTATGTGAGACATCGATCTATGAAGCTGAGGTACTTCGATCGATCGATGTCTAGAATTTTTAGAAATAATTTTCTAAAATGTGATAAAATGGTTGTTTTCATTTTTATATGATTTATACATGCTCATTATGTGTTTATTATGTGTTTTTGGTGATTATTATTGTCTTGTGACTAACGTGCCTTGGAAGTTTCTACAACTTACCAAAAAGGGCAAAATTGGTATTTTAAGTTTTGAAGGAAAATCGTATGGTGAAAAATATTTCAAGTGCATATTATTATCTTGGTTATCATGACAAAGTTGGTATTGTGATTATTTTTGACCATCGGGGGTATTTCTGGAGTTTTCTCACACTAGGGGCATTTTGATCATTTTACCTCCGAAGACAGTTTCGGTATTTTTACTCAAGGAATCCCTTGAGTATCTTATTATATTCATTCTGGAGTTCATTTAGTATCTTCTTGAAGATTATTTGGTGGTTTTCTATGTTATTCTCTCATTTGATGATTTTATCGACGGTAGCAGGATATGTGACGGTATTCGATGTCACGTTCTATTTTCTTTTGAAGACTCTTATATATATGTTATTGGAGGTTCTTAATCATCATCTTTCAGAGATTACAAGGTATCCTTGGTGGAAGATTCATCACAATATGTCAAGGAGAAATGGGAATTTTGATATTATATGTTGACATAACCTTGTCAACTATTATTTGTTGATTTCTCCTCAAAAATCTGAGTTGGTATACATATACACAGCCTCCAAAACGTGATTATACAGGTGGAGATGATGTTTTTCTCATTTTATGAGTTGGAGACAAGAAGACAAACCAAAAGCAAGCTAGTTGGCAAAAGTTGCCAACTTGAAATTTCAAATTTGAATGTAATGGAGACAAGATTGTTGGAGATGATTATGGAGGTGTTTTAATTCAAAATTCTCAGCCATCACATGGTCTAAAAGTTGGAGGGAATATGCCATCAATTCACTCTATAAATAGAAGGCAAGGTGAAGAAGAGAAGATACACACTTGAAAGCAAAATTGAAAATTGTTGTCTTGCTATTCTCTTCTCATATTATCGTTCATACTTTGTGTAGCTAAGGTGTTCCAATTTTCTTTGTTGTCCAGCTACACTATACACACCTTCTTGAGTTGGATTTGTATGATTGATTAGCCAAATTTATAAGGCTACATCAATAGGTGGTAGAGGTGTTGTAACCAAGAGTTGCATAGAAGTGATTATCCAAGTCTTGAATAGGGTTGGTGTATAACCCAAGGATCAAGCTTGGCTCTTGTTGTAAGGTGTTCATTTGATAGTGAAATCCAAGGAAAGGTGTTCCTTGGGACTGGAGTAGGTCACATTGACCGAACCAGGATAAATTCTCGTTGTTCTTCTCTTGTTTCTTTATTTCTATTTTCTGCCCGTTTTTGACTGCAGTTTTCACACAACTTCTCACAATTTGAAAAAATAGCTAAACATTTTCAAAATTCGTGATTTTTGGTGGAGTTATACTTCAGACTGTTAGCTTTCATTTGCAACAAGAATCACTTGATTTGAGCAAGGGAAAGTTAGTCTTTCAGTCTTTGCAAGATAACTGCTCCAATCTGGATGCAATCTGACCAGTTTTGAGAAAACTTAAATTCTGTATTTTTCAAGAGTTGGTTAAGGTCAGGGACTTTTAGAAACTTCATCTACACATCCTAAGGAGTGTTTTGATATAATGATCAACCTTTTTGGTTGAGTATTCAAAGAAAAACACATTTTGCAAAATCAGCAACATTCTGTCCAATTCTGTCCAGATTGATCATCTGAATCTTTTTATTTATTTTAAGGGTCAAACAATCTTATTTTTGTCTTATTTTTTGATAGAGTCTTGCTAACTCATTGAAGTTATATTCTGAAAAGTTTCATAATTTTTCGAGTTGTGTACAATTATTTGTGAATTTTTGAAAAACGGGTTCTGAATCTGAGGTGGTTTCAGATTCTGTTTTCAAAGGGGATTTTAATAAAGGGTTGTAGTGTAATTTCCGCTAACCACTATTCACCCCCTCTCTAGTGGTGTTTATTGCAGGTGCACGGTCCAACAATACATAGGGGCGACATCACACAAAACTTCGTCTTTATGACTCCCTATGGACAATGGAACAAGAACTTGATTGCTTACACTAACTTCACTACGATCATTCGACCAAGACAATTTATAGGGTTGCAGGTGTGTAAGCATGGTAAATCAAGTTTACATACAAGTTCTACACCAGCCACTTTAGCACAAGAACTAGAATCAATAATCAAAGTGCCCACTTTTCCTTTTCTCGTACAAATTTATATGAAAGTATCTCGAGGTCATGATCATCTATCTTTTGATATATATTTAAAGTCCTTCGAACAAAAAGAAACTCTCTAGGCTCATCAACGTGATCATCAATCACACCTTCCTCATGTAATTCTTCAGATTCATTTTCAGTATTAGACTCTTCTTCTTCTTCGATATAATGTTCATGAGTATCCTCAGCGATCATTATTCGTTTGGTGTTAGGACAATCTCTTCCTATATGACCACGACCTTGACATTTAAAGCAAAAGATATATAACTTGAAGGGGGATTAGAAGACTTACCTCCCAAGGCCTTAGACTTACCTTTATGTTAACTTCTAAGACCTTCTTGCCCTCGGATTTGGGTATTTCCTTGTGGCCTATTTTGCCAACATTGGCCACAATTTGGTTGGCATATTTGACCTCAGCTTGACACTCCAAATTGATTATGTCTGTTCTACGTTTGACTATATGAAGAAGAATCAGTTCTAAAAAGGAATTGAAAGTTCTAGAATTTAACTGCCATTCAACTTTCTCGGCCATGTGTACCATTGCGGTCAAGTTTGTGTATTGAGTGAGTTCTAATTTGTACGCGATATCTTTACGCAATCCTTGCAAAAATCTTGCCATCTTAGAACCGGCTGATTCATTGGTGTTGGTCTTTGCTGACAGCATCTCTAACTCCTTGAAGTATTCATCGACACTTTTATTACCCTGAGTCAAGGCTTGAAACTTATGGAACATCGATTGTTGATAGTGTTCAATGATAAATCTTCACCTGAGCTCATACTTCAAATTGTCCCACCTCGTGATAGGTGGTCGTCCAATTCTTTCTCTCAAAATCTTGGTTTGATTCCACCAACGAAAGCATAATCAACGAACTCAACAGTTACAAAACGTATCTTTTGGATCTCAGAGTAGCTTGTGCAAGAGAATATGAGGTCAACTTTCATCTCCTAATGCAAGTACAAGTCTGGATCACTCTTTTCTTGAAATTGAGAGATGTTGAGCTTACCTTTCAAAAACTCATTGTCTTGAGGGTAGAGTTGATCGTCTCTCCTATGGTAGCCCAACCATTGAAATCTTCATACTCTTCTTCATCGAATGGGTTGAGATTATCTTCCTCATATGGTTGCCTCCTTCCATTACGGGTGCCCTCTTCATGTGTTTGGGGTCCTTGCCTTTTCGTAGAGTGTCGAACTTGCTCTAGGGATAAGGGGCAGCCTCCTTGATTCTTGAGGTGTGTGAGCTTGAGCAACTTCGTTGATGTCTACGTTGTTTGGCCAAGAAGCTTTGTTCCTCCACCTTATGCAACCTATTGTTGATGTCTCATAGCTTGACACTGTCGTCCTCAAGGTCGGATTTCATCATGTCTTGTTGGAATAGGGTTCGTTCAATGGCTTGCATCATTTATCTCATTATAGGTTTTTTATCCTCGGATTTGGCTTGGGAACTCTGGGGGTGCTTGTAAACACTTTGAGACATGTTATCCCGGCGTATGACGTGAGATAGAATAAAGCAAAAGAAAAGGAAAAACTAACAAAAAGATCAAACAAAGGTTAGACGTTAGTGTATGTAATGCCCGGGTGTTTAAATATATATATATATAGATAATAATAAATAATACATATACACATGTAGCAAAAAAATATCATAACTGCCCACTAACCCTTTCCCCCGATTTTCTCTCAAAATCCTTCCCCCACTCCTCTGACAATCGCCCTTTCCCCCAAACAATAGCCACTCCCTCTATATAAAAAAAAAATCCTCACCTCACCCTCACAAAATTCTGCCGGCGACACACACACAAAAGCACATTTCACACACGCCAGTAGGAAAAGAGATAGGGTAGGAGAGAAGGAGAGAAAGAGAGTAAGAAAGAAAAAAAATATAGCCGTAGAGAAATATATTCGAGAAAAGGTAAGTACTTATCTATACTTTTTATGTATTTTTTTGACTGGTTTTATTTTCTTATACAATTTGGATCATATATTTGTATGTTTGATCGTTATAGATGTGAGTATATAAAGTATGAGGAATGTGCAATTACCTATATATATGCCGTGTGTGCTTGGATAAATATATGCGTAAATATTTATGTATGCGCTTAAATGTTGCCATTAATTGTTGTAGTATATATACATAATTTGTGTGGTGTGATTTAATAATGTGCTGTTTTGAGTAGTTTATTCATTTAGTAATCTTGTCAACATCTTCCATCGTAATGGCTCAAGCTTAAAATTGGTTGCAACTTTACTCGTCTCAGGTCTTTTGCACAAAAATATATGTACATATTAAGAAAAGTCATATGGTACGATTTTGTTGTTAATTAGACTTTCTTCCATAAAATATATTTCCAATTTTCAGACACTACTAAAAGTTGTTAAAGGTATCAAAGTAGTCGATGACAGCAGAGAAGTGCTTGTGAATGTAAGAGGAGTACAGCAACGATTTGATGAACAGCGATGTGAAGAAGTGTGATCCAGCTCAAGAGGTGTAGAGCAGTTGAGTATCGTTGATTTGCAGCTCAGGTCAGAGGGGGCAGTTACCTTGACACATGCGAAGTCCAGTGAAGTGCAAGGTAGAAGAAGAAGGAGGTGTTTGGGAGCAGGAAGAAGGTGGAGTAGTAGGCGGGAGTTGTTTAAATGATGTAAAGTTATGATATTGCCCTTAAATAAATGACACACATAGTTTTAGCTTAATGGGCAAATTTGTAAAGTCTTGTATTTCTATTCTTTCCCGCTGTCTGTTGTATATAACCGAATTGTGCGCTGTATCAATGATTAATCAAGCGGTTACCAAGGTTCCTTCTCTAGTTTCTTGTGCATTCTTCTTCGTTTTGGCTTCTCTTGATTAAATTTTTTTTGATCCAAGGTTTGATAAGTTTTGTCATGGTATCAAAGCCATTGCGGATTGAATGCTTGTGGTGTTGTGTATTGATTGATTTCCTTGTGATTCATCTGATTGTTTGCGTATACGATTTCCGCTGATTTTTTTTCTGAAATGACATCGCAAACTAACAATCCTGCGAGTTCTAGAGTTGGTCAGAGTCCATTGAATGATAGTCTTGTACAGAATGTAGTGTTTGGATCCAGGGGGAATCGAGATCAGAATCAAATGTCTGAAGTTCCTCCGCATAATCCGCTGCAGAATCCTTATTATCTCCATCCTAATGACAGTCCAGCTACAGTGCTTGCACAGCCTCCATTGAATTCGCATAACTACCATACTTGGAGCAGGACGTTTGAAATGGCGTTGGTAGTCAAGAACAAAATTGGCTTCATAGATGGAACAATTCAAAGGCCTCCTGCAACAGACCCACAGTATTCTCTTTGGAGGCAAGTTAACACAATGGTGCAGTCTTGGATGATGAATTCAGTGTCTCATTCCATTGCACAAAGTATTATGTGGTGTGACCGTGCACACGATGCTTGGAATGATCTTCAACTGAGTTATGAAAGTACAGACCCCTTCAGATTGTCGAATTTGCTTGAAACGTTTTATAGCATTAAGCAGGATGCCTTGAGTGTCAGTGAATCCTTTACTAAACTCAAGATTGTTTGGGAGGAATTGATGGCTGTAAGGCTAATTCCTGTATGTGTTTGCAGAGGGTGTGTATGCGATGAGGCTATCAAGATGAGGAGATTTGTGGAGACTGATTATGTGATTAAGTTTGTTAAATGTTTGAATGATAGTTTTGATCCTGTTAAATCTCAAGTGTTTGTGTTTGCGCCTTTGCCTGACATAAATACTACCTTCTCTATGGCCTTGAAATATGAGAGAAAGGTGTTAAACGATAGTGGTGTTGGTTCATTTGACAGTAACCCCACTACCCTATCAGTAGAAGGTCAATCAACAGAAGGATTCGTGGCATGTACAGGGAGGAGTCAAGGTTACAAAAGGGGAGGTGGCAGGTTTAGCAATGAGAATTTTAGACGTTTTGTGTGTACACATTGTGGAATGCAAGGGCACACTGTTGATAGATGCTATAGAAAACACGCTTCCCTCCAGGTTTTAAGCCTAGGAACCAAGTGAATTTGAGCAAGACGTTGAAGCTTGAATTGGATGAATCACAGGATACTCAAGCTACCTGAACTGTACAGTCGTTAGTGCTTACTCCCCAGCAGAATCAGAAGTTGCTAAGATGGTTGAGCAAACATGAAGGTGAGCATGAAGGAGATGTAAGTGTTTTTGGTTTTGGTCATTTTCTCTCTAAACACCCGCAAATGGGGCTGACGTGATGTGTGTGTGTGTTCATTTTAGGGTGGATACCATGAATGGTGACTAAAAGGTGAGCTAAGAACATTTAGGATGAAATTAGGGCTACTGAAAATTCTGGAGCTGGGTAAGAAATTAGGCTGACTTGCTAGACCAGAAAAGGGACCTTAGAGACCTTTAATTTTGTTTATTTTTGGCATGACGTTAGTTGTATGTGTTTGTTAGTAGTGAGAGTTGGAATCACCTTAAAAAGAGTCACGGTTTATTTTTAATGAATGTCTTACTAAGATTGGTCTTGCTGGAAAATATGTTCTGGACAGAACTTAAGCCACATGTTTAGCATCTTAAAAAGGGATCTTAGAGTCGTGCAAATCCAATGATTTTCGGCAGGACATTAGCTGAAGAAGAAATGACAGCTGGAATTCCATCAAAATAAGTTGTGGTTTATTTTTAATAAATTTTCTACTAAAACTGGTCAAATCGAGCTAGGCTGGAAAAACAGAATATATGACCTATTTTGTATGGCCTGGATAAAGGCCTTAAAGAATTAGTTTTGGGCTAAAAATTGGCAGGATGTTAGCCCAAAGAGTTTATGAGATTAGGAAGTTGGAATTTCTGGAAAAAGATCAAAGGATTGACCACAATAAATTTTATAATAAAATATGGTCATTGCCGGATTTTTATTGCATGGATTCGTAAAAAGGAGTAAATGGGTCTCTTAATGACATCGTAAGTCCGCAATGCATGCATGACACTCGCTTATAATGGTCACGAATGAGTAGATGTGATTGCGTGAGTTTAACATGAGTAGTTTAACAAAGAATTCGTTAAGATTAAGTGTATGATACAAAGCTGAAAAAATTCCAGCATTGCTAGCGAAATGTGCCCGTTCTTATGTCATATGCCGTGTACGAGTTTGCGTGTTGCATGTCATACATTGCATCATCGTCACATGCATGATTTTATGATGTGGATTTTACATAAAGGAATGATGAAAAGCGTTTTTCAAAAGGATGACTTCGTTTTGTTTTCTTAAAACGCTTCCCCACCGTTACCGTATGTGAGTATGAACTGGCCAGTATGAACCTGAGCAGATCCAGGTTAAGTGATCTGAATGGAAAGGAATGATGTTACCGATCCGAATCCGGGATTAATAGATTTGAAGGGGAGAAGTTACCGCCTCAGATCCGGGAAGATAGATCTGAAATGAAGGGAACCTGAGCAGATCCGGGTTAAGTGATCTGAATGGAAAGGAACGATGTTACCGATCCGAATCCGGGATTAATAGATTCGAAGGGGAGAAGTTACTGCCTCAGATCCGGGAAGATAGATCTGAACACTCTATGGTTTTATGACGATGTTTTTAAAAGAGCAAAGCATGAAAAGGCATTTTCTCATTTTTCCTCATAACACATTTCATGTGCATATGCATGCATGTCACTTGTAGAGTTGTAACGTAGCGTCGCATGAACTATGCCGTGTTGACATGACCTTGCGTGTCCGTAAGGATGATGATGACTGTTTTATTAAACAATGCATGAACCAATCACCTTATGTTATATTTCATTTTATCTAGTGATGTTATTAAGTTATGATCGTGTTACATTAAGCGATGATCCTTATCAAACCTGAAATGGAGGTCAGGTATGTTTCCAAACCAATTATAATTTGGGGTTCGATTCTTGCTCGTACTTTCCATTTAACTCATGATTATTATAGTATACTTGCTGGTAACGTTGTCACTCACCCTATTTTTCTCTCCAGAAGTAGCAGGAGATAAAGTTGAATGGATTGATGACGAGCCTAGGGTACCCTATCCGTGAGAGAGTTAAAGGATGGCCAAGAGAGGTGAACCGAGCACCCAGCTTGAAGGATTGATGATGTTTTGTAATAGTGATGGGAACAATTTACTTTCTTCGTTTTCGGAATTTGGTTATGTGGGATGCTACTTTAACTGTTTTGATGGTACTTTAATTTGAAGTTTAAATTCTGCCACGGTTTCGATTACTAATTGCGCAAAAGACGAAAATTGCATGAAATTCTATCATGGATCACAATGCGTAAGGATGACGCCTAGTACTCTCCTTAGTGAAGTACGGCAGGTGCACCGACTTCGGCGGGGCTGGGGTGCGGGGCGCCACAGTTACCCTCTTCTTACTGGGGTTTTGCAGTGAACATGCTGTATATCTTATAAATCTCATTCCCACACCAATATTGTCTCAGAAAAGTCCATATCAAATCCTCTTCCAACAAACTCCAACCTATCAACAAATTAAAGTGTTTGGCTGTTTGGCTTATGCTTATAATACTGCACCAAACAAACATAAATTTACTCCAAGAAGCATCCTGTGTCTATTCTTTGGAATTTCATCTACAACAAAGGGCTATGTCTTAAAGAATTTGAATACAAAGGATATAATAGTGTCCAGGAATGTACTGTTTCTAAAAACGCATTTTCCATGCTCTGACCCTTCAATTTATTCAACCACCTCTAAACCAGATTGCCATTTCCTTATCTTTCCACCCACTCCTTAGTATAACTCACCCATCACGAATCTTCCAATAAACACTTCTTCTCCTGCATCCGTTCCTTCTATATCCTACATTCCTTCATCTCCTTCTTCACAGTTGCCTTCTCACTCCTCAGATTCACCAACACTAGACCCAGCGCAGTTTCCCTCTATTACTCTTGATATTCCTTTAGTCATCAGAAATGAAGACTTATTGCCAACCACTGCATCCTCTTCTTCTACTGTTCCTTCTGTGTCTCCACCATCACATAATACTCATCCATCTCCACTAAACTGTGAACAACGTGCTACAAGACTCAGAAAACAACCATCTTACTTGCGTGATTATTATTGCAATCATGCTGATGCATCATTTGCTACTGCACCTTCTGTAACATCTTCAGCACTCATTAGATCACCAGCCTATCCTATTGAACATTATCACTCATTAGATCAGTTGGCTCCTCAATTCAAAAGGTATTTTCTTAATCTTAATGTGCAGCAAGAGCCTCAATCATATCAGCAGACAGCTGGTTCAATGCATTGGGAAAAGGCTATGTCTCTGGAGTTGGCCGTCTTGGAGGCTAATCACACTTGGATCCTCACAACTTTGCCACTAGGAAAGAAAGCCATTGGATGTAGGTGGGTCTATAAACTCAAAAGAAGGGCAGATGGATCCATTGAGAGATACAAAGCTAGGCTAGTAGCTAAGGGTTACACTCAACATGCAGGGGTTGATTATGGAGATACTTTTTCTCCTGTTGCCAAGATGACCACTGTGAGATTGGTGCTAGCCTTAGCAGCCATCAAGGGATGATTTATTCATCAGCTGGATGTCAATAATGCGTTCCTCCATGGAGATTTAGATGAGGAGATCTATATGACACCCCCAGAAGGTTTTTCTGCACCCTCAGGCACTGTGTGCAAACTTACTAAGTCATTATATGGCCTGAAGCAGGCTAGCAGGCAATGGAATGCCAAACTGACCATCTTTCTCTTATCAATGGGATACATACAATCCAAGAACGATTACACAATGTTTACCAGACAGCAGGGCAATACATTCCTAGTCCTTCTGCTGTACGTTGACGATATTGTGGTTGCTAGTGATTCTTTGGAAGCTATCCACAGTCTTAAAGCTAGTCTTCACTCTACCTTTCAGATTAAGGATTTAGGTGAATTAAGATATTTCCTAGGTCTTGAAGTGGCCAGGTCTCAGGGGGGTTAATGCTCTGCCAAAAGAAATATACACTTGAACTGTTAGAAGACACTGGACACCTGGCCTCTAAGGCTGCAAGCACCCCCATGGAACAAAATCTGAAACTTTCACACAATGACTCTTCAACGTTTGAAGACATATCTTGCTATAGAAGATTGATTGGTAAATTGCTGTATTTGACAATCACAAGACCTGACATCAGTTACACTGTTCAACAACTGAGTCAGTTCTTGGACACACCAACACAAATGCACTGGAAGGCAGCACAAAGATTACTAAGATACCTCAAAGAAACTACAGGACAGGGACTGTTTTTCCCTAGCAAAGGGTTTGTAGCGCCCCAGCCCGATACCGTTATCGGAACCAGTGCACCCGCCGTAGCCTACTATGAGAACTACGAAGCGTCAAGCAGATCAAGCATACATCCTTCATAAGGTAAGTTAAAACCAGCGGAAACGTCATAAAATCTAAACCTTCGTTGTCAATATTACAACCAGAAAACTGCAGCGGAAATAAAACTGTTTGTTCATCTAGCCGACATAAGTTTTAGAACAACATAATAACAATGAGTTTCAAACTCAAACAAAATAGTCCAGCATCTATCTATTCCCTTGTCCATCATCCCACTGAGCCCACTCGCCGTCGTCTTCGATAAATATCAACTCATAATCAGGCTCACCTGAAAAGGAGACAGAATGATTGTTCTTAGCGAAAACTTCGCCAGCAAGTAACCCGTCTATACACCCTACGGAATCACACACGTCGAGTCACCAGTGTATAAAACATTGCCCAAAAATAAGGTGCTCGGGTTAACAAATAGCATCTTAATAAGAATTATTCAAAACAGATAAAGCACATATGTGAACACAGTTACGAGAACCAACATGTATTAAAACAATGAATCACATAAGCAAGTCATAGACTAACCACGTTTCTTGCATGTCAAGTCTTATGCTTCGTGTATCATGATGCATGTACTTCTTTAAAATCACACACAACACCCATGCATATGCCTTCTTTCATAAACATGTCATGCATGTCATTTCACAAACATTTCATCACTTTACATATCATATTCTTCGCGTAGCAGAACTTTATACCCTGTGGGTGATCAGTCCACAGCCATCATAACTTTATACCCCGTGCTGAAAGGTCCACGGCCCCATTACATATATCATATATCCGTGCTGAAAGGTCCACGGCCCCATTACATATATCATATATCCGTGCTGATAGGTCCACGGCCCCATAAAATACTTCATTTTCCGTGCTGATAGGTCCACGGCCCCATAACATACTTTATACCCTGCTGTTGATTCACAGATCACGCTCTTTATACCCTGCTTTCGCAGACGTGACTTTTATACCCTGTGATCAACCAGCAGCCATTTTGTCTTTCGCAAACTTTACCTTTCTTGTTCTTTTGCAAAACATATCTCAAATCAAATGCAAGTGCCCATGTCATGATGCAGGATGCACAGATAGCTTCATATCAACATGTAGCACACACACACATACATCTTGTCTATCAAGGATATGGTTTTGCACCTCAAACACTCCCTAAACGTGTTTTACCAAGTCCGTTTGTCTCACTTATTCACTAGAATTCAATCTTATGCTTACTTAATCAAACTTACCATCTACACCTCAAATATACCTCAAATACCCTTGCATTTTATGTTCAAAAGAAGTGTATAAAGTTACTACACTTACATAGGGCGCTTAAAGGGTCAAAAAGACTTCCAGTACAGTTGGAACGCTACATGAAGCGCCTATAGTGACTTCAAGCGCCTATACTAGGTGTTCGAAGTGTTCGGGGATGTTTCGTAGACATTGAACGCCTACATGAAGCGCCTAATGTGACATGAAGCGCTTCAAGTAGGTGTTCGAAGTGTTCGGACGGTTCTAAACTGCAGTTTTTCTGTACGGGAAAGTTCCAGGACACATGGAACGCTACATTAGGCGCCTAATGTGACTTGAAGCTCCTCATGTAGGCGTTCGAAGTGTTCTGACGATGCCAAACTGCAGTTTTTCTGCAGTAACTTCCACCCAACTCCTTTCTTCTTCAACCCTTCCAGGTTCAACACTTAAAGATCCATCTTAACAACTAGATTCATCATACTTAACATACATCTAATCATGAATTGATGCTTAGTGAATGTCTAACAAGATCCACTCTAAATCTTCAATCATTCACCACCTCCAAGAGTTATCATCAACAATACCCAACCAACAAGACTACAACAATGTCATCACTCATCCCTCAATTTCCTGCACTTACTCTCAACATCTAAGTGTATACAATCAACACAAGAGTAGAGCAAGACAAGAAACACATCAACATATATACTCTCATGGGAATGGTTGACTAACAACAATTACTGCACAACTATTTCAGAAATATGGCCCAAAGAAAAAGACTTTACACAATTAGCAACAAGACTTACATATAACAAAGCATTTAAGATAGGCAAGACAAGAATACTAATGTGTGATTCATGTTTTCTCTTTGTAGGAACATAGGCCTAACATATCAAAATTTACATAAAGCGTATAGAAAGATTACTTGCCTTGGTTTCTAGTTAATCTTACGGATTTACTGCAGAATTTCAATGGAGATTGCACCTAGGTTGGCCTTCTTCCTTCCTTTTCCTTCCTCTCCTCTTCTTCTTCCTCTTCTTTCTTCTTCTCTCTCTTTTCTCAGAATTTTCCCTCTCCCTTTGCTGTCAAAAACCGCCCCTCATGCTGAGAAGGGGGAAGTTATACTAGATTTTGTAACTCCCCTAACTCCTAGTAAGGACTATTTGATAATTTACTATGCTTTCTTTTAATTCTACTTTTAACCCCTTTCTTTTGTTCTTCTATGTTTTGAGTAACTAAGTTTTATAATCTTACATAATTAATTAAGTTGCATTCAAGGTTAACCTCTAAGTATTGAAAGTTGCGCTTAAAAATCACGGGGTGTAACATTCCACCCCCCTTACAAAAAGTTTCGTCCTCGAAACTTACGTACCTTAGTCAAAGAGCTGAGGATACTTCTCCCGCATTTGTTCTTCGAGCTCCCAAGTGGCTTCCCGTTCCGTGTGATTGCTCCATTGAACCTTTACATAAGGGATCACTCGCTTCCTCAACACTTGATCCTTTTGGTCCACAATTTTCACGGGTACTTCCTCATATGTAACATCGTCCTTGAGTTCCAAAGGTTGAGCTTCAAGTACATGACTTGGATCCGCCACGTACTTTCTTAATTGTGACACGTGGAATACATTGTGAACTTGCGCCAACACCGGAGGTAATGCCAACTTATATGCCAAGGCTCCTACCTTCTCAAGTATTTCATAAGGACTAATAAAACGAGGGCTTAGCTTGCCTTTTACTCCAAACCTCATGACGCCCTTCGTAGGTGATACCTTCAAATAAACTTTTTCACCCACATCAAAGTCCAATGGTCGTCGTTTGGAATCTGCCCAACTTTTGCTGCGGTCCTGAGCCGTCTTGAGTCTTTCCCGGATGACTTTCACCTTCTCTAATGTTTTCTCTAGTAGCTCAGGCCCAGTGATGGTCCTCACGCCCACTTCGTCCCAATAAATCGGAGACCTACATTTCCTTCCATACAAAGCCTCAAAAGGAGCCATATCGATTGCGCTGTGGTAACTATTGTTATAAGAAAACTCCATCAGCTTTACCATTCCATCCCAACTCCCTTTGAAATCCAGCACGCAAGCTCTTAGCATATCTTCCAAGGTTTGAATTGTCCGCTCGGACTGTCCATCAGTTTGGGGATGATATGCCGTACTCAACCTTAATTCTGTACCCATAGCTTCTTGAAATGCTGTCCAAAACTTAGATGTGAACCGTGAGTCTCGGTCGGATACTATACTTACCGGAACACCATGTAAGCTCACAATGTTCTCCATATACACATTCACTAGTTTGTCGAGAGGTGTTTCACTTGAAACGGGTAAGAAATGGGCAGACTTTGTTAAACGATCCACGATCACCCAAATCATGTCACGTCCACTCCTTGTCTTTGGTAAACCGGCTACAAAATCCATTGTGACATGTTCTCATTTCCATTCCGGAATTTCCAACGGCATCAACAATCCACCGGGTCTTTGATGTTCCGCCTTGACTTGTTGACACACCAAACACCTCTCTATGAATTCCGCAATATGTCTCTTCATCCCAGACCACCAATAGTAACGTTTGAGATCTCTATACATCTTGGTGCTACCGGGGTGTATTGATAACCTTGAATTATGAGCTTCTTGCAAAACTTCTTTCCTAAGTTCGTAAACATCCGGAACGCATAATCTCTCCCTGAACCATAAGCTCCCATCCTCCTTAGTTCGAAATCCTTCAACTTGACTATGTTTCACCCTTTCCATGATCTCACTTAAAGCCTTATCTCTCTTCTGTGCCTCCTTTATCCGATCAATCAAACTCGGGGTGATAGTCAAGGCTGTCAAAACATTCACCGTGGATTCAATCAAATCTAAACCAAACTCCTCCATCTCTCTTTCCAGTGGTGATTGTCGTGCATGGCTGGACTTCCTACTTAAGGCGTCGGCTACCTTGTTAGCCTTTCCCGGGTGATAATGAATAGTTAGGTCGTAGTCTTTTAGCAACTCCAACCACCTCCGCTGCCTCATATTCAATTCCTTCTGTGAGAACAAATACTTTAGACTCTTATGATCCGTGAATGCCACGCACTTCTCTCCATACAAATAATGCCGCCAAATCTTCAAGGCGAACACAACCGCGGCAAGTTCAAGATCATGTGTGGGATAGTTTTGTTCATAAGGCTTTAGCTGTCTTGAGGCATACGCGATGACTCGTTCGTTTTGCATTAAAACACAACCTACAAACAAAGTGTTAGTCTAAACTTAATGGGTATACAAGATCATAACCTTATACTATAATTTACATACCTAATCCATTCTTTGACGCATCACTATAAATCACAAATCCATCCGTTCCAGAGGGTTGAGCTAATACTGGAGCTGTCGTTAATCTCTTTTTAAGCTCCGTGAAACTCTGCTCGCATTCCGCCGTCCACTCAAACTTGGACTTATTTTGAGTAAGGCGACTGAGAGGTACGGCAATTCTCGAGAATCCCTCCACAAATTTTCGGTAATAACCGGCTAGACCCAAGAAACTTCGCACTTTGGTGACATTGGTAGGTCTAGGCCATTCAGTTATGGCTTCCACCTTCTTCGGGTCAACAGCAATCCCCTCTTCTGATATCACATGACCCAAGAAAGCCACACTTCTTAACCAAAACTCACACTTGCTAAACTTTGCATAAAGTTGTTTCTGCCTCAAAATGCCTAGTACGGTTCTCAAATGCTCAGTGTGAGTTTGCTCGTCAGGAGAGTACACAAGAATATCATCTATGAATACCACTACAAACTTATCCAACTGTTCTCGAAAGACGGTATTCATAAGATCCATAAAAGCCGCAGGGGCATTTGTCAATCCAAATGGCATCACTAAAAATTCATAGTGACCATACCTTGTGCGGAAAGCTGTCTTTGCGATGTCCTCGGCCTTCACTCGTAATTGATGATATCCTGATCGGAGGTCAATCTTAGAGAAGATTTTAGCGCCCTTGAGTTGGTCAAACAAGTCCTCAATTCGTGGAAGGGGATACTTATTCTTGATGGTAACTTTATTCAACTCTCTATAGTCGATACACAGCCTCATGCTACCATCTTTCTTCTTTACAAACAACACAGGTGCTCCCCAAGGCGACACACTAGGTCGGATAAACTTCTTGTCCAATAACTCTTGCAATTGTTCCTTCAACTCTCTCAATTCCGCCGGAGCCATTCTATAAGGAGCTTTAGAAATAGGTTCAGTACCGGGGATCAAGTTAATCTCAAACTCAACTTCTCTCGGAGGTGGCACTCCTGGTAAATCTTCCGAAAACACGTCAGGAAATTCATTGACCACTCAAATTTGCTCCATAGACGACACCTCCTGAGTAACATCCATGGCATACACTAAGAATCCCTCAGCACCCTTCCTCAATGCTTTGCGTGCTTGTGCGATAGACACATATACCTTCTTGGGGACTTTCTTCCGTTCTGCATCTCCCTGAAATATTACCTCCTCCATCTTAGCATTCTTGATTGTCACTTGCTTCAACCGACAATCAATATTGGCGTGATTCTTAGCCAACCAGTCCATTCCTAATATAACGTCGAAGTCATACATCTGGATAGGGATCAGTGTGGCAGAGAATGCTTGTCCTTCAAACTCCAATTCGCAATCTCGATACTGCTGGTATGAAACCATAATCTGATCTCCGGCCGCTTGTACGCGATACGGAGTCTCTAACCATTCAGGCAAACTACCCAAGTGCTTAGTGAATCTCTTCGCTACAAAGGAATGGCTTGCGCCGCTATCGAAAAGTACATTGGCAGGCATCTTATTTACTAAAACCGCACCTAAAGCCACATAAAGTTTTGCACACAAAAGTTACGCACATAGACACTTAACTCAATATGAATTCAAACTTAGTTTAGAGGATACCTGCTACTACATCGGTAGCCTCCTGCACATCTGTGTCCGTCATTAGATGTACACGGGCATTTGCTCGAGGCTTCACTCTCGGCTGCGGAGCCGCCTCTCCAGGGTTATTCTTCTTCATCTCCGGACAGTCTCTAATCAAGTGACCCACTTGGCCACATCGGAAACATGCTCCGACTACTTTCCTACACTCTCCATCATGGTTCCTGCCGCAATGTGGACAAACTCCTATAGCCTGCTGAGCTACTTGATTCTGGGGTGGCAGTCTCTGAAAATTTCCAACTGGCCCTCTCTTCGGAATCTTGACCCACCGTCCGGGTCTTCCACCCACTCTCACATCCTCCCTTGGTCTCTTGCCTCTTTCAGCCCCTCCTATGCTAGCTGCTCTTGCCGCCACTCGGCGAAAATCACTTTCAACACGGTAACACGCATCTAGCATATCCTCATAAGTTTTCATCCCTGCATTCACTATCGCTGATTGTATCCTCGAATCCAAACCCCTCTCAAACTTTGTCATCTTAAGACAATTATCAGACATAATCGCAGGGGCAAACTTACCTAAGGCATGAAAACGATCTGCATACTCCGACACCGTCATCCTTCCTTGCTCCAGTCTGTCAAATGCTCTTATCTTGTCCAATATTGCAGTCTCCGGTACATAGTACTTAAGGAACACATCACAGAACTGAGTCCACGAGATCGGTGGAGTCATTCTTAACACCATTCCTTCCCACCATTCGCCAGCCTTGCCACTTAGAAGGGGTGTGGCTACCTCAACTTTTATCTCATTCGGAACTTGCACCAGCCGGAAACATTTCTCAACCTCAGCCAACCAATGCTGAGCCTCTTCAGGATCCGTACATCCACCGAACTCCGGCACCCTCATCTTCCTCATCTCTCCATAAAAGAACCTGATGTTATGATGTGGCGGTGGTGGAGGCGGAGGCTGATGCTGCTGCACATACCCTTGTGCAATGACCGTCAGCGCATCAGTGAGTACTTGGGGTAAAACCACTTGTGGTGGCTGGTTCTCCTGTCCATTGCCAGAGTTTCCTGTGTTATCTCTTCTTGGAGGCATATTTCTCTGAAAAGGTCAACATTACATTGGCATTCAGTGAATACAAGGATTACTGAAAGCTCGAACGCGTGCTACTAGGTAAGGTGTGTAGTACAACTATTAATACAAAGTTAGATAATAAGACGCGCTCGCACACACCCAACCCATATCATACTTAACCACTAAGAGATTAGTACTTATAACTAAGGATCAACCTTAAGGGAGAATCATAGCTTAAGAGTCTAAAAGATCATAAACTTAAGTTTCCGAAATAGATCTGAAGCCTAGGCTCTGATACCACCTGTAGCGCCCCAGCCCGATACCGTTATCGGAACCAGTGCACCCGCCGTAGCCTACTATGAGAACTACGAAGCGTCAAGCAGATCAAGCATACATCCTTCATAAGGTAAGTTAAAACCAGCGGAAACGTCATAAAATCTAAACCTTCGTTGTCAATATTACAACCAGAAAACTGCAGCAGAAATAAAACTGTTTGTTCATCTAGCCGACATAAGTTTTAGAACAACATAATAACAATAAGTTTCAAACTCAAACAAAATAGTCCAGCATCTATCTATTCCCTTGTCCATCATCCCACTGAGCCCACTCGCCGTCGTCTTCGATAAATATCAACTCATAATCAGGCTCACCTGAAAAGGAGACAGAATGATTGTTCTTAGCGAAAACTTCGCCAGCAAGTAACCCGTCTATACACCCTACGGAATCACACACGTCGAGTCACCAATGTATAAAACATTGCCCAAAAATAAGGTGCTCGGGTTAACAAATAGCATCTTAATAAGAATTATTCAAAACAGATAAAGCACATATGTGAACACAGTTACGAGAACCAACATGTATTAAAACAACGAATCACATAAGCAAGTCATAGACTAACCACGTTTCTTGCATGTCAAGTCTTATGCTTCGTGTATCATGATGCATGTACTTCTTTAAAATCACACACAACACCCATGCATATGCCTTCTTTCATAAACATGTCATGCATGTCATTTCACAAACATTTCATCACTTTACATATCATATTCTTCGCGTAGCAGAACTTTATACCCTGTGGGTGATCAGTCCACAGCCATCATAACTTTATACCCCGTGCTGAAAGGTCCACGGCCCCATTACATATATCATATATCCGTGCTGAAAGGTCCACGGCCCCATTACATATATCATATATCCGTGCTGATAGGTCCACGGCCCCATAAAATACTTCATTTTCCGTGCTGATAGGTCCACGGCCCCATAACATACTTTATACCCTGCTGTTGATTCACAGATCACGCTCTTTATACCCTGCTTTCGCAGACGTGACTTTTATACCCTGTGATCAACCAGCAGCCATTTTGTCTTTCGCAAACTTTACCTTTCTTGTTCTTTTGCAAAACATATCTCAAATCAAATGCAAGTGCCCATGTCATGATGCAGGATGCACAGATAGCTTCATATCAACATGTAGCACACACACACATACATCTTGTCTATCAAGGATATGGTTTTGCACCTCAAACACTCCCTAAACGTGTTTTACCAAGTCCGTTTGTCTCACTTATTCACTAGAATTCAATCTTATGCTTACTTAATCAAACTTACCATCTACACCTCAAATATACCTCAAATACCCTTGCATTTTATGTTCAAAAGAAGTGTATAAAGTTACTACACTTACATAGGGCGCTTAAAGGGTCAAAAAGACTTCCAGTACAGTTGGAACGCTACATGAAGCGCCTATAGTGACTTCAAGCGCCTATACTAGGTGTTCGAAGTGTTCGGGGATGTTCCATAGACATTGAACGCCTACATGAAGCGCCTAATGTGACATGAAGCGCTTCAAGTAGGTGTTCGAAGTGTTCGGACGGTTCTAAACTGTAGTTTTTCTGTACGGGAAAGTTCCAGGACACATGGAACGCTACATTAGGCGCCTAATGTGACTTGAAGCGCCTCATGTAGGCGTTCGAAGTGTTCTGACGATGCCAAACTGCAGTTTTTCTGTAGTAACTTCCACCCAACTCCTTTCTTCTTCAACCCTTCCAGGTTCAACACTTAAAGATCCATCTTAACAACTAGATTCATCATACTTAACATACATCTAATCATGAATTGATGCTTAGTGAATGTCTAACAAGATCCACTCTAAATCTTCAATCATTCACCACCTCCAAGAGTTATCATCAACAATACCCAACCAACAAGACTACAACAATGTCATCACTCATCCCTCAATTTCCTGCACTTACTCTCAACATCTAAGTGTATACAATCAACACAAGAGTAGAGCAAGACAAGAAACACATCAACATATATACTCTCATGGGCATGGTTGACTAACAACAATTACTGCACAACTATTTCAGAAATATGGCCCAAAGAACAAGACTTTACACAATTAGCAACAAGACTTACATATAACAAAGCATTTAAGATAGGCAAGACAAGAATACTAATGTGTGATTCATGTTTTCTCTTTGTAGGAACATAGGGCCTAACATATCAAAATTTACATAAAGCGTATAGAAAGATTACTTGCCTTGGTTTCTAGTTAATCTTACGGATTTACTGCAGAATTTCAATGGAGATTGCACCTAGGTTGGCCTTCTTCCTTCCTTTTCCTTCCTCTCCTCTTCTTCTTCCTCTTCTTTCTTCTTCTCTCTCTTTTCTCAGAATTTTCCCTCTCCCTTTGCTGTCAAAAACCGCCCCTCATGCTGAGAAGGGGGAAGTTATACTAGATTTTGTAACTCCCCTAACTCCTAGTAGGGACTATTTGATAATTTACTATGCTTTCTTTTAATTCTACTTTTAACCCCTTTCTTTTGTTCTTCTATGTTTTGAGTAACTAAGTTTTATAATCTTACATAATTAATTAAGTTGCATTCAAGGTTAGCCTCTAAGTATTGAAAGTTGCGCTTAAAAATCACGGGGTGTAACAGGGTTGCTTAAATTGACTGCTTTTTCAGATTCAGACTGGGGCGGATGTGTAGAGAGAATAAGATCAATCACTGGCTATTGTACGTTCTTGGGGGATGCATTGGTCTCTTGGAAGGCTAAGAAACAAACCACAGTTTCTAAATCTTCATCTGAAGCATAATATAGAGCCCTTGCCTCAGCAACATGCGAGGTTCAATGGATACTCTACCTATTGAAGGACCCACATGTGATACATCCAGATCTAGTGGAGATATTTTGTGATAACAAGAGTGCTATCTACATTGTAGAAAACCCAGTGTTCCATAAAAGAACCAAGCACATAGAAATCGATAGTCATTTTGTGAGGGACAAATTTCAGGATGGAGTGGTTAGACCCATGCCAATCAGAACATATCTTCAATTAGCAGATGTGTTTACAAAAGCATTGAATTCTAAAAGATTAGGCTTCTTGATTGAAGCATTAGATGTCTGTAATGTGTTTTGCCAGTCAGGATTCAGGGGGGTGTTAAAGGTATCAAAGTAGTGGATGATAGCAGAGAACTGTGAATGTAAGAGGAGGATAGCAACAATCTGATGAACAGCGATGTGAAGAAGTGTGGTCCAGCTCAAGAGGTGTAGAGCAATTGAGTATCGTTGATTTGCAGCTGAGGTTAGAAGGGGCAGTTACCTTGTCACGTGCAAAGTCCAGTGAAGTGCAAGGTAGAAGAAGAAGGAGGTGTTTGGGAGCAGGAAGAAGGTGGAGTAGTAGGCGGGAGCTGTTTAAATGATGCGAAGTTACGATATTGCCCTTAAATAAATGACACGCATAGTTGTAGCTTAAAGGGCAAATATGTAAAGTCTTGTATTTCTCTTCTTTCCCGCTATGTCTGTTGTATATAACCGAATTCTGCGCTGTATCAATGATTAATCAAGCGGTTACCAAGGTTCCTTCTCCAGTTTCTTGTGCATTCTTCTTCGTTTTTGCTTCTCTTGATTAAATTTCGTTTTTGCTTCATGGTTTGATAAGTTTTGTCAAAACTTTGTAACACCTAGCACTCATGGATAAACTTACCAGATAACATTTGATCATTCAGAATTTTCACCTACTTGGCTCGTAAGCATACACTTATAGAGTGTGGTGTTTCGATGCCATTTATTTATTTTTTACGTATTATTTTAGAAATTTACCGTATTTGCAAGTTCAGATTTTTCCTTGATTTATCTTTGGTCTTTTACATATTTATTACCACTGAATGTGTCTAGCACTAAGCGATCACATTAGCTAGAACTTACAAGTGGCAAATACTCAGTTGCACTTAGTTCACATTTAATGGGAATGAGCAATTTGTTCTAATGACTTCAATCGCAGCAGGGAGGTTAGCAATCCAAAACAATCTTCAACGTCATTTCCTTATTTCCAATATAATTCAAAGAATAGAACATACAAAAAAATTAAAATCCAATAAAATATATGAACATGTCTATCAGGCTGGTGGATGAATCTGAATCTGGTTCAACCTACTTGACCACATTGAATGCAAAATCATGTGGAACAAATCATACTTAATAGGCTTATTATGCCAATGGAAATGCCTCTGCAGCTTCTTTACATTGGATAGCATGACCAGGTACTTCCTGTAGTTAAATATATATAAAGGGTTATTACCGCATCGGTACGTACAATATGTTATTCTAACTGTTTTAAATGAATTAGAGTAATTAATTCCATAACTTTCGGATTTCAGTAAATGTATACACACACAAACTGTTTTTGGACAAATACATAAATTTTAGATATAATATTTTCAGTTTGGACAGATTTATAAATTTAAGTATATCACTTAGTATGAAGATTATATTTAATTATATAAAGTGCATTTGGGGTGAAACGTCTATTCATTATGTTATGTTCGGAATTGAAAGTGTTATATTTTAATGAGTAGAATATTATGGCCGAGAATGTATAAGTTGTATATTTATTTATATTTTGTTGGTGTATAAACTATTTTAGCCGAAAGCAAACATTTTATATATGGTTAATGGCAAAAATTTAAAGGTAAGTATTGGTATATGGATATGACTAAGTGAGGATGCGCTGAACTATGGGAGATTTTACATTTGCATTTATGGCACGAGCATTGCATTGCATTTGACAGGTTATGCCGAACATGGACACAGATATTGATAGTTACAGATGGATGGCAGGCTACGTCTAACATGGACGCAGATGCCGAGGACCGCATGCTACGTCTAACATGGGTGCAGGTGGCAGGGACGGCAGGTCGGGTCTAACATGGGCGCATGTATCGGTGACGGCAGGTCGGGTCTAACATGGGCATGGGTACTGAGGCAAGCCATGTCTGATATGGGCACGGATGCCGACAACGGAAGGTTTATCTAACATGGGCACAGGTGTTGGGGTGATAGACTATATCACCATTAGGATCCGAGACATGCATAGCATATCATGGTTTTAAAAGAGATGAATAAGATTTGCGTGACCTTATGTGCGTGTGACATGATTTTAAAAGAAGACATATGTATGCATTGAGAAATGAGTTGAATGAATGTTTAATTTATATTCGTTGTTGTGATTATGCTTATTCGGCTTATATTTTAATTTGAGTGTGTAAGTTATTTATATTAACTTTATTTGCGAATGAGGACCGATATGTTTTATTTATTTTATTTTATTATGTCTTTACCCCGTCCTCTCGTATATGATTCAATAGCAGGTACAGGTAGATAATTACGGATGACGCAAAGCGCTCGTAAGTCGTCGTTTATGTTTTCTTTGTAGAGGATCCAGGTTATGATATGATTTTTATAGAGGATGATGCCGAGTGGGTACAGTGAGATCCATAGTGGTGGACACGATGACTTTTGGGATATGTTCATGGAGTTTGTATTATTGTTTATTCCTGGTTTATAGCATTTTTTTAAATTGGTTTAGACCTATCAGTGACCTTATTTGGGCCTGGTCAGCCTTGACTTTACAATTGGATATTTACGTTGGGAGGTTTTTATTGAAGTTTTAATTTTATTATGTTTCTGCAAATAAATTCCATGTATCATGCTGATGTGTAAGGAATTTATATCGACGCCTTGTAGTTCTCATAATAGACTACTGCGGGTGTACTGTTTCTGATGCTAAGGTTCGAGATGGGGAGCTACAGATGGTATCAGAGCCGAGATTCTAGATCTACCTCGGAAACTTAGACTTAAGTAATGGATTCTAGATTTAAGTAATGATATTGAAATTAAGCGACGATGTTAGATATTAGTGATGAAAGTAGAGTTAAGCAGTGATTGTAGAAGTAAGTGAACAATCTTAGAAGTAAGAACTAATCGGGTTAAGGAATGTGATCGCCGCTATTTCGTAAGCATACACTTATAAAGTGTGGTGTTTCGATACCATTTATTTATTTTTTACGTATTATTTTAGAAATTTACCGTATTTGCAAGTTCAGATTTTTCCTTGATTTATCTTTGGTCTTTTACATATTTATTACCACTGAATGTGACTAGCATAAAGCGATCACATTAGGTAGAAGTTACAAGTGGCAAATATTGAGTTGCACTTAGTTCACATTTAATGGGAATGAGCAATTTGTTCTAATGACTTCATTCGCAACAGGGAGGTTAGCAGTCCAAAAGAATCTTCAACGTCATTTCTTTATTTCCAATATAATTCAAAGAATAGAACATACAAAAAAGTAAAATTCATCAAAATATATGAACATGTCTATTAGGCTGGTGGATGAATCTGAATCTGGTTCAACCTACTTGACCACATTGAATGCAAAATCATGTGGAACAAATCATACTTAATAGGCTTATCATGCCAATGGAAATGCCTCTGCAGCTTCTTTACATTGGATTGCATGACCATGTACTTCCGGCGGTTAAATATATATAAGTGGTTATTACCGCATCGGTATGTGTAATATGTTATTCAAACTGTTTTGAATGAATGAGAGTAATTAATTGTTGAGAAATATGTTTGGATAATTTTTAAAGTCATGATTTTAAGTGGTGAATACTTAGAAATGTCACATATGGTATTATAAGTGATTAAAGGTTGAAAAAGTGAAGGAAAATGACGTGGATCTCTTAGGCAGAGACACATGGATCAATCCATGTACGTCAGCCCCTCACGTGGATCGATCCATGTTGAACTGAGAAGAACCAAAACTTACTATGAGACGTCGATCTCTCACGTGGGTAGATCGACGCACGTCAGCCCCTCACGTGGATCAATCGACGTACGTCAGCCCCTCACATGGATCGATCCACGTCTCACAGAATGTTTAGGGTTTTTAGAAATATCTTTCTAAAATATGTTAAAGTGGTTGTTTTCAATTGTATATGATTTATACATGCTCATTATGTGAATCTTATGTGATTTTGATGATTTTAAAAATATTGTGACTAACGTGCCTTGGAAGTTTCTACAACTTACCATAAAGGGCAAAATTGGTATTTTGAGTTTTGTAGGAACATCACATGGTGAAAATATTTCAAGGATGTATTCTCATTATATTTATCATGACAAAGGTGATATCAAGAATATTTATGACTATCCGGGTCATTTCTGGAGTTTTCATATACCAGGGGTATTTTGGTCATTTTACCCCTGAGGGTATTTTTGGTATTTTCACTCAAAGAATCTCTTGAGCATATTATTATCTTCATTCTGGAGTTGAGCTATTATTATTTTGAAGATTATATGGTGATCTTATATCTTATTCTCTCACATGATGATATTGTTGACTATAGCGGGATATGTGACGATTTGAGATGTCACATTCTATTTTTTCTTGAAGACCCTCTTATATATGTTATAAGAGCATATCATTCATCATTATTCAGTGATATCAAAGGTGTTAAAGGAGTAGAAATGATCACGACATATAAGAATAAATATTGGGAATTTTGGTGTTACATGTTGACATAATCTTGTCAACTGTTATCTATTTATTTCTTCTTCAAAAATATGAGTTGCTACACATATTTGTATGCTCAAAAACGTGTATGAGCAGTTGGAGATGATACATTATTCATTTTATGAGTTGGAGAAAAGTGGACCAACTAAAAATGAGCTAGTTGGCAAAATTGTCAACTTGGATTTTTCAAATATAGCCAAACGGCTACTTGGTGTATGTGGCTTTTCTTGGCAGATTCTTTGAAGTCAAATGAAGACTTCACATGTCCTATTATTGTGCTTGAAGTTAGGGATAATTTGGTGGCATTATCCTTTCTTATTTAATTAAGGAAAATCAAAATATATTTTTGCAAAAATCAAGTGTAGCCAACGGCTACTATGAGAATTGTTGGAGCTGAATTTTGTATTTGAATCCTTCAAATCACACATGCCTATTCTCAAGCAAGGAGTTGAGGTTATTTTGGTGCAATTATCTTCTCTTATTATCTTCATTCTACAAAGGATAATCAAGACTATTCTTAGTTGGAAATTTCGGCCAACAAGGAGTTGCTAAGGTAGACCAATTATGTTGTCTTATTTTGCCAAGTGTACAAGGCCAACCAATGATGAGAAGACATTTGGACTTGATGATGAAGATGGTGACACATTGGAAGTCTTATCTCTAAGGCTCCTCTCACACTATAAATAGAGGCAATGGTGAAGAAGATGAAACACACTTGAAGCTCACAAGCATTTGTTGAATTGTCTAGCTGTCATCTTCTTCTTGTTGTTGTTCTTATTCCATTCTTTGTAGCAAAGGTGTTCTTGTTTTTTTTGTTGAGCTACAATCCTCTTGAGCTTCATTTGTAAGATTGATTAGCCATATTTATAAGGCTACATCAATAGGTGTTAGTGGAGTTGCAACTAAGTGTTGCTTAGAAGGTGATTATCCAAGTCTTGAGTAGGGTTGGTGTATAACCCAAGGATCAAGCTTGGTTCTTGATGTAAGATGATTCATTTGATAGTGAAATCCAAGAAAATGTGTTCCTTGGGACTGGACTAGGTCACATTGACCGAACCAGGATAAATCCTCGGTGTTCTTGTCTTGTTTCTTCATTTCTGTTTTCTGCCTGTTTTTACTACAGATTGCACACAATTTCTCACATTTTGAAAAAATAGCTAAGCATTTTCAAAATTCGTGATTTTTGGTGAAGTTATACTTCAGACTGTTATCTTTCATTTTCAACAAGAATCACTTGATTTGAGCAAGGGAAAGTTAGCCTTTCAGTCTTTGCAAGATAACTGCTCCAATCTGGATGTAATCTGACCAGTTTTGAGAAAACTTAAATTCTGTATTTAGCAAGAATTGTTTAAGGTCAGGGCCTTTTGGAAACTTTATCTACACATCCTAAGGAGTGTTTTGATATAAAGATTAACCTTTTTGGTTGAGTATTCAAAGAGAAACACGTTTTGAAAATTCAGCAATATTCTGTCCAATTCTTTCTAGATTGACCATCTAAATCTTTGTATTTGTTTGAAGGGCTAAACGATCTTATTTTTATCTGATTTTTGGATAGAGTCTTTTCAACACATTGAAGTTATATTCTGAAAAGTTTCATAATTTTTGGAGTTATGTACAATTAGTTGTGAATTTTGCAAAAACGGGTTCTGAATCTGAGGTGGTCTCAGATTCTGTTTTCAAAGGGGATTTTTAATCAAGGGTACTAGTGTAATTTTTGTTAACCACTATTCACGCCCCCTCTAGTGGTGTTTACTGCAGGTGCACAGTCCAACAATTGGTATCAGAGCAAGGTCTGCACCACTCAAAAGAAGCAAGATTCAACACTGTACAATCAATACAAAGCCAAGAAACAATTATTCTTTGTAGCCTGCTAGTTTCAAAACAAAGGTATTTACAATGGCAATAGTATCTCACAAAGGTGAGTTGGAAGGTATGTCCACCCAACGCCCTCCTCTTTTTGATGGCAATAATTTTGTTCATTGGAAACTAAGAATGAGGCTATTCTTAATAGCTATAGACATCGATTTATGGTCTATAGTTGAAGATGGGCCGTACATTCTAATGAAAGTTGTATAAGTTAGTGGAGTCACTCAAGAAGTAGAAAAATATAAAAGTGAATGGACATCGGAAGATAAAAAGAAAATGTCAATGAATGCTAAAGCTATGCAATTACTCTTGAATGGACTTACAACGTCTGAAGCAGGATATGTTTCAAATTGCACAAGCGCGCACGACATGTGGAAATCAGTTGTATTAAAGCATGAAGGTACTAGTGGTGTTAAAGAGTCAAAAATAAACATGCTTATGACTGAATTAGAGACTTTCAAAATGTTGCCAAACGAATCCATAACATCTATGGGTTTGAGGATTACTAATATTTTTGATGCCCTTGAAGCTTTAGGGAAGTCATTTTCGAACAATGAAAAGGTTCAAAAGATGCTACGAAGCCTTCCTGCTGAATGAGATCCAAAGGTGACTGCAATCGAGGAGACAAAGTCAATCACTAAGATGGATGAATTGATCGGGTCTCTTAAAGTCTATGAGGTAAAACTAAATCTACGGAAGTCCGAGTCATCTAAATCATCAAGTAAGTCTATAGCTTTCAAAACAACTGAAACACATACAAATAATGAAGACAGTAATAGTGATACTGAATTAGATGATGACTTGATATTAATAGCAAGAAAACTTAGGAAGTTTTTCAAACGTCCTAATAGGAATAGACAACGTTCTTCTTCTTCTCAACATAGGAAAAATAACACAAACAAATGGTATAATAAAGAATTAAAGTGTTATGAATGCGGTCAAAAAGGACATATTTAATACAATTGTCCCACGAAGAAAAATAATAATAATAACAACAATAATAAACAAGCCAAGGACAAGGAGACACAAACGACAAAGAAAAAGGAGTCTAAGGCAAGGAAAGGGAAACGAGCAATGAAGGTTAGCACATGGAGCGACTCATCCGACTCAGAATCCGAAACTGAGGAAGCTCAAGTCTGCTTCATATCAAACGAGGTATGTTCTTCATCTGATAGTGATTCTGATAGTGACATGACATTTGATGAAATGTATGAAGAGTCCTTAAGAATGCATGCTCACTGTAATAGGCTCTCTAAAGAAAAGAAGAAACTAATTGAAGAAAACAAGTTGAAGACGTCCAACTTGGAATTTTCTGATCAATTAGAATCTGTAAACAAAAGTCTACTAATACTCTTGATTCTTTAGAGAATAAAATTGAATCATATAGGAGAGATGAACAAAAGATAAAAACGGAAAATAATATGTTAAAGTCCAAGTTGGAAAGTTGTGAACATGAAATAATACAACTTAAGTCTTCTAAACTTAGAAAAAATGTTAGAACAATTTAAGTCGGGTGCAAATATGTTAGATACACTAATCTCATCACAAAAGTAGGGAAATGATAAAACCGGATTAGGCTATAAAGAAGAAGATGACAAAGTAGGTAGAAAGACTAAGTTTGTATCTTCAAATACGAAACAACCTTATAAAGATATAAAAACAACTTTGCCTGCTAAATCTTCTTCTACTCCTTCTTCTGTTTATTCTAAGACAAAAATGCAACATACACCCCTAAAAGCACACACGCATAAACATACATCTAGGCCAAACTTTGCATCTAGACAACCTAGAAATTATGCCTATATGTATACAAATGCAACTAGACATAATAAAATGCATCCAACTTATTATGAACCGAAGTATAGGCAACACTCTTATAAGTCTTATAAAAATTCCTATGAACACACTTATATAGTGCCATTCAAGAAACAAAATCGCATGCCTTATACATATTATAAAAATCGGCCAGCATATAATGATTATCAACTATGGCGCAACGTGTATAACAATACATCTTCACTTATGTGGAATGATTATCTATATGCTAATCCTTCTTATTTTCAAAATTATAATTATGCTAAAAATGTGCCTAAAAGGTATGTTCAAGTTTAGATACCTAAGGGATATCTAAACAAGAATAGTGTCCCTAACATTCAAGGACCCAAATAAAGGGTACCTAAAACTTTGTCTCCATTGTTGGAAAAATGCAAAGAATGCAAGAAGGAGGCAAAGTCAAAGAATCTGAAAACCAAATGGTTTTTAGGTAGTGGATGTTCGAGGTATATGATGTGAAATCCCAAACTGTTCATCGAATTGGAACATATCAAGAATGGTGAAAAAGTAACATTCGGTGACAACAACAAAGGACAAGTTGTTGGACAAGGAACAATTGGGGACCCTAACACATTTCAAATATCAAATGTGTTGTTAATAAGCAATCTCTCTTACAATTTACTAAGTATTTCCCAACTTATAGATTGCGGTTATAATGTCTCTTTTCTTCCCACTTCGTGTGATATAATAAATGAAAAAGGAGAAATAGTTTTAAAAGGAAATAGGGATGGTAACATTTATACTCTTACCTTAGATAATATGTTAGATGCTAAGGTTAAGTGTTTGATATCACATGACTTAGATGTGAATTTATGGCATAGAAGATTAGGCCATATAGGAATTTCAACCATTAGGAAATTATCTAAAAAAAATTTAATTAGAGGTATGCCTAAGTTAGACTTAGATAATTTTCAAATGTGTGAAACATGCATTAAAGGAAAACACATTAAAGAAACATTAAAACCGAAACATGAAGTGAGTACTAGTCATGTACTAGAATTGCTTCACTTAGACTTATTTGGTCCAAGTAGGACAAGAAGTCTAGGTGGACACTACTATGTGTGTGTCATAGTAGATGATTACTCACGCTACACATGGACATTGTTCTTAACACACAAAGACGATGCTCTATTAGCAATCGAAACTCTTATTAAGAAACTTGAAAACATTTACGAAGAAAATGTTAAAAGGATTAGAAGTGATAGAGGTGGAGAATTTAAAAACAAAGATGTAATCAAATTTTGTGAACTACATGAATTCTCACCACCTAGAACACCACAACTCAATGGAGTTGTTGAACGTAAAAATAGAACAATTCAAGAAGTTGCCAGTACAATGCTTTGTGAAAATAAATTACCTAAATATTTATGGGTTGAAGCTTCATTAACAACACATTTGGTATTTGAGTTTATGTACTACCCAAATACTTTGGCTTAAACAGCAACTTAGTGATTTTGGCATTAAAATGAATAAGATTCCAATTTACTGCGATAGCACAAGTGCGATCAATCTTTCTCGGAATCCAGTGCTTCATTCTAAGGCCAAACACATTGAGGTATGATACCACTTTCTTCGCGATCATGTTCAAAATGAGGATATAGTCATAAACCATATAAGAACTAATCACCAAATCGCTGATATCTTTACCGAACCCCTTAATCAAGCCACGTTTAAAGACTTACGAGCCAAGTTAGGTATGATGACTTACGACTCCATTGTATAGTTCTGTTTTTTGCATGATTTGCAAAATAAAGAGGGAGATAGAATAAGAACATGATTTTAGTTGGTAAGTCATGATTTGGTATGATATGTTTCAATTGGTATAAGTTGAGTATAGGTTAATGGGGAGAGTATAAGTTGAGGGAGAGCATAATTTTTGTTAAAAACAAAGTTTGAAAACAATTGGTAAGATTTATGATGTTAAACAATTGTTTATGAGTTGTGACATTAAAATCATGTTAAGTTATTTTGAAAATCATCCAAAAGGGGGAGAATGTTGAGAAATATGTTTGGATAATTTTCAAACTCATGATTTTAAGCGTTGAATACTTAGAAATGTCACATATGGTGTTATAAGTGATTAAAGGTTGAAAAAGTGAATAAAAATGACGTGGATCTCACAGACAGAGACACATGGATCGATCCATGTACGTAAGCCCCTCGCGTGGATCGATCCATGTTGAACTGAGAAGAACCAAAACTTACTGTGAGACGTCAATCTCTCACGTGGATTGATTGACGTACGTCAGCCCCTCACGTGATCGATCGACGTACGTCAGCCCCTCACATGGATCGATCCACATCTCACAGAATGTTTAGGGTTTTTAGAAATATCTTTCTAAAATATGTTAAAGTGGTTGTTTTCATTTGTATATGATTTATACATGCTCATTATGTGAATCTTATGTGATTTTGATGATTTTAAAAATATTGTGACTAACGTGCCTTGGAAGTTTCTACAACTTACCATAAAGGGCAAAATTGGTATTTTGAGTTTTGTAGGAACATCACATGGTGGAAATATTTCAAGGATGTATTCTCATTATATTTATCATGACAAAGGTGATATCATGAGTATTTATGACCATCCGGGTCATTTCTGGAGTTTTCATATACCAGAGGTATTTTGGTCATTTTACCCCCAAGGGTATTTTTGGTATTTTCACTCAAAGAATCTCTTGAGCATATTATTATCTTCATTTTGGAGTTGATCTATTATTATTTTGAAGATTATATGGTGATCTTATATCTTATTCTCTCACATGATGATATTGTTGACTATAGCGGGATATGTGACGATTTGAGATGTCACATTCTATTTTTTCTTGAAGGCCCTCTTATATATGTTATAAGAGCATATTATTCAGTGATATCAAAGGTGTTAAAGGTGTATAAATGATCACGACATATAAGAATAAATATTGTGAATTTTGGTGTTACACGTTTACATAATCTTGTCAACTATTATCTATTTATTTCTTCTTCAAAAATCTGAGTTGCTACACATATTTGTATGCTCAACAACGTGTATGATCAGGTGGAGATGATACATTATTCATTTTATGAGTTGGAGACAAGTGAACCAACTAAAATGGAGCTAGTTGGCCAAAATTGCCAACTTGGATTTTTCAAATATAGCCAAACGACTACTTGGTGTATGTGGCTTTTCTTGGTTGATTTTTTGAAGTCAAATGAATACTTCATATGTCCTATTATTGTACTTGAAGTTGGGGATAATTTGGTGGTACTATCCTTACTTACTTTATCAAGGAAAATCAAAATATATTTTTGCAAAAATCAAGTGTAGCCAACGGCTACTATGAGAATTGTTGGAGCTGAATTTTGTATTTGAATTCTTCAAATCACACATGCCTATTCACAAGCAAGGAGTTGAGGTTATTTTGGAGCAATTATCTTCTCTTATTATCTTCATTCTACAAAGGATAATCAAGACTATTCTTAGTTGGAAATTTCGGCCAACAAGGAGTTGCCAAGGTGGACCAATTATGTTGTCTTATTTTGCCAAGTGTACAAGGCCAACCAATGATGAGAAGACATTTGGACTTGATGATGAAGATGGTGACACATTGGAAGTCTTATCTCTAAGGCTCATCTCACACTATAAATAGAAGCAAGGGTGAAGAAGATGAAACACACTTGAAGCTCACAAGCATTTGTTGAATTGTCTAGCTATCATCTTCTTCTTGTTGTTGTTCTTGTTCCATTCTTTGTAGCAAAGGTGTTCTTGTTGTTTTTGTTGAGCTACAAGCCTCTTGAGCTTTATTTGTAAGATTGATTAGCCATCTTTATAAGGCTACATCAATAGGTGTTAGTGGAGTTGCAACTAACTGTTGCTTAGAAGGTGATTATCCAAGTCTTGGGTAGGGTTGGAGTATAACCCAAGGATCAAGCTTGGCTCTTGTTGTAAGGTGATTCATTTGATAGTGAAATCCAAGGAAAGATGTTCCTTGGGACTGGAGTAGGTCACATTGACCGAACTAGGATAAATCCTCAGTGTACTACAGATTTCACACAATTTCTCACGTTTTAAGAAATAGCTAAACATTTTCAAAATTTGTGGTTTTTGGTGGAGTTATACTTCAGACTGTTAGCTTTCATTTTCAATAAGAATCACTTAATTTGAGCAAGGGAAAGTTAGTGTTTTAGTCTTTGTAAAATAACTACTCCAATCTGGCTGCAATCTGACCAGTTTTGAAAAAACTTAAATTCTGTATTTATCAAGAATTGTTTAAGGTCAGGGCCTCTTGGAAACTTTATCTACACATCTTAAGGAGTGTTTTGATATAAAGATCAACCTTTTTGGTTGAGTATTCAAAGAGAAACACGTTTTGCAAAATCAGCATAATCTGTCCAGATTGACCATCTCAATCTTTTTATTTGTTTGAAGGGTCAAACGATCTTATTTTTGTCTGGTTTTTGGATAGAGTCTTTTTAACACATTGAATTTATATTCTGAAAAGTTTCATAATTTTTGGAGTTGTGTACAATTAGCTTTGAATTTTTCAAAAACGGGTTCTGAATATGAGGTGGTCTCAATCTGTTTTCACAAGGGATTTTTAATCAAGGGTAATAGTGTAATTTTCGCTAACCACTATTCACCTCTCTCTAGTGGTGTTTATTGCAGGTGCACGGTCCAACATTAATTTTACCACTTTCGGATTTCAGTAAATGTATACATACACAAAATGTTTTTGGACAAATGTATAAATTTTACCTTTATTATTTTTGATTTGGGCAGATTTATAAATTTAAGTATATTACTTCTGGTGAAGATTATATTTAATTACATAAAGTGCATTTGGGGTGAAACCTCTATTCATTATGTTATGTTCGGAATTGAAAATGTTATATTTTAATGAGTAGAATATTATGGCGGAGAATGTATAATTTGTATATTTATTTATATATTGTTGGTGGTTAATTGTGATAATTTAAAGGTAAGTATTGGTATATAGATATGACTAAGTTAGGATGCACTGAACTATGGAAAATTTTGCATTTGCATTCATGGTACGAGCATTGCATTGCATTTGACAGGTTGTGTCGAACATGGACATAGATATTGATGGTTACAGATAGATGGCAGGCTGTGTCTAACATGGACACTGGTGCCGAGGATGACAGGCTGCGTTTAACATGGGCACAGGTGTCGGAGACGACAGGCTGGGTCTAACATGGTCACGGGTGTCGGACGGTATGTTTTAGTGTGGAAGTTATTTATATTAACTTTATTTGCGAATTAGGACCGGTATGTTTTATTTATTTTATTTTATTATGTCTTTACGCTGTCATCTAGTATATGATCCCATAGCAGGTACAGGTAGGTACTTACAGGCGACACAAAATGCTCATAAGTCGTTGTTTATATTTCCTTTGCATAGAATCCAAGTTATGATATGATTTTCATAGAGGATGATGCCGAGTGAGCACAGTGGGATCTATAGTGGTGGACGCGATGACTTTTGGGATATGTTCATGGAGTTTGTATTATTGTTTATTCCTGGTTTATAGCATTCTTTTAACTTGGTTTAGAGCTTTCGGTTACCTTATCTAGGCCTGGTCAGCCTTAACTTTATTTTAATTTTTGTTAGGTTTCCGCAAATAAATTCCACGTATCATGTTGATGTGTAAGGAATTTATACCTGTGCGTTGTAGTTCTCGTAGTAGACTACAACGGTGCACCGTTTCCGATGTTAAGGTTCGGGACGGGGCGCTACAATGCAAAACAAGTGTATAGCTCTTGTTTTGCTCTCTTTTCTCCCAATATTTTCTCTCACACTCAAAGCTTGTCTCTCGGCCCAATCAGGGGTTAGAAACAATAGAGTAAGCAACTCTTCTTGGAGGTAATACAAAGACACCAAAACAGTCCCAATCGTCTTCAATCAATTCCAACCTTTTGCAAACTCAAAACCAACACAAGGAAGAACAAGTTTGGACACAAACTCTAAGATTCAAAGAAATGAGAAACCAAAAATGATTTTAAGGGCTGAGCCAAAGAGAAACTAAGGGTTGCCTTGGGTAATCTTTAGTTAATCTTAGACTTTGCCTACTTAATTCACTTAATGTCCAATCAAGTTTTTAATCCATTGTGTTCAAGCCTTATGGGATGTGTTTAAGTCTTTTTGAGGCTACGGTAGTGCTATTTGAAAGTGTGGGAATCGGCCTTTACTCCAAGAACCAAGATGAGCACAAGTTTTGAAGCCTTTCTTCTCTTGACGTTGCTTTGCTCTTCTTGAATTCTTTGCTATCTCTTTTTCTTTTCTTTTATTTTTTGTATTTTGTTATCTATTTTGTATACAAAACTGCTTGTTTGACTACAAGAAGAATAGTAAATTCACAATACCCTGGTTTTTCCTTGCAACCCTCGCATGTTGCTGCCTTCAACTAGCGTTGTCTTGCACTTGTTTGAATCTTCTTGGTTTGGTTCTAGAAATTCTTGAAATGGTTTGAAGGTCATGGGTAGCTATTTGAAATAGGGTTTTCTTTTGTTGTAGGTTTGTGTAAGATTAAGGTTGATGGCGATTGGGTGTAGGTTGTTTAGGGTTGGGGTTTAATTTTATAGTTAGGGTTTTGATAATTAGTATTAGGGTATTAGGTTGTAGGTGGCGGCTAGGGTTTGTGGAGAATTAGAGTTTTGGTTTTTTTGAGAAGTGTGAGGCCATAGAGGTTAGGGTGTCTGTAGGGTATGGTTCAATCAAAAATTAGGTTGGTTATGTTGGGGTAAGGGGGTTCGGCTAAGGTGAGAGAAGTAGGGTTGTAAGGCTAGTGTTTGAAGAAAAGTTAGGGTTTTTTAAGCAAGAACACAATTAAAGATCAAACCTTTAATCAAACACAAGCAAGTTAAGCACACAAAAATCAAAGATTACCTAAATAGCAACAAGAAGACATGTTAAAAAAGTAGCTTTTTAGGCAAAGTAGCAAGCTTTATATATGACTGAGTTTAAGATCTAATAATACAAAACCTATTTGTCCAAATTTGCAACAATCAAGAAGCATACAATATTTCGTCTTTATGACAGTAATACCAAGCACTCTCAACAAGATCACAACTTTAAGGTTATGGAGGTGTGTTTAACTCTTGGACAAAAATTTTGTTTAAATAGGGTCAGACGTGTGGATGGTGATGGAAAGGGTTGTGAAGATAGAATTTATGATATGAATTTGATGAAAGAAACAAAAGATATAAAGTTTAGAATGAAGACATTGGGCTCTGATACCAAATTGATGTGAATCCTCACACAATCTTGGATCTTTTCCTTCAAAACATGCCTTCAAGGGTTGGGACAAAGGGGTACTCTGCCTCCTTGCTTCTTTCGAGGCAACAACGGTTGAGCAACACCTCCACAACAAGATAAACGTTGATCTTGGCAAATGAATCGTCCTCCAAGGCGTTCCTTCCTTCGGGCTTGGCAAATACCACCTTAAAGTTAGCTCAAACTTTAAGGATCATAACCTTGATTGTATAAAAAAAACCAAGAAACAACTCAAAGACACAAGTCTTAAAAGAAAACTAAATTTTATTAAAGAGAATAATTATTGTTGATATGATTACAAAACTTGGCCCCTATGGCCCTTTATATAGGAAAATAAAGTTACTGATGAAATGGAAAAGTCCTAAACTACAACTTCAACTATATGGAAAAATCCTAACTCACAACTCCACATGTTAGGTAATTTACAAAAACATGAAAGAATCTTATCCTAACTTCCAAATACATAGGGCATCCGGCCATATCATCTATTTAGTCTTGGAATTTGCCGAAAACATGAGTTCCTAAAATGTAGAGATGATTTCCTAAAATCTTTTAGTCTCCTTTTGAGCCTTGATCCTTAATTTCGTTGTAGAGACTTGTACGTACAGAATTAGCCTTTGATGTCTTCATCAATGTTGTAGAACTCTTCGAGACCTAAATTTGAGAAAGATATTGACACCCTTGCGAGTTGAAACGAAGGGGTTATGTTTGGTTGAAGTTTTGTCCAATTAGTATCCATTCTTACCTAACAACTTCTTCCATGCACACGCCTCTCCACCAAGTTTCCTACAAAAGATGAATACACCACCAAGCATCATTCTCATCAAAGATAATAAAATTTATGTCATGTTAAATACCTAACAATGACTGAAATGACAAAAATGCCCCCAAACAAGAAAATACACAAACGACTATTGGAAATCACAAAAAATTCTACCACTCATGCAATGACTATCCATCCCTTCCCTATAACCCTTAAATGTTGTTTATAACATGTAAAACATAGAATAATCATGCATGAATGTAAAGACACTAAATGGTGGGTTCAATAAGATAAACCCAACGTGTAGAGTGTCATCTTGAACATGCTTATACCAGAAGGTGCCAATGTCGTGTCCTAGTTGTTTGGACTTTCTTCTTGTCATAGGACCTTGTGGCGCATCATACACTCAATTCATGTGGGAAAAATCATCAAAAATTAGCACAAAATACTAAATACCAAGAGGTGAAAAATAAGGTGCCGGCCTCCATACATCAGAGTGTATTAATATAACATAGATGAAACTCGAGTGTTATTTGAAGAAAAACATGTTCAATGGTTTTTTGCTAGAAAACAAGTTTCACAAGGACTATTATCACTTGTAAATAGGGCAGGAAATAAACGACGGAGGCAATAGACAGATGGGTGACTCAGACGTCGATGCAACAACCAGATTTATCGGTGAGGTGTCCCATCAGAGAGTAAGGTTTTCCCTTGATGAGTCACGTCATCATGTAATAGAGATCACCATGTTCAGTACCACGTCCAATGATTTCCTTCAAATAGAAGTCATACAAGAGGCAAAAACGAGTATACATTAGACAACACAATTTAATTCTTGTATGACATGGCTCAAGGACACAATTTGCATGATAATGATGAAACATAGAGTCAATTATTTAATTTCAGTTTCCGATAAATGGCAATGGATACCGCTTCTATGGCTGTGACCACACTACTTTTGACAGTTTGGACATGATTTTTAATGGTTGTACAAGATCAACAATATCGGACATATCATGGGTCATTGTATCGGTGACTCCACCCAGTAAACAAATCCACTCATTCTTATATGCTCTTGGATTTTTATTCGAGAAAATAGGATTTGAGTGGGTGGGATGTAATTGGACAGATTTACATCAACCCCAAAAACTAAGTTGACTAGGGTTGAACTACTACTCCGTCTTTCTCTCTCTTTGTTTCCTTCTTTTTCTCTCTCCTCTCCTACTACTTCGGCCGACTCCATCAATGAAGGTCATATGGCCTTTGTTTTCTCTGTCCATCCCTTCGGGTTGTTTGCTGCCACTATCTTCACTGTTGTCAACACAGGCAGCGATGTTTGCTGCCGCTATTTCCACTATCATCGCCGCCTTTTTTGACCTTTTAGATGCGGTGGCAATGTGCACTTTACTCTTGACCTGATTGGGATAATCGTTCCACCATTCGAGGTAACCAACGAATTTGAACACTGCTCTCTTGTCTGCTTGTGCATCTTACAGTGTGTGCAATGCAACTTTGATTTATCATCATATGGTCATGATTTCCACGGTCTTCTAGTGGATTCTAAACGGGATTGTTGCTTTTCGTCGGAATGCACCCTAGTCGCGACCCAACTTCGATCTATCCCGATGATGGAGCTGCCTCATGGTGATGGGTGATGGCTGGCTTCAAAAATCAAAGCCTAGCGGCCTCTCACTAACTCAGTGGAGGGTAGGGGTTCTTGTTACATGATATTCCACCTAATACCTTTATATCTATTATCAATTGCATCCAAAATTGGTAAAGTCTTTGTTCTCCAATTATTCGGTTGTATATGGTGATGTTCTGTATGATTTTCCAGAGGCCTTAAAGTGTCTCACCTCCTTGTCGCATTGTACTAGCCCTCTTAGGTAATTCATAATTATGAAACAAGTCACTATCGCTTCCATAAGTCACGGTTAGTCCGGCCCACAGTATCTTGATCCTTTGGTACTGAGAAACCTTTTTTTATCAATGATGACTCTATGTTTTGCACAATCCATGTGAATACAGCCTAGTCCCACTGTTTCTATTGTTCAAACCCGGGTTCTGTGGTCTCCAGTGGTGTGCCTACTAGATGTTGTGTTTTGTCTCTCCCCTCAATTGCCTTTTCCATAAGACATGCCCGCTACGGGTAGTTTTCATCGTTGAGTTTAAAGCCAATTGAAAGGCTTGTGAAGAATGATGAGGCTGATGGACAGAATCAACGATCAGTGGATGATGTTGAGGTGCAGTGACAGATTAGCAACAAGAAATCTTGCGGTTAAAAGATAGCAGAGGAAGGAAGAAAAGAGTTTGTGGCGGCAAAATTTGTATTTAGGGGAAATGACAAGAATGTCCTTATATTAGTAAAGGGAGGCTGAGTTAGTTGAGGGGCATTTTAGTATTTTTGCATGCTTTCTTCTTCTTTAAAGATCTATAACTAACGATTGGAAGAGGCAGTTGAGATGCCATCCAACTCCTAATCAATTCAACAATGTTTCCTCTTGATATTCTTCTTCTTGCGAATACTTTGTCGAATATTCTTGGTTGATTTCATCTTTCGTGTTCTTTTGCTTGTGTGATCGCGTTGTTTTTGCACTTGATCATACAAATAGTTTACAAATTTCACATGGTATCAGAGATTAATTCATGCATTTTGGATCATTCATGGCGAACAACAACAATTCCCCTTCTACATCACATTCTTCGTTTGTCCCTACTAATCCTGCGGATCCTTCTGATGATCCGTTGTATATCCATCCAAGTGATAGTCCTTCCTTGATTCTTGTTCAACCTTTGCTTGATGATCATAATTACCATTGTTGGAGTAGAATTTTTAAGCGCGCTCTTCAATCGAAGAACAAAATAGGCTTCGTGAATGGCACAATCACAAAACCTGATGAGACGTCCAGAAGGTATGCAGCTTGGACGAAGGCGAACAATATGGTTGCAGCATGGTTGGTGAATTCTATAATTTCTCCTATAGGACAAAATGTTATATGGTTGGATGATGCCTTAGATATTTGGAATGATCTAAAGCATAGATATGGAAACATGGATGCGTTAAGATTGTCAGATCTTCAGGAGGAGTTTTATGCTGTGAAACAAGGTAATTCTTCTGTTACAGAGTATTATACAAAATAGAAAATGTTGTGGGAGGAATTACTTGTGTTAAGATCTATACCTAGCTGTAATTTTCATAGATGCACTTGTGATTTAACTACTCAAATGCATAAGTTCATTGAGGATGACTCGGTTATCAAGTTCTTGAAAGGCTTGAATGAGGAATTTGAGGCTGTGAAGTCTCAAGTGTTGTTATCAACACCATTACCAGACCTTAAAACAGTGTTTGCGATGACTGTTAAGTTTGAGAGGAAATTGGATTACTCTAATAATCAAGTACAGTTCAATAATAATCCGTCGATAGTGATGAATGTTGAGAATAGTTCGAGATATAGAGGTTTCCAAGCCAGAATGGGAGCAAGAACAAGTAATAATGGTGTGTTCCCTAGACCTCCCAATAAAGGATACATGAAGGATTTTTCAAGGTCTGGTGCCCAAAACTCTAAGGTACCTGTGTGTACTTATTGCAATATGCTTGGGCATACAGTTGAATGTTGTTATAAGAAGCATTGATATCCACCAGGGTATAAACCAAGAAACAGTGTTAATTTTGTGAGAGGAGACTGTAGCTATCAATGCCAAGATGGTGTGATAAGCCAGAATGATGGAGACGGACCTGAGATATATAAGGATGGTGGACATAGTGTCATGACTTCTGACCCTGGGAGTGCACAATGTCCGACTCAAGAACAATATTCATAGTTGCTTAATATGCTTAAAGACTATCAGGACAAGGGACATAAGGAAGAATCAATGAGTTCCAATGTCAGTGGTGGATTACATGCAATGATGAGTGCACTGCAGATGAAGGATTCAGGTAAGCATGAAGGTAATGCATCTTGTGAAAATTCAGTTGTGTGGATATTAGACTCTGGAACTATTGATCACATTTGTTCACGTATTCATCTCTTTGGGTCATATCAGCCAGTTTCTTGCATCTCTGTTAGACTTCCCAACAGCCATACAGCAAATGTCACTCATATAGGCACAGTTAGAGTTAATCCTGATTTGATTTTTCATGATGTATTCTATATTCCTTCCTTCACCTTTAATCTCATATCTCTCAGTAAACTCACTCAACATGGACTTATCACCATTACATTTGATAATCATCTATGCCTGATCAAGGAAAAGAGGACAAAGAGGATGATTGGTTCAGCTGAAAAAAGAGAGGGACTGTACCAGCTGCAGGGCACAGCCAATCATGCCTCAATAAGAGCCTGTTTCAGTACATCTTAATGTCAAACAGCACCTTTGGCTGAAGGGTTGCTTTGGCATGAGACTTGGCCATACGAGTATAACAGGACTGAAGGAAGTGCACAAGCAGCAACCAAACGTTGTTACTAAAATAGATTTTGAATTTTGTGATATCTGCCCTCTTGCTAAACAAAAAAGATTACCTTTCCCCATCTCCTCTTCTGTTTCCAATATACCTTTTTCTATCATTCATATGGGCATTTGGGGTCCATACAAATACCCAACTATGTACAAACAACATTATTTCCTTACTGTGGTAGATGATCATACGAGGTATTGTTGGATATATTTGATGAAAACAAAATCTGAAGTTAGAAAGATTGTTGAGAGCTTTTACCAATTTGTGCTTGTGCAATTTGATTCGTGTATCAAAGTTATTAGAACTGAAAATGGCCAAGAGTTTAACATGAAATCATTCTATGCACATAAGGGAATCATTTATCAAACAAGTTGTGCATATACTCCACAGCAGAACGGGCTGGTGGAGAGAAAGCATCAGCATTTTCTAAATGTTGCGAGAGCTTTAAGATTTCAATCACATTTACCCATCTCATACTAGGGTTTTCGCATCCAATACGCAGCCTACCTTATCAACCTTACTCCCACTCCTCTTCTAAACCACAAAACGCCCTATGAACTCTTATTCCGCAAGACCCCCAGTTATGACCATTTGAAGGTTTTTGGTTGCTTGTCCTTTGCTACTGACAATCATCCACACAAGGAAAAATTTGCACCCAGAGCAATCCGAAGCGTCTTTCTTGGTGTATCGTCACACAGTAAGGGATATGTTTTGCAGAACATTGCCTCAAAAGAAATTTTTGTTTCCAAAGATGTAGTATTCTATGAACATATTTTTCCTTTCCAGCCTTGTACAGACCCTCAAATTCGCAGTCCTTCCACTCAAAGTCATTCATCCTTACACTCAACAATATGGCATTGATTATCAAGACATTTTTTCTCCGGTGGCCAAAATGACCACATTTAGAATGTTATTGGCTTTGACAGCCAGGAGGGGATGATATCTTCAATAACTTGACATCAACAATGCATTTCTTCATGGTGATCTTCATGAAGAAATATACATGACACCCCCACTAGGAACTGTAGTGTCTGATTCTAGGATGGTCTGTAAACTCCAAAAGTCATTTTACGGTCTTAAATAGGCAAGCATAGAATGGAATGCCAAGCTTACAAATTTTCTGGTCAGTCAAGGATTCACACAGTCTATAAGTGATTATACCATGTTCACCAAGGCAGTTGGGACATCTATGTTGGTGTTACTTGTATATGTAGATGATATAATAATGTGTTGTGATGATTTAGATGTTATACAGGAGCTTAAAAGTTTGTTGCATCAGAAGTTTAAAATAAAGGATCTTGGTGAATTGAGATACTTCTTGGGGATACAGGTGGCAAGATCTAAAGATGGTTTAGTCATAAACCAGAGGAAATACACGCTTGAATTGTTGGAGGAGAGTGGTTTTCTGGGAAGTAAACCAGCTAAAATACCTATGGAGACACATCAAGCTTTAACCCACAATGATTCAGAGCCTTATGGTGATGTATCTCAGTACAGGATCCTTGTAGGGAAGCTTATTTACCTCAACCTGACCAGACCTGATGTTTCTTTTGCGGTACAACAACTGAGCCAGTTTCTTGATTGTCCTACAATCAACCACATTAAAGCAGCCCACCAAGTCTTACGATATCTGAAAGGGACAGCAGGGCAGGGGCTGTTTTTTCCCAGCTCAGGAAAGATGCAGTTACAGGGCTTTGTAGATTCTGACTGGGCGGGGTGTAACGAGAGTAGAAGGTCTATAACAGGGTACTGCATATTTTTGGGTGGTTCTCTAATTTCTTGAAAAGCAAAGAAGCAGACTACCGTCTCCAGATCTTCAGTTGAGGTTGAATATAGGGCTATGGTAGCTGTGAGTTGTGAGTTACAATGGTTATTATACATGGCTGATGAGCTCAGATTGCCTGATCAAAAGCCAGTGGAACTCTTTTGTGATAGTAAAAGTGCTATCTACATTACGAAAAACCCGGTATTCCATGAAAGAGCTAAGCACATCGAGATAGATTGTTACCGTGTTAGAGAGAAGGTGCATGATGCCTATAAGGACAGATCTTCAATTAGCTGACATGTTTACAAACACTTTGGACTGCAAGAGGCTGACAGCAATAATGCGTGCGATTGGGGTATTCAATCTCTATGACAAGCATAGCTTGAGGGGGGGTGTGAAGAATGATGAAGCTGATAGACGGAATCAACGATCAGTGGATGATGTTGAGGTGCAGTGACGGATTAGCAACAAGGAATCTTGCGGTTAAAAGATAGTAGAGGAAGGAAGAAAAGAGTTTGTGGCGGCAAAATTTGTATTTAGAGGAAATGACAAGAATATTCTTGTATTAGTAAAGGGTGGCTGAGTTAGTTAAGGGGCATTTTAGTATTTTTGCATGCTTTCTTCTTCTTTAAAGATATGTAGCTAACGATTGGAAGAGGCGGTTGAGATGTCATCCAACTCCTAATCAATGCAGCAATGTTTCCTCTTGATATTCTTTTTCTTGCGAATACTTTGTTGAATATTCTTGGTTGATTTCATCTTTCGTCTTCTTTTGCTTGTGTGATCGCGTTGTTTTTGCGATTGATCATACAAATAGTTTACAAATTTCACAAGGCATTTGGAACGGTTTTCTGTTAGTTGTTGGTTACCTAACCCATTTCGTATCAGATTTGATATTTTAAGTGCTAACTCGTCGGAAACAGTTTGAGTATTGAGTTTTTGGGTGATGAGTTCTCGTGCTGCCGTTGTTTATTTGCTTTGAATGGTTGATTGTGAAATTGTTTGTGTGTTGGATTGTTTTTGTGGTGTATATTCTTCTCATAAATGAAAATTGTGCGGTCTCTGTTGCTGGATTGTTACGATGGTGTTTGTAATTAATTTGTTTGATTTTGGCTGGCAGAGTTGGGAAGGGTATAAGTAGTGACTACTTGATCTGTGCCGTATTGTGTCTGGGAAAGGTTTCTTTTTCGGGCGGTAATGAAGATTTTCCGAGTCACTAAAGATCAAAAGACATGCTCTCTTATCATATTTAACTGGTAAAAGTAATTTGGTGGAATAAGAATTGGTTCCCGGCAAGAGTTCTCGAAAGGAAGGTCAAAGGTTCAATTCTTGCCAAAGGCAAGAGAGCCCCTTTCCAGCAACTGCAATGTATGGGAGCTTCCTTGGCCTGTAGGCTTGCCTGCAGTGTTGGTGTAGTGCCCCGGCCCGATACTGGCATCGGTACCAGTGCACCCGCCGTAGTCTGCTACGAGGACTGCGAAGTGTCAAAGCAGATCAAGCGCACGTCATTCATGACATAAGATAAATCAGCGGAAACGTCGTAAAATTTAAAGCTTTACTAACATCAATGTAACCAAAGGAAATACAGCGGAAATAAAAGGTGTTCTACTAATTGTCTAACATATCCTCCAATACAACATAAAAGACATCAAGTCTTCCAACTTAAAAGAGAATGAACAATGATCTATCTATTTCAATGACCATCATCCCAGTGAGCCCACTAGCCACCGTCTTCTACAAATATTATTTCGTACTCCGACTCACTTGAAAGGAAAATGAAGTATCTGTTCTTAGCGAAAACATCGCCAGCAAGTAACCCGTCTATACACCTTACAGGATCACACACGACGAGTCACCAGTGTATAAGCCATTGCCCAAAATAAGGTGCTCGGGTTAGCAAATAACATCTTTATAATAATTCCTCAATACGAATAAATCACATAAATGATACACGGATACGAGAACAAACATGTAACTACAATGACATACTGCATAAACAGAACATATGCTAATCACATTTCTTGCATGTCAAATCTTATGCTTCGTGAGACATGATGCATGTACACCTTTAAAACCACATACAGAACCCATGCATATGACTTCTTTCGTAAATATGCCATGCGTGTCATTTCACAAAACTTTTCATATTCTTCGCGTAGCAGAACTTTATACCCTGTGGGTGATTAATCCACAGCAAACAGAACTTTATACCCCGTGCTGAAAGATCCATGGCCCCATCACATATAACTTTATATCCCGTGCTGAAAAGTCCATGACCCCATTACATATATCTTATATCCGTGCTGATAGGTCCACAGCACCATAAAATACTTTATACACTGCTTGTTGATTAACAGATCATGCTTTTATACCCTGCATTCATAGGCGTGACTTTTATACCCTGCGATCAACCAGCAGCCATAGTTGCCTTTCAAAAACTTTAATCTTCTCTTGTAAACACATGTCCTTTCGCAAAGCAATTTTCATGTCAAAATGCAAAGTGTTCATGTCGTGATGCAGGATGCTCATGCAACTTCATATCAAACATGTAAACATACGCACACATCTTACATATCAAGTACATGATCTTGCACCTCAAACACTCCTTGCTCGTACCTTTCTAAATCCGTTCATATCACCAACTTACTTAGGATCCAATCTTATCCTTACTTAATCACACTTTACATCTATTCCTGAAGTACACCTCAAATACCCTTGTGTTTTATGATCAAAGGAAGAGAATAGAGTTATTTCACATACATAGGGCGCCTAATGGGTCAAAACAACTTCCAGTACACTTAGAACGCCTACTTGAGGCGCCTAAAGTGACATGAGGCGCCTATACTAGGCGTTCGAAGTGTTTTGGAATGTGCTGGTATACATCGAACGCCTACATGAAGTGCCTTATGTGACATCGAACACCTTCAGAGGTGTTCGAAGTATTCTGGAATGTGTTGTGACAAACCGAACGCCTATATGAGGCGCCTTATGTGACATGAAGCGCCTAATGTAGGTGTTTGAAGTGTTCTGGAATGCATTGGGACACATTGAACGCCTACTTTAGGCGCCTAATGTGACATGAAGCGCCTGAAGTAGGTGTTTGAAGTGTTCTGACGGTTCCAGAACTGCAATTTTCTGCAGTAACTTCTCCCCATCACCTTCCTCCTTCACCCCTTCCATGTTAAACTCTTCAAGATCTATCTTACCATCTAGATTCATCATGTTTAACCCATAACTAACATGAACTGATTCTCAAACATGTGAAATAGTATCCACTCTAACCTTCTATCAGCCACAACTTTCAATATGTATCTTCAAACTTTCCAACACAACAAGTCTAACACAATCCCATCATTCATCCTTCAACTTCCTGCAAATACTCTCAAAACATCTAGGGTATAGTTAATAAACTTAAGAACTTATAACAAAACAATAAACACTTCTCGGATAACACTTTTATGGGCATATTTAACAACAAATATCACAACATAACTATTTTCAGAAATTGGCCCAAAGATCATGACTTCATTCAATCAACAACAACAATTACATATAGTAAAGCATTTGACATAAACAAATCAAAGTTACTAATGTGTGATCTGGATTTTCTTTTTATAAGAACATAGGGCCTATTGAATCAAAATTTGCGTAAAGCATATAGAAAGATTACTTGCCTTTGTTTCTAGTTAGGCTTACGAGTGTACTGCAGAATTTCAATAAGGATTGAACCTAGGTTGACCGCAAGTTCTTCTTCCTCTTCTTCTTACTTTCTCTCTTTCTCTTTTCTCTCTCTTTTCTCCTCCTCTTTCTTCCAGCCATTCCACCTGTTCTTTTGTGTTGATAACCACCGATTGATGCTTGTGGGGAGTTTTACTCCTTTGTGTAACTCCCCCAACATTTAAGTGGGAAGTGGTAGTTTTGGTATTTTGGCCTAATTTCCTCAATTTTCACCTTTTTGATTATTTTCTCTCCTACAATTTATTTAGCTAAGCCTCATTGACATATATAATTAATAAATTTATATTTTGAGTTGCTATAAATTACGTAACGTCAGATGTAGAAAAATACGGGGTTTGACATTCCACCCCCCTTACAGAAAATTTCGTCCTCGATACTTACATACCTTAGTTGAAAAGTTGAGGATATTTCTCCCGCATTTGTTCTTCGAGTTCCCAAGTGGCCTCGCATTTCGTGTGGTTGCTCCACTGAACCTTCACATAAGGGATCACCATTTTCCTCAACGCTTGGTCTTTTCGGTCTACGATCTTTACTGGTATCTCTTCATAAGTAACATCATCATTGAGTTCCAAAGGTTGTGCTTCAAGCACATGACTTGGATTCATCACGTACTTTCTTAGTTGTGACACGTGAAATACGTTGTGGACTTGTTCCAATATCGGAGGTAATGCCACCTATACGTCAAATCTCCCAACTTCTCAAGTATTTCGTAAGGACCAATAAAACCGGGGCTTAGCTTTCCTTTTACCCCCAAACCTTATGATGCCCTTCGTAGGTGATACTCTCAGGTAAACTTTGTCACCCACATTAAATTCCAATGGTTGTCGCTTGGAATCTGTCCAACTTTTGTTGCGATCCTGAGCCGCCTTGAGTCTTTCCCGAATGATTTTCACCTTTTCTAGCGTTTTCTCCAATAGCTCAGGTCCGGTGATGGTCCTCATGCCGACTTCATCCCAGTAAACCAGGGACCTACACTTTTTTCCATATAAGGCTTCGAAATGAGCCATATCAATTGCACTATGGTGACTGTTATTATGTGAGAATTCCATTAGCTTCACCATTCCATCCCATTGCCCTTTGAAATCCAAGACGCAAGCCCTTAGCATATCTTCCAAGGTCTGAATAGTCCGCTCGGACTGTCCATTGGTTTGGGGATGATACGTCGTACTCAACCTTAATTCCATGCCTATGGTTTTCTGAAATGCTATCCAAAACTTAGAAGTAAATTGTGGATCTCGGTCGGACACTATACTCACGGGATATCCATGCAAGCTGACAATACTATCCATATATAGATTTACCAACTTGTCGAGAGATGATTCACTTGCGATGGGTAGAAAATATGCAAACTTGATTAATCGATCCACAATGACCCAAATCATGTCATGTCCACTTCTCGTCTTTGGTAAACCCACTATAAAATCCATCGTGACATGTTCCCATTTCCATTCTGGGATCTCTAACGGCATAAGTAATCCACCAGGCCGTTGGTGTTCCGCCTTGACTTGTTGACAAACTAAACACCTCTCTATAAACTCCGCAATATGCCTTTTCATTCCGGACCACCAATAATACTGCTTGAGATCTCTGTACATATTGGTGCTTCTATGGTGTATTGATAGCCTTGAGCTGTGAGCTTCTTGCAAAATTTCCTTTCTAAGTTCATCAACATCAGGTACACACAATCTTCCTATGAACCATATGCTCCCGTCCTCTTTGATCTGAAATCCTTCAACCTGATCATGTTTCATCCTTTCCGTTATCTCACTTAGAGTCTTATCTTTCTTCTGAGCCTCTTTTACCCAATCAATGAAACCTGGGGTGATGGTCAAAGTGTTCAAAATCTTTACCGTGGAATCCACCAAATCCAAACCAAATTCCTCTATTTCTCTTTCCAGTGGTGATTGTCGTGCATGGCTAGATTTCCTGCTTAAAGCGTCCGCTCTTTTGTTAGCCTTTCCGGGTGGTAATGAATGGTTAAATCGTAATCTTTCTGCAATTCCAACCATCTCCGCTACCTCATGTTTAATTCTTTCTGAGAGAACAAATACTTTAAACTCTTATGATCCGTGAATACCGTGCACTTTTCTCCATATAAATAATGCCGCCAGATCTTCAACGCAAACACCACTGCTGCAAGTTCGAGGTCGTGCGTCAGATAGTTTTGTTTATAAGGCTTTAGCTGTCTTGAGGCATATGCAATGACTCGTTCTTGTTGAATCAAAACACAACCTAAAAATAAGGTATTAGTCTAAACTTGTTTGGTAAACAAAATCATAACATTATGCTACAATTTATGTACCTAAACCATTCTTCGAGGCGTCGCTGCAAATCACAAACCCATCAGTTCTGGAGGGTTGAGGCAACACTGGAGCTGTGGTTAATCTCTTCTTAAGCTCTGTGAAACTTTTCTCACATTCTGCCGTCCACTCAAACTTAGACTTCTTTTGAGTAAGGCGACTGAGAGGTACAGATATCCTTGAGAATCCCTCGACAAACTTTTTGTAATAACTCGCTAGACCCAAGAAACTTCGTACTTCGGTGACATTAGTAGGTCTAGGCCACTCCGTAATAGCTTCTACCTTCTTCGGATCCACGCAATCCCCTCCTCTGATATCACGTGACCTAGAAAAGCCACACTTCTTAGGCAAAACTCACACTTGCTAAACTTAGCGTATAGTTGTTTCTGCCTTAATATACCTAGAATGGTTCTCAAATGCTCAGCATGAGTTTGCTCGTCAGGAGAGTACACTAGAATATCATCTATGAATACCACCATAAACCTATCCAACCGTTCTCGGAAAATGGTATTCATAAGGTCCATAAAGGCTGCAGGGGCATTTGTTAATCCAAACGGCATCACCAAAAACTCGTAGTGGCCATATCTCATGCAGAAGGTTGTCTTCGCGATGTCCTCAGCCTTCACTCGCAATTGATGATACCCTAATCGGAGGTCGATTTTAGAGAAGATTTTGGCACCCTTGAGCTGGTCAAACAGGTCCTCAATTGGTGGAAGGGGATACTTATTCTTGATGGTGATTTTGTTTAACTCTCGGTAGTCGATACAAAGCCTCATACTACCATCTTTCTTCTTTACAAATAAAACGGGTGCTTCCTAAGGTGACACACTAGGGCGGATAAACTTCTTGTCCAATAGCTCCTGCAATTGTTTTTTTTTGCTCTCTCAATTTCGTCGGAGCCATTCTATAAGGGGCTTTAGAGATGGGTTCGGCTCCCGGAATCAAATTTATCTTGAACTCGACTTCTCTTGGAGGTGGCACTCTTGGCAATTCCTTCGGAAACACATCAAGAAACTAATTAACCACTGGAATATGTTCAATAGATGATACTTCCTGAGTAACATCCATCGCATACACTAAGAATCCCTTGGCACCTTTCTTTAAGGCTTTGCAAGCTTGAGCAACCGACATATACACCTTCTTGGGAAGTTTCTTTCGTTCCACATCTCCTTGAAACATTACCTCTTCCATCTTAGCACTCTTGACTGTCACTTGCTTCAGTCGACAATAAATGTTGGCGTGATATCTGGCCAACCAGTCCATTCCCAATATAACGTCAAAGTCATACATCTGAATAGGGATCAGTGTGGCGGAGAATGTTTGTCCTTCAAACTCTAACTCGCAATCCCGGTACTGCTGATACGAAACCATAATTTGATCTCCAGCCACTTGAATACAGTACGGAGTTTCTAACCGCTCAGGCAGATTACCAAGGTGCTTAGTGAATCTCTTTGCTACAAAGAAGTGGCTTGCGCCACTATCGAAAAGCACGTTGGCAGGTATCTTATTTATTAAAACCGCACCTAAGACTATCAAGTTTTACACATAGAGTTAAACATGTAGAGGCTTAATTCACTCAAAGTTCAAACTTAATTTAAATTGTACCTGCTACCACATCGGTATCGGTCATGAAATGGACACGAGCATTTGTTCTCGGCTTTGCCCTAGGCTGTTGGACCGCTTCACCTAGAGCGCTTTTCTTCATCTCGGGACAATCTCTAATCATATGACCCGCCTGTCCACATCTGTAACACGCTCCAACCAACTTTCTACATTCTCCAACATGGCTCCTGTTGCAGTGTGGGCAAATTCCCATAGCTGGCGGGTCTACTGGATTCTGCACTGGAGGTCTCGGATAATTCCCAACTGGACCCTTCTTCAAAATCTTGACCCAGCTTCCGGGTCTACTACCAACTCTAACCTCCTCTCTTGGCCTCTTGCCTCTATCAGACGACCCCTCACTAGTTGCTCGTGCTGCCACCCTGCAAAAGTCACTCTCGACAAGAAAACACGCATCCAACATGTCCTCGTAAGTTTTTATCCCCGCGTTCACTATTGCCGACTGTATCCTTGAGTCTAAACCACTTTCGAACTTCGTCATCTTAAGTCGATTATCAGACATAATCACAGGGGCAAACTTACCCAAAACATGGATACGATCCGCATACTCTGACACCGTCATCCTTCCCTGCTCCAATCTGTCAAACGCCCTTATCTTGTCCAATATCACAGTCTCTGGCACGTAGTACTTCAGGAAAACATCAAAGAACTGTGTCCATGAGATAGGTGGGGTCATTCACAACACCATTCCGACCCACCATTCGCCATCTTTGCCACTTAGAAGGGGTGTGGCCATATCTACCTTTATCTCTTCAGGCACTTGCACTAACCGGAAACATTTCTCCACCTCGGCCAACCAGTGCTGAGCCTCTTCAGGATCAGTACATCCTCCAAACTCCGGAACTCTCATCTTCCTCATCTCTCTGTAGGAGAACCAAATATTATGTTGCGATGGTGGAGGAGGCAGAGGCTGCTGCTGCTGAGCAAACCCTTGTGCGATCACCGTTAGTGCATCAATGAGCACCTGGGGTAAAACCACTTGTGGTGGCTGGTTCTCCTGTCCGTTGTCAGAGTTTCATGTGTTGTCTCTTCTTGGAGGCATTTTCTCTGAAAGGTCAGTGTTCCATTAGCAATCAGTTGATACAAGTTGTTACCAAAATCTTGAATGTGTAAGAATGGGTGGGGTATTAAATAAAATATTAATACGAAATTAGATGATAAACACACCTGCACACACCCAATCCCTGATCATACTTTTTGGACCATGCACCTGCAATAAACACCACTAGAGGGGGGTGAATAGTGGTTAGCGGAAATTACACTACAACCCTTTGTTAAAATCCCCTTTGAAAACAGAATCTGAGACCACCTCAGATTCAGAACCCGTTTTTAAAAAATTCACAAATAAATGTACACAACTCCAAAAATTGTGAAAATTTCCAGAATTGAACTTCAATGTGTTAGAAAGAATCTGTCCAACAATAAAACACAAATAAGATCGTTTGACCCTTCAAACAAATAAAAAGGTTCAGATGGTCAAAAAGGACAGAATTGGACATAATGTTGCTGATTTTGCAAAACGTGTTTCTCTTTGAATACTTGACCAAAAAGATTGATCTTTATATCAAAACACTCCTTAGAAAGTCTAGTTGATGTTTCCAAAAGGCCCTGACCTCAAACAATTCTGAATAAATACAGAATTCAAGTTTTCTCAAAACTGGTCAGATTGCAGCCAGATTGGAGCAGTTATCTTGCAAAGACTCAAAGACTAACTTTCCCTTGCTCAAAATCAAGTGATTCTTGTTGCAAATGAAACATAACAGTCTGAAGTATAACTCCACCAAAAATCACGAATTTTGAAAATGTTTAGCTATTTTTTCAAATTATGAGAATTTGTATGAAAACTGCAGGCAGAAACGGGCAAAAACAGAAATAAAGAAACAAGAGAAGAACACCGAGGATTTATCCTAGTTCGGTCAATGTGACCCACTCCAGCACCGAGGATTTAGAAATAAATGTTTAGCTATTTCTTCTCTTCTTCACCTTGCCTCCTATTTATAGTGTGAATAGATGGCATATTCTCTCCAACTTTTAGACCATGTGATGGCTGAGAATTTTGAATTAAACCACATCCAAAATCAGCTCCAACAACCTTGTCTCCATTAACTTCAAATTTGAAATTTCAAGTTGACAACTTTTGCCAACTAGCTTGTTTTTGAATTTGTCCACTTGCCCAAAAGTTATAAAATGAGTATACCACCTTCTCCACCTGTTTATGGACGTTTTTGATGTTGTATGTATGTATACCAACTCAAATTTTGTGAAAAAAAAAATAATGAATAAGTGTTGATAAGATTATGTCAACATATAACACCAAAATTCCTACTTTCTTCTCCTTTACATATTGTGATGAATCTTGCACCAAGGACACCTTGTAATCTCTAAACTATGATGATTAATATCCTCTTATAACATATATAAGAGGGTCTTCAATAAAAAATAGAATGTGACATCTCAAATCGTCACATATCCAGCTATAGTCAATAATATCATCGGTTGAGAGAATAAGATATAAGATCACCATATAATCTTCAAAATAATAATAACACAACTCCGGAATGAAGATAATAATATGCTCAAGAGATTCCTTGAGTGAAAATACCAAAAATACCTTTGGGGGTAAAATGACCAAAACACCCCTTGTGTGAGAAAACTCCAGAAATACCCCCGATGGTCAGAGATAATCGCAATACCACCTTTGTTATGATAAATAAGATAATAATATGCACTTGACATATTTTCACCATATGATGTTCCTACAAAACTCAAAATACCAATTTTGCCCTTTTTGGTAAGTTGTAGAAACTTCCAAGGCACGTTAGTCACAAGACAATAATAATCACCAAAAACACATAATAAGCACATAATAAACATGTATAATTCATATACAAATGAAAAAAATCATTTTAACACATTTTAGAAAATTATTTCTAAAAACCCTAGACATCGATCAATCGAAGTGCCTCAGCTTCATAGATCGATGTCTCACATAAAGGTTCAGGTTTTGTCTCTGACCTACATCGATCGATCGAAGTGAGAGTTCGATGTACATCGATCGATCGATGTGTCTCAGGTTTAGAGATCGATGTCTCACAGAAAGGTCTTAAACTTTTCTGCCTTCCATAAATCGATCGATGTGAGAGATCTATGTACATAGATCGATCGATGTGCAACAACCTGAGAGATCGATGACAACTTGTTCAACTTTTTCAACTTTTAATCACATATAACACCATGTGTGACATTTTTAAGTATTCATCACTTAAAATCATGACTTTGAAAATTATCCAAACATATTTCTCAACATTCTCCCCCTTTTAGATGATTTTCAAAATAACCTAACATGATTTTAATGTCACAACTTATAACCAAAAGTTTAACCAAATGTTTTCAACTTTTAAATAGTACGCCGCTCCCCCTCAACTCATACTCTCCCCCTTAACCTATGCTCCAAAATTTATACCAATAAAAACTTAGCATATGATTCATCATGACTTACCAACTAAAACTGACTTACCAACTAAAATCATGTTCTTATTCTATCTCCCCCTTTATTTTGCAAATCATGCAAAAGATAGAACTATACAATGGTATCGTAAGTCATCATTCCTAATTTGGCTCGTAAGTTTTCAAAAGTGGCTTGATTAAGGGGTTTGGTGAAGATGTCAGCGATTTGGTGATCAGTTCTTATATGGTTTATCACTATGTCCTCATTTTGAACATGATCGCGAAGAAAGTGGTATCGCACCTCAATGTGTTTGGCCTTAGAATGAAGCACCGGATTCCGGGAAAGATTGATTGCACTTTTGCTATCGTAGAAAATTGGAATCTTATTCATTTTAATGTCAAAATCACTAAGTTGTTGTTTAAGCCAAAGTATTTGGGTAGTACATAAACTCAAAGCGATATACTCGGCTTCAATGGTAGAAAGAGCTACACTAGCTTGCTTTTTAGAAAACCAAGAGATCAAATTGGTTCCTATGAATTGACATGTACCGTTAGTGGATTTTCTATCTAACTTGCAACCACCATAATCAGCATCACTATATGCGTGTAATTCCAACTTAGCGTTTCTATCATACCACAGTCCTAAGTGAGGTGTATGCTTAAGATATCTAAAGATCTTTTTCACTGCATTGTAATGTGATACCTTAGGACAAGATTGAAACCTAGCACACATACACACACTAAACATAATATCAGGTCTTGATGCAGTTAAGTATAACAATGAGCTAATCATAGACCTATAAAGTGTGTCATCAAAAGGTTTACCATTTTCATCCTTATCAAGTTTGGTACTAACACTCATAGGGGTAGTTGTAGGTTTCAACTCTTCAAAGCCAAACTTCTTAATCATATCATTGACATACTTAAGTTGGCTAATGTGAATTCCTTGAGGGGTTTGTTTGATTTGAAGTCCTAAGAAATAATTCAACTCTCCTATCATTGACATTTCAAACTCTGACTTCATACATTCTTCAAAGTCTTTCACTAAAGTAGGGTTGGTTGAACCAAAGATTATATCATCTACGTATATTTGAACTATTAACAAATCATTACCTTTTCTTCTTAGGAATAATGTGTTGTCGATGGTCCCCCTTTGATGATTATTTGCAATAAGAAATTTTGCAAATCTATCATACCAAGCTCTTGGAGCTTGTTTTAAACCATATAGAGCTTTCTTAAGCTTATAAACATGGTTAGGATTCTTTGGATCTTCAAATCCAGGGGGTTGTTTGACAAACACCTCTTCTTGGATGTATCCATTCAATAACGCACTCTTGACATCCATTTGGAAGAGCTTAATTTTGCTTAGACTTGCAATCGCAAGTAACAATCTAATTGCTTCTAGTCGTGCAACAGGTGCAAAGGTTTCTTCATAATTTATTCCTTCTTGTTGATTATAACCTTGTGCGACTAGTCTAGCCTTATTCCTTGTAATATTTCCTTGTTCATCCATTTTATTCCTAAAGATCCATTTAGTTCCTATGATAGACTTGTCTTCAGGTTTAGGTACTAAGTCCCACACGTTGTTCCTTGTGAATTGATTTAATTCCTCATGCATAGCATCTATCCATGATATGTCACCTAAGGCTTACTTTACGTTCTTAGGTTCTAATTGTGAGATTAATCTATGTCCTTCAAGTTGACTTATATTTCTATGTGTTCTAACCCCAACACTTGGATCCCCAATGATTAGTTCTCTAGGGTGCCACCAATTCCTAGATTGACTAGGTTCACCCTCATCTTGTTCAAATGTTTCATTAGTGTGAACGTTATCATATGTAATTGGATCTTAGTTGTATCTTCCAATTCCAGAGTCTCTTGATTTATTTCATCTAAGGGTTCATGTATGTCTCGTTCAGGGGGAGTTGGTTCTAGATGATCAAGTACAGGCTCAAGTAATACATCATCATCAAACATATTTTCAACATTTGTTTCTTGTTTATGTTGATGTTTATCACTAACTTCAAAGCATGCATTTTCATTGAATTTCACATGTATGGATTCAATTATTTTTCTAGATGCAGGATTATAACACCTATATGCTCTTGAGTTAGTTGAATACCCAACAAATATGCATTCAATAGACTTTTGTTCAAATTTATCTAGATTATCCTTAGTGTTCAGCACAAAACATTTACATCCAAATACTTTAAGATAATCTATCTTAGGTTGTCTATTGTTTAACAATTCATAAGGCGTTTTATTTAATTTCTTTCTAATAGTGAGCCTATTTATAATATAGCATGCACAACTAACAGCTTCAGCCCATAAATATTTAGGTAATTTATTTTCACACAGCATTTTCCTAGCAACTTCTTGAATCGTTCTATTTTTACGTTCAACAACTCCATTGAGTTGTGGTGTTCTAGGTGGTGAGAATTCATGTTTGATTCCATATAGTTCGCAAAATTTGATTACGTCTTTGTTTTTAAATTCTCCACCTCTATCTCTTCTAATTCTTTTAACATTTTCTTCATAAATATTTTTAAGTTGCTTAATAAGGGTTTTGATTGCTAATGGAGCATCGTCTTTGTGTGTTAAGAACAATATCCATGTGTAGCGTGAGTAATCATCTACTATGACACACACATAGTAGTGTCCACCTAGACTTCTTGCCCTACTTGGACCAAATAAGTCTAAGTGAAGCAATTCTAGTACATGACTAGTACTCACTTCATGTTTCGGTTTTAAGGTTTCTTTAATGTGTTTTCCCTTAATACATGTTTCACACATTTGAAAATTATCTAAGTCTAACTTAGGCATTCCTCTAATTAAATTCTTCTTAGACAATTTTTTAATAGTTAAAATTCCTATATGACCTAATCTTCTATGCCAGAAATTTACATCTAAGTCATGTGATATTAGACACTTAACCTTAGCATCTAACATGTTATCTAAGGTAAGAGTATAAATATTTCCATCTCTATTTCCTTTTAAAACCGTTTCTCCTTTTCATTTATTATATCACAAGAATTGGGAAGACAGGAGACATTATAACCACAATCTATAAGTTGAGAAATATTAAGTAAATTATAAGATAGATTGCTTACTAATAACACATTTCGTATTTGAAATGTGTTAGGGTCCCCAATTGTTCCTTTTCCAACAACTTGTCCTTTGTTGTTATCACCGAATGTTACTTTTCCTCCATTCTTGATATGTTCCAATTCGATGAATAGTTTGGGGTTCCCCATCATATGCGTCGAACATCCACTATCTAAAAACCATTTGGTTTTTAGATTCTTTGACTTTGCCTCCTTCTTGCATTCCTTGCGTTTATCCTACAATGGAGACAAAGTTTAAGGTACCCTTTATTTGGGTCCTTGAATGCTAGGGGCACTATTCTTGTTTAGATATTCCTTAGGTATTCAAACTTGAATATACCTTCTAGGCACATTTTTAGCATTGTTATAATTTGGAAAATAAGAAGAATTAGCATATACATGATTATTCCACATAAGTGAAGATGCATTGTTATACATGTTGTGCCATGGTTGATAATTATTATAGGATGGTCGAATTGTATAAGGCATGTGACTTTGTTTCTTATATGGCGCTATATAAGTGTGTTCATATGTATTTCTAACAGATTTATATGAGTGTTGTCTATATTTAGGTTCATAATAAGTTGTATGCATTTTATTCGGTCTAATTGCATTTCTATACAAGTAGGCATAATTTCTAGGTTGTCTAGATGCAAAGTTTGACCTAGATGTATGTTTATGCGTATGTATATTGGTGGGTGTGTGCTGTATTTTTGCCTTGATATAAGTAGACGAAGGTGTAGAAGCAGGCAAAGTTGATTTTGTTGTATTATATGGCAACTTTGTACTAGATGAAACAAACTTAGTCTTTTTATTTACTTTTTCATTTTCTTCTTTATAGCCTAAGCCGGTTTTATCATTACCATACTTTTGTGATGAGATAAGTGTATCTAACATATTTGCACCCGATTTAAAGTGTTGTAACATTTTTTCTAAGTTAAGTTTAGAAGACTTAAGTTGTACTATCTCATGTTCACAATTTTCCAACTTAGACTTTAACATATTATTTTCCATTTTTAACTTTTGTTCATCTTTCCTATATGATTCAATTTTATTCTCTAAAGAATCAAGAGTATTAGAAGACTCTTGTTTAAGAGATTCTAATTGATCGGAAAATTCCAAGTTGGACGTCTTCAACTTGTCATTTTTTTCAACTAGTTTCTTCTTTTCTTTAGAGAGCCTCTTACACTGAGCATACATTTCATCAAATGTCGTGTCACTATCAGAATCACTATCAGAAGAAGAACATACCTCGTTAGATACGAAGCAGACTTGAGCTTCCTCAGTTTCGGATTCTGAGTCGGATGAGTCGCTCCATGTGCTCACCTTCATTGCTCGTTTCCTTTTTCTTGCCTTAGACTCCTTTGTCTTTGTCGTTTGAGCCTCCTTGTCCTTGGCTTGTTTATTATTGTTGTTGTTATTATTATTTTTCTTCGTGGAACAGTCGTATGAAATATGTCATTTTTGACCACATTCATAACACTTTAATTCTTTATTATACCATTTGTTTATGTTATTCTTCCTAGGTTGAGAAGAAAAAGAAGAAGAATTACGTTGTCTATTCCTATTTGGATGTTTGAAAAATTTTCTTAGTTTTCTAGCTATCAATATCAAGTCATCGTCTAATTCAATATCACTATTACTATCATCGTTACTAGCATGTGTTTCGGTTGTTTTGAAAGCTATTGACTTACCGGATGACTTAGACGATTCAGACTTTCGTTGGTTTAATTTAACCTCGTAAACTTTAAGAGACCCGATCAATTCATTCATCTTAGTGATTGACTTTGTCTCCTCGATTGCAGTCACCTTTGGATCCCATTTAGCAGGGAGGCTTCGTAACACCTTTTGAACCTTTTCACTGTTCGAAAATGACTTCCCTAAAGCTTCAAGGGCATTGAAAATATTAGTAATCCTCAAATCCATACATGTTATGGATTCGTTTGGCAACATTTTGAAAGTCTCTAATTCAGTCATAAGCATGTTTATTTTTGACTCTTTAACACCACTAGTACCTTCATGCTTTAATACAAGTGATTTCCACATGTCATGTGCGCTTGTGCTATTTGACACATATCCTGCTTCAGAAGTTGTAAGTCCATTTAAAAGTAATTGCATAGCTTTAGCATTCATGGACATTTTCTTTTTATCATCCGATTACCATTCACTTTTATATTTTTCAACCTCTTGAGTTACTCCACTAACTTGTATAACTTTCATTGGAATGTACTGCCCATCTTCAACTATAGACCATAAATCGATGTCTATAGCCATTAAGAATAGCCTCATTCTTAGTTTCCAATGAACAAAATTATTTCCATCAAAAAGAGGAGGGCGTTGTGTAGACATACCTTCCAACTCACCTTTGTGAGAAACAATAGTCATAGAATGTACCTTGGATTTGAGACAAGCAGTATATAATGAATCATTGTTTCTTGGTCTTGCATTGTTCGTATGGTGTTGAATCTTGCTTCTTTTGAGTGGTGTTGGTCTGGCTCTGATACCAAATGTTAGACCGTGCACCTGCAATAAACACCACTAGAGGAGGGGTGAATAGTGGTTAGCGGAAATTATACTACAACCCTTTGTTAAAATCCCCTTTGAAAACAGAATCTGAGACCACCTCAGATTCAGAATCCGTTTTTAACAAATTCACAAATAAATGTACACAACTCCAAAAATCGTAAAAATTTCCAGAAATGAACTTCAATGTGTTAGAAAGACTCTATCCAAAAATCAGATACAAATAAGATCGTTTGACCCTTCAAACAAATAAAAAGATTCAGATGGTCAAACAGGACAGAATTGGACAGAATGTTGCTGATTTTGCAAAACGTGTTTCTCTTTGAATACTTGACCAAATAGATTGATCATTATATCAAAACACTCCTTAGAAAGTCTAGTTGATGTTTCCAAAAGGCCCTGACCTCAAACAATTCTGAATAAATACAGAATTTAAGTTTTCTCAAAACTGGTCTGATTACAGCCAGATTGGAGCAGTTATCTTGCAAAGACTGAAAGACTACCTTTCCCTTGCTCAAATCAAGTGATTCTTATTGAAAATGAAATATAACAGTCTGAAGTATAACTCCACCAAAAATAACGAATTTTCAAAATGTTTAGCTATTTTTTCAAATTGTGAGAAGTTGTGTGAAAACTGCAGTCAGAAACGGGCAAAAACAGAAATAAAGAAACAAGAGAAGAACACCGAGGATTTATCCTGGTTCGGTCAATGTGACCTACTCCAGTCCCAAGGAACACATTTCCTTGGATTTCACTATCAAATGAACACCTTACAACAAGAGTCAAGTTTGATCCTTGGGTTATACACCAACCCTATTCAAGACTTGGATAATCACCTCTACGCAACTCTTGGTTACAACATCTCTACCACCTATTGATGTAGCCTTATAAATTTCGCTAATCAATCATACAAATCCAACCCAAGAAGGTGTGTATAATGTAGATGGACAACAAAAAAATTGGAACACCTTAGCTACACAAAGTATGAACGAAAATATGAGAAGAGAATAGAAAGACAACAATCTTCAATTTTGCTTTCAAGTGTGTGTCTTCTCTTCTTCACCTTGCCTCCTATTTAAAGTGTGAATAGATGGCATATTCTCTCCAACTTTTAGACCATGTGATGGCTGAGAATTTTGAATTAAAGCACATCCAAAATCAGCTCCAACAACCTTGTCTCCGTTAACTTCAAATTTGAAATTTCAAGTTGACAACTTTTGCCAACCAGCTTGTTTTTGAATTTGTCCACTTGCCCAAAAGTTATAAAATGAGTATACCACCTTCTCCACCTGTTTATGGACGTTTTTTATGTTGTCTGTATGTATACCAACTCAAATTTTATGAATAAAAAAATAATGAATAAGTGTTGACAAGATTATGTCAACATATAACACCAAAATTCCTACTTTCTTCTCCTTTACATATTGTGATGAATCTTGCACCAAGGACACCTTGTAATCTCTAAAAGATGATGATTAATATCTTCTTAAAATATATATAAGAGGGTCTTAAAGAAAAAATAGAATGTGGCATCTCAAATCGTCACATATCCAGCTATAGTCAATAATATCATCGGTTGAGAGAATAAGATATAAGATCACCATATAATCTTCAAAATAATAATAAAACAGCTCCAGAATGAAGATAATAATATCCTCAAGAGATTCCTTGAATGAAAATACCAAAAATACCCTTGGGGGTAAAATGACCAAAATACCTCTTGTGTGAGGAAACTCCAGAAATGCCTCCGATGGTTAAAGATAATCGCAATACCACCATTGTTATGATAAATAAGATAATAATATGCACTTGACATATTTTCACCATAGATGTTCCTACAAAACTCAAAATACCAATTTTGCTCTTTTTGGTAAGCTGTAGAAACTTCCAAGGCACGTTAGTCACAAGACAATAATAATCACCAAAAACACATAATAAGCACATAATAAACATGTATAATTCATATACAAATGAAAAAAATCATTTTAACACATTTTAGAAAATTATTTCTAAAAACTCTAGACATCGATCAATCGAAGTGCCTCAGCTTCATAGATCAATGTCTCACATAAAGGTTCAGGTTTTGTCTCTGACCTACATTGATCGATCGAAGTGAGAGTTCGATGTACATCGATCGATCGATGTGTCTCAAGTTTAGAGATCGATGTCTCACAAAAAGGTCTTAAACTTTCTACCTTACATAGATCGATCGATATGAGAGATCTATGTACATAGATCGATCGATGTGCAACAACCTGAGAGATCGATGTGAACTTGTTCAACTTTTTCAACTTTTAATCACATATAACACCATTGTGACATTTTTAAGTATTCATCACTTAAAATCATGACTTTGAAAATTATCCAAACATATTTCTCAACAATACTTAAACTCTATAGAATTCAGCACTTATAACTAAGGATCAAACTTAAGGGAAAATCATATCTTAAATTGCTAAAAGATCATGAACCTAAGTTTTCGAGATAGATCTGAAGCCTAGGCTCTGATACCACCTGTAGTGTCCCGGCCCGATACTGGCATCGGAACCAGTGCACCTGTCGTAGTCTACTACGAGGACTACGAAGTGTCAATACAGATCAAGCGCACGTCATTCATGACATAAGATAAATCAGCGGAAACGTCGTAAAATTTAAAACTTTACTAACATCAATGTAACCAAAGGAAATACAGCGGAAATAAAAGGTGTTCGACTAACTGTCTAACATATCCTCCAATACAACATAAAAGACATCAAGTCTTCCAACTTAGAAGAGAATGAACAAGGATCTATCTATTTCAATGACCATCATCCCAGTGAGCCCACTCGCCACCGTCTTCTACAAATATCATTTCGTACTCTGACTCACCTGAAAAGAAAATGAAGTATCTGTTCTTAGCGAAAACATCACCAGCAAGTAACCCGTCTATACACCTTAAGGGATCACACACGACGAGTCACCAGTGTATAAGTCATTGCCCAAAACAAGGTGCTCGGGTTAGCAAATAACATCTTTATAACAATTTCTCAATACGAATAAATCACATAAATGATACACGGATACGAGAACAAACATGTAACTATAATAACATACCGCATAAACAGAACATATGCTAATCACATTTCTTGCATGTCAAATCTTATGCTTCGTGAGACATGATGCATGTACACCTTTAAAACCACATAGAGAACCCATGCATATGACTTCTTTCGTAAATATGCCATGCGTGTCATTTCACAAAACTTTTCATATTCTTCGCGTAGCAGAACTTTATACCCTGTGGGTGATCAGTTCACAACAAACAGAACTTTATACCCTGTGTTGAAAGGTCCACGGCCCCATCACATATAACTTTATACCCCGTGCTGAAAGGTCCACGGCCCCTTTACATATATCTTATATCTGTGTTGATAGGTCCACGGCCCCATAAAATACTTTATACCCGGCTATTGATTCACCGATCACACTTTTATACCCTGCTTTCGCAGGCGTGACTTCTATACCCTGCGATCAACCAGCAGCCATAGTTGCCTTTCAAAAACTTTAATCTTCTCTTGTAAACACATGTCCTTTCGCAAAGCAATTTTCATGTCAAAATGCAAAGTGTTTATGTCGTGATGCAGGATGCTCATGCAACTTCATATCAAACATGTAAACATACGCACACATCTTACATATCAAGTACATGATCTTGCACCTCAAACACTCCTTGCTCGTACCTTTCTAAATCTGTTCGTATCACCAACTCACTTAGGATCCAATCTTATCCTTACTTAATCACACTTTACATCTATTCCTCAAGTACACCTCAAATACCCTTGCATTTTATGATCAAAGGAAGAGAATAAAGTTATTACACATACATAGGGCGCCTAATGGGTCAAAAAGACTTCCAGTACACTTAGAACGCCTACTTGAGGCGCCTAAAGTGACATGAGGCGCCTATACTAGGCGTTCGAAGTGTTCTGAAATGTGCTGGTATACATCGAATGCCTACATGAAGTGCCTTATGTGACATCGAACACCTTCAGAGGTGTTCGAAGTATTCTAGAATGTGTTGTGACATATCGAACGCCTACATGAGGCGCCTTATGTGACATGAAGCACCTAATGTAGTTGTTCGAAGTGTTTTGGAATGCACTGGGACACATTGAACGCCTACTTTAGGCACCTAATGTGACATGAAGCGCCTGAAGTAGGTGTTCGAAGTGTTCTGATGGTTCCAGAACTGCAATTTTCTGCAGTAACTTCTCCCCATCACCTTCCTCCTTCACCCCTTCCATGTTAAACTCTTTAAGATCTATCTTACCATTTAGATTAATCATGCTTAACCCACAACTAACATGAACTGATTCTCAAACATGTGAAATAGTATCCACTCTAACCTTCTATCACCCACAACTTTCAATATGTATCTTCAAACTTTCCAACACAACAAGTCTACCACAATCCCATCATTCATCCTTCAACTTCCTGCAAATACTCTCAAAACATCTAGGGTATAGTTAATAAACTTAAGAACCTATAACAAAACAATGAACACTGCTCAGATAACACTTTTATGGGCATATTTAACAACAAATATCACAACACCACTATTTTCAGAAATTGGTCCAAAGATCATGACTTTACTCAATCAACAACAACAATTACATATAGTAAAGCTTTTAACATAAACAAATCAAAGTTACTAATGCGTGATCCAGATTTTCTCTTTATAAGAACATAGGGCCTATCGAATCAAAATTTGCGTAAAGCGTATAGAAAGATTACTTGCCTTTGTTTCTAGTTAGGCTTACGAGTGTACTGCAGAATTTCGATAAGGATTGAACCTAGGTTGACCGCAAGTTCTTCTTCCTCTTCTTCTTCCTTTCTCTCTTTCTCTTTTCTCTCTCTTTCCTCCTCCTCCTTCTTCCAGCCGTCCCCCTGTTCTTTTGTGTTGATAACCACCGATTGATGATTGTGAGGAGTTATACTCCTTTGTGTGACTCCCTCAACATTTAAGTGGGAAGGGGTAGTTTTGGTATTTTGGTCTAATTTCCTCAATTTCACCTTTTTGATCATTTTCTCTCCTACAATTCATTTAGCTAAGCCTCATTGACATATATAATTAATAAATTTATATTTTGAGTTGCTATAAATTACGTAACGTCAGACGTATAAAAATACGGGGTATGGCAGTTGGGGGCTCCTAATGCAGACTAATGAATATATGACAAGCTCTTGCTTGCAGGCCGTTGGATACCTGATTTACATCCCTACACTACCTTTGAGACTGGGTGTGGCAGGGACCCTTACTTGTTGGAGTTCAACCTTTTTTTTCTATTGTATATTGTTTCCTCTAAATATGGTAGAGATTATGTACATTATTGCTATAAATACTATCATTGCTCAATTACAGCCTCTAATTGTTCCGCAAATATAGCTAATACTTGATTTGATTTATTTTGATCTTCGAATAGTATATGCGTGTCTGTATATGTATATGTATATTGTTTTGTTTTGTTTTTTTTTTTTTTTTTTGAAATGCTATGTTGTTCGTTTGAGTGGAGAGATTGTATAAGCATCTTGTGTTTCCTTTGAAAAAGAAATGGTTTTTGACATTCTATTGTTTGGCGACCAGAAACAGGAGCGATTTCTGGAGCTCTTCTTTGCATTAGCGATGATTTCAAGTCTGTCGACAAGCAGACTGTGTCACATGTTTGTTTTTATATCCAGCAAGACCTTGCTTTTTTCCACAAAATGATTGTTGCAATTTGAGGTTAGATTTTATCATTTCATTGTGTGCTTTCTATTAACCTTTGGACCATTTTATCTACCGCACAGCTCACTTTTGATTATTGGTCACGTAAAGAGCAAGTGGGAAAGAAAAGGGAATGCAATAACTACCGTTCTTTTTTTATTTTTCAAATTTTATGTAAGAAGTCCAAACTGAGGTTGAGTCAAGAAGAATAGACAACATGCATGACCAACATTTATAAATTGCCAGTTCTATGGTAAACTGGAAAAACTAAACGTTATGTATCTGAGTATCGCAGGTTTTGGCTTACCATGATTCATGTATTGTTCGGTTTCAGTTCAGGCAGGTATTTTTAATCCGATTTACAGTGTAAGTTATGTTTGCAGGAATTAAAACATTTTTCTTTGGCATGCTAAGCTCATTTAGTTTCTTTAGTAACTAGGTGTTAGCTAACTTGAACAACATAATTTTAAGCTTAATCATTAAAGGTAGGCTCTTTATTTTTAAGAATCAGAACACTGTTAGTTTTCTTAACTATTATTGTGTCTTATTTCAATGTCTCAATCACTTCGAAAATAATATATTGTAGAAGCTCTGAAACTGGTATTATTTCCTTGTACATGTGTATATATATGTGTGTGGGTGTATATATTACAGGTGCGCGCTCCTTCCGTTTCTTAAATATTGCCACAACAAAGGTAATTGGTCAAAAATCAGTTAAGACCAAATCTTTGAAGTATTCAACAAAAATAGTTTGCCAAAATAGTCTCTTATATTATTTAGAACTAAACTAGATCTATCAAACAATATTTAAAATGCTTCGACGATTTGATTTTATGTAGAATTTAACCAACTATGTGTTGGACCAGCTACGATAATATTTTTGAGATGGATAGATTATATATATGTATGAATGTGCTTATATGTCTGTGTGTAAATGTATATACAGATATGCGTAGGTATATGTGTTATGCCCGTGACGAGGCATAAGTAAAAGAACATATAATATAATAAATATAAATTACATAAAACAAAGAAGGATAAATTAAAGGAGATAAAAGTTATCCTAATTGGAATAGGAGAATTAAAGATAAGAATTGAATATTGGAGACTTAATTAGTTATCTAAACTTATTAGCAATTTATCAAATGCTTAAATACTTATCTACCCCTATCCTAAAATTACCTATTTAAATAACCTAGGTTAACCCTTTCCCCAGCCGCCCCAACAGCAGAAAAGAGGGAAAAATATTTGCCAAACCCCTTTTCCCCTCAACCCCGCAGGTTCAAGGAAAAAAAAACCTTCCTAAGCCTTGCTATTAACCCTGCAGCCGAGTGTAACTGGGAGGAAAAGAAAGAATTTTGACGCTAATTCAACCACAAGCTTGCGGTATACGGCATAATGTAAACGGGATCAAGACAAGTACCCTTCACATATTTGCTATGATTTTCCATCATTATAATGTTATTTTTGTATGAAATCGGACAATGCATGATTTATTTGTGATTTGCATAGATTGTGGATTATATGTACGTACTCGTTGTATTTATGTATCGGGTATATGTGTATACGTATAAATGGCATAATTTTGTTGTTAACATGCCGTCGGTTTGGGGTGGTGCCGAATTATTGCACTTTTTCTTTCCTCTTGTACTGGGGCTTTCTATTTGCTTAAATTCATGTCCCATTTTCTCAATGATACTTTTTGTTCATATAGATTCCGCCAAAATTCACATCCTGTAAGGAAAAAGTTTTTAGAAAATTTCAGTTAGCCTTTTGTTAATAGTAGTAAATGCTGAACCACATGGAAGATTAATGTTTTAGTATGTACCCTCGTCAGAACCACTGCCACTACAATCTTTGTGGAACCATAAATTGTTATCTGAAATATTGAAGCATAATTAGCGTGCAGGAATTTAGGAATGAAATTGTTGTGGCCGATTACTTAATGCATATATGTAAATTTTAAGTTGTAAGGTGGTATAAAATAAAATAAAAAGGGAAAGATGTAGAGTTGTGAAAGTTTGAGTGGAAATTCTAGTCCTCTAATGCACGGTCAGGATTAAAAAAAGAATTGGTTATCCATTTCTCCAGCAATATGACTAATATTATATACATATATGTAGATATATATTAAGGGGGAATTTGTATTATTATTGTGGCCGAAACTTTAAAGTGGTGAAAGTTGATAAATTTTCATGTGTGCAGCACTTTTGAAGAGTATTACAAATATGGGGTTTTATTCATCTTTTTAGATGGAATTCTATTTAAAATGACGTTGGCGGAGAGAATTGTTTGCCCCCACAAGTCCTAAGGTAAATCCGAACTTATCAACGTAGTATTCATCATTTCTTTTAGAGTCTAGTTTTTGCGTTCAGCAACACCGTTGGAATGAGGTGAGTATGGTGCAGTTATTTGATGAATAATGTCATGTTCTAAACAAAATTTATTAAACGGTGCATCATATTCGCCACCTCTATCACTACGAATTGTATTAATTCGTTTGCTAAGTTGATTCTCAACTTCATTTTTATAATCTTTAAATGCATCAACGGTCTCATCTTTGCTACTTAGCAAATAAACATAACAGTATCTAGTGCAATCGTCGATAAAAGTTACAAAATACTTTTTACCACATCTTGTTTGCACAAGTTTTAAATCACACACATCTGTGTGAATTAAGTCTAACACTTCAATGTTTCTTCTAATTGAAGGAAATGGTGCCTTTGTCATTTTGGCTTCAACACACACTTGGCATTTTTCTTTATTACTGTTCAGTTTGGGTGATAAGTCAAGATTAATCATTCTTTTTATTGACTTGTAATTAACATGGCTCAAACGAAAATGACATAAACAAGAAGATTCAAGCATATAAGCAGAAGTAGAAGCATTCTTATTAGCCTCTTCGGGCAAAGTTTTCTTGGATACAACAGTCATTACACTTAACTTGAACATATTATTAGTCAAGTATCCCTTTCCTAGAAACACCTCATTCTTACTCAGAATAAATTTATTACAATCAAATACTAGTCTAAACCATGACTGACTAGTAAAGCTCCAGAAACTAAGTTTTTGTGGATGTCAAAAACGTGCAGTACATCTCGCATAGTCAATTCCTTCCCTGAAGTCATCTTCAGAATCACATTGCTCGAACCTTCAATCTTCGAGCTATCGGAGTTCCCCATGTACAGCTTTTCATTATTCTTCGCCGGAGAATAGTCTCTGAACATCGCCCTGTTGGCGCAGACGTGTCGAGTGGCTCCAGTGTCCACCCACCATTCACGAGGATTTCTTATTGCGTTGCACTCAGAAACAACAGCGCACAAATCCAGATCATCCATCTGAATGACAAGGTTGGGTTTCGCTTTTTTCTTGCTTTTTCTTGGGCTCACGGTAGTCAACACTGCGGTGCCCCTGAATCCCACAGTCATAACATTTTCCAGTAAACTTTTTGGCAACTTTCTTGCCTTTAGGGTTCACTCCAATAGGATTTCCCTTTTTCTTTCTCGTCGCCTCTGCGACATGAGCCTTTGCATGACCAGAACTCGAACTTGGCTTTCTTTCGGATATGCGGTTGTCCTCCTCTATACGGAGTGGAACAATTAGATCCTCCAAAGTCATCTCCTTTCGCTTGTGTTTGAGATAGCTTCTAAATTCCCTCCACGAAAGAGATAGCTTCTCAATCACAGCCGCCACTATGAAAGATTCACTGAGCGACATGCCCTCTTCTTCCATTTCGGCCACTAGCATCTGAAGTTCCTCAATCAGAGAAACAACAGTCTTGGAGTCTGACTTTTTAAAATCAAGAAATTTACCAATGACAAACTTCTTTGTGCCGACATCCTTCATACGACACTTCTTTCTAAGGCCATCCACATTGACTTTCCAATTTTAAAGATACAATACAGTCCTTACAACGAATTGTCTAAACAACTTAAAATATGACTCAAGCAAACATAATTACTATAATTCCAAGCTTCATCCATCAAATTGTTTTGCATATTCAGATTCTGATATTCAACCGGAACTACCTATGGAGGATCCTCACTCAGCATTTTAGCCAAACCTATCGTTGTCAACAAAAACAACACCTTTTGCTGCCAGCATTTGAAGAAACTACCTCCAAACTTTTGTGGCTTCTCAACCTGCCCAACCGTAGGGACAGGAGCAGGAACAGGCGCAACAACAGTAGTTGCAACAGGAACCGCACTGTTCTGTTCCTCAGTGCCGATGTGCGCAGCATTGAACGAGTTAGAGCTTTCGTTCTCCATCACGTTTCAGTTTCTGTCAAATGTTGAAACAGAAGTTAGCCTCAATTTGTCTCATAAACAGAAACTGAAAGAATACAACATAATAGACAGAATCTAGTTGCGATCCAAGGCAAACCAGACCAGCAGTACAGAACAACAGAAATACACAAATTCGTCTTAAGAATGTTAAAAACCAAAACTCAGATTTACAATGTTAGAGCATGAGACTAATATTTTGTACAGTGCAGTGTATGTGTTCGTGTAAACTAGAACAGAACAACAATGCAAACCGAGGCGAGTCCAGGACTCTGTCTTTAAGATGAATTGCTCTGGTATATTATGTCAAAACTGAATGTAGCAAACGTCTCCCAGGATACAACAGATATTAGTTCAGACGAGCGGCACAGCAACGTAAGAACTCTACGAACCTATCAAATTTTTGGACTTCTTATAATGACCGAATGCCGGAATGCGTACACAGACAATATGCAGTAGACAAAGTGTATGTATGCAGGAATGTAGAGGAAAATTTCGTATGCAGCAGGAGGGAAGAAAAATTTTCTTAATACAGAGGCAAAGCATTGCCTCTGTTTATATAAAGAACTCGACAGAGGTTGAAAGCCACCCACGACCGTCAGATCGCCCATGATCACCCGATCACCCACGATCATCACGGTTGGTTAGTAACCCACGATCACTCATTATGGATCAGTAACCTACAAAGGCATTTTCCAATTTACTCCGAGATCGTTAGATCATCAGAATTTAATTATAACCGTATGATCAAGTAAATTATTTTCTAGAAAATTTTTAAACAAAATTTGTCCAAAAAGATAAGAATCGGGTGAGCGAACCACAAGCCCGAGCCGAGTCGGCTAAACGGGCAGCGACGGCGGCATGCACGCGCGTGCGCGGAAGCCATCTGTGTCTTCCCTCTGGTCAAAAATTCTCTTGCCCTTAGGGCACATCTAAAGTGTCTCTTCTAACAATATATTTGGTGGCATTTTTTCTTCACTTGGCCAACGTGGTATAATTGCAAAACGGTGATATGTCTTCTTCTCATGAAGCCACATCACAAATTTTTCAATTTGCAAGCAATGTTTATTCATACTTTGAGCATCAATTTCTCATTCACCCGGTATCGAAATTGAGTGATTCAGAAACCGAAAGTCATCTACTCATTACATAGATAATTTAGGACTAATTAGTTTATATTTTTGATTAACGGACACTAATCATAATTAAGCTCAAAATATGTTGCTCACCAACTTTGGACAAACTCATTTCCACATTACAAATTTTTTTCTCCAACATTACGCACATCTCTTGCGCATTCGTCACCTAATTATTCATCATAAAATTCATTCGTTAGCTGTAATTGAGCCAAAGCAGGATGAACGACACTTGCTGCGGTACCAGATGAAGTTCGGGTTCAAAAATTCCCTTTCAACTTGTGGAAATAAGGTCTGGATGTTTTGGAATTCTCACTCACTACGCCTGCTGGATGTAAAGCATGGTGAACAGGTTAGTCACCTCCGATCTGCTCTCCGGGGTCTGGATGTCGCGTTTTGGTTTACACAAGTTTATGGCCTTCACACGCTCATCTATCGACGTCGCCTGCGGGCAGCACTAGTTGCGCATTATAGCTCTTCCACCGAGCCATGGCTTGTGGGCGGTGATTTTAATATGTTTTAATCTATGGACGAACACCATGGTCGCTCTATGCCCAATTTATCTTCTCTGCAAGATTTCGTGGACTGTGTAGAAGTGTCAATTGATTGATATCCCATATGAGGGTTACCCATTTACTTGTGTGAGTGGTCGCGGCTTAGGCACTGTCAAGCGACGCTTAGATAGGATGCTATGCTCTTCTTTATTTGATCACCTATTCCAGACTCTCCGGCCTCGCCATTTGTCAAGACACACTTCAGGCGGAACTTCAGGCTACATTACTGGCTATGCTATACTTCAATCGTGATTATGAGTCAATGGATTTGGAAGTCGACTTGAAGAAGGTGGTATGTATGGACCAGGCACAACGTGATGGTGGACGTCCCTCGCCGCCTGCATCCCATCCACTCTAGCATTTGCACTCGCTATTATGCTCTGGCAATCACGCTATCGCTTTTCTACCACGCTAGGCTAATACGGCGGCGTACAATCTTGCTCAATACGGTCAACTACATAGAGGTTCTCATACGTTCCATACACTTGCCGATTTACCACGACATGTTAAGGGCTGTGTACTCACAGATCTTCATACCTCGTGTATTCGCCCTTGATCTCTTGGGCGCCTGCTGCACCAATCCGCCTGTATCTGATTCCTTCCAGAGATACAGGCTGTGCTGTTATAGTTTTTTTTTTTTTTTCACACACTACTCGTTTTGTTTCCTGTTTGCTGGTTCGTCCCCTCTGTTTCAGGTGTGGCCCTGACGTTCTGCCTTCGGGACGCGATTCTCTTTGAAGCTGCTATGCCAAATGCGTACACCACCCTGCTTGGAGCTGGCGCCTATTTGCTATACTTTATCGTTGCTGTATTTCTTGATACAGACAACCCCATCATCTGCTAATACTGCTCTGCAACAATCCCCTTGCACCTGTGGAAGCCGCCTCTTCGCATCCTCTGCGTCACAACCCCAACGTTGGGCGCTTATATTCCCAGCAAATTCTTTACTTTTATGTACATTTGCTGCCATGTAACTTATATGTATCACAGTCCATATGTATAAATATGCACGATTTTTCCTTCGTCCAAGATTTTATCAACAATGATGGTTTTTGTTGACAAGATTTTAATGCGACATATCATATACAGCTGGCTTCCCTCCGTCACTACACGCTACATCTGGTAGGACTGTTAGACTCCGATGTTGTGGCGACCCGTCCCGAGCCCTAGTCCTCGAAACGACTCACCCGCCGTATCTCGCTAAGGAGAATACAAGGCGTCGACAAATCACCTACACGTCATCATAATAACGTAAATCGATGTCAGCGGAAGTCATTCCTAAAATCCTCGATAAAATAATCACCATCATTAATACTATGTCTAAGAATTTCTAATCAATACCACAGTCAAATGTATGTAAACACTAATCTCAAAAATACATAAACCTCGAAAATCGAAACAACTGTCTCAACCAATCCTCGAAAGTCTTTTCTGAATATCTTAATCTCGAAATCTCCTGTCTCGATCTTCTACGGTATACCAACTCCTGTGTAAGCATACCCTACCTTCTCATGCCTGCAAAACTGGTGAGTGATGGTGTGAGCCAAAATCAACGGGCTCAGTAAGCAACCTACATATACTTGTTATAGAAATCATACATGCAGAAGCAAATACAAATAACCTTTATAGTTAACATACATGTCCTTAGTCCGCAAATAATTTCACTAAATTATCTTAACAGTTAACGCTTCAAAAACACAAAATAAATAATTCATCAGCTCAATCTCAATTACCTCGATGCATGCTCTTCTCAAATATGACATACACAACAAACAATAATCACATAACAAAGAAGAGAACAATGCATATAGATGACGTAGATAAACCGCAGAAAGTAAGTCACTCCACATAATAATGCGCAACTTCATGATGCATGTTCCTTCTCACTATCGTGTCACACGCAACAACATCATTATCACCCACAAGATGTTCATTTCTTTTCCATGATATGCTATGCATGACCCAGGTCCTACTCTTTGCTCCGTAACGTGGAGTCAGCGCACATCGCTCCGTAACGTGGAGTCAGCGCACATCGCTCCGTAACGTGGAGTCAGCGCACATCGCTCCGTAACGTGGAGTCAGCGGACAACGCTCCGTAACGTGGAGTCAGCGGACATCGCTCCGTAACGTGGAGTCAGCGGACAACGCTCCGTAACGTGGAGTCAGCGAACAACGCTCCGTAACGTGGAGTCAGCGCCCCGAAGGAATGCAATGCAATGCACGTGCCATGAATGATCACCACATAATCCATGATCCGGCGCATCCATGCTCCTATATATGTCCGTGCCCATACACGTGCATATATACTTACATGTATACCCCCATTTTATTATGGTGTATTCATACTCATATATATACTCACGTCCATACACGTGCATATATACTTATATGTATACTCCCATTTTTATTACGATGTATTCATATTCATATATATACCTGGTTCTTGTGTACATACATATCTCACATATACACCCAACTCGTATATAAAGAAAATCCAATTATAGATATGCAACAAACAGTAAACTGAAGCATGATAAACAAAACAAGCACAAATAGACCACATACCTCTAACGCATGACAACATAACGAGTATAGATAGACCACTTACATGTACGTATATACACATATAACGTATTGCTGAGTTTTGAATCCCTGAGGATAATATGGCTGGGATCAAGAGAATACATCTGACGATCATATTCCAGAGTATCCACAAATGTGTAAAAGCTAAGATTGGGATCTTCATATCTGATGGTGGCATTAAAGTCCTTGAAAGACAAATCATCATCCAAAGATAAAGTTACATCCAGAGCTCTTTTGACCTTTAAGTTTGTCACCCATCTAAATTCATAGTCTCCACATAACAAATTCCATATTCATAGCTAGATGATAAAAAAAGTAAATCTGCAGGAAAGAACTTATCTTTTTCCACTTTGGCTATGTCTCCAACACGAATCATTCTCCATGATGTATTACCAAATAAGCCACAACCTTTATGTACCTCTGTTTTCCGTAAATTAACCTTCAAGTCTTGTATGAATCTGCGCCAATCCTTTAAGGCTTCCTTTAGCATGCTAATTCAAACCACAAAGGCTAATGGACCCGCATACTTAGATCTTGTCACATCAGAGCTTTTAGGTGCAGATGAGCGAGTAGACAGTCTACTAGATTCCTCCTCGGAACAAAAATCAATTCCAACCGCGGTTCCTCCACTACCACTGAAAGAAGTAGTCACTTCACCACCATTAAGCGACAGCGGGGGCGGCGGACTCGCCCAGAGCGACTGATGTTTCGGCAGAACCACAATTGCTTTCGAACGTCGTTGCCGCACTCTCCGCTTGAACAATAAAGGCATCGACGCCGACGTTGATGGCGATTTAACGCCGACGTCGGCCGCGGTATCAGATTGACCTTTTCAACCGTAAAAGCAACTCCGCCACCAGAGAATCCTCCACGCTTGTGACTTTTACCCACACCTCATCCATTATCCCTGTTATTGTTTTCTTGAAAAGAGATGTAAACTGGAATCCAGAAATGGAAAAGGGATGAAGAAAATAGAATGAAGAAAAAGTGAGGGAGGAAAACGTGTTGACAACACGCTTGAATTGCTCAAATAGAGCCTTTGGCAGGAAACATCAAGATAACAATAAGGTTGTTGCTGCCTTACCGGGGGAGAAAGAGATGCAGGCTGGAGTTTGAGAGGGGGAGAGAAAAGAAAGCTGCTGCATTTTCTTTTGTTGCAGGGGAGGGGCGGCTGGAGCTAGCAATTTTTTTGTTGGATGCTGCCGTTTCCTTTTCAAATAATGAATAGGGTAAGGATTGTGTGATAAGTAGGTATAGTTATAGGTAGAGATAGTTATAAATCCTAGGATATTTAGGTTAACTTTTCCTAATTAAATTTGAATTTGTAATTTGATTAAACTTCATCTACTTACTCACTTTCTAATCATATAAGGATCCTAAGTTTTAAATTTTATCTTCTTTTATTTTTCTTTTTTTTCCTTCATGTTTTTTTAGTAATATCTTGTTATTTGTTTTTGTTGACGTTTGTGTGCATGTATATTCCACATAAGAGACGCGGGTTGTAACATTCTTCCTCCCTTACAATAAGTTTCGTCCTCGAAACTTGCGTATGGTGTAATCAATGACTTAGTATGGTTCTACTTAATCATTCACTTAGATGATGACCGTACTAAACCTCCATTGCGTATTGTGATACTTAATCCATTTCGCTTCTTTATCATAGGCTAAGGCCTCGAGAATCATTTTTTGTACCCAACAAGAAAGTTTCTAAGACCATATTCTTTGCTTATATAAAATCATAGTCTATTCTAGAATCAAGCTTAGGGGTATTGTCACCATACTAAGGGTTTTGTAGCTCAATTGCCGGTTTATAACATACTTACATCCGCGGTCATAGCAACCCTCTAAAATCAATTCTTATATGTACTATGATCTTTAACTTAATTCTCCATAATTTCAACATATAAGCTTTCATTTATACCATTTGACGTGTATCATTTCACTATATACATGTAACCCGCGATTTCGACTTCTTGTACTCATCACATATGATTCATCTCCTAGTTACATGACCATCTGCAATATCCATCAAGTCTTCCAATATGGAACCAAGTCCTCGAATTCAATTCTTATATACTTGCAAGCTAGCTCTATGATCATGTCCTTACCTTTCTCAAAGATATCATCAACAACCTATTATACGAAGTATGTGTATGGACATATTTTTCTTAAATTCAAAAGAAAAGTAGCGTACATAGCTATAGTTTAGAATATGGTTTTAACTATTTAAAATAATATGTCTTCTCTTATTTTTTTCTCAAAAATAAATACACATATTTTTAAACTATTTCTGCTTCACAAAATTAAATAAGTTTATCGCAAGCAGATAAATATCTTTAAAAGCATTTAATGGTTAAAATGACTGCAATATCGATAGTTGAAAAATGAAATTATTTTAGCAAAATAGGTATAGTTAAATGAAAATTTGAGAAATAATATAAGAACTGTATAACCATATCGTTGTTCGGATACATCATTATTTTAAAATATATCAGTTTTGTCAGGGATAGTTGAAATTCCATTTTGTTGCTATACGTATTCGGAAAGAAATATAGCCTTGTAAAGTAATATACAATATAAAAGAAACTAGTTGAAATATTTATTGACAGAAATCTTTCGTATAATTGTTTTTTCTCTAAGTCACCCTTTAATGTCAAATGAAAATCTGCCTATGTACCATTTCTTATAAGTCTAACCTTAGTCTAATATAATAAAATCCTTAACTTAAATTATTCAATCCTAGCATGTCACACTAAATATCAATCGACTTAAGAGGCTCTAATCCACCATGCTTCCGTACGCCACATTGACCCACCATACTTCTTCACTTGGTTATTTCAAATGCTAATTCTAATTTAGTTAGATCTTACCTGAAAAGCAACCATTGCTTGTTCATACTTATTCTATTCCAATTCAAGCCTACTCGATGCAACAATGCTTACATGTTCCTATGAATCAACACTTAACCTAGATTGGTAATAATTTGTCGTTCCACTGTACTAACAACCAATATTCCGAATAAGACTAATATCTTCGGCTTGTTTGATACTCTAAAATTCAACCTCTTAATCATAACTATAAACTCCTCTGTACGATATGCTTTGTTAAAATATACTGATCGTAACACTAATAAATTTTTCTTAGTTATCATCATTTTACTACAAATCATTTCTTAAGAGCTATGATCCCTACTTAGACTTAGTCGCGTTACGACACTACTGTCGAGGTAGAGGCGTGATCCCGCTTCATTTATCATAATGGTACCGGATTTACAGAGGTCAGATCTAAGGAATTATTCAAATGATGATAATCAGCACTTAGGTAAAGCAAATAATTCAGAGTCGTATGGAGTGCCCTAGGTATACGTGGGCATATCCCTTACCCAATCATCACTTAGGTCTAATGTCATGTCTTATTTCTGGAATGGATACTCGGTATCATCATTCCTTACGCCTAAAATCATTACTTATTTCTAAGTTTAATGCTTAGAATATAATCACATCTTATGACTAAGATCAATGCTTATGTTCAAATCATCATCCAATGTTCAGATCACCACTTATGTCTAAGATAACTTCTTATTTTCAAATCATACTTAGTATATAATAAGCGTTTATGACAAGAATTAATGCTTAAGTCAAAGATAAACTCTTAATCAAGATCGCCGCTTATGTCTAAAATCGTGACTTACGGGTAAGATCATCATTTCATTTCTAAGGTCACATTTTATTTACAATAACATGCTTAATATATAATCATTTCTTACGACTAAAAATCGGTACTTATGTCTAAGATCGTGCCTTAGAGACAAAATTATAACTTAATTTCTAAGATCATGGCCTAAATCTATGTTTCCACTGTGGATCTAGAGCCATGCTCTGATACCAACTGTGGCGATCCGTCCCGAGCCCTAGTACTTGAAACGACTCACCCGCCGTATCTTGCTAAGGAGAATACAAGGCGTCGATACAAATCAACTACACGTCATCATAATAACATAAATCGATGTCAGCGGAAGTCATTCCTAAAATCCTCGATAAAATAATCACCATCATTAATACTATGTCTAAGAATTTCTAATCAATACCACAGTCAAATGTATGTAAACACTAATCTCAAAAATACATAAACCTCGAAAATCGAAACAACTGTCTCAACCAATCCTCGAAAGTCTTTTCTGAATATCTTAATCTCGAAATCTCCCGTCTCGATCTTCTACGGTATACCAACTCCTGTGTAAGCATACCCTACCTTCTCATGCCTGCAAAACTGGTGAGTGGTGGTGTGAGCCAAAATCAACGGGCTCAGTAAGCAACCTACATATACTTGTTATAGAAATCATACATGAAGAAGCAAATACAAATAACCTTTATAGTTAACATACATGTCCTTGGTCCGCAAATAATTTCACTAAATTATCTTAACAGTTAACACTTCAAAAACACAAAATAAATAATTCATCAGCTCAATCTCAATTACCTTGATGCATGCTCTTCTCAAATATGACATACACAACAAACAATAATCACATAACAAAGAAGAGAACAATGCATATAGATGAAGTAGATAAACCGCAGAAAGTAAGTCACTCCACATAATAATGCGCAACTTCATGATGCATGTTCCTTCTCACTATCGTGTCACACGCAACAACATCATTATCACCCACAAGATGTTCCTTTCTTTTCCATGATATGCTATGCATGACCCAGGTCCTACTCTTCGCTCCGTAACGTGGAGTCAGCGGACATCGCTCCGTAACATGGAGTCAGCGCACATCGTTCCGTAACGTGGAGTCAGCGGACAACGGTCCGTAACGTGGAGTCAGCGGACATCGCTCCGTAACGTAGAGTCAGCGGGCAACGCTCCGTAACGTGGAGTTAGCGGACAACGCTCCGTAACGTGGAGTCAGCGGAAAACGCTCCGTAACGTGGAGTCAGCGAACAACGCTCCGTAACGTGGAGTCAGCGCCCCGAAGGAATGCAATGCAATGCACGTGCCATGAATACTCACCACATAATCCATGATCCGGCGCATCCATGCTCCTATATATGCCCGCGCCCATACACATGCATATATACTTACATGTATACCCCCATTTTATTATGGTGTATTCATACTCATATATATACCTGCGTCCATACACGTGAATATATACTTATATGTATACCCCCATTTTTATTACGATGTATTCATACTCATATATATACCTGGTTCTTGTGTACATACATATCTCACATATACACCCAACTCGCATATAAAGAAAATCCAATTACAGATATGCAACAAACAGCAAACTGAAGCATGATAAACATAACAAGCACAAATAGACCACTTACCTCTAATGCATGACAACATAACCAGTATAGATAGACCACTTACATGTACGTATATATACACATATAACGTATTGCTGAGTTTTGAATCCATGAGGATAATATGACTGGGATCAAGAGAATACATCTGTTGATCATATTCCAGAGTATCCACAAATGTGTAAAAGCTAAGATTGGGATATTCATATCTGATGGTGGCATTAAAGTCCTTGAAATACAAATCATCATCCAAAGATAAAGTTACATCGAGAGCTCTTTTGACCTTTAAGTTTGTCACCCATCTAAATTCATAGTCTCCACATAACAAATTCCATATTCATAGCTAGATGATAAAAAAAGTAAATCTGCAGGAAAGAACTTATCTTTTTCCACTTTGGCTATGTCTCCAACACGAATCATTCTCCATGATGTATTACCAAATAAGCCACAACCTTTATGTACCTCTGTTTTCCTTAAATTAACCTTCAAGTCTTGTATGAATCTGTGCCAATCCTTTAAGGCTTCCTTTAGCATGCTAATTCAAACCACAAAGGCTAATGGACCCGCATACTTAGATCTTGTCACATCAAAGCTTTTAGGTGCAGATGAGCGAGTAGACAGTCCACTAGATTCCTCCTCGGAACAAAAATCAATTCCAACCGCTATTCCTCCACTACCACTGAAAGAAGTAGTCACTTCACCACCATTAAGCGACAGCGGGGGCGGCGGACTCGCCCAGAGCGACTGATGTTTCGGCAGAACCACAATTTCTTTCGAACGTCGTTGCCGCACTCTCCGCTTGAACAATAAAGGCATCGACGCCGACGTTGATGGCGATTTAACGCCGACGTCGGCGGCGGTATCAGATTGACTTTTTCAACCGTAAAAGCAACTCCGCCACCAGAGAATCCTCCACGCTTGTGACTTTTACCCACACCTCATCCATTATCCCTGTTATTGTTTTCTTGAAAAGAGATGTAAACTGGAATCCAGAAATGGAAAAGGGATGAAGAAAATAGAATGAAGAAAAAGTGAGGGAGGAAAACGTGTTGACAACACGCTTGAATTGCTCAAATAGAGCCTTTGGCAGGAAACATCAAGATAACAATAAGGTTGTTGTTGCCTTACCGGGGGAGAAAGAGATGCAGGCTGGAGTTTGAGAGGGGGAGAGAAAAGAAAGCTGCTGCATTTTCTTTTGTTGCATGGGAGGGGCGGCTGGAGCTAGCAATTTTTTTTGTTGGATGCTGCCGTTTCCTTTTCAAATAATGAATAGGGTAAGGATTGTGTGAGAAGTAGGTATAGTTATAGGTAGAGATAGTTATAAATCCTAGGATATTTAGGTTAACTTTTCCTAATCAAATTTGAATTTGTAATTTGATTAAACTTCATCTACTTACTCACTTTTTAATCATATAAGGATCCTAAGTTTTAAATTTTATCTTCTTTTATTTTTCTTTTTTTTCCTTCATGTTTTTTTTGTAATATCTTGTTATTTGTGTTTGTTGACGTTTGTGTGCATGTATATTCCACATAAGAGACGCGGGTTGTAACAGATGTCTTCACATTTCGACCACACAGTAGCTTCGTCTCATTGATGTATATGCTTATTTGTAACTTGGTATTCCTCTCCCACAAGTGATGTTCACTATCAAATAAAATACACTCATTTGGATTATATATATATATATATATATGTGTGTGTGTGTGTGTGTGTATTATGTATGTGTATGTATGTAAAGATGTACGTGTATTCACATATGCATTTGTGTGTACATACGTCTATTTTTTGTGTGTGTATACATAAGTATTTTTTTTATACACACTAACACATATGTATATGTAGACATGTATATGTGTGTGCATAAATATGTGTATATCTATATACATATACATACACTTAAGTGTATGATAATATTTTTTATTTGTATTATGTGACTTAAATACAGAGTTTGTGTTTAAGGTGGGGGCAGAAACTAAAAAGGAACGAAAACAAGTTAAAAATAACTATAAGGATGAAGATACAGTTTTCGGTGAAGGGTCATTCACATGCTCAGCGTATATATCTATACCTTGTCTTTTAAATGTTGATATTGATAAAAACAAAAATACAAAGTTGATAAAATTCTTGATGTTCATCAATATGTTGTTCAAAAGCAATGATCAATCACACTTGATCACAAAAACAATCGCAATACACGAATTTGACATTTTGATCATATGAAGAAAGAAAATTGATCAATCGATTGAGTATATGCAAAATTGACAAAAGTGTTAGAGAGAGAATAACCAACTTTTTTTCATCAAGAAAAGCAAAGAATGCAATTATTTTACAATAATGGGAATCAAGAACTTAAAAATATCTCAGTTTCCTTCCCAGCGGTTAAGAGGAAGAAGATACAATCGAAATGACAAGAACGCCCTTCAATTCAATTCACCATTTAAGTAAAGGGCAAAATGGTCATTTGGCCCCTATTTTAAATTTTCCGGCGAACTGCTTTCTTCTTCCTCTTCGCAATTAACATCTTGCAACCGTAACTCTGATCACAGCCTGGCACTTGCCTTTCTGTTCTTGTAGCTTCCACATTTAACCACCATTTGTGTGTCTTGTCTCAACTCCAGCCCATCTATTCTTGACACGTCTAAATTTGAGCTCAATTTTCCCTGGACGTTGCATCTTTAGTTTTATCACTCCCCTCTCAAACCAGACTGTGCATATATGTTGCAAGTCTCAAATGCACTAGTCAGGCACTGCAAAATCTTTACTTCTAGTCCTTTTGTAAACATGTCAACAAGCTGAAATTCTGTTCTGATGGGCATAAGTTTCACAACTCCCTCTTGAAACTTTTGCCTAACAATATGGCAATCAATATCAATGTGTTTGGTGCGTTCATAGAAAACTGGATTTTCCACAATGTGAATTGCACTCTTGTTATCATAGAACAGCTCTACAGGACCTTCCTGCTCAACCTTCAAATCATGTAATAAGTGCAATAGCCACTGCAATTCACATGTCACATATGTCAACCCTCTGTATTCTGACTCAGACGATGATCTGGATACAATAGTTTGTTTCTTAGCCTTATAAGAAACTAGTGATACCCATAGGAATACACAGAAACCTGTTATGGACTTTCTAGTTTCTTCACACCCTGCCCAGTCTGCATTAACAAAGGCCTTGAGTTTCAAGTTTGTATCCTTGGGAAAGAAAAGGCCTTGTCCAACCATTCCTTTTATGTACCTCAGAAGCCTATGAGCTGTTTTCATGTGTAGCTCTATGGGGCAGTCCAGAAATTGGATGAGTTTTGCAATGTGAATGCAATGTCTAGCCTTGTTATGGTCAATTAGAGGAGTTTTCCAATCAAGCTCCTGTAGCTGCTTACCTCCTGGATCAATGGAGAATCATTGTGATGCAACTTCACATTCTTCTGTATAGGTGTTGCAACTCGTTTTGATCCAAGAAAACATGTGTAGTCTAAGAACTCCATAGCATATTTACGTTGGAAGATAGTAATGTAGGACCTGTAAGGCACCACTAGAAGGAGGGGTTGAATAGTGGGCGCGGAAAATTTGGTTTTTAAAAATGTTTTGACCCAAAAACCCAACTTCTGAAAATATTTTTTGTTTTCAGGTCCTATTTTGCAACGTTTGAAAAACTAGGTTACAGGCCTTCACAAATTCTGAAATTTGGAGAGATTATAGTCTCAGATGTTTTGAGTATCTTCTAAAAATTTCAGATCAAACCCTTGAAAAATCATTTGTGGTGAGATTGCGCAAATCTGCCAAAAACAGTAGTCTGATTTGAAAAAAATTTCAGATTAATCCGTAGCTCCAAATGGTCTGAAAATTTAATGACAAACCCTTTACTATATGTATTTAAATTGGTTGAAACAATTTTGAAAAATTCCTTTGGAAAGTATGTCAAATACGTTCAAGTTCTCAACCTTTGCAAGTCTGAAAATCAGATTGAACTAATCTCTAATCTATTAACGTTTGAATGACTTATACTTGTCCAAATGGATTGAAACTTGCGCCAAATGAAACTTAAAAGGTGTGGCTATGTTTCTGCAAAATTTTACAATTTTTAAAATTCGTTTGATATTTTTACTACTGCAATGAAAATGATGCACAGTGCTGAAAACTGAAAGTAAAGAGTTGAAAGTAATAACACCGAGAATTTTATACTGGTTCGGCTAATACAACCTACTCCAGTCTTCGAGGACACCTTCTTCGGTTATCACTAATCAAAAATAACACCTTACCACAAAGGATTGCTGGAGTTATACACCAACTCCAACCTTTTGTAGGATCTGCAAGGCACCACTAGAAGGGGGAGGGGTTGAATAGATGGTGCGGAAATTGTGGTTTTTAAAATTTCTTTAAACTTGAACAATTCAAGTTCTGAAAACAGATTCTGTTTTCAGGATCAGTTTTAAAACGTTTTTAAAATTAGGTTAGAGGTCTCCAAAAATTATGCAATTTTGAGAGAACTTAGCCTCAGATTTTATGAGGGTCCCCTAAAAATTTCAAATTAAAATTCAACCTTTAACCCCTTTAAAAACCGTTGGTACTTAGATCGTGCAAATCTGCCAGAAACGGTAGATGGTTTTGAAAAATTAATTCCTATTTGTGTAAACGTCCAAATTCTCTGAAAATTTAACCACTAACTCCTTATATACTATATTTAAATGGGTTGAAACAGTTTTGGAAAATTCTTTTGGGAAGTAGGTCAACTACAATCAAAGTTTCAACCTTTGCAAGTCTGAAAATCAGACTGCACTAGTCTCAGAACTTTTGATGTTTGATTGACTTATACTTATCCAAAAGGGTTGAAACTTGTGCCAAATTAACCCTAGAACGTGTAAGTATATGTATGGAAATTTTCGTAATTTTTGAAAAACGTTTACTATTTTTACGGATGCGAACAAGAAGGGTAAACAGTGCAGTAACTGAAAGGTAAATGCAGAAAGTAAATGACACCAAGATTTTTATACTGGTTCGGTTATAAACAACCTACTCCAGTCTTCAAGGAACACCTTCCTTGGTTCACACTAATCACACACACACAACACACCTTATCACAGGGTTGATAGAGTTACACCTAACTCCAACCCTTTATAAACCTTGTATTGTAAGTACAATTCGCACGAACACCACCACCTTGCAAGAATGAAGATTGATCACACCTTGATCAATCTTTTACAAAGATGTATAATGAATGGTGGTTTATCTCAAGCCTATTCAAGATTGAAAGATAGGCTTTACAAGAAGAGAGAAAGAAAGAAGATGTAGGAGAAGAAGAGCTAGGCTTTTGATCTCTTTGAATTGCAATGCTTGTTGTTGTTTTGCTTGCTCTCTTCTTTCCTTATAATGGTGCAGGCCGTCCCCCTTGGTGTGTCTCCCTCTCTTGAAAATTATCTTTTAAGTCCTTGAGAGAGTGTAAGACATCATTGTGACAAGGCCTTGCTCACTTGGTATCTTCTTATTGGATGATCATTTAGTCTTCACTTACTTGGCACCTTCTCATTGGATGAATGTTGTCATCATTGATGACTTGGAAAAATCTGAGAATTTCACTTAAACATGTGCCAAAAATCATCACAAAATAACATCCATAAATCATAAGATATTCACATAAATTGCAAGACAAAAAATCCTTCCCAAACAAGTGCAAAAAATCGGCCAACTAGTAGTCTTGCCATGCTGAAAATTCAGCATGAAAATCATTCCTTTTCTTTCAAAATAATACCCAATTTACCTTGATTTTTCTTTAAAACTTGAATCACCAAGTTATGGTAAGTATTGCTATCACATAAGAAATGAACATGGACACCATTTAGCTCTCAAATTCGGCCACACAAGTTGTACACATGCTGAAAAATTTTCAGCATGTGTGATATATAAAATATCACCATTTATTAATTTAATTTATATTCAAATCATTTCCATTTCTTCTTCCAATCAATCACATAATAAAAAATGATGGAATATCTCACTTTGAAGACAAGATTTCGGCCAGCAACATTTTAGCATGCTGAAATTTTCAGCATGTGATATAAGAGAGATATATTTTGAATTCTTACCATTTGTAGCTTCTCTGTTCAATTCACCAACATTGTATGATTGATCCTTGACCAATCAATATGCCAACAAGGCTCCAAATAAGCTCCATCTCAGCTGGTGTAGATGTTGGAATGTGTATGTGCATGTGCTGAAATTTATTTTTGCTAACTTTGTAAAATAATGCACATTTAATCATACACACATGTTATATTCCAATCAGCCCTTAATTTAATTTTCTAGAATACTTTAAGATGTATATCATATGTAAAAAGTGTCTAGATACGTGTCACATGATGTACCAAAAACGTTTCATGTGTTGTGTGCGTAGAAAACCGAATTTTCGATATTTATCAATTACCCGATTTTTCTCTAATTTAAATTCCAACTTTTGCACATGCTATATATATTATGTTATACATAATATATATAATATATACTTTAAATCTCAGCACTTGGCTGGTCTAAAGTGGTACCATTAACATGTGACAAAAATTAAACTTGGAATCTTCACATTTTGGCCTTAATATGGAGTAATTTGTGTGTGCCAACATGGAAAGTATTTTTGGCTGATTATTTAGTAAAGTGCACGAAATTTACATCACATTTTGATGTATAGGAGCTGGCCATTTATTTATGGCAAGTACGTGACACGTTGGCGAAGTTTCGGTATTCGCCCGATACGACAAATTTCGGTTTAGAACCTTTTATCGTGTCGTATTTAATTTGTCATCACCATATCTTATATCATATGATATAAGACCTGAATATACTCATAAATATGAGTTAAGTATAGTGGTGTGACGTTAACGTACGTACGTAAAATATATAATGTGTCGGTAGTACGTTGGAATACATGTGTATGTGCCTTTTAAAAAAAATCTGAAAATAGGTGTAATATATGCATATAGCGTGTGTATTAAAGATGGGGAGGAGGAGAAAACTTTCCTTCCTTAGCTTTGTTTCCTTTGTGCCTTTTCCAAATATGACTTCCTTTAATGAACTACTTAGTTTATTAAACTAAGTACTTCACTTAATGAACTAGTTTAGTTCATTAATGGTGGCACCTGAAAATAGTGTAAACACAACAAATGTTTGCCATATGACGTAAGCATTAACGCTTCATGGCTCGTTAGTACGGCAACATAATATAAGCTAAATAAGGCAAGTAATGACAAGATATCATGCATACATGTACACGTTTATATATATCATGCATTTAAGTCACTTATTTTGAAATCACTCAAACCCCCTTATCTCTACAATCTCCCCCTTTTGATGATTTTTAAAATAATTTATACACATGATTTAAATGCTATCTCTCCCCCTTGAAACATGCACAAATTTGAAATTTGAATTTCGAATTTCAAATCTGGCTCCCCCTTGATTTGTGCAATTAATATCAATTAGTCTCTCTCTCCCCCTTAAATCATGCTTTTCTCTCCCTCCTTTATTTTGGAAAGTAAATCAAAAGATTTCTGTCAAAAAGGAAAGTAAATCAAATCACGTCAAATCAAATCATATCAACGGGAATCATGCCTAATTTAGAACGAAGAGATTTATACGTAGCTTGATTTAAGGCTTTTGTAAAGATATCCGCTACTTGTCCTTCTGTGCGTACGTGATCTATGACAATATTACCATTGTTTACGTGATCAAGAAGAAAGTGATAGCGTACTTCTATATGCTTAGCCTTAGAATGTAACACGGGATTCTTAGACAAATTTATGGCACTCATACTATCACAATATATAGGAATTTTATTTACGGTAATTCCAAAGTCCGAAAGTTGTTGTTTTATCCACAACAACTGTGTGCAACAAAGACTAAGTGCCATGTACTCAGCCTCAGTAGTGGACAAAGCAACACTTGCTTGCTTTTTGGAAAACCATAAAATAAGTGAATTTCCTATAAATTGTCAAGTTCCACTCGTGCTTTTTCTATCTATTTTGCAGCCACCATAATCTGCATCAGTGTAAGCATGTAAGTCAAATGTAGAATCCTTATCATACCAAATTCCTAAGGTAGGCGTGTGCTTAATATATCGGAATATTCTTTTTACCGCATTGAAGTGAGACACCTTAGGTTGACTTTGAAAACGTGCACACATGCATACCCTAAACATGATATCAGGCCTACTAGCAGTTAAATATAGCAAAGAACCTATCATAGATTGATATAATCCATTATCAACGTCTTTACCATGTTCGTCTTTGTCCAATTTAGTAGTGACACTCATAGGGGTGGGGGATGGTTTCAAATTTTCAAAATTAAACTTTTTAATCATGTCATTAACATATTTTGCTTGGCTTATATGAATCCCGTTACTCGTTTTCTTAATCTGCAAGCCAAGAAAATAATTAAGTTCACCAACCATAGACATTTCAAATTCAGATTTCATGCAATTTTCAAAATCTTTAACAAGTCTATATGAGGTAGATCCGAAAATAATGTCATCAACATAGATTTGGATAATAAGTAAATCCGATTTTTCTTGTTTCAAAAATAGTGTACTATCTATAGTACCACGTTTAAAATCATTTTCTAAAAGGAAAGTAGCAAAACGATCATACCATGCTCTCGGTGCTTGCTTTAGCCCATATAGTGCCTTCTTTAGTTTGTACACGTGATCTGGATGTTTCAAATCTTCAAAACCGGGTGGTTGTTTCACGTATACTTTTTCTTGTATGAATCCGTTTTATGAAAGCACTTTTTACGTCCATTTGATACAATTTAAAATCTTTCATGCAAGCAATAGCAAGTAATAGTTGTATAGCTACTAGACGTGCTACGGGTGCGAATGTTTCATCGTAGTCAATTCCTTCTTCTTGATTATATCCTTGTGCAACAAGTCTCGCTTTATTTCTAACAACCTTTCCTTCTTCATTCATTTTATTCCTAAATACCCACTTTGTGCCTATTATAGTCTTATCTTGTGGACGTGGCACCAAATCCCATACATCATTTCTAATAAATCGATTAAGTTCGTCATGCATAGCATCAATCCAAGAAGAATCACTCAAAGCATCATGCACATTTTTGGGCTCAATTTCAGAAATCATAGCATGAAATTCATTTATTTCATCCGAAGTAATTCTTCTACGTGGTCACACATCGTGAGTGAGGTCGCCTATAATGAGATCATGTGGGTGATCTCTATGCCATCTTGGTTGATTATTTTCTAAGTTATCGTGCATTTCTATGTGATCATGCATTTCTAGTGTCTCATTCATATCATGCATATCAAAAGAATCATTATCTTCATCCAAAACGGGTTTCAATTCAAAATCATCTTCATATTCCTTATCTTTATCAATCTCACCAAATTCATTGAATTTCACATGAATAGATTCCATGATTTGTCTAGTGAGAGGATCATAACATCTATATGCCTTCGAATTTATAGAATATCCAACAAAAATGCACTCAATTGATTTGGATTCAAATTTGTCTAAATTATCTTTTGTATTTAAAACAAAACATTTGCATCCAAACACACGAAAATAGTCAATTTTAGGCATGCTATCATTCAAAATCTCATAAGGCGTCTTGTTTATTTTCTTTCTTATAGATAGGCGATTTACAATATAGCATGCACAATTTACGGCTTCCGCCCACAGAAATCTAGGCAGTTTATTTTCGCATAACATAGTTCTAGCAATTTCTTGTAATGTGCGATTCTTTCTTTCTACTACTCCATTTAATTGTGGAGTTCTAGGCGGCGAAAACTCATGCTTGATTCCTTTTTCTTCGCAAAACGAAATCATCTCTTTGTTTTTAAACTCACCGCCTCTATTGCTTCTTATCTTTTTCACATTTACACCGTATTGATTTTCAAGTTGTTTAATCAATTTTGCAATCTCAATAGCGCTATCATCCTTATGTGCAAGAAATAAAGTCCAAGTATAACGAGAAAAGTCATCAACAATTACGCATGCATAGTGGCGCCCACCAAGGCTTGTAGTGCGACTAGGACCAAACAAATCAATATGCAATAGTTTTTATATTCTAGTCGTGCTTATTTCATTTTTTGGCTTAAGTGACTCACGTGTTTGTTTGCCTTTTATGCAAGATTCACACAACTGAAAGTTGTCTAAATCAAGCGTTGGCAATCCCCGTACTAGGTTCTTTCGTTGAAGTTTTTCTAGTGTGGAAATGCCAATGTGTCCTAAACTTCTATGCCATAAATTCACATTGGGATCATTTGACATAAAACACTTAACTTTAGCGTCTACTACATCATCCATAGAAAGCGTAAAATATTACCTTCTCGTTTTCCTTTTAAAACGGTTTCTCCATTTTTATTTATTATATTGCAATAAGGGTGAGTAAAACACACATTGAAACATTGTCAACAAATTGAGAAATGCTAAGAAGATTGTAAGATAAGTTGCTTACCAAAAATACGTTGGAGATTTGGAGAGTGTTTGGACTTCCAATCGTACCTTTTCCGATGATCTTGCCTTCGTTGTTGTCTCCAAAGGTCACGGATCTGCCTTTTGTGACCTTCTTTAATTTGGTGAATAGGCTCGGGTCACCCATCATGTATCTCGAGCATCCACTATCAAGGAACCACTTAATAGATGTGTCTTTTTTATGTGTGGGCTCCCTGCAATGTGCAAAGATGATTTAGGTACCCTTTTAACTTTGGGTCCTTTCGAGTTAGTTAATCACCTCTTGGTAAAAGTACCTTTCGGTACCCATACTTGGGTGATCCTTCTCGGTCTATCAAATGGCAAGAATGTAGTTGAAGGTGCGATATAATAGAAATATGGTGCATGCACTTTGGGCCTTTGCCCAAGGACTCCCTTATACTCATTAAATGAAGGACGTTTTTGATATGTCCTTGTGTGTGTGTGCGTAGTGCGTGGATGATATGAATTTCGTGTATGCATTATTCTCTTCTTTTCAAATCTATAAGGTACGAAGTTATATTTCACATGATATGAAGAAGAAGTGGGGCGTGATGAGGAAAGGGGCGCTTTTTGCGTCATCTTAGACGCCACTTGCGGCTTAGGGGTGTCTACTTTCTTAGACACAACAAACTTGGTTGGTTTGGTTGATACTCCGTTAGTATCAACATATCCCAGTCCAGTTTTGTCGCTGTCATACTTTTGTGATAATATGATGCGATGCAACATGTTGTGTAGGATTTGCAAGGCACCACTAGAAGGGGGGGGGTTGAATAGATGGTGCGGAAAATGTGGTTTTTAAAATTGCTTTAAACTTGAACAATTCAAGTTCTGAAAACAGATTCTGTTTTCAGGACCTGTTTTAAAACGTTTTTAAAACCAGGTTAGAGGTCTCCAAAAATTATGAAATTTTGAGAGAACTTAGCCTCAGATGTTATGAGAGTCCCCTAAAAATTTCAAATAAAAATTCAACCTTTAACCCCTTCAAAAACCGTTGGTAATCAGACTGTACAAATCTGCCAGAAACGGTAGATGGTTTTGAAAAATTAATTCCTATTTGTGTGAACGTCCAAATGCTCTGAAATTTTGACCACTAACTCCTTATATACTATATTTAAATGGGTTGAAGCAGTTTTGGAATATTCTTGTGGGAAGTAGGTCAACTACAATCAAAGTCTCAACCTTTGCAAGTCTGAAAATCAGACTGCACTAGTCTCAGAACTTTTGATGTTTAATTGACTTATACTTGTCCAAAAGGGTTGAAACTTGTGCCAAATTAACCCTAGAACGTGTAAGTATGTTTCTGGAAATTTTCGTAATTTTTGAAAATCGTTTACTATTTTTACGGATGCGAACAAGAAGGATAAATAGTGCAGTAACTGAAACGTAAATGCAGAAAGTAAATGGCACCAAGAATTTTATACTGGTTCGGTTATAAACAACCTACTCCAGTCTTCAAGGAACACCTTCCTTGGTTCATACTAATCACACACACGCAGTACACCTTACCGCAGGGTTGATAGAGTTACACCTAACTCCAACCATTTACAAACCTTGTATGATGAGTACAATTCACACGAACACCACCACCTTGCTAGAATGAAGATTGATCACACCTTGACCAATCTTTTACAAAGATATATGAATGGTGGTTTATCTCAAGCCTATTCAAGATTGAAAGATATGAAAACAATATGCTTTTACAAGAAGAAAGAAAGAAAGAAGGTGTAGGAGAAGAAGAGCTTGGCTATTTGATCTCTTTGAATTGCAATGCTTGTTGTTGTATTTGTTTGCTCTCTTCTCTTTCTTTTTAATGTTGCAGCCGTCCCCCTTATGGTATGTCTCCCTCTTGAAAATTATCTTTTAAGTCCTTGAGAGAGTGTAAGACATCATTGTGACAATGCCTTGCTTACTTGGCATCTTTCTATTGGATCATCATTTAGTCTTCGCTTACTTGGCACCTCCTTATTGGCTCAACGTTGTCATCATGATGACATGGAAAAAATCTGAGATATACACTTTAACATGTGCCAAAAATCAATCACAAAATCATTCCATAAATCAAGAATTATATCATAAATTGCAAGACAAAGAAATCCTTCCTATTCAAGTGAGAATTTCGGCCATTAAGGGTGTCTTGCCATGCTGAATTTTCAGCATGTGCATCATGGGGATAAAGTTCAAATCATTACCATTTTTCTTTGAATTTTCATCATAAAAATGAATCAACAATTTATGGTAGTATTGCTACCAACTAAGAAATGAATTTGGACACAAATAGGCTTAAGAATTCGGCCATATACCTTGTACACATGCTGAAAAATTTTCAGCATGTGTGATATGTGAAATATCACCATTTATTTGTTTAAACATTATTCAAAACCTTACCATACCTTCTTCTAATCAATCACCTAATAAAAGATAACAAAATATGTCCCATTTAAGACCTAAAAATCGGCCAGCTAAAGTTTAGTATGCTGAAATTTTCAGCATGTGACATAAGAGAGATATATGTTGAATTCTTACCATTTGTAGCTTTTCTCTTCAATTCACCAACAATGTATGATTGATCCTTGACCAATCAATATGCCAACAAAGCTCCACATGTGCTCCAAATCAGCTGTATGTGACGTTATATGATGTGTACACATGTGCTGAAATTTATTTTTGTTAACTTTGTAAAATACTGCACATTTAATACTACACACATGTAATATTCCAATCAGACCTTAATTTAATTTTCTAGAATACTTTAAGATTTATATCATATGTAAAAAGTGTCTAGATACGTGTCACATGATGTACAAGAAAAACGTTCCATGTTATGTGCGTAGAAAACCGAATTTTCGATATTTATCGATTACCCGATTTTTCTCTAATTTAAATTCCAACTTTTGCACATGTTATATATATTATGTTATACATAATATATATATATATATTATGTTATACATAATATATATAATATATACATAATATATATAATATATACTTTAAATTCCAACTTTTTCTCTAGTCTCAGAACTTTTGATGTTTAATTGACTTGTACTTGTCCAAAAGGGTTGAAACTTGTGCCAAATTAACCCTAGAATGTGTAATTATGTTTCTGGAAATTTTCGTAATTTTGAAAATCGTTTACTATTTTTACGGATGCGAACAAGAAGGATAAACAGTGCAGTAACTGAAACGTAAATGCAGAAAGTAAATGGCACCAAGAATTTTATACTGGTTCGGTTATAAACAACCTACTCCAGTCTTCAAGGAACACCTTCCTTGGTTCACACTAATCACACACACGCAGTACACCTTACCGCAGGGTTGATAGAGTTACACCTAACTCCAACCCTTTACAAACCTTGTATGACGAGTACAATTCACACGAACACCACCACCTTGCTAGAATGAAGATTGATCACACCTTGATCAATCTTTTACAAAGATATATGAATGGTGGTTTATCTCAATCCTATTCAAGATTGAAAGATATGAAAACAATAGGCTTTTACAAGAAGAAAGAAAGAAAGAAGATGTAGGAGAAGAAGAGCTTGGCTATTTGATCTCTTTGAATTGCAATGCTTGTTGTTGTATTTGTTTGCTCTCTTCTCTTTCTTTTTAATGTTGCAGCCGTCCCCCTTATGGTATGTCTCCCTCTTGAAAATTATCTTTTAAGTCCTTGAGAGAGTGTAAGACATCATTGTGACAATGCCTTGCTTACTTGGCATCTTTCTATTGGATCATCATTTATTCTTCGCTTACTTGACACCTCCTTATTAGCTCAACGTTGTCATCATGATGACATGGAAAAAATCTGAGATATACACTTTAACATGTGCCAAAAATCAATCACAAAATCATTCCATAAATCAAGAATTACATCATAAATTGCAAGACAAAGAAATCCTTCCTATTCAAGTGAGAATTTCGACCATTAAAGGTGTCTTGCCATGCTGAATTTTCAGCATGTGCATCATGGGGATAAAGTTCAAATCATTACCATTTTTCTTTGAATTTTCATCATAAAAATGAATCAACAATTTATGGTAAGTATTGCTACCAACTAAGAAATGAATTTGGACACAAATAGGCTTAAGAATTCGGCCATATACCTTGTACACATGCTGAAAAATTTTCAGCATGTGTGATATGTGAAATATCACCATTTATTTGTTTAAACATTATTCAAAACCTTACCATACCTTCTTCTAATCAATCACCTAATAAAAGATAACAAAATATGTCCCATTTAAGACCTAAAAATCGGCCAGCTCAAGTTTAGTATGCTGAAATTTTCAGCATGTGACATAAGAGAGATATATGTTGAATTCTTACCATTTGTAGCTTTTCTCTTCAATTCACCAACAATGTATGATTGATCCTTGACCAATCAATATGCCAACAAAGCTCCACATGTGCTCCAAATCAGCTGTATGTGACGTTATATGATGTGTACACATGTGCTGAAATTTATTTTTGTTAACTTTGTAAAATACTGCACATTTAATACTACACACATGTAATATTCCAATCAGACCTTAATTTAATTTTCTAGAATACTTTAAGATTTATATCATATGTAAAAAGTGTCTAGATACGTGTCACATGATGTACAAGAAAAACGTTCCATGTTATGTGCGTAGAAAACCGAATTTTCGATATTTATCGATTACCCGATTTTTCTCTAATTTAAATTCCAACTTTTGCACATGTTATATATATTATGTTATACATAATATATATATATATATTATGTTATACATAATATATATAATATATACATAATATATATAATATATACTTTAAATTCCAACTTTTTCTCTAGTCTCAGAACTTTTGATGTTTAATTGACTTGTACTTGTCCAAAAGGGTTGAAACTTGTGCCAAATTAACCCTAGAATGTGTAATTATGTTTCTGGAAATTTTCGTAATTTTGAAAATCGTTTACTATTTTTACGGATGCGAACAAGAAGGATAAACAGTGCAGTAACTGAAACGTAAATGCAGAAAGTAAATGGCACCAAGAATTTTATACTGGTTCGGTTATAAACAACCTACTCCAGTCTTCAAGGAACACCTTCCTTGGTTCACACTAATCACACACACGCAGTACACCTTACCGCAGGGTTGATAGAGTTACACCTAACTCCAACCCTTTACAAACCTTGTATGACGAGTACAATTCACACGAACACCACCACCTTGCTAGAATGAAGATTGATCACACCTTGATCAATCTTTTACAAAGATATATGAATGGTGGTTTATCTCAATCCTATTCAAGATTGAAAGATATGAAAACAATAGGCTTTTACAAGAAGAAAGAAAGAAAGAAGATGTAGGAGAAGAAGAGCTTGGCTATTTGATCTCTTTGAATTGCAATGCTTGTTGTTGTATTTGTTTGCTCTCTTCTCTTTCTTTTTAATGTTGCAGCCGTCCCCCTTATGGTATGTCTCCCTCTTGAAAATTATCTTTTAAGTCCTTGAGAGAGTGTAAGACATCATTGTGACAATGCCTTGCTTACTTGGCATCTTTCTATTGGATCATCATTTATTCTTCGCTTACTTGACACCTCCTTATTTGCTCAACGTTGTCATCATGATGACATGGAAAAAATCTGAGATATACACTTTAACATGTGCCAAAAATCAATCACAAAATCATTCCATAAATCAAGAATTACATCATAAATTGCAAGACAAAGAAATCCTTCCTATTCAAGTGAGAATTTCGACCATTAAG